>CM059430.1:59247358-60447358 GCA_030390025.1 Squalus acanthias | reverse complement strand
GACGGTGTCACTGGGTCGGAGAGGGATCGGGGTCTTTGGACAGTGTCACAGGGGTCGGGGAGGGATCGGGGTCTTTGGACAGTGTCACTGGGTCGAGGAGGGATCAGGGTCTTTGGACAGTGTCACTGGGTCCGGGAGGGATCGAGGTCTTTGGACAGTGTCACTGGGTCGGGGAGGGATCGGGGTCTTTGGACAGTGTCACGGAGTCGGGGAGTGATCGGGGTCTTTGGACAGTGTCACAGGGGTCGGGGAGGGATCGGGGTCTTTGGACAGTGTCACAGGGTCAGGGAGGGATCGGGGTCTTTGGACAGTGTCACTGGGTCGGAGAGGGATCGGGGTCTTTGGACAGTGTCACTGGGTCGGGGAGGGATCGGGGTCTTTGGACAGTGTCACAGGGTCGGGGAGGGTTCGGGGTCTTTGTACAGTGTCACAGGGGTCGGGGTCTTTGGACAGTGTCACTGGGTCGGGGAGGGATTGGGGTCTTTGGACAGTGTCACTGGGTCAGTGAGGGATCGGGGTCTTTGGACAGTGTCACTGGGTCGGGAGGGATTGGTGTCTTTGGACAGTGTCACAGGGGTCGGGTAGTGATCGGGGTCTTTGGACAGTGTCACAGGGGTCGGGGAGGGATCGGGGTCTTTGGACAGTGTCACTGGGGTCGGGGAGTGATCGGCGTCTTTGGACAGTGTCACGGGGTCGGGGAGGGATCGGGGTCTTTGGACAGTGTCACTGGGGTCGGGGAGGGAGCGGGGTCTTTGGACTGCGTCACAGGGGTCGGGGAGTGATCGGAGTCTTTGGACAGTGTCACTGGGTCGGGGAGGGATCGGGGTCTTTGGACAGTGTCACTGGGTCGGGAGGGATCGGGGTGTTTGGACAGTGTCACTGGGTCAGGGAGGGATCGGGGTCTTTGGACAGTGTCACTGGGTCGGAGAGGGATCGGGGTCTTCGGACAGTGTCACTTGGTCAGGGAGGGATCGGGGTCTTTGGACAGTGTCACTGGGTCGGGGAGTGATCGGGGTCTTTGGACAGAGTCACTGGGGTCAGGGAGGGATCGGGGTCTTTGGACAGTGTCACTGGGTCAGTGAGGGATCGGGGTCTTTGGACAGTGTCACTGGGTCGAGGAGGGATCGGAGTCTTTGGACAGTGTCACTGAAACAGGGATGGATCGGGGTCTTTGGACGGTGTCACTGGGGTCGGGGAGGGATCGGGGTCTTTGGACTGTGTCACTGGGTTGGGGAGGGATCGGGGTCTTTGGACAGTGTCACAGGGATCAGGCATGATCGGGGTCTTTGGACAGTGTCACTGGGTCGGGGAGGGATCGGGGTCTTTGGACAGTGTCACAGGGGTCGGGGAGGGATCGGGGTCCTTGGACATTGTCACAGGGGTCGGGGAGGGATCGGGGTCTTTGGACAGTGTCACGGGGTTGGGGAGGGATCGGGGTCTTTGGACAGTGTCACAGGGTCGGAGAGGGAGCGGGGTCTTTGGACAGTGTCACAGGGGTCGGGGAGTGATCGGGGTCTTTGGACAGTGTCACGGGGTCGGGGAGGAATCGGGGTCTTTGGACAGTGTCACTGGGTCAGGGAGGGATCGGGTTCTTTGGACAGTGTCACAGGGTCGGGGAGGGATCGGGGTCTTTGGACAGTGTCACTGGGGTCGGGGAGGGATCGAGTTCTTTGGACAGTGTCACTGGATCGAGAAGGGATCGGGGTCTTTGGACAGTGTCACTAGGTCGGGGAGTGATCAGGGTCTTTGGACAGTGTCACTGGGGTCGGGGAGGGATCGGCGTCTTTGGACAGTGTCACTGGGTCGAGGAGTGATCGTGGTTTTTGGACAGTGTCGCTGGGTCGGGGAGGGATCAGGGTCTTTGGACAGTGTCACTGGGGTCGGGGAGGGATCGGGGTCTTTGGACAGTGTCACTGGGTCAGGGAGGGATCGGGGTCTTTGGACAGTGTCACAGGGTCAGGGAGGGATCGGGGTCTTTGGACAGTGTCACTGGGTCGGGGAGGGATCGGGGTCTTTGGACGGTGTCACTGGGTCGGAGAGGGATCGGGGTCTTTGGACAGTGTCACAGGGGTCGGGGAGGGATCGGGGTCTTTGGACAGTGTCACAGGGGTCGGGGTCTTTGGACAGTGTCACTGGGTCGGGGAGGGATTGGGGTCTTTGGACAGTGTCACTGGGTCAGGGAGGGATCGGGGTCTTTGGACAGTGTCACTGGGTCAGTGAGGGATCGGGGTCTTTGGACAGTGTCACTGGGTCGGGAGGGATTGGTGTCTTTGGACAGTGTCACAGGGGTCGGGGAGTGATCGGGGTCTTTGGACAGTGTCACAGGGGTCGGGGAGGGATCGGGGTCTTTGGACAGTGTCACTGGGGTCGGGGAGGGATCGGCGTCTTTGGACAGTGTCACGGGGTCGGGGAGTGATCGGGGTCTTTGGACAGAGTCACTGGGGTCAGGGAGGGATCGGGGTCTTTGGACAGTGTCACTGGGTCAGTGAGGGATCGGGGTCTTTGGACAGTGTCACTGGGTCGAGGAGGGATCGGAGTCTTTGGACAGTGTCACTGAAACAGGGATGGATCGGGGTCTTTGGACGGTGTCACTGGGGTCGGGTCGGGATCGGGGTCTTTGGACAGTGTCACTGGGTTGGGGAGGGATCGGGGTCTTTGGACAGTGTCACAGGGGTCAGACATGATCGGGGTCTTCGGTCAGTGTCACTGGGTCGGGGAGGGATCGGGGTCTTTGGACAGTGTCACAGGGGTCGGGGAGGGATCGGGGTCTTTGGACAGTGTCACTGGGTCGGAGAGGGATCGGGGTCCTTGGACAGTGTCACTGGGTCAGGGAGGGATCGGGGTCTTTGGACAGTGTCACTGGGTCAGGGAGGGATCGGGGTCTTTGGACAGTGTCACTGGGTCGGGGAGTGATCAGGGTCTTTGGACGGTGTCACTGGGTCGAGAAGGGATCGGGGTCTTTGGACAGTGTCACTGGGGTCGGGGAGGGATCGGGGTCTTTGGACAGTGTCACGGGGTCAGGGAGGGATCGGGGTCTTTGGACAGTGTCACAGGGTCGGGGAGGGATCGGGGTCTTTGGACAGTGTCACAGGGTCGGGGAGGGTTCGGGGTCTTTGGACAGTGTCACAGGGGTCGGGGTCTTTGGACAGTGTCACTGGGTCGGGGAGGGATTGGGGTCTTTGGACAGTGTCACTGGGTCAGGGAGGGATCGGGGTCTTTGGACAGTGTCACTGGGTCAGTGAGGGATCGGGGTCTTTGGACAGTGTCACTGGGTCGGGAGGGATTGGTGTCTTTGGACAGTGTCACAGGGGTCGGGGAGTGATCGGGGTCTTTGGACAGTGTCACAGGGGTCGGGGAGGGATCGGGGTCTTTGGACAGTGTCACTGGGGTCGGGGAGGGATCGGCGTCTTTGGACAGTGTCACGGGGTCGGGGAGTGATCGGGGTCTTTGGACAGAGTCACTGGGGTCAGGGAGGGATCGGGGTCTTTGGACAGTGTCACTGGGTCAGTGAGGGATCGGGGTCTTTGGACAGTGTCACTGGGTCGAGGAGGGATCGGAGTCTTTGGACAGTGTCACTGAAACAGGGATGGATCGGGGTCTTTGGACGGTGTCACTGGGGTCGGGTCGGGATCGGGGTCTTTGGACAGTGTCACGGGGTCGGGGAGGGATCGGGGTCTTTGGACAATGTCACTGGGGTCGGGGAGGGAGCGGGGTCTTTGGACTGCGTCACAGGGGTCGGGGAGCGATCGGAGTCTTTGGACAGTGTCACTGGGTCGGGGAGGGATCGGGGTCTTTGGACAGTGTCACTGGGTCGGGGAGGGATCGGGGTCTTTGGACAGTGTCACTGGGTCAGGGAGGGATCGGGGTCTTCGGACAGTGTCACTGGGTCGGAGAGGGATCGGGGTCCTTGGACAGTGTCACTGGGTCAGGGAGTGATCGGGGTCTTTGGACAGTGTCACTGGGTCAGGGAGGGATCGGGGTCTTTGGACAGTGTCACTGGGTCAGGGAGGGATCGGGGTCTTTGGATGGTGTCAGGGGTCGGGGAGGGATCGGGGTCTTTGGACAGTGTCACTGGGTCAGGGATGGATTGGGGTCTTTGGACAGTGTCACAGGGTCGAGAAGGGATCGGGGTCTTTGGACAGCGTCACTGGGGTCGGGGAGGGATCGGGGTCTTTGGACAGTGTCACTGGGTCAGGGAGGGATCGGGGTCTTTGGACAGTGTCACAGGGTCAGGGAGGGATCGGGGTCTTTGGACAGTGTCGCTGGGGTCGGGGAGTGATCGGGGTCTTTGGACAGTGTCACGGGGTCAGGGAGGGATCGGGGTCTTTGGACAGTGTCACAGGGTCGGGGAGGGATCGGGGTCTTTGGACAGTGTCACTGGGTCAGTGAGGGATCGGGGTGTTTGGACAGTGTCACTGGGTCAGGGAGGGATCGGGGTCTTTGGACGGTGTCACAGGGGTCGGGGAGGGATCGGGGTCTTTGCACAGTGTAACTGGGTCAGGGAGGGATCGGGGTCTTTGGACAGTGTCACTGGGTCGGGGAGTGATCAGGGTCTTTGGACGGTGTCACTGGGTCGAGAAGGGATCGGGGTCTTTGGACAGTGTCACTGGGGTCGGGGAGGGATCGGGGTCTTTGGACAGTGTCAGTGGGTCAGGGAGGGATCGGGGTCTTTGGACAGTGTCACAGGGTCAGGGAGGGATCGGGGTCTTTGGACAGTGTCGCTGGGGTCGGGGAGTGATCGGGGTCTTTGGACAGTGTCACGGGGTCAGGGAGGGATCGGGGTCTTTGGACAGTGTCACTGGGGTCGGGGAGTGATCGAGGTCTTTGGACAGTGTCACAGGGTCAGGGAGGGATCGGGGTCTTTGGACAGTGTCACTGGGTCGGAGAGGGATCGGGGTCTTTGGACAGTGTCACTGGGTCGGGGAGGGATCGGGGTCTTTGGACAGTGTCACAGGGTCGGGGAGGGTTCGGGGTCTTTGGACAGTGTCACAGGGGTCGGGGTCTTTGGACAGTGTCACTGGGTCGGGGAGGGATTGGGGTCTTTGGACAGTGTCACTGGGTCAGGGAGGGATCGGGGTCTTTGGACAGTGTCACTGGGTCGGGAGGGATCGGTGTCTTTGGACAGTGTCACAGGGGTCGGGGAGTGATCGGGGTCTTTGGACAGTGTCACAGGGGTCGGGGAGGGATCGGGGTCTTTGGACAGTGTCACTGGGGTCAGGGAGGGATCGGCGTCTTTGGACAGTGTCACGGGGTCGGGGAGGGATCGGGGTCTTTGGACAGTGTCACTGGGGTCGGGGAGGGAGCTGGGTCTTTGGACTGCGTCAGAGGGGTCGGGGAGCGATCGGAGTCTTTGGACAGTGTCACTGGGTCGGGGAGGGATCGGGGTCTTTGGACAGTGTCACTGGGTCGGGGAGGGTTCGGGGTCTTTGGACAGTGTCACTGGGTCAGGGAGGGATCGGGGTCTTCGGACAGTGTCACTTGGTCAGGGAGGGATCGGGGTCTTTGGACATGTCACTGGGTCGGGGAGTGATCGGGGTCTTTGGACAGTGTCACTGGGGTCAGGGAGGGATCGGGGTCTTTGGACAGTGTCACAGGGTCAGGGAGGGATCGGGGTCTTCGGACAGTGTCACTTGGTCAGGGAGGGATCGGGGTCTTTGGACATGTCACTGGGTCGGGGAGTGATCGGGGTCTTTGGACAGTGTCACTGGGGTCAGGGAGGGATCGGGGTCTTTGGACGGTGTCACTGGGTCGAGGAGGGATCGGAGTCTTTGGACAGTGTCACTGAAACAGGGATGGATCGGGGTCTTTGGACGGTGTCACTGGGGTCGGGGAGGGATCGGGGTCTTTGGACAGTGTCACTGGGTTGGGGAGGGATCGGGGTCTTTGGACAGTGTCACAGGGGTCAGGCATGATCGGGGTCTTTGGACAGTGTCACTGGGTCAGGGAGGGATCGGGGTCTTTGGACAGTGTCACTGGGTCGGAGAGGGATCGCGGTCCTTGGACAGTGTCACTGGGTCAGGGACTGATCGGGGTCTTTGGACAGTGTCACTGGGTCAGGGAGGGATCGGGGTCTTTGGACAGTATCACTGGGTCAGGGAGGGATCGGGGTCTTTGGATGGTGTCAAGGGTCGGGGAGGGATCGGGGTCTTTGGACAGTGTCACTGGGTCAGGGATGGATTGGGGTCTTTGGACAGTGTCACAGGGTCGAGGAAGGATCAGGGTCTTTGGACGGTGTCACTGGGTCGGGGAGTGATCAGGGTCTTTGGACGGTGTCACTGGGTCGAGAAGGGATCGGGGTCTTTGGACAGTGTCGCTGGGGTCGGGGAGTGATCGGGGTCTTTGGACAGTGTCACGGGGTCAGGGAGGGATCGGGGTCTTTGGACAGTGTCACAGGGTCGGGGAGGGATCGGGGTCTTTGGACAGTGTCACTGGGTCAGGGAGGGATCGGGGTCTTTGGACGTTGTCACAGGGGTCGGGGAGGGATCGGGGTCTTTGGACAGTGTCACAGAGTCAGGGAGGGATCGGGGTCTTTGGACAGTGTCACAGGGTCAGGGAGGGATCGGGGTCTTTGGACAGTGTCACTGGGTCGGGGAGGGTTCGGGGTCTTTGGACAGTGTCACAGGGATCGGGGTCTTTGGACAGTGTCACCGGGTCGGGGAGGGATTGGGGTCTTTGGACAGTGTCACAGGGGTCGGGGAGGGATCGGGGTCTTTGGACAGTGTCACTGGGTCAGGGAGGGATCGGGGTCTTTGGATGGTGTCAGGGGTCGGGGAGGGATCGGGGTCTTTGGACAGTGTCACTGGGTCAGGGATGGATTGGGGTCTTTGGACAGTGTCACAGGGTCGAGGAAGGATCAGGGTCTTTGGACGGTGTGACAGGGTCAGGGAGGGATCGGGGTCTTTGGACAGTGTCACTGGCTCGGGGAGGGATCGGGGTCTTTGGACAGTGTCACTGGGTCAGGGATGGATTGGGGTCTTTGGACAGTGTCACAGGGTCGAGGAAGGATCAGGGTCTTTGGACGGTGTGACAGGGTCAGGGAGGGATCGGGGTCTTTGGACAGTGTCACTGGCTCGGGGAGGGATCGGGGTCTTTGGACAGTGTCACTGGGTCAGGGAGGGATCGGGGTCTTTGGACAGTGTCACTGGGTCGGAGAGGGATCGGGATCTTTGGACAGTGTCACAGGGTCGGGCAGGGATCGGGGTCTTTGGACAGTGTCACAGGGGTCGGGGAGGGATCGGGGTCTTTGGACAGTGTCACAAGGGTCGGGGAGGAATCGGGGTGTTTGGACAGTGTCGCGGGGTCGGGGAGGAATCGGGGTGTTTGGACAGTGTCGCGGGGTCGGGAAGGGATCAGGGTCTTTGGACAGTGTCGCGGGGTCGAGGAGGGATCGGGCTCTTTGGACAGTGTCACAGGGGTCGGGCAGTGATCGGGCTCTTTGGACAGTGTCGCGGGGTCGAGGAGGGATCGGGCTCTTTGGACAGTGTCGTGGTGTCGGGGAGGGATCGGGCTCTTTGGACAGTGTCGCGGGGTCATTGAGTCATAGGGGTGAAAATTCAGTTGGTTGCGCCTCCCCTTAGCGCCTTAAGAGGGCGCTAATGGGGCGCAAAGCCGCTAACGCCCGGGCGCAGCGATGTTTGCGCCGCTCGGGAACTTAACTAGAGATTGTGCGGCGGCGCTAAAACTTACCGCTGCGACCACCTGCGCGCGCAGATTGTGACGTCATTCCATGGTGCAACGCCCTTGTGGCGCCCCGGAGCGGAAATTGAGTGGCGCCCCCTGCCTTACCGCCTGGCGCATCCAATGACCAGAAGACTGGAACGCTATCAATCGCTGTGGGGCTGGGGGGGGGGCGCTATTTAAAGGGGGCCTCTTCCTGTCTTTTATTGTTGGTGGCATTTTTGAACTACGCATTCTGAGAGAGAGAGGGAGAGACTTCTGGAGAGATTCAACGTTGTGCGAAGGAGTTTTGGGTACTGAGCAGCACTTTGCAGGTTCATTTTGATTTGCCATTCCTTGTATCGATTTAGCAGAGACTGTGGGAGCTGCACTCTGAGCTCTTTGCCTGATACTCTCCATTGTTCTTTCCAGCACATTTGATGTGCAAGTCTCTCCAGGCCGAGATTCAAGGCTGCAATGAACAGAATGTGGATGGAAAGCAAGATTAACCATCCCCTTTAAGAACTGGCCTGTGCCATTGTGTGTGTGTTCCATTGCTGACTGACATTACATGAGCTTCGCCAGCGATCTGAGTTAGCGCCTCACTCCTCGGCCTTTGCGCCTTAAGACAGGTGTGCAGCGCCTGATTTAGCGCTCCACTCACCTCCCGGGGCGGTAAAAGTGAAGTTTCCAGTCAGTGCCGATAATTAGCGCCAGGCGCTAATATTTGCGTCCAGACGATATTTGCGCCCCAAATGGGGCGCGACCTAATTTTTACCCCATAGAGTTATACAGCCCAGAAAGAGGTCCTTCGGCCCATCGTGTCCGTGCCGGCCATCAAGCCCTATCTATTCTAATCCCATTTTCCAGCATTTGGTCCGTAGCCTTGTATGCTATGTCATTTCAAGTGCTCATCTAAATGCTTCTTGAATGTTGAGGGTTCCTGCCTCTACCACCCTTTCAGGCAGTGAGTTCCCGATTTCAACCACCCTCTGGGTGAAAAAGTTTTCCTCAAATCCCCTCTAAACCTCCTGCCCCTTACCTTGAAACTATGCCCCCTGGTTATTGACCCCTCTACTAAGGGGAAAAGTTCCTTTCTATCTACCCTATCTATGCCCCTCATAATTTTGTACACCTCAATCAGGTCCCCCCTCAGCCTTCTCTGCTCTAAGGAAAACAACCCCAGCCTGTCCAGTCTCTCTTCATAGCTGAAGCGCTCCAGCCCAGGTAACATCCTGGTGAATCTCCTCTGCACCCTCTCCAATGCAATCACATCCTTCCTATCGTGTGGCGACCAGAACTGCACACAGTATTCCAGCTGTGGCCTAACTAGCGTTTTGTACAGCTCCATCATAACCTCCCTGCCCTTATATTCTATGCCTTGGCTAATGAAGGAAAGTATCCATATGCCTTTTTAACCACCTTATCTACCTGTCCTGCTGCCTTCAGGGATCTATGTACATGCACACCAAGGTCCCTCTCAACCTCTGTCCTTCCTAGGGTCCTACCATTCATTGTGTATGCCCTTGCCTTGTTAGTCCTCCCAAAATGCATCACCTCACACTTTTCAGGGTTAAATTCCATTTGCCACTGTTCTGCCCATCTAACCAACCCGTCTATATCGTCCTGTAGCCTGAGGCTTCCCTCCTCGCTATTTACCACTCCTCCAATTTTCATGTCATCTGTGAACTTACTGATCATACCTCCTACATTCATATCTAAATCATTAATGTACACTACAAACAGCAAGGGACCCAGCACTGATCCCTGCGGTACACCACTGGACGCAGGCTTCCAGTTACATAAACAACCTTCGACCATCACCCTCAATTTTGGATCCAATGTGCCAAATTGCCCTGGATCCCATGGGCTCTTACCTTCTTGACCAGTCTCCCATGCGAGACTTTGTCAAAAGCCTTACTGAAGTCCATGTAGACCACATCAACTGCACTACCCTCATCCACACACCTAGTCACCCCCTCGAAAAATTCAATCAAATTGGTCAGACATGATCTCCCCCTAACAAAGCCATGCTGACTATCCTTGATTAATCCTTGCCTCTCCAAGTGGAGACTAATTCTGTCTCTCAGAATTTTTTCCAATAATTTCCCTACCACTGATGTTAGGCTCACTGGCCTGTCATTCCCTGATTTATCCCTGCTATCCTTCTTGAATAATGGTACTACGTTAGCTGTTTTCTGGTCCTCTGGCACCTCGCCTGTGGCCAGAGAGGTTCTGAAAATTTGTGTCAGAGCCCCTGCAATCTCCTCCCTTGCCTGACAAAGCAGCCTGGGATACATCTCGTCTGGGCCTGGGGATTTAACCACTTTTAAGCCCGCTAAAACCGCTAGTACCTCCTCCGTCTCAATATTAATTTGTTCAAGTATATCACAATCCCCCTGCCTGATTTCTATGCCTACATCGTCCTTCTCCATAGTGAACACAGATGTAAAATAGTAATTTAAAACCTCACCCACATCTTCCGGCTCTACACACAGATTGCCACTTTGGTCCCTAATGGGCCCTACTCTTTCCCTGGTTATCCTCTTGCCCTTAATATACTTATAAAACACCTTGGGATTTTCCTTTGTTTTGCCCGCCAGTGTTTTTTCATGCCTCCTCTTCGCTCTCCTAATTTCTTTTTTAAGTACCTCCCTGCACTTTCTATACTCCTCTAGGGCTTCCACTGTTTTTAGTCCTTTGTATCTGCCAAAAGCCTCCCTTTTTTTCCTAATCCATTCTTGTATATCCCTTGACATCCAGGGTTCCCTGGGCTTGTTGGTCCCACCCTTGACCTTTACGGGAACATGTTGGCGTTGTACTCTCTCTATTTCCTTTCTGAAAAACTCCCACTGCTCTGATGTGGATTTTCCTACAAGTAGCTGATGCCAGTCCACTTTGGCCAGATCCTGCCGTATCATATTAAAATCGGCCTTCCCCCAATTTAGAACCTTTATTTCCGGTCCATCTTTGTCCTTTTCCATGACTACCTTAAATCTCACTGAATTATGGTCACTGTCACCAAAATGCTCTCCTACTGACACTTCTACCACTTGCCCGGCTACATTCCCTAGAATTAGGTCCAGTACCGCCCCCTCTCTTGTAGGACTTTCTACATGCTGGCTCAAAAAGCTCTCCTGGATGCACTTTAAGAATTCCGCACCCTCTAAGCCTTTCACACTCTGACTATCCCAGTTAATGTTGGGAAATTGAAATCCCCTACTATTATTACCCTATTATTTCTATACCTCTGAGATTTGCCTACATATCTGTTCCTCTATCTCCCCCTGACTGTTTGGGGGCCTATAGTATGCTCCCAGCAAAGTGCTTGCCCCCTTTTTGTTTTTAAGTTCTAACCATATGGCCTCATTAGAGGAACCTGCTAAGATATCATCCCTCCTTGCAGCAGTAATTGACTCCTTGATTACATACTCCCATGTGTTCATCAACAACTTCAATTCATCTGCCTTACTTGCAAGACTCCTTGCATTAAAATAAATGCCATCCAGCCGTGCCATACTCCCTTGTGCCGTTACATATTTGCTCTGCCTTCCAGGCATCACCCCCTACTATAGCTCCACTCCGTATCCCATCCCCCTGCCAAGTTAGTTTAAACCACCCCCCCAACAGTACTAGCAAACCTCCACGCAAGGATGTTGCTCCCGTTCCGGTTCAGGTGCAACCTGTCTGACTTGTACAGGTCCCACCTTCCCCAGAAGCAGACCCAGTGATCCAGGAAACTAATGCCCTCCCTCCTGCACCAACTCTTTAGCCACACATTCATCTGCTCTATCCTCCTATTCCTATACTCACTAGCACGTGGCACCGGGAGTAATCCAGAGATTACAACCTTTTGAGGTCCTGCTTTTTAATCTGCTACCTAGCTCCCTAAATTCTTGTTGCAGGACCTCATCCCTCTTTCTACCCATGTCGTTGGTACCAATGTGAACCACGACCTTTGACTGTTCGCCCTCCCCCTTCAGAATGCCCTGCAGCCGTTCAGTGACATCCTTGACCCTGGCACCAGGGAGTCAACATACCATCCTGGAGTCACGTCTGTGGCCACAGAAACATCTATCTGTTCCCTTATGATAGAATCCCCTATCACTATTGCTCTCCCATTATTTTTCCTCCCCTCCTGTGCAGCTGAGTCACTCGTAGTGCCACGGACTTGGCTCTTGCTGCATTTCCCTGAGAAACAATCTCCCCCATCAGTATCCAAAACGGAAAATCTGTTGGAGAGGGAGATGGACCCAGGGGACCCCTGCACTACCTTCCTAGTTCTTTTACTCAGTCTGGTGGTCACCCATTTCCTGTCTGCCTGTGCACTCTTTACCTGCGGTGTGACCACCTCGTTAAACGTGCTATCCACGAAGATCTCAGCTTCGCGGATGCTCCACAGTGACTCCAGCCGCAGCTCCAGCTCCGAAACCTGGATTTCGAGTAGCTGCAGCTGGAGGGATTGGGGTCTTTGGACAGTGTCGCGGGGTCGAGGAGGGATCGGGGTCTTTGGACAGTGTCGCGTGGTCGAGGAGGGATCGTGGTCTTTGGACAGTGTCGCAGGAGTCGGGGTCTTTGGACAGTGTCACTGGGTCGAGGAGGGATCGGGGTCTTTGGACAGTGTCGCTGGGTCGGGGAGAGATCGGGGTCTTTGGACAGTGTCACTGGGGTCGGGGAGAGATCGGGGTCTTTGGACAGTGTCACAGGGGTCAGAGAGGGACCGGGGTCTTTGGACAGTGTCGCGGGGTCGAGGAGGGATCGGGGTCTTTGGACAGTGTCGCTGGGTCACAGAGGGATCATGGTCTTTGGACAGTGTCGCAGGGGTCGGGGTCTTTGGACAGTGTCACTGGGTCGAGGAGGGATCAGGGTCTTTGGACAGTGTCACTGGGGTCGGGGAGGGATCGGGGTCTTTGGACAGTGTCACGGGTCAGGGAGGGATCGGGGTCTTTGGACAGTGTCACAGGGGTCGAGGAGAGATCGGGGTCTTTGGACAGTGTCACTGGGGTCGGCAGGGATCGGGGTATTTGGACGGTGTCGCTGGGTCAGGGAGGGATCGGGGTCTTTGGACAGTGTCACTGGGGTCAGGGAGGGATCGGGGTCTTTGGACAGTGTCAGTGGGGTCGGGGAGGGATCGGGGTCTTTGGACAGTGTCACTGGGTCGGGGAGGGATCGGGGTCTTTGGACAGTGTCACTGGGTCGGGGAGGGATCGGGGTCTTTGGACGGTGTCACTGGGTCAAGGAGGGATCAGGGTCTTTGGACAGTGTCACTGGGTCGGGGAGGGATTGGGGTCTTTTGACAGTTTCACTGGGTCGGGGAGGGATTGGGGTCTTTGGACGGTGACACAGGGGTCGGGGTTGGAGCTAAGAAGCACCAAGGGGCAGAAAACATTGGTGGGAGTTGTCTGTAGGCCTCCAAACAGTAGTGGTAATGTAGGGGATGGTATCAAACAGGAAATTAGAGATGCATGTTACAAGGGTACTACAGTAATCATGGTTGACTTTAATCTGCATATAGACTGGCGAAACCAAATTAGCAATAATACTGTGGAGGATGAATTCCTGGAGTGTGTACGAGATGGATATTTAGACCAGTACGTTGAGGAGCCAACTAGGGAACAGGCTTACCTAGATTGGGTATTGTGCAATGAGAAGGGGTTAATTAATAATCTTGTTGTGGGGGGTCCTTTCAGGAAGAGTGACCATAACCTGATAGAATTCTTCATTAAAATGGAAAGTGAAGAAGTCCAATCCGAAACTAGGGTCCTAAATCTAAACAAAGGAAACTACGATGGTATGAGGAGTGAGTTGGCTATGATAGATTGGGGAGCTTGATTAAAAGGCATGGCGGTGGATAGGCAATGGCTAACATTTAATAAACAAATGCATGAATTGCAACAGTTATACATTCCTTTCTGGCGCAAAAAACACAAAAGGAAAAGCGGCCCAACCATGGCTAACAAATGAAATAAAGGATAGTATTAGATCCAAAGAGGAGTCTTAGAAAGTTGCCAGAAAAAGTAGCAAGCCTGAGGATTGGGAGCAGTTTCGAGTTCAGCAAAAAAGGACCAAGAGATTGATTTAGAGGGGAAAAAATAGAGTATGAGAGTAAACTTGCAAGGAACATAAAAGTGGATTGTAAAAGCTTCTACAAGTATGTAAAAAGAAAAAGAATAGTGAAGACAAATGTAGACCCCTTACAGTCAGAAATGGGAGAATTTATAATGAGGAACAAGGAAATGGCTCAGCAATTAAACAAATACTTTGGTTCTGTCTTCACGGAAGATGACACAAATAACTTCCCAGAAATGCTGAGGAACCAAGGGTCCAGTGAGAAGGAGGAATTAAAGGAAATTAGTATTAGGAAAAAAATAGTGCTGGAGAAATTAATGGG
Source organism: Squalus acanthias (assembly GCA_030390025.1). Classification (NCBI taxonomy): domain Eukaryota; kingdom Metazoa; phylum Chordata; class Chondrichthyes; order Squaliformes; family Squalidae; genus Squalus; species Squalus acanthias. The sequence goes on along the minus strand of CM059430.1, from coordinate 60,433,311 downwards.
ACTGAAAGCTAATAAATCCCCAGGGCCTGATAATCTGCATCCCAGAGTACTAAAAGAGGTAGCCATGGAAATAGTGGATGCATTGGTTGTCATCTTCCAAAATTCTATAGATTATGGAACAGTTCCTGCAGATTGGAGGGTGGCAAATGTAACCCCACTATTTAAAAAAGGAGGGAGAGAGAAAACAGGGAACTACAGACTGGTTAGCCTAACATCAGTAGTAGGGAAAATGCTAGAGTCTATTATAAAGGATATGATAACAGGACATTTAGAAAATATCAACGGGATTAGACAAAGTCAACATAGATTTATGAAAGGGAAATCGTGTTTGACAAACCTAGTGGAGATTTTTGAGGATGTAACTGGTAGAATAGATAAGGGAGAACCAGTGGATGTGGTGTATTTGGTTTTTCAAAAGGCCTTTGATAAAGTCCCACATAAGAGATTAGTGTGCAAAATTAAAGCACATGGGATTGGGGGTAATATACTGGCATGGATTGAAAATTGGTTAACAGACAGGAAACAGAGAGTAGGAATAAATGGGTCTTTTTCGGGGTGGCAGGCGGTGACTAGTCGGGTACCGCAGGGATTAGTGCTTGGGCCCCAGCTATTCACAATATATATATCAATGATTTGGATGAGGGAACCAAATGTAATATTTCCAAGTTTGCTGACGACATGAAACTAGGTGGGATTATGAGTTGTGAGGAGGATGCAAAGAGGCTTCAAGGCGATTTAGACAAGTTGAGTGAGTGGGCAAATACATGGCAGATGCAGTATAACGTGGATAAATGTGAAGTTATCCACTTTGGTAGGAAAAACAGAAAGGCAGATTATTAATTAAATGATGATAGATTGGGAAATGTTGATGTACAAAGGGACCTGGGTGTCCTTGTACATCAGTCACTGAAAGCAAACATGGAGGTGCAGCAAGCAGTTAGGAAGGCAAATGGTATGTTGGCCTTCATTGCAAGAGGATTTGAGTACAGGAGCAAGGATGTCTTACTACATTTGTACAGGGCCTTGGTGAGACCACACCTGGAGTACTGTGTGCAGTTTTGGTTTCCTTACCTAAGAAAGAATATACTTGTCATAGAGGGAGTACAGCGAAGGTTCACCAGACTGATTCCTGGGATGGCAGGACTGTCGTATGAGGAGAGATTGGGGCGACTCGGCCTGTATTCACTAGCCATGATGTGGAGATGCCGGTGTTGGACTGGGGTGGACAAATGTGAGAAGTTGCACAACACCAGGTTATAGTCCAACAGGTTTATTTGAAATCACAAGCTTTCGGAGCGCTGCTCCTTCGTCAGGTGAAGTGAAGAGATACAAATAGGCACAGCATATATAGTCAGAGAACACAGCCAGATGATTACAGTTAATCTTTCCAACTGCCCTTTATCACACCTCGGCAGAGAGATAATCACGGCAATCAAAGGTGTGGATGGTGTCCAACCAGGTCAGTCAGCAAAACATTACATCAAAGACAATGTGGCAGATGCTGGGGTCTGTATGGAAAACAAAAAACTTTTTTTTGCTGGAAATCACAGCAGGTCCGGCCGCATCTGTGTAGAGAGAACAAGCCAACGATGACTCGAGTCTGGATGACTCTACGTCAGGTGGGGTTACATGTAGCGTGACATGAAGCCAAGATCCTGGTTGAGGCCGTCCTCATGGGTGCGGAACTTGGCTATCAGTTTCTGCTCGATGATTTTGCATTGTCGTGTGTCTCGAAGGCCGCCTTGGAGAACGCTTACCCGAAGATCGGAGGCTGAATGTCCTTGACTGCTGAAGTGTTCCCCGACTGGGAGGGAAAACTCCTGCCTGGCGATTGTTGCGCGGTGTCCATTCATACGTTGTTGCAGTGTCTGCATGGTCTCGCCGATGTACCATGCTCCGGGGCATCCTTTCCTGCAACGTATGAGGTAGACAATGTTGGCCGAGTCACATGAGTATGTACCATGTACCTGGTGGGTGGTGTCCTCACGTGTGATGATGGTATCTGTGTTGATGATCTGGCATGTCTTGCAGAGGTTGCCGTGGCAGGGTTGTGTGGTGTCGTGGTCGCTGTTCTCCTGAAAGCTGGGTAATTTGCTGCGAACGATGGTCTGTTTGAGGTTAGGCGGCTGTTTGAAGGCGAGTAGTGGGGGCGTGGGGATGGCCTTAGCGAGGTGTTCGTCGTCATCGATGACATGTTGAAGGCTGCGAAGAACATGGCGTAGTTTCTCCACTCCGGGGAAGTACTGGACGACGTAGGGTACTCTGTTGGTTGCGTCCCGTGTTTGTCTTCTGAGGAGGGATATGCGATTTTTCGCTGTGGCCCGTCGGAACTGTCGATCGACGAGTCGAGCGTCATATCCCGTTCTTACGAGGGCGTCTTTCAGCGTCTGTAGGTGTCCATCGCGTTCCTCCTCGTCTGAGCAGATCCTGTGTATTCGCAGGGCTTGTCCATAGGGGATGGCTTCTTTAACGTGGTTAGGGTGGAAGCTGGAGAAGTGGAGCATCGTGAGGTTCTTCGTGGGCTTGCGGTAGAGTGAAGTGCTGAGGTGTCCGTCTTTGATGGAGATTCGTGTGTCCAAGAATGAAACCGATTCTGAGGAGTAGTCCATGGTGAGTTTGATGGTGGGATGGAACTTGTTGATGATATCGTGTAGTCTTTTCAGTGATTCTTCGCCGTGGGTCCATAGGAAGAAAATGTCGTTGATGTATCTGGTGTATAGCGTTGGTTGGAGGTCCTGTGCAGCGAAGAAGTCTTGCTCGAACTTGTGCATGAAAATGTTGGCGTATTGGGGTGCGAATTTGGTCCCCATGGCTGTTCCGTGTGTTTGGGTAAAAAACTGGTTGTCGAAGGTGAAGACATTGTGGTCAAGGATGAAGCGGATGAGTTGTAGGATGGCGTCTGGAGATTGGCTGTTGTTGGTGTTGAGTACTGAGGCTATCACAGCGATGCCGTCATCGTGGGGGATACTGGTGTAGAGTGCCGAGACGTCCATCGTGGCGAGGAGTGTTCCTGGTTCAACTGGTCCGTGGGTGCTGAGTTTCTGTAAGAAGTCTGTAGTGTCGCGACAGAAGCTGGGGGTTCCCTGTACGATGGGTTTCAGGATGCCCTCAACGTATCCAGAGAGGTTCTCACACAGGGTTCCATTGCTTGATACGATAGGACGTCCGGGTGTGTTGGCTTTGTGTATCTTTGGGAGGCAGTAGAAGTCTCCCACGCAGGGAGTACGTGGGATGAGAGCGCGTAGGATGCTTTGAAGGTCTGGATCGAAGGTCTTGACCAGTCTATTGAGTTGGCGGGTGTGTTCTTTGGTCGGCTCTGCGGGTAACTGTCTGTAGTGTTCCTGGTTGTCCAGTTGTCGGTATGCTTCTTTGCAATAGTCCATTCTGTTCTGTATGACGATGGCTCCTCCTTTGTCCGCTGGTTTGATGACGATGTTGCGGTTGGTCTTGACAGCATGCTGGCGTTTGCATTGTGCTCGGGTGACATTGGACTATTGCAAAGAACAGCCATGGGGACCAAATACGCACCCCAATACGCCAACATTTTCATGCACAAGTTCGAGCAAGACTTCTTCGCTGCACAGGACCTCCAACCAACGCTATACACCAGATACATCAACGACATTTTCTTCCTATGGACCCACGGCGAAGAATCACTGAAAAGACTACACGATATCATCAACAAGTTCCATCCCACCATCAAACTCACCATGGACTACTCCTCAGAATCGGTTTCATTCTTGGACACACGAATCTCCATCAAAGACGGACACCTCAGCACTTCACTCTACCGCAAGCCCACGAACAACCTCACGATGCTCCACTTCTCCAGCTTCCACCCTAACCACGTTAAAGAAGCCATCCCCTATGGACAAGCCCTGCGAATACACAGGATCTGCTCAGATGAGGAGGAACGCGATGGACACCTACAGACGCTAAAAGATGCCCTCATAAGAACGGGATATGACGCTCGACTCGTCGATCGACAGTTCCGACGGGCCACAGCGAAAAATCGCATATCCCTCCTCAGAAGACAAACACGGGACACAACCAACAGAGTACCCTACGTCGTCCAGTACTTCCCCGGAGTGGAGAAACTACGCCATGTTCTTCGCAGCCTTCAACATGTCATCGATGACGACGAACACCTCGCTAAGGCCATCCCCACGCCCCCACTACTCGCCTTCAAACAGCCGCCTAACCTCAAACAGACCATCGTTCGCAGCAAATTACCCAGCTTTCAGGAGAACAGCGACCACGACACCACATAACCCTGCCACGGCAACCTCTGCAAGACATGCCAGATCACCAACACAGATACCATCATCACACGTGAGGACACCACCCACCAGGTACATGGTACATACTCATGTGACTCAGCCAACGTTGTCTACCTCATACGTTGCAGGAAAGGATGCCCCGGAGCATGGTACATCGGCGAGACCATGCAGACACTGCGACAACGTATGAACGGACACCGCGCAACAATCGCCAGGCAGGAGTTTTCCCTCCCAGTCGGGGAACACTTCAGCAGTCAAGGACATTCAGCCTCCGATCTTCGGGTAAGCGTTCTCCAAGGCGGCCTTCGAGACACACGACAATGCAAAATCATCGAGCAGAAACTGATAGCCAAGTTCCGCACCCATGAGGACGGCCTCAACCAGGATCTTGGCTTCATGTCACGCTACATGTAACCCCACCTGACGTAGAGTCATCCAGACTCGAGTCATCGTTGGCTTGTTCTCTCTACACAGATGCGGCCGGACCTGCTGTGATTTCCAGCAAAAAAAAGTTTTTTGTTTTCCATACAGACCCCAGCATCTGCCACATTGTCTTTGATGTAATGTTTTCCTGACTGACCTGGTTGGACACCATCCACACCTTTGATTGCCGTGATTATCTCTCTGCCGAGGTGTGATAAAGGGCAGTTGGAAAGATTAACTGTAATCATCTGGCTGTGTTCTCTGACTATATATGCTGTGCCTATTTGTATCTCTTCACTTCACCTGACGAAGGAGCAGCGCTCCGAAAGCTTGTGATTTCAAATAAACCTGTTGGACTATAACCTGGTGTTGTGCGACTTCTCACATTTGTATTCACTAGAGTTTAGAAGAATGTGAGGAGATCTCATTGAAACGTATAAAATTCTGACAGGGCTAGACAGACTGGATGCAGGGAGAATGTTTCCCCTGGCTGGGGGGTCTAGAACGAGGGGTCACAGTCTCAGGACACGGGATCGGACATTAGGACTGAGATGAGGAGCAATTTCTTCACTCAGCGGGTGGTGAACCTGTGGAATTCTCTACCACAGAAGCCTGTGGAGGCCAAGTCACTGAATATATTTAAGAAAGACATAGATAGATTTCTAGACACAAACAGCATCAAGGGGTATGGGGAGAGAGCAGGAATATGGTATTGAGATAGAGGATCAGCCATGATCATATTGAATGGCGGAGCAGGCTCGAAGGGCCGAATGGCCTACTCCTGCTCCTATTTTTCTATGTTTCTATTTCTTTCTGATTGACTCCTGCGTGTATTCAAGCACAGATGATACTCTTGATATGTATCATTTTCTACCACGAGTTACTGTCCTTTTCAATCTGTGCCTATGGTGACATTGGGCCGAGTGGTTATAAAGTCTGAATAAAGCTTCAGTAAGGGGAGAAAACATCAAACAAACTCACCTTCAGGAGGCGTGGAAATCTCAATATCGGCCTGAAACCTAGTTTAATGTACAAAACATCCAGGGGCAAAAGCGACACTAAGTCCATCTAGAAACAGAATCAGAAAGCTTACATTTAGATTAATTTTTCCTCCTTAATTTTCTCCTTTCTGTTTTTGAAGATTTCTCTCTCCCTCCCACACTTCAAACTTATTCAGGGGCATGGCTTGTTCTCGATGTGTAGTTCAATGTGGTTTGATCACCCAGCTAGCGACACTTATAAAGTGGGGGGTAAGGTAATTCTCCACCAAACTATAGACCCGCTGAGGACTGATCTAACTCACTGAATGAACGGGAGTGTGCTTTAGTGATGAACAACTCATACCTCTCTCTTGATCAGGTGAGGAATGTTAGACGAGGCAAAATGAATTAATTAGTAAGATTATTTGGGGGGGGAGGGGGGATGGTGGATTGATATGAGGGTGAAGAATGCCCGAGGTACACAACCCATCAAATTTCTCACTAATGTTTTCTCTCTATGCGAAGAACTGGTTACAGAATGGATCGAGGGGCCACTGCTAATGAAGAGGCTGTTCAGTTGGACTCTGAATAGGAAACGGAGGCCGAGCTCGACACTGCTGAAGTGCTGTTAATTCAGTCATTTCTGTAAGCTAACGGCAGTCATTTCCCAGGGGAGGAGTGATTCTACTGTCACACACACACAAAATAGTGAAGAAATAAAAATAAGATTACACACCTCACCAAATATTTCAGTTCATCTTCTAAACTCTATTCCTCCTCACTGTGTTTGCTCTAGCTGTCAGCAGATGATAGCACAAAGCCACCAACTCATGGTGGAAGCACCAAAAGAACAAGGGGGCACAACCTTAAAATCAGAGTCAGGCCATTCAGGAGTATAAACAGGTAGTGGAAATCTGGAATTCTCTTCCTCAAAAGGCTGTGGATGCTGGGTCACTTAAAATTTTCAAGACTGAGATCAATAGATTTTTTTGTTAGGTAAGGGTATGGAGGAATATGGATCAATGGTGGGTGAGTGGAGTTGAGGTACCGATCAGCCATGATCTAACTGAATGGCAGAACAGGCTTGAGGGGCTGAATGGCCTCCTCCTGTTCTTAGAGTGAAGTGTGGCAGAGCAGGTCTTAAACCCACCAACTGAGCTAGCATGCCCCTGGTGAATTTCCTGGGGCCAGCCTCGTGACTGCTTTGGGCATTTAAAGCTCCATCTGCATTTCCCATTGCTTAATAACAGTTGACACTCATTGAATGCTGATGTGATTAGTATCTTCATTACTGAGGTGATGACAGAAAGCGTGACTTACTATGTCACGCTGTTATTACTGCTTTATTTAAATATCCCCGCCCGTATTGGACGGCGGGGTGGGGACGGGGAGGGGTGGCTTCTGGTGCCCAGCAGAAATGACACCGGAAGATACGTTGGGTGCAGAAACGGGCAGGGAGTCAGGCATAACGGGCCACAGACGCATTTTCCGCGTCCGTCTGCACCAATACGGCCAAGAAACTGGCGGGGAGGCCGTGGGAAATTTTTCACGTGATCACAGTGCGCTTGTGAGCAGCTCTAATCTCTGATGGGATTACATAGAATGCAGGCCGTTCGGCTCAACTGGTCCATGCAGCGTTTATGCTCCACACGAGCCTCCTCCCATCCTTCTTCATCTCACCCCATCAGCATAACCTTCTATTCCTTTCTCCCTCATGCGTTTATCTAGCTTCCCCTTAAATGCATCTATGCTATTTTCAGTGCCTATAGATGCCCCTCCAGGCGAATACCTAGAAAGAGTTATTTATCAGTAAAGTAACGCGCAGTATTTGAAGCGACTGATTCAAAGACTGCACAGTGAAGCTCATTCAGTCTCACAAGTGGACTGACTCACCTTGAATTTCGGGGTTTTCATGTAATTTTGTCTCATAGGTTTCTTCTCTGTCTGAAATATAGACGCACAAAGTTACACTTACAAGTGTACCAAAGAATGGAACTTCCTTTCAGTTACATGGAGCCTGGTGGTGCCCAGGCACTGAAGGAGTGGCCCATATATAAGATGTTAAGTTTAGAGGCAGGTTCTCCATTAGCCCCCACCCCCACCCCCATTTTCTTGGCCTTCAACAGTTTCTAAGAGTGATTTAAGTCTCTATTACATAAAAATAATGGTGGCAATTTTTGGGCAGCCACCAGACGTTCATGTCTGCTGGTGCCTGACTTTCCACCCCCTCCCTCCACCCCCCCACTTCTCCCCAACAGTGTTCCCAGCACGCCATGCACTATGCTCCAGCAGCATTCAAAAAATACTCAAATGGTTTAAGGTCAGCTCATTGGTGCCCACTGCCTAGGCCCCACATGGAACAACTCACCATGAACATCTGGGTTGTCATATAATTTTGCCCCCCCCGGGTTTCTTATGAAATGCTTCCACACAGGTCCCACTGACCCTCTGAAGAGGGTCCAGCTCAGGTTGGAGATATCTGCCTCATGACCTTCTCAATTGAAGGCCAATTGTGCTGTTAGAGTTACTCATTTCCTCATGCTGCCAATTTATCAAGGGACAGGTATGTGTGAAGTACATCTGAATCTAACCGGGTCGGAAGGCAGAATTCCATTATGGAGCGGTTGAGGTATGGCTCTCAGCCCTCTGTTTAGAGCTGGTTAGGTTCAATGTCAGATAATTCAGAAATTTTAATTCAGTATCCCACAATTCGAGAGCCCTGTGACTCCACCAGTAGAACAGAACCAGATTTGGGCAGCCGCAAAACTCAGGTCTGAAATGCTGAGAGGCCTCGGTGTTAAAAAAAATGAACTGTTTCCAAAGCCCAATATGATTAAAAACATGAACATTTCCTGAAAGTGGCCAGATATGGTAATTAATAAAGGACAACTTACACCATGCATTAACACAGACTTTGCATCTGCTTGTTGTATTTCAAAGGAGTTTTAATATGTGTGGATAATATTCACCTTTAAAACACATTGGGGTGAATTTTCACTTTTACGTCCGGGCGGAAAATGGGTTGTAACGACCACCTGTTTTACGCTCTGCCCGGCAAGCCAATGGAAACGAATATCGGGTGAGGTGTAAAACTACAGCCCGTTGTCTGCCTGACGTTAAAGTGAAAATGCACCCCTATAAATCTCAATAAAATCCACTGGTATGCATCAATATTCTGGAATGAATGGATTGATCATGAGACTGGAATCTATGTTTAGGAATTCTGGTCGTTGCTACCTGAAAGAAAGACAAATTTCTATTTGTTATAGTGTTGGATACGACAAAGTGTGATGCAGAACTAAGAACCACAAGAGAATGGGCCAATGCTGCTGATGAGAGAAGCTAAGAGCTGTTAATGGCAGAGAGGGTGGACTGTATGAACAAATGTTATTACTTACTGAGAAAGAAATTAAAATGATTACTCACTATAATGTCTCCTCCTTGTACGAACTGGAGACGGGACTGGAAAACAGCCATGTCCAGCAGGTAAATCAGATCACAGAAATAATCCATCAACAGCCACAGGTGGATGTTATCAGGTGTTTGATAGGGAAAGGTACAACGCACAGGGATTAACCAAACGTTCCAATTCCAAGCAAACACCACGATGGATAACCACAGCACATACAATGGATCTATTATAGGAGACAACAGTAACTGTGTTACATATAGACTCAATATCGTATAATATAATATAACTAGCAGTGAAACCCGATCATAACTGAATACTTGATAATACAATGTAACAGAGTAACCTTAGTCACTGTACTCAGTTAGCCAACTAAACCAACAAAGATTGACATTTTCTGACAAGTTGCAATTTAACTTACCAGCAGCAGTAATATAAGGCACCCAATCACAGCACATTAGCAGTATACAGTGTAACTACCACAGTAAGGAGGACTCTTCACTACAATTAGCATTTGTGTGTGATACAGGGGCAAAGACGGGTAATATTACAGAGATGGAAATGGGCAATCAAACTGATACTGTTATACTGGAAATAAAGTTAATACAGTACAGAATTTACTCCAAATTCATTATTTGATACAGAAACATGTCAATAAACATCTCTGGCTGCGATATTTAATGGATATGAAGATGATGTGGCACTGTCTGATAATAACCTTTCTTCTCTCCGCAGATGAACCTGGAATAATTGGTCTACAAAGACAGTACCATCAAGCTCCAACACCATCACCATCACAGCATTAAATATCAGCAGCACTAGTGCGAGCACCACTACCATTAACATTAGTGCAAGCACCACTACAGCCAGCTCACTAGTTTGAACATCAACACAGGAGATGTGACATTTACACGAACACAACCTAACACATCACCAGCAGATGAACACTTACCTGGCAGACAGGAGCTAGCAGTGCCAGTGGAGGAATGCCTGCTAGCCAAACTCATTTCAGGTCACAGGCCTCAGCCCCAAGAAGATAAGCAAGTGGATCTGGAGGTCAGTAACCAGAACTGCAGGGCAACGTCACTGGTACAATAGCAGGCCATGCAAGTTTGAAATGAAAGCTTACAGATTCTGTAGACAGACTGCAGAATCCTTAAGAGCGGAAATTTGAATTTTCTGTTTAGCAAATCTTGTTGCTGGAATAGAATGAACTATCGAGACTTATTTAGCTATCAATATAGAGGCAAGATTGGAATAAGGTCAGCTCTCCAAGCAGCTCTGCAGCGAGTGGGGGTGGGGTGGGATCAGAATTTAGGGATGGCACACAGACTGGTTTTGGTTAAGTAGTTAACTAGATGGTTGGTCTCCCGGTGGCTCAATTAGTAAATGCACTGCCCTGGGTGGAACACAGCCATAAAGGCAAGTCAGATTATCAATCTGTGCTGAGTTAGGCAGGCCAACAGTTGGGCTTGCTACAACTGGCTACAAGTGCTCGTAGGCTGGGAAGGAGGGAAAAAAAATCAACCGGTTTTCTCATTACTGGTAACTAACTAATGATGGAAAATGTGCTAGAAATCAGATTGTATGTAATAAAGGGTGAAATCTGAGGTCCACTTTGCAATGAATCTTAGACCATATATGTGTGCTTAGAATCATACATGTACAATCAGCACCGTAATGGTAGGCTGCACACCAGCACTGGAACTGTCTGGGACACATGCTAGTATAACCTGCCGGTGGATATCCGCCTGTTGAATCTGCAGCTGATCTGTGTACCGAGTGTGTTTACACAGGCACTAAAACTTCAATATAAATACTGGGGCCAAGACACTGCTGCACTGGAGAGATCCAGCACTATAAAATGGTTCAGCTCCACTCACTACCTGCCCCCAGCGTAGGTCTTTTTTCCTAATGCCGTGTAGAATACAGCATTTAATACGTGACAGGAGTAGATATTCATCTAACCTGGCTTAGTCTGGGAAAGAATACCTTCTTTCTTTGGTAAAGCTCATCAGTGAGTGCTCTAGCCACTATGGTTTTCCCAGACAGATATTCCCTGGTCTCAGCCAAGCAGCCAGAGAGAAGGTCACTTATACAAAAGCAAAATACTGCGGATGCTGGAAATCTGAAATAAAAACAGAAAATGCTGGAAATACTCAGCGGGTCAGGCAGCATCTGTGGAGGGAGAAACAGAGTTAACGTTTCAGGTTGATGACCCTTCGTCAGAACTGGAAAACCTCGTCACTTAGTTCCCCTCAGGAGGGAGGTGGAGGGTACGTCACAGGCAAGCCAGTGTGTTCATCTCCATGGAGCTGGTTATAGAGTGGCATTGCTAGAGACCGAGGGGGGAGTCCTCTTCTCGAATGATGCATTGATGTTATGTAGATCACACTAGCATTGTGGCTTTGTAAGTGGCGGAGAGATGTAAACCAAGGATTCTGCACCTACATTAAACCATAATTGTGAATGGAAGGTTTGTTCCTGGAAACAAACCACCAATTGAAACAAAATCTCAGCAAAAATTAGTAGGAAGAAAACTGAGTGTGAGTGGTTCAGGTGTGTGCAGTGCGGTGTTTGGATGTATCCACATAACTGCAGGTCAGATATGTATACCCTGATGGGGAAAACCCAGGAAATGGTATAGTGATGTTTTGATGGGTAAGCGACTGTGGCATGGGTGAAGTGACAATGAAGAGTTGTAAAATGGAACGACAGATTTATGCACTAAGGTTCACCTAGGTTGTCTAGACATAGTCTCCAATCTAATGTTCAGTCTACATTAAAGCTCCTCTGCTCCTCAGGGAGTTTCTTCATTGCATGAATATTTAAAAAAAAGAACGCTTACTTTATGGTTTTGTGTGGGTGGGCAGGGATTTTTTTTTGTGCAACAAGGTGTGAGATAGCAGTGATTGGAATGGAGCCCCTTTTGCATCTAGTGTCTATGCCAAGCACTCCCAGATTAGCACTAGCACAGGCTAGATACAGATTAATGCTCTCTATAAACTGCCCTGCCAAGCATTCCCAGATAAGTATAGTATGAGTTACATGCAGTGTAAAGTTCCCTCTCCACTGCTGTGGCAAACATTCCCAGTTAGGTATAGCACAGGTTAGGTACAGAGCTAGGTTCCCTCCACACTTCTGTTTGGGTATAGCAAAAATTAGGTGAGGAGTAAAGCTTTCTTTTAACTGCCTCAACAATACACCTTAACCCCAATTTTAGAAGTGCATCTCCTATTGCACCAATGTGCTATTTGTATTTCCACACCAGCCATCCTTGTCGCTCTCTATTTGAAGGTGATGGTTTAGTGCCAATTTGTGGGGAGTTTTGTGTCATGGACTTGTGTTCGCTCACAACTGGGTTTCACTTTGTTTCACTTATGGTTCATACAGCCAGCAGAGAAAGGAAACTTTCCTCCTATTAGGCTGGGCTGGTTTCAAATGCAAGCCACAGAAACAAAGTACAATGTGTCCATCCACTGCACCACACAATAATCTGCTTGATACTTGGTAGCGATATTGGAATCTGCTGAAACCACAGCAAAGACAAGATGTATTTATTTGAACCAAGTCACAAAGAGAATGTCACTTTTTTTTGCCTGAACGCACCACAGAATCGCATCTAATACAATTTATATAAATGGGAAGATGGTCAAAACTGAAACTGTATATTAATGGAAGTCACACCTAACATCTCCCAGACTGGTTGTTCTAATCAGCATTGTTCTTTTACTGCCTGTAACACTGACATCATAAGATCCAGTCAATTAGTTATTGCTCAGATTAGTTATTGCCTGGACTAGTTATTGTTGACTATGTCCTATTCTGAGCGATACTATGAATTAGTTACTACTGGCATTACTTGGACCATATCTTGTTGACTAGTTACCACTCAGATGAGATCCTGTGGACTAGTTCATGCTCAGATTAGCTCCTGTTCCCTAGTTACTGCGGAGACTACAAACTTTTGACAAATGATTGCTCAGGCTAGTTCCTGTTGATCTAGATATTGCTTTGATTAGATCCAGTTGATAAGTCACTGATCAAATTGTTGCCGGTTGCTGCTCAGGCCAGTTACTGCTCAGATTGTTTCCTGTCGGCTAGTTAGATCTCAGACTAGTACTTGTTGACTAGTGCCTGTTGAAACAGTTCTTGCTGAGGTGAGATCCTGTTGACTAGCTACAGCTCAGGCTAATTTCTGTCATCCAGTCTTTGTTGACAGCTTACTACTCAGATCAGATCCTGCTGATTAGTTCCACCTCAGCTAAGATCTTGATGATCAGTTACTGTTCACACTTGTACCTGCTGACTACCTCCTGCTCAGATAAGATCCTGCGGACCAGTTACTGCTCAACTAGGTACTGCTTGGCTTAGATCCCGTTGACAAGTTACCGATCAGACTGTTGATCGCTTGGTGCTCAGACTGCCACTGTTTCAAACATTACTTTCAAAGACAGTCCCAATTAAACCTACTGCTGAAGGGATCAACGCTGGATGGAAACCCCACTGCTTTAATCCGCCTGATCCAAGGTTCAGTTTTAAACCGGCAGCACATCATTTCACAGTAGTGCCCCTCCTCCTCCTCTTCCATCTCCTCTGGGGGTGGGGGTGGGGCTTCTGGGGCCTTCTTCATTGGTGCTGTAGTATAAAGTAAAGTCAGATTTATTTGTGAGCAAGTGAAAAACATTTCAGCTTCCCCAATAGAGCAAATTAATTTTTAAAAACTTGCATTTCTATAGCGCCTTTCATGACCTCAGGAAGTCCCAAAGCTCTTTACAGCCAATTAAGTACTTTTGAAGTATAGTCCCTGTTGAAATGTAGGAAACTCGACAGCAAGGAGTCACAACCATATCCTCACCACCCGCCCCCTCACCCCCGCCGCCCCCTGCTGTTGTGGGCAGTGCCCCATACCCCAAGATTTGGGATAGATTCAAGGACACATCCATGGGGTAGACAAAAATTCCACCCCAGCCTAGATCCACCCCTTAGGAGGATGTCTCAGGAATTTCTAGGCCAAAGTTGGACATCAGATAGGAGACTTTCATCCCACCAGTCTGACCAGGTTTGTAACCCAAGTCAAAGAACTGAGAGGAGAGTACATTAACCCTTTGAGCCATCCAATGCCTCCTGTTCTGTTTGTATCTTCCTGTGTTCCTCCACATTCATTGCAACCTAGTCCCACTGTATGACATTCTGTGAAATCTTCACCGAGGCTCGTTTAGTAGTTCAGACAAACTGTCCAATTATGCCAGTCCATGATTTCACATTGTCGTTCAACGCACACTGTTTACCAACCCCAACACCATGTCCTGACCCCAATTCTCCAATCCCTTTACTTACTTGCAGTTGGACTTTCCTCATCTGCAGATGCATCAGGGTCAATGAGTTTTTCCTTGACCTGTTCTGTTCGTTCCTTAAAGAGTTTCACCAGCTCTTGGAGACGCTCATTAATAATAGTACTGGTAATACTTGTTGTCGAACCCTGTTGATTTCTGAAACTGAACAATAAAGGTGAATTCAGGCACTTAGGTTTCCAATACAAAGTGTGTCTGGTGCCAGTGTTAAAAATGTAACCTGAGGGTACTAGTGTCGAAAGCATCAATATTAAAATTTAGCCCAAGTGTTGTGCTGCTGTGAGAAACCATACTAAATACATCTTATTGCAGAATAAGATGATTGTAATTCCAGTAACCTTGTCCATCTTGTCCATTCACAAATATACATATCCCTTGTGTAGGGCATGTGCTCCATTGAAACCTCCTTTGTAAATACTGTCACACTTTGCTCACCACCCGGCCCCGCTGGCACACCCTGCTCACCACCCGGCCTCACTGGCACACCCTGCTCACCACCCGACCCCGCTGGTACACCCTGCTCACCACCCGGCCTCACTGGCACACCCTGCTCACCACCCGGCCCCACTGGCACACCCTGCTCACCACCCGACCTCACTGGCACACCCTGCTCACCACCCGGCCCCGCTGGCACACCCTGCTCACCACCCGGCCCCACTGGCACACCCTGCTCACCACCCGGCCCCACTGGCACACCCTGCTCACCACCCGGCCCCACTGGCACACCCTGCTCACCACCCGGCCCCGCTGGCACACCCTGCTCACCACCCGGCCTCACTGGCACACCCTGCTCACCACCCGGCCCCGCTGGCACACCCTGCTCACCACCCAGCCCCACTGGCACACCCTGCTCACCACCCGACCTCACTGGCACACCCTGCTCACCACCCAGCCCCGCTGGCACACCCTGCTCACCACCCGGCTCTGCTGGGCTCTGATCTGGGGAACGCCCGCAGCTGACTGACCTGTTGGCGTGCCCTGCTTGCCGTCCCTAATCCCACTCAGCCTGATGACAACACGTAAATGCTCCCAGTTCCTCCACTGCTGCTTCCAGCCTCTGCTTCTGCTCCCTTACGGCCTCTATTCATGGAATTGAGCAGCAGGACAGCTGGGAATTAATGAAATAATAAATATATGCAGCCTGAAATCCTGCTTTTGTGGTAGGGGGAAAAGCTGGAAATTAATTTAATAAACACGGCATCAATTCAGGGAGTCCAGCTTCTGGGGCTGAGTTCCAGCTGAGAATTGATGAAATGAATACATGTGCCCTGAATATGCGCAATTGGGCTTCAGGCAAAAGCACGGCATCACCAAATTAATTAAATGAATGGGATAAATTAAATCAGGCACCCACTCTTTTCCCACTCCTCTGTGGCCCTCAAGTTCCCCTTACTGCCTGCCCTCTCTCTCTCCCCACTACTCCATATCCATTCCTCCCTCTAATTACACCCCCCAATTTACCTTTATTCCAAACTGCAGCCCTGACATAAGGGGCCAATCCCCGGTGTTTAGGTGGGAACAACCACCCATAAGCAGTTGCGTGCATGTATCTCTGCGCACCGTCCCCACCCAGGGAATAGAAAACTTGCCCTTTTGATGTAATTTGCAGCCAGCGCCATTTGACATCTTCCTGGAACAATGGGGGGAAGGGAATGCATCAAAAATAATGGCATCTGTAGCAGTAGGAAGGACTTAGTAAAAAATCAAGCATTAAAACTACTATAAGCACCTGTTAGTCAAGAAATAATGTAAATCTAGTCTTACTGACCCATCATCAGCCTGGAGGTTGGTCTGGCTGTGCCAAGCTTGCACAGGTAAGTCCTTGGATGATTCATCCACACTGTCTTCATGGGAGGAGAGCTTATTTCTATTCAATAAAGAAAATCAGATCGTAGGTCATTGTTCAAAGACCATCAAAAGCCATCTGCCAGAAGCCAGCAGGATAAGTCGTGGCAAGGACCAAAGGTGACATCCTTTTTATCACCATGATATCAAGTTGAACTACAGCATCTTCACACCAGGGATGGGAAAGAGATTGACAATCAGTGAGAGTTTCTATCCTTCTCACATCAAACCTGGATTGGACCAAGTTTAATGGTTTGTCCGCAGCAGCTGATCACTCGGTCCAAATATCTTCTGCTGGTAATTATCTTCATAATTGACCAGTATTGATATATAGTTAAATAAAAGGAACAAACACTTCAAAATGCTGAAAATATACAGCACCTAAATATATCAAAGGTTCTTAGATCTGAAATTTCAGTCTGTCTCTTCTTTTTAAGATGCTGATTGACTTGCTGTGTATTTCCAGCATTTTCTGTCCAATTTGTGGCCTAAGGGTTAGGACTGTTGTGAGATCCAGACCATGTAATAACATTTTTAATGCATGTCTTCTTACTTTTGCATTGGTGAATTGGGTTCCTCTCAAAGGACAAAATAGGGTAGATTTTCATCTGGGGTGTGCTATTCCTGAAAGGAGACAACTCCACACGTTTTTCCTCCAGGCGTAGGCCCAACTCTTGGCTGGGCCTCATGCCTACAAATCAGGCAGGAAAACTGAGCACAGCTGCAGGCTTCTCGGAGCCTCCGAGATCAGGGCCTCTTGGCTGTTTATGCCGTTTTTCATGGGTTTCTGCCGGTCTACCACCAAACTTATGATCGGAGAACCACGGTGGATTCGTGAAATTTCAGGCTCGTTGTGTTTTTTTTACCACTTTGAAAGTGCATGCTGTGTTTTTATAAATGGCTCTCCAGTGGGAGGAGAAACTGAGCTGGATAGCTGCACTACCTCTCGGTAGTCTACTCCTTGTGCAATTGTAACTGCAGCTGCAGATGCCATGGATATTGCTGCAGTGGGCCGAGACACTGTCTGGCAGCTGTGGAGTCACTTGAGTCTGGCGACTATCTGGTAGGGAAGTGGTACTGGCCTGAGGAGATAACACTCTCGTCCATGCCAGCTCCTGCCATTCCCTTATCACTCCCTCAGCATGACGAGAGATACGTGCGTGAGCAGACACCTGGGCAGCAATGAGGTTACTGAAGCCCTGCATTATACAGTCCTCCAACATGGACAGGGATACACTGGGACAGAAACCATCTGCTCTGGCCTGTAACTCAGCTGCACCTCCTTTCAGACATGCTACAGGGCTGACCCATGGGATGTTGCCGGGGAGTGGCACAGCAGGCAACCATCCTCGCAAGCACTTCCTGAGATTTAGGGGTCATTTTAACCAAACTCTCCAGGCAGGAAACCCATGAGATCATGTGGAACGTTGGTTTTACACTCTGCCCAATATCACTCTCCATTGACTTCAGTAGACAGTAAAATCGGGCGGTGTGTAAAACCAGCGCTACACCCAATCCCTTCAGTTTTCTGACGGACAGGTTAGGTTTAAATTGCCCCCATTCTTTCTGACCTGCTCTGTGGACAGCTGACATGATATTCGCTGTTTCAGCCATTTCTAGCCATGCAGATCTGAAACTTGCCCTCACTGGCGAGTTGCCCTCTGCTCCAAACAGGACCACCCTTCCCTGCAGGATCTCCTGCAGCTGCGCCTCTGAAGCTGCTGCACTGAACGGAGCTGCTTGGACTGCTTGCAGCCATTTCACCATCTGCTCGGTAGCAGGAGAATTTTAAGAGTGAGCAGCAGCCCTTTAGGAGCTGCTGCTCAGGCAATCCCTCCCCCCACCCCTCCCCCAACCTTTCTGAACTCTCAGGGAACCATCCAGTACACGTTGCAAATGCTGTAGTAAAATTATAGTGTGAGGAATACAGGTAAACACAGCACCTGAGCAGTGCCAATTGAACTGTGCTGTGACCACATTATCAGACCCATTATATATTTATATAAATCACATTCCGGGCATATGAAGCACCTGTGTATATAAATCTAGTAGTGGGGTATAACCTGCGTATTTATATGACGCTCATGGCAGTGGGGGCAATCATTTGGGACATTTCTTTTATCTTGTGACCACAAATCCTACTTCCACAGCTGTTGATATTCCAAGTGGTCAGTCTGCTGCAGGTTCTCTGATCTGAATTGGTGACACAACCCATCATGTGGCTGGCACACATTTCAGTAGCATTCGTGTAATGTGACAATAATCCAGTAATAGGATTAGATACCTCCCTATAATTGCAAAGGGACTTGTTGATGTGAGAGGGCAAGGATCGATAAAAGAGTTACTGTGGAGCCTCCATTTTCGTTTCCTATTAAGTTCAACCTTGTTTGATCAACGAAAGGAAACAAACAGTCTCTCATTGCTGCAGGGTATGGTGTGTGCTGTTGTGTGTCCAATACTAGCTTGGCACTACTGTATTGTATGTGCTTCTAACACTAACACTACTGTATAGCTTTGGTTTCTAAAACTACCATGGCATTTCTGCGCAATACTGGTTTGTAACACAAGCGTGCACTACTGTACAGCACTGGTCTGTAACACTAGTGTGGCACGAACAGTTGGTCACTTACCCCAGATCTTCAACAGAACTGAATGCATAACAAAAAAAAAATGGGAAAAAAAATGAGATTGTCCTTGGGGAGTTAAGTAATAACTGGATGGGTGGCTATGAATGGTGGCAGGAGGAAGTGGCATGTAGGGGTGGTGGGTGACCATGATATCAACAATGTCAATCAGTAGTGGCATGAGGAGATGGCATTACTGCTGGGTTATATAACTCGATGAAGCAGAACACCCGCATTCACCAAACCTAATAAAAATGGAAAGGTTTCTGTTTTCTAGTAACATAGGGAACTAATAAATGCCCCAGTGGGTAAAGTGGTGCTGGCGGGACAAGCAGTGGGAAGCCTATCTGTACTCTATATTGGAAAGCTGTGCAGTTTTAGCCAGTTGAACTCCAGCACTATCACTGTTCACACTTGGGGTCCCTAAGCCTTAGTTCTACCAACTTATGCCAAACCGCTCTGGACTTAGGTAAGTGGAGTGTGTACCTACAGGGAGAGCATGTGCAATCAGAAATGCTGTAAATGTAGATGTCTCAGTAGGTTTTTTTTGGAGACTTAAGCACGATGGTTCTCCATACATCAGACAATTGACTAACCAAACAAAAAAGGTCCTGGACAACCCTTGTCCCAGTTGCTTTTGATTTTATCTTTGGGACCGTTTGCTAAGGAAATTGGCCATGGTGGGTTAAAATAATGTTATGTGAAGAAGACTCCCAGACACCCATTCCTCAGTGTGTTGTCTTCAACCTACCTTCTTGACAACCTGTTCCAGCTGCTAATCAACCTAAGTGTAAAGAAGTACTTTCTGGTGTCTGTCCTGAAGTTACCCTTCCCAGCCCTGAATCTGTGCCTGCTCATCCAGGTGTATCTACATGTTTAGTTCTGGGTTTACATTCTTTAAGTATCTTATATACCTCTATAAGGATGTCTCTGAGACATCTTGCTTTAAGGCTGGCGATCCCTAACCTATCATTGCTCATATCTCTTTAAAACCAGGGATCAACCTTGTTGCTGTCTTCTGCACCACTTCTAGGGCCCCTACACATGGATATTGGAAATTCGGTGCAGAATCGGCAGTGTCAAGTTAGAAAATCAACCCTTTATCTCAACGTTGAAAGTGATGAGTCTACTGTAACTCCCAGGTTCCTTTCAAAGTCTCCTTCTGCTGATTATTTCCTTCATTGTAAAGCTATATTGCTCAATCATTCTACCAATGTGCAATACTTTGTATTCCTCGGTATTAATACTTTATTTCATTTGTCTGCTTAATTGCATAGCAGATCTAAGTCCTTCTGCAAAACATTAGGGGGTAAAAATTCACTTGGTTGCGCCTCCCGTTAGCGCCTTAAGAGGGCGCTAATGGGGCGTTAAGCCGCTAACGCCCGGGCGCAGCGCTGTTTGCGCCGCTCGAGAACTTAACTTGAGATTGTGCGGCGGCGCTAAAACTTACCGCTGCGACCACCTGCGCGCGCAGATTGTGACGTCATTCCATGGTGCAACGCCCTTGGGGCGCCCCGGAGCGGAAATTGAGTGGCGCCCCCTGCCTTACCGCCTGGCGCTTCCAACGACCGGAAGACTGGAACGTTATCAATCGGTGTGGGGCTGGGGGGGGCGCTATTTAAAGGGGGCCTCTTCCTGTCTTTTTCTGTGGTCGACATTTATGCACCACTCGTTCTGAGAGAGAGAGAGAGATTCGGAGAGAGAGAGAGAGAGAGACTTCTACATTGACTCAACGCTTTGTGAGGTAGTTTTGCCTAGTTCATCCTAACTTTGTTGCTACTTTAGTTGCTGTACCTCATTACTTTTCTGGCAAAGAGAATATGGGGGCTGCAATGATTGGGGGCGTCGTCCTGCTCCAGCTGAATCGGAGGATACTGAGACGCAGACAGAGAGTGGCAATGATGGCCAGACGGAGGAGGGCCATCAGGCGCATGTACAGGAGAGCTTACCCTCCCAGGGTATATCGTGAACAGCTCTCCTACATCCATATGTCCGAGGAGCTGTGTTTGCGAAGGCTGCGATTCAGCAAGGAGGTGGTCACTGAGCTCTGCCACCTGCTGCAGCCAGATCTGCAGCCTCAGCTGAGGTCCAGGACGTCTCTGTCGGTGGCAGTGAAGGTCACAGTGGCTTTGAACTTCTACGCCACTGGCTCATTCCAAGCTGCTGTTGGGGACCTCGCCAATATCTCCCAGTTTGCGGTGCATCGCTGCATCCGGCAGGTCACCAATGCCCTCTTCAGAAGGAGACGAGACTTCATCTCTTTCCCTATGACCCCAGACAAGCAGCGTGACCGTGCTCTGGGCTTTGCGAGGGTAGCGGGCTTCCCCATGGTGCAGGGCGCCATTGACTGCACGCATGTGGCTTTGCGTGCTCCGCGAGAGAATGCAGAGGAATTCAGGAACAGAAAGGGGTTCCATTCCTTGAATGTGCAGTTGGTCTGTGACCACAGACAGGTGATACTCGCTGTCAATGCCCACTATCCGGGCAGCTGCCACGATGCTTTCATCCTGCGCCAGACTACTGTGGCAGAAGTTTTCGAGGCACCGCATCAGCCAGTTGGTTGGCTTCTGGGGGACAAGGGGTACGCATTGAGCACCTGGCTGATGACACCGCTCCGTACGCCAAACACCTATGCTGAGCTGCGGTACAATGAAAGCCATCAAGCAACCAGGAACATTATTGAGCGCACAATCGGCGTGCTGAAACAACGGTTCCGCTGTCTGGACCATTCCGGAGGAGCCCTGCAGTACTCGCCTGAGCAAGTTTCGAACTTCGTAGTCGTGTGCTGCATGTTGCACAACATGGCAATCCTCAGGACCCAGCCAATGCCACCAGGCCTTGTAGCACCACCAGAGGAGGAGGAGGAAGAGGAGGAACAGGACGAGGACGATGATCATCAGCAGCACCAAGGCAGGAGGGCGGCCCACAATGGTCAAACTGCAAGGGCCGTCCGTCAACGACTAATAGCAAGCTGCTTCTAGGGCCCCTGCCATTGCTACAAACACTAATCAACCCAGCACGCAACCCCTAAGCCGGCCAAGGCACCAATAATTCCAACCACCAGCCATGTATATTTTGAATACAGAAACTTATTTATTTTACAAACTCTGTGTGTGTCAATTCCTCATGACAAACTCATAGAAATAAACACAAAAAAACAGTCAATAACATAACTGGTTCTCACAACCTGGAGATAATGTCCAAAACACTAAACAAAAGTTGGACCATGAACCTCGGCCTTTAATAAAAAAATGACCAGCATTTTGGCACACCTCCTACTTTTTGCCCTTCGAGGGTGATCTCCTTCCCTTGCACACTTCCCCCCTTCTAACCCTACTGCTCCTCCGTAATGGGACCTCAGTGGCTGCAGCAAGGCTGGTGGAAGGCTGCTGCTCGTCAGACCCTGACACTGCAGATGCCCCTGAAGGACGGCCTCGACCACTTCTGGGCCTGGAGGGCCCGGCTGCAGACTGCACCAACTCTGCATGGGCGGCAGCAGTCTGTCCTACAGGCGGTGGCAAGTGCAGTGGAGAAGTGACAGTGTTGGCAGCAGGAATGCTGTCATCGTGAGAGAGGCCAGCAACTCCCTGCTCGCCCGACACACTGGCACTCCCACGGGGCAGCACTTCAGCATCCGGAGCAATTTGCCGGAGAACAGATTGCTGGCCTGCTGCGGCGCGGTGACAGCCCCGGGGACATGTGCACGAACCATCGAGGTTGGCAGCAGTCTGTGCTCGCGTGGCCTCCATCTGAGTCTGTATGAGAGCAGTCAGAGGTGGGATCACGGCAGCCAGTGACTGAATTGCAGCACTAAGCGTTAGTGTGGCATCCGCCTGTGCTACAGCGAAGTGCTCCACACTCCTTGCCAGTGACTCAATGCAATCGGGCACCCTTCCCACTGCACCCATGAGCTCAGTGTGCATGCCCACCGCCTGGGTGTTCATTTCTGCAATCAGCCGCTCCTCCTCTGCGTCCATTGCAGTAGGAGTGTCTGGCATACTCTCCCTCTGGGGAATGGCTCCCGTTCTTCCCTACCCCCCCCATGGCGTTGCTGCAGCCCGCTGGGTCCTGGAGCTTCACCATCATCAGCCCCTTCCCCCCTGCTCCCCTCCGGGGAAGGCGTGTTCCCAGTGTGGGCATGGGCTTCCTCGGGAGAGGGTGGCACTGATGCTCCGGCTTCCTCTTCCTCCTCAGCTGCAGCATCACTCCCAGTGGCAGCTTCAGGGCCCGTCTCCTCAGCTGGTGAATCACCATCTGAAAGCAGGGAGGTACAAGAGTGGCTTTAGCGTGAGGACAGGGTGGCAGTAAGGGAGGAATAAGTGCAGCGAGTTAGCAAGTTGGATTGAAAGTGTCAAAGGCTGGTATTGTGAGGGACAAGTGGAAGGACAGAGGACAAAAAGGTGATGACCTTACCATTGCTGTCCACAACGGGGTCGGTGTCTCCAGTGGCGACGGGACCGATCACCCGGCTTGCCACAATCCTGTGGACGTGCTCCTCCAGATCGCTGAGGGGTTGCAGCTGAAGCCGCCCTCCACCCGTCCGTTGCTGCTGTCTCCGATTATGAGCCAGCTTAGCCTGCAAGAAAAAGGACAGCATCTGAGTAAATATACAGCCATGGTCTTGCCTGATGTGCCTCCCATAGGTGAATAGCCCTTACAATATACAGCCATGGTCTTGCCTGATGTGCCTCCCATAGGTGAATAGCCCTTACAATATACAGCCATGGTCTTGCCTGATGTGCCTCCCATAGGTGAATAGCCCTTACAATATACAGCCATGGTCTTGCCTGATGTGCCTCCCATAGGTGAATAGCCCTTACAATATACAGCCATGGTCTTGCCTGATGTGCCTCCCATAGGTGAATAGCCCTTACAATATACAGCCATGGTCTTGCCTGATGTGCCTCCCATAGGTGAATAGCCCTCACTGTATGCAAAGTGTAGAATGTGTGTGTGTGTTTGATGAAAGGGCCATAGGTGTTGGATGAGTGTTGTGCATTGGAGTTTTAAGACCCTCTGGCCATAGAGTGAGGTTGAGATGGAGGGATGGAGAGGTATTGAGAAAAAGCCACTCACCCTGACGACCCGAGTGAGGTCGTTGAACTTTTTGCGGCATTGAACATGGGTCCTGGGCACCATGCTCCTGGAGGAGACGCTCTGAGCCACCTCCCTCCACACTCTTCTGAACTCGCGTGGCAAAGGCCTCCTGCCACTCTCCGGGAACAGCATGCATCGTCTGCGCTCCACTGCGTCAACCAGAGCATCCAAGGCCCGCTCGGTGAAGCGATGAGCGCGTTCTCTCACCCTCTCCATGCTTGGCAGCAAAATGGATTACAGGTCTCTCCAGGCTGAGATTCAAGGCTGCAATGAGCAGGGTGTGGCTGGGGAGCAAGTGGCCCCCCCCGCTTTAAGAAGTGTCCGGCGCCAGTGTGTCTGTGTTCCCTCGCTAACTGGCAGCAGCTGCGCTGCGCTCGTGCACTGAGTTAGCGCCTCACTCCTTGGCCTTTGCGCCTTAAGAGAGGTGTGCAGCACCTACTTTAGCGCTCCACTCACCTCCCGGGGCGGTAAAAGTGAAGTTTCCTGTCAGTGCCGATAATTAGCGCCAGGCGCTAATATTTGCGTCCGGACGATATTTGCGCCCCAAATGGGGCGCGACCTAATTTCTACCCCCAGATGTTTCCTCATCCCGACTGATCTCCCTATTTTACAGCTTCAGCACGAATGGCGAATTGAATTCAACTGATTTGGCAACATATTCCAGCATTCTGTTTCTTTTAATTATGTCTGCTTCTGTTTGTACATGGTGAGCAAATTAACACCCCTGAGTCTCTTTCCCTTGGCAAGTTCTATTCCACCTATGGAGCACACTTGCCTCCCATTTTTATTTCCAATATGCAGTATTGGCCTTATTGAATATTATTGGTCACTGCTCAGCTCAGCTGCAAACCCTGTCAAACTCTTTTTGTAAGATGTTGGCTGCCAACTCTGCATACTCTGGCTCCCTTAGTTTATTGACATCTGCATTGAGACTGCAAATTCAGATCCTGGAAAAACAGGAGGATTTCCTGCACAGAACTCCTAGCTACCTTTACAACTACTGCATCCATTTCCTAATACTCACTGACCTTAGTTTGTGCTCATACCTTCGTGCTGACTTGGGGACACCAGGTACTTTAAGTGTCCGGCTCTTGTATGGCGAAGAGGGTGACTTAATTGGTGGCAACCTGCAATGCCCGGATAATAAGGAATCCCCTTCAGAATCCACATTTTCGACGTTGACTGAGGGCCGTGAAGTAGCAAAAGGATCTAACAAAGTAAAGAGGCGGATAAGATAGAGTTGAAAGCATTGAGCACCCGCCCAAACCCCACTCCACGTAAGAATATTCACTCCCCTCCCAGAGCTCTACATGTTTATTTGATGTCACCACGTACACAACACTGCTTCAGGTTATCATACAAAGACGATAAATCAGCGAGGATAATTTATCCTGGGAGTGTGGCATTGGAGAACTGAACTGTATTATAATTACAGTGCCTGCAACATATCACCATTACACTACACACTTCTGGTGGGTTTCTAAGCCAATACTTACCCAGGGACAGACCTCTCCACTTCAGAAGACATCTGGGAGGTTCCTGTGGTAATCTCTCTTTGACTACTATTTACTTTAAGAACTCCATGTCTAAGACACATAGGGCTAGAAATTCAGTGCATTTGAGCCTCTCGTTAGCACCCCCGGGCGACGCTAACAGGGTGCAAACGACTTTTCACCCGGGCGCTTCACCGCGAACGACTCCCGCTAAATTCAACGGGAGTTTAGCGGCGGCAGTAACCAGTAGCGCCCCACTCCGCAGGCGATGACGACGTCATCACCTTGCGCAGCGCCTCGTTTTCACCCCGCCTGCAAAATTGGCCCGTGCCCCCTGAATCTGCGCCGGGCAATGACAGCGGCCAATTCAGGGGGCGGGAACGGAGCGGCCGAGGCTCGTGGGGCGATAAGTAAAGGGGAGGTGGCGGGCGGTTGCCTCTTTGAACGCGGGGTCCATGCCGCGATCTGGCAGCCTGGCACTCCTCGTGTGCCGGGCTGCTGGCACGGCACCCCGCTCCCCGGTGGTCCAGGTAGGGCCCCGCAGAGTTGTGGGCTTGGGCCCTCCCGTTTAATGAGGGGAAGAGCCCTTCCATGCAGCAGCGCTGCGTGGCCCAGTGCGTAGCGCTGCAGAACGCACCTCCCCGATATTCGGGGTTGGCGCTCTAAGAAGGAAGTGGAGTGCTTGAATTAGCGCTCCACCTCCCTCTTGGGGCGCTAAAACTGAATTCACCGATCGCTGGCGCTATTTTCGCCGGGTGCTAAATTTATTGCCCAGGCGATGTTAGCGACCGAAAATGATCGCTAGTGAATTTTTCCCCCATATTCTCCTCATGCTTTTTGTAGTTTTGCATGATAGCTCATTATTTTAGTTTTGAATGGAAAACTATTAAGAGAAGCTCACTACTGCATAAAATCCATTTGAGAATGCTTTCACTGTCCTTCAGGCTCCTCCTCCCATGTGCTAAGCACTGTGCAGCAGGGAATTCTGAAATGTCCTGCTTTGCTGGTCAGCGAAACCCCAAGTTACAGGCTGCTAACTTCAATACAGTCCAAGAGGGGGAAAATCTCAGCTTCATACACGGGTTTGTTTTAAATAGTGTGTGTCCAATAAATGTAAATGAATTTGCATTTGACACATTTTAGGCAAATATCAAGCTCCTTAATCCCCTTGCATTTTGGTGCATATTAATAACTCATGGTTTTAAGCTTTGAGTTTGATGCTTTGCTCTACTCAGCATTGGTTGAATGGAATCAGATGCTGCTCATTGTTTGACATATTCCTTTTTTTCCCCCAGTTGAATTTCAGGGAGGCCTCTTAAAGATGAATCGTACTGTCATTTCCAGTAGTAAATAGCTGTTATTGCAATGTGTTCCCTGCCCCGACAGCCCAGATTCAGCTAGGATCTGAAGTAAGTTGATCAGTATTGTCTTTTTGATCAAGATGGACCATTACACCTCTCCACAACATTCCCTTTACAAATCTAGCCCAAAAGGCAAAGGGATTAGAGTGATGGGCAGAGACTACACTAAAGATTCACAGGGAAGGAAAGAGTTGTACTGCTGATATAACCTCAGAGACAGGTGCGCTCTGAGCTGGCAATGCATTAAAGCAGCTGGAGCAGTGCCAGAACACAGTGAGGTTTGGCGCAAACAAACCAGTCTGGTATCAAAACAACTTCAGATCTTAACCACCGCTCCCATTTTCTCTCAGACAGCAGGCACTGGCAATGGAGGACGGCTGTAACCAGAGCCGCTGGAAGTGAAGGAGGTGTGGGCTGGTGCTTGGGGCGGGCATCCCCTATCAGTGCACAGCCAGCGGTGTGGTCCGCACCCCTGGGGTCTACCTGCCTTTCTTTCGCCACATTCATGAGCCATGGGAGGCTTCTCCTCTTTGCCAGATTTTCCTGCTTCCTTCCCACTTTGCTTTTCCGCTGTAACCATTTCCACCTCCTCTGGACCCCTCTTTTAAGAACATAAGAACATCAGAAATAGGAGCAGGAGTCGGCCATACGGCCCCTCTAGCCTGCTCCGCCATTCAATAAGATCATGGCTGATCTTCTACCCACCCTATCCCTTGATTCCCTTAGTGTTTCTTTACTTGTCTCATTAACACCCCCTTTTGCCTTACACCATCAGCCCCTTAGTCAGTTAATCACTCCTGCCCATCACCCTATCACAGACCTTCCCCTTGGGTGATTTCCTGGCCCTGCCCCCCCCCCCACTTTTCCCTGGCTCTCTATTTGCTTAAAAGCTGTTCATCTGTAACATCTTCCAGTTCTCAGGATAGGTCACCGAGCTGAAACATTGACCTCGATATTAACCTCCCCACGACGGGCGGGAGAGGGTCGGGGGCTGGGGTGGTTAAAGACTTACATATGAGGAACACGTCCTCAACACGGCATGCAAGCACCCACCGCCTTTTTTTACGGTGGCGAATATCGGGGCGTCTGAGTGTCCCACCGTGGAGAGGTGCGATACTTCATTAACATATTTAAATCGGGCTCCCACAGTGCAATTGGGAGCCCAATTTAATATTCACTGCTGCTGCACGGATTTCACAGGGGTCGGGAAACTCGGCAGTGAAAGGGCACCCCAAGGTAAGTGCCTTTTCCAGCACTCCTTGTGGGCCAGGAGAAGCAGGAGTGCTCCCCCCGGCCCCTCAAGCAAACCTTCAGCCTCCCCTCTGCCGATCGCAGCCTCTCTCCACCCACCCCCCCCACCCAACATCGCAGCCTCTCCCCCCCCCTACATCGCAGCCTCTCCCCCCCCCCTTCACATCGCAGCCTCTCTCCCCCCCTTCACATCGCAGCCTCTCCCCCCCCCCTTCACATCGCAGCCTCTCCCCCCCCCACATTGTAGCCTCACTCCCCCCCCCACATCGCAGCCTCTCCCCCCCAGCCCCACATCGCAGCCTCTCCCCCCCCCCCCACATCGTAGCCTC
The DNA here is from genome assembly GCA_030390025.1 of Squalus acanthias. Lineage (NCBI taxonomy): Eukaryota > Metazoa > Chordata > Chondrichthyes > Squaliformes > Squalidae > Squalus > Squalus acanthias. The sequence goes on along the minus strand of CM059430.1, from coordinate 60,404,865 downwards.
TCCCCCCCCCACATCGCAGCCTCTCCCCCCCCCACATCGTAGCCTCACTCCCCCCCACATCGCAGCCTCTCCCCCCCCCCACATCGTAGCCTCACTCCCCCCCCCCACACATCGCAGCCTCTCTCCCCCCCACATCGCAGCCTCTCTCCCCCCCCCACATCGCAGCCTCTCCCCCCCCACATCGCAGCCTCACTCCCCCCCCACATCGCAGCCTCTCCCCCCTCCACATCGCAGCCTCTCCCCCCCCACATCGCAGCCTCACTCCCCCCCCACATCGCAGCCTCTCTCCCCCCCCCACATCGCAGCCTCTCCCCCCCCACATCGCAGCCTCACTCCCCCCCCACATCGCAGCCTCTCCCCCCTCCACATCGCAGCCTCTCCCCCCCCACATCGCAGCCTCACTCCCCCCCCCACATCGCAGCCTCTCCTCCCTCCACATCGCAGCCTCTCCCCCCTCCACATCGCAGCCTCTCCCCCCCGCCACATCGCAGCCTCTTCCCCCCCCCCCCCCCCCCCCCACATCGTAGCCTCACTCCCCCCCCCCCCCACATCGCAGCATCTCCCCCCCCCGCCCCACCAACTTTCCCCCCTACCGGCTGCTGGGTTCCGTTCCTGGCTGCAGCCTCCTGCCGCTGGTTTTCCCTCCCCTCCGCTGGCCAGGCTGTCAAGTTTGTCCGGCTGCTGGACAGGAAATGGGGCAAAAAAATTATAATGAGGTCCTGCCATTAAATTCGGCAGGACCTCTGCGCCCCTGGCCTAGCCGGGTTCTTCGGCCGTTTTCGCCTTCCCGCGCACCCTCCCTGTAGATTTCGGGCCATTAACTCTGTTTCTCTCTCCACAGATGCTGCCTGACCTGTTGAGTATTTCCAGAATTTTCGGTTTTTATTTTAGATTTCCAGCATCCGCAGTATTTTGTTTTTGTTTTGTTTATCAAAGCAAAGTGAGACGGTTGTGAAGTAAACACTTTGATCAAATGCTGGAAGAAAGAAGTGGAAGGTGAAGTGAACTTAATGAATTTAGAGTCCTGGTGCCAGGGCAGAGTGAGATGTTAAAGCACCAATCACTCACTAAATAGACAACATCCAACCTCTGTTTCTCAGCAAATAAGGACCTCCTGCTATGATATCATCTAAGTGTGCTTCTCATTTATTATAGTGTTATATTTGTGACGTCATAAAATCATAGTAAATCCATGATGTATAGACATTTATCTAAATGGGTTGAGTCACAATTTTGCTGAGATTTCTCAGGGGCTAAAAGGGTTAAATTATGAGGACAGGTTGCAAAGACTAGGCTTGTACTCCCTTGAATATAGAAGATTAAGAGGTGATCTAATTGAGGTGGTTAAGATGATTAAAGGAGTTGATAGGGTAGATAGAGAGAAACGATTTCCTCTGGTCCAGAGCCAGGAGGCATAACCTTAAAATTAGAGCTAGGCTGTTCAGGGGTGACGTCAGGAAGCACTTCTTCACATAAAGGAAGTCTGGAAATCTGGTACTCTCTCCCCCAAAAAGCTGTTGAGTCTGGGGGATCGATTGAAAATTTCAAAATTGAGATTGGTAGATTTTTGTTAGCCGAGGGTATTAAGGGATACAGAACCAAGATGGATAGATGGAGGGAAGATACAGATCAGCCATGATCTAACTGAATGGCGGAACAGACTCAAGGGGCTGCATGGCCTCCTCCTGTGCCTATGTTCCCATTTAAATCTGCTTTTATAAATCTTGTCCCGTGTACATGGAATACTATAAATCCCTCAAGAAAAATCAGAGGTGGATGCGATGCCATTGTGTGAACAAATAGCTTCAGGTCTCAGGGGAATCTAAGGAGGTTAGTAAAGGGTCACTGGCTGGATCCAGAAAGTTCGAAGATTGTTTTGTGAAAGCATCTAAGACATTGACCATAACTGCATACCACAAACGAGATTGAAGTTATACACATACCGGACTCAAGGTAGACAATGACAGACATACACACGGAACCAAACAAGCTGATACGCAAAATACAAAACGTAAAGCAATCACCAAACATAGTGCAGATTATGTTCACCTATACGACGTAATGGAGACCATTCCTCGGTCAAGAAGTTGGGGTTTATGACCCCAGATGTTTGCTTCCTAGGGCTAAGTGGAGGTAGCCGAGAGGTAGAAGGGCGGTAGCTGGGCACATTGGGTAAATCTAAAGCAGACTGGGAGTTAGGGGTGGAGCTTCTGGGAGTCAGCGGCACGTCACGAACGAGATGGACTAACTCTACGTCTTTACTTCGTTTAGGCATGTTGGCAGTTACTAGGCACATCTAGGAATGTGGCTCGAGCAGTAAGGAGACTGGCTCAGCACTGAGCATCTGTAACTAAAAAGCAAAAGCAGGTTTAAGTACAGAGTTCAGGGAGACTACATAGAGCACCCTAGACTGCACAACACAGCATGCGGCTTAATACAGACTGTACCACAATATATAATTCTCACAGACTGTCACACATGTATGCACCTCATCTCAGACTGTAACATACAACCCATCTCAGACTGTACCTCACACCCCATCTCAGACTGTAAAATACAACCCATCTCAGACTGCACCACACACCCCATCTCAGACTGTACCACACACCCCATCTCAGACTGTACCACACACCCCATCTCAGACTGTACCTCACACCCCATCTCAGACTGTAAAATACAACCCATCTCAGACTGTACCACACACCCCATCTCAGACTGTACCTCACACCCCATCTCAGACTGTAAAATACAACCCATCTCAGACTGCACCACACACCCCATCTCAGACTGTACCACACACCCCATCTCAGACTGTACCACACACCCCATCTCAGACTGTACCTCACACCCCATCTCAGACTGTACCACACACCCCATCTCAGACTGTACCTCACACCCCATCTCAGACTGTAAAATACAACCCATCTCAGACTGTACCACACACCCCATCTCAGACTGTACCTCACACCCCATCTCAGACTGTACCTCACACCCCATCTCAGACTGTACCACACACCCCATCTCAGACTGTACCTCACACCCCATCTCAGACTGTAAAATACAACCCATCTCAGACTGTACCGTACACCCCATCTCAGACTGTACTGCACACCCCATCTCAGACTGTACCTCACACCCCATCTCAGACTGTACCTCACACCCCATCTCAGACTGTACCTCACACCCCATCTCAGACTGTAACATACACCACATCTCAGACTGTACCACACACCCCATCTCAGACTGTACCTCACACCCATCTCAGACTGTACCTCACACCCCATCTCAGACTGTAACATACAACCCATCTCAGACTGTACCACACACCCCATCTCAGACTGTACCGCACACCCCATCTCAGATTGTACCAACACCCCATCTCAGACTGTACCTCACACCCCATCTCAGACTGTACCTCACACCCCATCTCAGACTGTACCTCACACCCCATCTCAGACTGTACCTCACACCCCATCTCAGACTGTACCTCACACACCATCTCAGACTGTACCGCACACCCCATCTCAAACTGTACCGCACACCCCATCTCAAACTGTACCGCACACCCCATCTCAGACTGTAACATACAACCCATCTCAGATTGTACCAACACCCCATCTCAGACTGTACCTCACACCCCATCTCAGACTGTAACATACAACCCATCTCAGATTGTACCAACACCCCATCTCAGACTGTACCACACACCCCATCTCAGACTGTACCTCACACCCCATCTCAGACTGTAACATACAACCCATCTCAGACTGTACCACACACCCCATCTCAGACTGTACCGCACACCCCATCTCAGACTGTAACATACAACCCATCTCAGATTGTACCAACACCCCATCTCAGACTGTACCGCACACCCCATCTCAGACTGTACCTCACACCCCATCTCAGACTGTACCTCACACCCCATCTCAGACTGTACCACACACCCCATCTCAGACTGTACCACACACCCCATTTCAGACTGTACCTCACACCCCATCTCAGACTGTACCTCACACCCCATCTCAGACTGTACCTCACACCCCATCTCAGACTGTACCTCACACCCCATCTCAGACTGTACCTCACACCCCATTTCAGACTGTACCGCACACCCCATCTCAGACTGTACCGCACACCCCATCTCAGACTGTACCGCACACCCCATCTCAGACTGTACCGCACACCCCATCTCAGACTGTACCGCACACCCCATCTCAGTCTGTACCAGCACCCCATCTCAGACTGTACCGCACACCCCATCTCAAACTGTACCGCACGCCCCATCTCAGACTGTACCGCACGCCCCATCTCAGTCTGTACCAGCACCCTATCTCAGACTGTACCGCACACCCCATCTCAAACTGTACTGCACACCCCATCTCAGACTGTACCTCACACCCCATCTCAGACTGTACCTCCCACCCCATCTCAGACTGTACCACACACCCCATCTCAGACTGTACCGTACACCCCATCTCAGACTGTACCCTACACCCCATCTCAGACTGTACCACACACCCCATCTCAGACTGTACCACACACCCCATCTCAGACTGTACCACACACCCCATCTCAGACTGTACCTCACACCCCATCTCAGACTGTACCTCCCACCCCATCTCAGACTGTACCACACACCCCATCTCAGTCTGTACCGTACACCCCATCTCAGACTGTACCGCACACCCCCTCTCAGACTGTACCGTACACCCCCTCTCAGACTGTACCAACACCCCATCTCAGACTGTACCGTGCACCCCCTCTCAGACTGTACCGTACACCCCCTCTCAGACTGTACCGTACACCCCATCTCAGACTGTACCGTACACCCCCTCTCAGACTGTACCAACACCCCATCTCAGACAGTACCTCACACCCCATCTCAGACTGTACCAACACCCCATCTCAGACTGTACCGTACACCCCCTCTCAGACTGTACCGTACACCCCCTCTCAGACTGTACCGTACACCCCCTCTCAGACTGTACCGTACACCCCCTCTCAGACTGTACCGTACACCCCATCTCAGACTGTACCGTACACCCACTCTCAGACTGTACCTCACATCCCATCTCAGTCTGTACTACACACCTCATCGGCAAATGTACCACACACTGTACAGCGTACTATCACATACTGTTGTTTCATACACTCATTATTGCGCCTACATACGGGATTCAGTTTATAGAATCTTCATATATTTTATGTTTTCCACAGTTTATATATCATTGTAAAGTTTACACACATACTGCTCACACATGCTGCATCGCTCATATGTTCTTTAAGCAGTTTATACATTATGAATGTTTATAAAATTTACACCTGAGGGAATACAGACATTCCCTTCACCTGACCATATCCTATAGAAATGAGTTAAACATACTCACAGACTGGTCGCTGTGATTTAAACACACTTTTATATGCATGGAGTAACAGTTTAAGCACAGTTACACTCATGCTATAATAATATTTAATTTACTAACAAACTGACGACTGTACACTAATGAAATGGCTCTGTAGAGTTTTTTTAAGTCATTTTCAGTTATTTAAAATTGGGTTACTCACAGGTGGTGAACTAGACAGTCTGATTTTTGTTTTGTTGTGATTTTCAGCTGTGTTAATAAAACTGCACCGTTATCTTAAAGATATCAAGGAATTTTTTTAAAGGGAAAAAAACCAGATACATTCTAAAACGCTGCTCAATTGCGCTGGTTCATGGAAGATTTTACATTTGTGATTATGCAAATTAGTTCGAGCAGAAACGTGAACCGTAACTTTACTTCGGAAAACTAGCGCAATTTTGAGCACAATTTGCGCCCAGATTGCCGATTGTGCCCAAAGCGGAAACTCTACCCCCTGATCGACAATACTTAATTTTAAATGAAATTGGCTTTGATTTCTTTATTGAGTACCAGGCTAGCGCTTTCCTCAGATCTGCCATATTCATGTATATTGGTTTTAATTATTATTATAGCATGAGTGTAACTGTGCCACATTCGACAGGAGTGTGGGTTGGAGATTTGGGGCTATAGTGTTATAGCCCTGTCTCTGACTGGTGCCCACATCTGTGACAGGAGCAGAGACGCACAGTGAATGTTGTCTTCTATCTCTAATATTATATGGTGCCCAGTTTGAACATCAGTTCTAAACATCAAGGTGAGGGGAAGATTTATTCTGTGCATCAGGTGCAGCAAAATGATAAGTCCGTTTATAAAGAACACTACCCACATGATTCAGAGGCAATCCTCCCTCAGAGTGTGCAAAGGCACAAGTAGCTATGACAAAATTCACAGTGTCTCTGCTCCTGTCACTGATGTGGACACCAGTCAGAGATAGGGATATAACACTACAGCACTAAATCGCCAACCCACACTCCTGTCTAATGAGGCTCTGCTCATGGGGTGTAGCTTCATTGAATTTGCTCTAAAAAGAAATTAAGAGATTGGAAAATCTGAATTCAGTGATAACCCCACTGACCCTCTCCCACTAAGTACAAAACACAAAAGGCAATGGCATAGATTCTCCATCTTTACCACCAGGGCATTAAGTACTTTAAGCACTTACCTTCTTGGTCCCACTCAGTCACCAGAAACTCCTCCTCCTGATTTAAAAAATAAAAATGGGAAACAATCATCATATTTGATTGATTAAAGGTGCACTACCTTCACAAAAAAGTGTATGTCAAATTTCCTTTGTTTCTTTGATATGGAATGATATATGCATTTTTGAGCACTCTCTCTGGTTTGTGTGTGTGTGTCTTGTATCGGACCAGCAGACAGATCCATTGCTCCACCAACTTTGTGCTCATTTTGGGTTCAATTTGAATTTCTTGGCCATTGTGTGTTGCTTTGTTTAATTCTCCTGTCCTTATAAAAGAGAATATCCTCCGATTTACTGTAAGATATATCACAGGAGATCTGCTAGTAAATCTAACAATGTGATTTGCCAAACATATCTTTTCAAGAAGGGATTGTCTCTTTAACAGTAATGCTGTGATCCAACAGGTGGTGTACCATGGTGATATTTGCCCTGTCGTCCCCTTACCTGCTGTTGGGGGCTGGTCTCAACGGCTTCCGTCACTTGATCTTCATCATCCTCTTCATCGGGCTTTGGGTGCACAGTCTGGTCGCTCCCCTCTAGGCAGATACTGCAAAACACAAAAGGCAATGGCATAGATTCTCCATCTTTACCGCCAGGGCATTAAGCATCATCTAGACCGAGCACAGAGAGGGCAATCTCGCTGGGAGACTCGCCCACCCCTGACAGAACATGGAAGAGGTAAGTGATTTAATAGTTAATGTATGCATGGTCAATGTGATCACCTGGACTGGTTTTGCTCGCCTGAGGGGGGTCGGAGAGGAATTTTCTAGATTTGTTCCCTTATTGGTCCTGGGCTTTTTCCTGTTTTTTTGCCTCTCCCAAGAGATTGCATGGGTGCTGGAGGGTAAGAATTGTCTAGTCATAATGCTCCAGGTACCATGAGTGTGGGGCAGGGTTGATGGACTAGCTGGTCTTTTCCTGTCAGTCGTTTCCGTATGTTTGTAGATTTTCCTCCTGTTCAACTGAAGGAAAATCAGATGGATTCTGTTTTCAATGTGCGAGCCTCTCTGCCGGATTTTCAGCCCCGGGCTGCGGAGGCTGATCCGAGTGGCAAACTCGCATCACAGCACCGCATGAGGCCCGGGAGTTAAAGGGCTCGATTTTGTCATTGGGGCGGGCTGGGGGCGTGCCATCCGCTTTTCGTGTTAGCCACCTGACTCCAATTTGATGTGGGAAAAATATGCAATTTTCCCCTAATTGGGCAATTGATTTCCAGCGTGTGGGAACCCCTGGCCCAATTAGTCTTTCCATCCTGAAACTCGCCTCCGATGACGTCATCGGTGCTGCTGGATTTAAGGCCTGCAAGCAGCCTTGCTTCTTCTGCAGACTGCAAACCTTTTGGCCTTTGCTCTGATAGTTTCTTCCAGGCAAAATGTCCAGCAATAGACCTAAGTCTGCACCGAGGTTTGATGACGCTGCCCTGCAAGCTCTGGTGGAGGGAGCAAGAGGGAATAAGGAGGTGCTCTTCCCTTCTTCAGGGAGGAAGAAGCCTCCCCAGCAGACGAAGGCTGTGTGGATGCAAGTGGCCCAGGAGGTCAACTCCTTATCTATGTGCCGCAGAACCTGGCTGCAGTGCAGGAAGAGGTTTCATGACCTTCTGCGCACTGGAAAAGTAAGTATGACTTTCCCATCACCCTCAATCTGATCCCCATTGCCTCTCCTCACCAGCACTCAGCTTTGACAACCTCTTCCTCCACATCCCACTTGACACTGACATCCCTGCACCCTATAACCCATTCCCTCTCTCTGTATGTTCACATTCACTTAACTATTCGACTATGCAGCCCTCACACTCCCTATCGCTGTGATGCTATGAAAACAACTTATAACACACAGGGAGGGCCCTTGGTCTTGCCACCTCACTGAATCTTTGTCTCCTTCTAGGCATCTATGCTATGGATTCTCTACCCTCACTCCTTCATTCTCACTCAAACTCCACTTGTCTCCCTCATTGCAGGAAAAGAGAGCTCACAATAAGAGGGAAAGAGCGAGGACAGGAGGAGGGCCACCCTCAGTAGCCCAGCTCACCCCCTGGGAGGAGGCGGCCCTGGAGATCGTGGGAGTGGAGGACGATGCGCAAGTGGGGGACGGACAGACGGGTGCATCAGAGCAAGCTGGTGACAGAATAGTTTGGAATTTCTCTCATTGACATTGCATGAGTCACTGATAATGATTCTGATGCTCTAACAGATTGACTTATGATCATCCGCAATATTCAATGTATATGTAACCTTGGCCTCACATCTCTGACTCTTTCCTTTACTCCCCCACAGGACCATCGAAAGCCCCTGTCCCCACAATCCAGGAGGAACAGCCTGAGCCTCCAGACACCTCAGAGGAAGCTGCAACCTCTGAGGGCGCAGCGTCAGCAGAATTCAGCGCACCCAGCACCAGCGCAGACACTCACACCTCGGTGGTACCTTCGCGAGATAGTGTAGTGTTGTCACCTGGTGTATCACAGCTCACAAGTGAGCATCAGCAGATGGTGGAGACAGGGACAGCAGTGGAGAGTCCTAATCAGAGGGTGCAGGACTCTGCCAGCTCGGCTCAGCTGCATGTTGACCCTCTGCCTCCGGGTCCATCCAGAAGAAGAGCGGTGCAGGAACTCCAGGAAGAGGTGCAGGAGTCTCTGGCAGGTTTTGTCTCCAGGGTCGCTGCAAGTGTGGAGCAAATGGAGGAGTCCATCGCTAACATGAGCAGAGCCTTTGTGGAGGTGTTGGCGCATGAACGCATCACCACGGAAAGGATGGCAACCTCCGTGGAAAGGATGGCTACCTCCATGGTAAGGCTGGCTACCGTAGAGGAGAGGATGGTTACGGTAGAAGAGAGGATGGCTACGTCCATGGAGGAGCTTAGTCGCCAGGGTATGGAAAACATGGTCATTGTTCAGAATAGAATGACATCTCTTGAGGAGCGATGGTCAGCTACTGAGCAAACAAACCAGACCTTCATGCAAGCCCTCTGGAGTAGGACTTCCAGTGCAGAAATGGGTCCTCATGGCCCCCCTGCTGTGCAGCAAGGTGCTGTCCAGCCACTTGCTAGCTCTGAAGTGGGGCTGACCTATGAGAGGGATGTTGGTGGCATACAACAAGTGGGGGCTTCTCTCCAAGCGCTCACACGACCATGCCACTGCAGAGCCCTCGGTCAGAGCTCCACCAGAGTCCCCACCTAACTGAGAGCGGCGTCTCAACCCCTGCACAGCCGCAGGAGCAGCAGACTGTTGCCGAGCCCTCACAGGTTCGCAACCCCAGAGGACGCCCGCCAAAGGTGTCGAGACAGGAGCAGCAAGAAAGTGAGCAAGGGGCCTCCACATCTGCTGAAGCCACAGGGGAAGCACCACGTAGGAGCATGCGTAAGAGGAAGATAATGCACAAGTAGTCACAAGGGTAGTCACTTGGGTGTAATGTTGTGTTTAATTTTGAAAAGCCATCAGTTGCTTACTGTCATAAAAAATTCTGATGGCAAACTGTTGCAGTTGTGGCATGTGTCATTTCGCTAATGGGACTTCCACATTGAGGGCTTAGGGCGACTTGCAATTGTCAGTATGGTGGTCAGAGTGATAGGAATCCGCAGGTTCTTGGCCATTGTCGATGGTCTGATAAGAAGGTGCGAGGCAAAAGTGTTTGATTGTGCAGGCTAAGCAAATCTGGCCAAGAGGAGTGCGTCCCTTGCATCCCGGGCAGCAATGTGGTCGCGCACTGGCGCCTTCTGGCCTGTGCAGCTTCAGGTGGGTGAGCAGCAGCTTGGTGCTCCTATTGTTGCTGCTGCTGTTGGTGGTGCTGTTGTTCGTGGTGCTGTTGTTCATGGATCTGTTGCTACCACGGCTGGTCTTCGTCCGAATCTGATGTCCAGGAGGAAAGGAAATAAATGGTTTCCTTGCTTCTGCTATATACCTCAGTTGAGGAAGCACTCATTCAAGGTGGCGAGAGGGGTATCCAGGAGGTCACACTGGAGATGGGTGTCAGGCTCCAAACTTCCACAACAATGGGTATGCCTGCTAAAAGTTCCCCCAGACCTGAGACAACAAAGTTCTGCCACCTGCAAATGATGATTGCTGAAAACTCCTTTTCAATGGTGGAGCTGCAGCTGTTAGTAAGCAGTCCACTTGTGCTGCTGCCAGATTTCACTGGCGTGTTTCAGAGGAGACGTGAACCATGTGGGAAAAAGGTTAAAATCAGAAAGGCCTCAAAATGGGATTATAGAGGCACTTAACTGGTTGTTAAGGGCCTTAAGGGCCTATCCCGCCTCTTGGAGGCGGGATGGAGACAGGGTCAGAAAACTCGCATTTGGGAAAATTGCTTGGAGGTGGGATGGAGGCGGGATCGGGCCCGCCTGCCATTTTTCGTGATTTTAACACCTCACACGCCTCCAATCCCGCCTCCTCAGGCCTGGCAAAATCGAGCCCAAAATCTTTCAAGTTCGAGGTCAGACTCCCGCCCGAACACGGTGGGAATCACTCGCTGGCTAGCAGGGGGGGGGGGGGGGGGAGCAGGGTTTTTGGGCGGGAGGAGGGAACGGTCCTCGGCACCAAGGTAAGTGGTTAAGTGATGGTCGGGAGACGATCGCGTGGGCGGAAGGGGGAAGGCCCAAGGTTTTATTGTGGGACCCAGAGGTTTCTCTGGTGGCTCTGGCACCGGTCGAGATTCGCGGTTAAAACCGCGTTACGGTCCTGTTTGCGTCATAGGATATTTATGAGGTCCTCGCTTGCCTACTGTGAGGGCCTCCGATGCCTCCCGCAACAGATTTTCAACTTGCCCCCAGAGGTAAAACTGGAGTTGCGGATCATCAGCGAGTTATAGAAAGTACCCGCTTTTCAGTTCCATTGAGTTCAATGGTAATAAAAAATTGGATGGATTCTACAATGGAGGGAGTATCCACAACATCAGTTTTTACGCCCCGGGTGGTTTAAAATCTACCCTTTGGGATTGGCGGAGGAAGCTGGCGCGAACAGGGAACTCTGGTCCTATTTTAACCCCCACGCACACCCCATTCTCGTCAGGCGCAGATCGGGACTGAGCTCCGCCCAGGCGGTAAAAGAGGAATATCGACCCCCCCACCCCGCGGACCAGATAGACCGAAAATACCCCAACAGCTGCTCTATGAAAACCATCACCTCAGCTTTAATGTTTTGGGGAGCAAAACGTTTCCGTACAAATAAAATTGCCCTTTAAAATAACACAGTAAACCTTCTTCTGAGAGATGCTCGATCTGCATTACCGTCCTCCGGATGAAATCTCCCCTTAATGCAAATATTATTATTTTTTTGCATTTGCAGCTTCTTTGGAAGCTCGGCTGCTGAGGCCCGGTAACCGCTGTGCTTCGCTCCCCTTGCCGGAGAGATGCGGCTATTCGTTGTGTTTAAGCGGATTTTGCAGGGGTGAGCGCTGCCTGTTCGCCCGGGCTCCGTCTCATCAGCACCAGAGCTTCAGGACAGCGCCGGCCCGGCTCCCGTTGCTAGGAGACCGAACGCGCGAGCGGCCGGGGTTGCCAGGAGACAGCAGGAGGCTCGAGAAAAGGACGGAAAGATAGACGTCAGAGAGAGTGCAGAGAGCCGAGCAAAGCCATTGCATCAGTTTTTGCACAAGAAAGCCCATTGCAAATCTGCATCCATTGCTGCTTCCAACACACAATGTATGCATTGACGTTTCACACATTGTAAATATACAGATTCAAATCGGGCAATTATTGAGCATCATGGACAGCAAAACACATCACTATTGTGTATGCTATTCGACAAAAATAGTTTCAAGAAACATTCATTAAATTTCACGTTGATTCTAGGGCAGGAAAATAAAAGCAGAAAATGAAATACAAATCATCTTACACTGGGCATGTGTCGAACTGCCGATCGCTCTGTGCCCACACTCACTCCCCTCTCGTCATCATTCTCTTTCTCCTGACACCTTGACTCCCTCAATCACATAGGATTTCCTCTCAATCTCACTTGCTGTCAGTCTCTGCTATTCCATCTCATCATACAAAGTCCCACTTTCCCCTCAACCTTTATCCTTCTCACTCACCACCCCCTCAAACACTCGTTTGATCTCCCTGCACAAGCTCACTCCCTCAAAATGCACACTCAGTTCTCATTCCTTCACTTTCTCAATCTCTCCCACTTCCCCTCACACTTTCTCTCTCCTCTCAGCCAAGAATTGGAAGACTCACTCTGCAGGTGGTAAATCCTCACTGCTCTTGTCTTCTTCACACATCTGCACTGGTCTGACAGACAAAACAAAACACAACATATGCTTCAGGGGATAGTGAGACATAAACAAACCACTGGAGATATTACAAGACATACATTGTTTTGAAGCTGCCTGTTTTACAGGCATAGTGTTGACAATTCAGGAAATTCAGGAAAGGTCCCAGTGGATTGGAAGGTAGCAAATGTAACCCTGCTATTCGAGAAAGCCAGTTAGCCTGACATCAGTCATCAGGAAAATGCTGGAATCCATTATTAAGGAAGTGGTAACAGAATATCATAATAAGATTAGGCAGCGTCAACATGGTTTTATGAAAGGGAAATCATGTTTGACAAATTTATTAGAGTTTTTTGAGGATGTAACTAGCAGGGTAGATAAAGAGGAACCAGGGATATAGTATATTTGGATTTCCAAAAGGCATTCGATAAGGTGCCACACAAAAGGTTGTTAAGCAAGATAAGGGCACATGGGGTTGGGGGTAAGGTACTAGCATGGATAAAGGATTGGTTAACAGACAGAAAACAGAGAGTAGGGATAAATGGGTCATTTTCAGGTTGGCAGGCTGTAACTAGTGGGGTGCTGCAAGGATCAGTGCTGGAGCCTCAGCTGTTTACAATCTATATTAATAACTTAGATGAAGGGACCAAGTGTAATGTATCCAAGTTTGCTGATGATACAAAGCTAGGTGGAAAAGTAAGATGTGAGGAGAACACAAAGAGCCTGCAAAGGGATATAGACAGGTTAAGTGAGTGGGCAATAAGGTGGCAGATGGAGTATAATGTAGGGAAATGTGAGATTATTCACTTGGTAGGAAGAATTGAAAAACACATTTTTTAAAATATCTGTTGGTGTTCAGAGAGATTTGGGTGTCCTAGTAAAAGAAACACAGAGCGTTAGCATGCAGGTACAGCAAGCAATTGGGAAGGCAAATGGCATGTTGGCCTTTGTTGCTAGAAGGTTAGAGTACAAGAGTAAGGAAGTCTTGCTACAATTGTACAGGGCTCTGGTGAGACCACACCTGGGGTGCTGTGCACAGTTTTGGACTCCTTATTTAAGGAAGGATATACTTGCCTTGGAGGCAGTGCAATGAAGGTTCACTAGATTGATCCCTGGGATGAGAGGGTTGTTCTATGAAGAGAGATTGAGTAGATTGGGCCTATACTCTCTGGAGTTTAGAAGAATGAGAGGTGATCTCATTGAAACATATAAGATTCTGAGGGAGATTGACAGGGTAGATGCTGAGAGATTGTTTCCCCTGGCTGCAGAGTCTAGAACTAGGGGGCTTAGTCTCCGGATAAGGGGCCGGCCTTTTAAGACTGAGATGAGGAGGAATTTCTTCACTCAGAGGGTTGTGAATATTTGGAATTCTCTGTCCCAGAGGGCTGTGGATGCTCAGTCATTGAGTATATTCAAGGCTGAGATAGATAGATTTTTGGACTCCAGAAGAATTAAGGGATATGGAGATCGGGTGGGAAAGTGGAGTTGAGGTTGAAGATCAGCCATGATCTTATTGAATGGTGGAGCAGGCTCAAGGGGCCGTATGGCCCACTCCTGCTCCTAATTCTTATGCTCTATGTTCTTAAAAAGCTTCTCAATATATGGAAATAAACAGTAGTACATGATCTACCTCTCTGAATACAGATACACATTTGTACATACAAATACACAGGCGCACATAAACACAGAACCTGTAACTATAAACACACACAAAGAATTGGTATATGTAAATAAACTCTCTCTCATATAATGATGCTGGGGTAGATTTTCAACTTGCTGTCCAAGGGTAAAAATGGTGTTGCGATCGGCTGCTCATTATAGAAACCACCTAATTTTAATTTCGAATGGAGTCGAAAATCGGGGCAGTTTCTATAACACAGACCATTCGCAATACTAGTTTTATGTATGGACTACAACTTCGAAATCTTCTCCATTGACTCGGTTATCACTAACTCACACTCTCCCTGGCACACTCACTTGATCTCTTTCCCACTTGCTCTCAAATGCTCGTTCACTTTACGTTGACACCTTCTCTTCACACTTGCTCATTTCCTCTCATTCAGCTTGTTCTTTATTTGTTCTCTCTCTCTTCATTTGCTCTGTTCGTCTAGGAACATAGGAACAAGAGTAGGCCATTCAGCCCCTCGAGCCTGTTCCGCCATTCAATGAAATCATAGCTGATCCGTATCTTAATTCCATCCACCTGCCTTGGCTTCATATCCTGTTATACCCTTGGCTAGCAAAAATCTTACCGATCTCAGATTTAAAATTATTAATTGAGCTAGCATCTGCTGCTTTTTGTGGGAGAGAGTTCCACACTTCTACCACTCTTTGTGCGAAGAAGTGTTTCCCAACTTCTCTCCTGAATGGCCTGGCTCTGATTTTAAGGTTATGTCCCCTTGTCCTAGACTCCCCCACCAGCAGACAAAGTTTCTCTCCTTCGACCCTATCAATTCCTTTCAAAATCCTAAAAACCGCAATCAAATCACCCCTGAACCTTCTATATTTCAGGAATACAAGACTAGTTTATGTAATCTCTCATCATCTAACCCTTGGAGCCCTGGTAACATTCTGGTGAATCTGCGCTGCACTCCTTCCAAGGCCAATGTATCCTTTCTAAGGTGCAGTATCCAGAATTGTACACCGTACTCCAGAAAAACTTCCTCCTCTTTATATTCTAGCCCTCTAGTTATAAAGGCTAAAATTCCATTAGCCTTTTTTTAAATTATTTTTTGTACCTGACTATTGCACTTTAGTGATTTGTGTACTTGGACATATAAATCTCTTTGGATCTCCACTGATCCTAGCTTTTCACTATTTAAATAATACTCAGATCTATCCTTTTTTGATTCAAAATGGATGACCTCACACTTACCTGTGTTGAAATCCATCTGCCACAGTTTCGCCCACTCTCTTAATCTATCAACGTCTCTTTGTAATTTTTTGCTCCCGTCTACACTGCTTACTATACCACCACTCTTTGTGTCATCGGCAAACTTGGATATTTAGCTCACTATTGTGTTATCTAAGTCATTAATAAATATAGTGAATAGTTGAGTGAATCCCTCACATGCTATCATTCAGTCATTCCCTTCAGATCAGTCTCCCTCACACTTACTCATTTCCTTTGTCCATCACCGTGTCATACATTCTAGCAGTTTGTCCCTCACTTCTCTCTCTCTCTGCTCATTACTCACTGTTTTACTCCTTTATACTCGCTCATTCGTTTAGTGTATTGATCAATGATTCCCTTTTGACTCCTCCCTCTCACAGTTGCCCATTCCTTCTCTCCATTATCCCCACTCCCAGGAAGAAAGATGAAGGACTCACTCTGCTGATGGCAGATCCTCACTGCTCTTGGCTTCTTCACACACTTGCATTGGTCTGACAGACAAGAAAGGTTGTCAGAGAGCAGCAAATAAACAAGATGACAACCTATCATGCTTTTAAAAAGATTTTCTCTTTCCAGTTTTTTGTCCTCCCCTTTTCCTGAAGAATTGACTCCCTCACTTACAGTTCCATAGGGTGTTAGCCACATTACTCAAGTGTCCATAATCCATATAGGAGTCTCGACAATGAGTGGCAGTAGACTGTGCACCTGTGGATTTCATTACAACTTTGCCCGATCCTGTCTGTGCCTAGCATCCAATTACATGCATTTCCAGTGAGAGGGTTACCATATAGCAATCAGAAGCGGAAACAATGACCGAATCCCTTCCTAATGGTACCCAATTGTAGCCCCTCTATTGCTGTCCCCACTGAGATCAGCTAACTCAGAGACAGCCTATTTCTATAAAAAAACAAACCATAATGCTGATTATCCAGACGTCGGCCAATAGAGCTTCTCATAGAGGAATTGTTAAGTTGAACAATTTACAAAGAAGCAGGAAAGCCACAGTTTCCTCAGAGAAGCCCCATGCTACATTGTGGAGCACAGCGAAATATTCAGTCCAGAGCTGCAGATATTACAGCTTAGCACCATAATGACAGGAAATGAATCGCTTCACCCTGCTAGACACTATGTTAAAGGTGAGGTTATTCTTGTAATGAAGAGCAGAAGGATGCAGTTTCTCTGTAATTAGTGGCCCATTAACAAAATCACACTCTCAGAATCACATTTATCATAGGTTTCTATAATTTTGCTAGTGGGTCATTAATTATGGAGGAAAAACAGCCATTCTCCTGTTTTTTTTTGTTAAACATGCAATTTTGGCTCCAGGTCACCAATCCAGAGGTACTGCTTAAAACCTCATAGCTATGGCCCAGATCTTGTTTTATTGAGGTGTCAATCATTGTGGAAGAGATTTCAGCCCAATAAGGTTGCAACATTCAGTTCAGGAGCAATCTCTACCTCAGTCCACGAGGCAGAAGCCAAGGGCTGGGAGGACATACAACTGTCCAGTGTTCACCATCCATAGGAGCCGGTAGGAGTTCAGGAACATTTCCATGATGGAATGAAAACAAAGCGGAAAATGATCTTCAACCATCAGAGGTGGTCAGCCACAAATATACACAGTAAGTAGACAGAGCATTCAGATAAAACAAAAAACAAAATCACCACCACTGCCTTTGCTCAATGTGGAACTGAGTAAGGGTAGGGCAATAGTAAGTTTGGATATGGTTTCTTGTGTTAAAAAAGGGACCAACTTTACTATGGCAGATAATTTATTGTACCCAGCAGTAAATATACATACAAGTACGTATAATGTTTCCTACAGATAAAGGATTGGTACGATGGGTGGGTACGGGTCCTAGACTGATCTGAAAGGATGCTGACAGTCACAGTTGTGGGCAAATCCATCTAATTGTCCTAATATAACCTTTGGTTATGAGTTTGCCCTGTTAGCTCCAGCTCTGAGCTAGATCGACATGTACAAATACTGTCATTCATTGGAACACATTTACCTACTCTCTCCCGAACAAATTGACATGAAGACGTTCACTTGATCTCTCCCTTTGATTCATTTAGCCCCTCTCCCCAACACTCACTCACTTTACACCAATGCACTCGTCTCCTCACATTTCCTCATTCCCTCGGTCCCTGATTTACACTCTTTCTACTTTTCTCCCTCCCATAATCATTCAGTCTATCCCTCACTTGGGCTCTCTATCCTCATGTTACCTCTCCCGCTCCCCAACAATCTCACCCTCTCTCTCAGGAAGGAAGGTGAAGGACTCACTCTGCCGGTGGTAAATCCTCACTGCTCTTGGTTTCTTCACACACCGGCACTGGCCTGACAGGCAAAACAAATAGAAATGAACAGCACCACAACGCCTGTTTCTATAAATTTACACAGACAGTCAGTGGTTTCTCACTCTGGGGGATATTTATTTCTGTGTGTAAACCCAATGAAAATTATTATAAATTAATGATAATTAAGTGATACTTTTCTTTCACTTTACAGAGGAAACTATATCCCCAGAATGTGTGTGTGTGTGTGTGTGTGTGTGTGTGTGTCTGTCTGTCTGCTTGTGGCTATGTATGTGTATATAAAGGTATAAGTATGCACACACACCCACACAATCTGTGACACAGATATTACACAGGAACACTTGTGCGGTTATACAAATTTGATGAAACTATGCGTGTGAATGTATATAAAAGGGTAGATTCTCCCCAATCTTGCTACATTGCACAGACCACAAAATTGCAGATGTGCTGCCTGCAGAATTGCAATTCATGCTCGCAGTGGGTCAGGGCCATTGCAATGGGTGAGGACTTGGAAAATCTACCATAAAGTGTGCTATAAACATCTCACTCGCTCCTTCACAGTTACATTGTCTCACTTAACACCCACACATGCACTGAAAGAATCAGTCACTTTTCACTGACACACTTCCTCACTTCATCCCTCTCTCTCATTTGTTCATCTCTCATTTCTCACTCTCTTTTCCTCTCCCTCTTTTCCTCTCCCATGGGACATTCACACCTCCTCTCTTTCCTCACTCCAGACTTTTTATTCCCTCACTCCCCAACATTCACTCTCTATGCCGCCTTGCAGTCCCCTCTCTCCCTCATCCCCCCTCTAAGGAAGGAAGTTGAAGGACTCACTCTGCTGCTAGTAAATCCTCATTGCTCTCGGCTTCTTCACAAATCTGCACCGATCTGATGGACAAAGCAAAGAGAAATAAACAGCTGCACACAGCGTGGGACAGAAGATCCATGGGTGGGGGGGTCATTCTGACATAAGTGCCAGGATCCGCCGGCTGGAAATCTCAGCCGCTGATCCTGGTGGACGTTCTGGAGTCAGGGAGAAGGTTCCCTAATTTGTCTGCCCGCACCAATAGAGAAATGGATTTGGAAGTGGTCAGCGACAAAACCCTGGTCAACGTGAAGCAGTTATCAATAAGGCAAAGTGGGTACTGAGACATCTCTAAAGGGTATTGGATCAAAACATTGCATGGATGAATGGTGGGGAGAATGGTGGGCAGTTTTGGTTACACTACCTCAAGAGGGATGTAGACTCATCAGAAATATTTTCAAGAGTGACCAGGATCTAAATTATGAAGAAAGACTGAAGCGACTAAGCATATTTTTGCACAAGAGAAGGCTGAGGGCAGATTAATACAAGCCTATAAAATAAAATAGATATGGTTGAAGTAAACAAGCTAGTTCATTGAACAATGAGCATAGAGACTAGACGACTCAAGTACAAAATTCACAAGACCAGGCAAGGCTAGAGACCAGAAAAATAATTCCACAGGGTACTGGCAGGCGAGACTTTCTGCTCTGGCCACAACACCGGCTGGTGTCTGCCCCTCAGCTAAGTTGCTGACCCCTGGGAATCTTCTGGGGTCCAGCCTCAGGTCAATGTTTTTTTCTCGTGACTCCTACCTGGATTTCCACTTGCACCACACATGCATACGCACACGTACACTTAAACACACACACACACCTGGGCGGTAATCTGGGGGATAGATTAATTGAAATGGAATGATAATCGGGCAGGTTCTATAAAAGAAAGAACTTGCACATATAGCGTCTTCACGGCCTCAGGAGCTCAGTGCTGCAGGAATCCAGCAGCTGCAGCAGCTTAAAGGGTGCAACAGCCCCAACTAATACAAAATGTTTGCTGCGAGAACGTGCCAGGAATCTACCCAAATGGATCACTTCACTCTCTATTGAACCCACTCACTGCATTGTGCTCCACATAAGGTTAGTGGCGCGTTCTGATGATCCCCAGTAATGCTGGACACCTGTTATAGAGAGGAATCCTTACATTCCCCTGCCATATTAGTTTAATTGAACAAGTACTTTGGTTCGGTGTTTACTGTGGAGGACACAAACAACCTTCCGGAAATAAAAGAGATCAAAGGATCTGGTAAGAGGGAGGAGCTGAGGGAAATCCTTATCAGTCGGGAAAAGGTGTTGGGGAAATTGATGGGACTGAAGGTTGATAAATCCCCAGGGCCTGATGGTCTGCATCCCAGAGTACTTAAGGAGGTGGCCTTGGAAATAGTGGATGCATTGACGATCATTTTCCAACATTCCTTAGACTCTGGATCAGTTCCGAAGGAGTGGAGGGTGGCTAATGTAACCCCTCTTTTTAAAAAAGGAGGGAGGGAGAAAGCAGGGAATTATAGACCGGTCAGCCTGACATCGGTGGTGGGTAAAATGATGGAATCAATTATTAAAGATGTCATAACAGACCATTTGGAAAGTGGCAACATGATAGGTCCAAGTCAGCATGGATTTGTGAAAGGGAAATCATGCTTGACAAATCTTCTGGAATTTTTTGAGGATGTTTCCAATAGGGTGGACGGGGGGGAACCAGTAGATGTGGTGTATTTGGACTTTCAGAAGGCCTTCGACAAGGTCCCACACAAGAGATTGGTGTGCAAAGTTAAAGCACATGGGATTGGGGGTAATGTGTTGACGTGGATTGAGAACTGGTTGGCACACAGGAAACAAAGAGTAGGAGTAAATGGGTACTTTTCAGAATGGCAGGCAGTGACCAGCGGGGTACCGCAGGGTTCGGTGCTGGGGCCCCAGCTGTTTACATTATATATTAATGATTTGGACGAAGGGATTAATTGTAATATCTCCAAATTTGCAGATGACACTAAATTGGGAGGCAGTGTGAACAATGAGGAGGATGCTAGGAGGCTACAGAGTGACTTGGACAGGTTGGGTGAATGGGCAAATGTATGGCAGATGAAGTACAATGTGGATAAATGTGAGGTTATCCACTTTGGTGGTAAAAATAGGGAGGCAGACTATTACCTGAATGGTGGCAGATTAGGGAAAGGGGAGGTGCAACGAGACCTGGGCGTCATGGTACATCAGTCACTGAAGGTGGGAAGGCAAGTGCAGCAGGCAGTCAAGAAAGCAAATGGCATGATGGCCTTCATAGCAAGGGGATTTGAGTACAGGAGTAGGGAGGTGATGCTACAGTTGTACAGGGCCTTGGTGAGGCCACACCTGGAGTATTGTGTGCAGTTTTGGTCTCCTAACTTGAGGAAGGACATTCTTGCTATTGAGGGAGTGCAACGAAGGTTCACTAGATTGATTCCTGGGATGGCCAGACTGACATATCAAGAAAGACTGGATCAACTGAACTTGTATCCTCTGGAGTTCAGAAGAATGAGGGGGGATCTTATAGAGACGTTTAAAATCCTGACTGGTTTAGACAAATTAGATGCGGGCAGAATGTTTCCAATGTTAGGGAAAACTAAAACCAGGGGTCACAGTCTAAGGATAAAGGGGAAGCCATTTAAGACTGAGATGAGGAGGAACTTCTTCACCCAGAGAGTGGTGAATCTGTGGAATTCTCTACCACAGAAGGTTGTTGAGACCAGTTCGCTAAATATATTCAAAAGGGAGTTAGATATAATACTCACAACTAGGGGGATCAGGGGGTATGGCGAGAAAGCAGGAATGGGATACTGAGGTAGCATGTTCAGCCATGGGCGCATTGAATGGCGGTGCAGGCTCGAGGGTCCGAATGGTCTACTCCTGCACCTATTTTCTATGTTTCTATTCAGAGTTTCTAAGGCGATAATGACTGAAAACAGGCACATGACACCATCATTACTGCCTTAGAGTCATAGGGGGAGAAATTCAGTATCGCCCCATTTGGGGCGCAATTATCGTCCGGGCGCAAAGATTAGCGCCTGGCGCTAATTATCGCCACCGACTGCAAACTTGACTTTTATCGCCACTGGAGATGATTGGAGTGCTAAATCAGGCGCTTCACACCTGTCTTAAGGCGCAAAGGCCGAGGAGCGAGGCGCTACCTCAGAGCGCTGGCGAAGCTCATGTGATGTCAGTCAGCAATGGAACACACACACAATGGCGCGGGCCAGTTCTTAAAGGGGAGGGTTGATCTTGCTTTCCATCCACATCCTGTTCATTGCAGCCTTGAATCTCGGCCTGGAAAGAGCTGCACATCAAATCTGCTGGAAAGAACAATGGAGAGTACCAGGGAGAGCTCAGAGTGCAGCCCCCACAGTCTCTTCTAAATCGATACAAGGAAGGGCAAATCAAAATGAACCTGCAAAGTGCTGCTCAGTACCCAAAACTCCTTCACACAGCGTTGAATCTCTCCAGAAGTCTCTCTCTCTCTCAGAAAGCGTGGTTCAAAAATGTCACCAACAATAAAAGGCAGGAAGCGGTCGCCTTTAAATAGCGCTCCCCCAGTCCCTTCCTGACTGCAAAACGCTCCCCTCAACCTGTCGTTGCTAGCGGCAGGCGGTAAGGCAGGGGGCGCCACTCAATATCCGCTCCAGGGCGATACCGGGGCGTTGCGCACTCGACTGACGTCACGATCTGCCGGCGCAGGAGATCGTGGCGGTAGTGTTTAGCGCCGCCGCAAAATGTCTAGTTAATTTCGCGAGCGGCGCAAACATGGCCGCGCCCAGGCGCTAGATGATTTGCGCCCCATTAGCGCCCTCTTAAGGCGCTAACGAGAGGCGCAACCAACTGAATTTTTCCCCCATAGAGTCATAACGGCACAGAAGGACGCCATTCGGCCTATCGAGTCCTTGCCGGCTCTCTGTAGAGCAATCCAGTCTGTCCCATTCACCCGCTCTATCCCCGTAGCCCTGCAAGTTTACTTGCCTCAAGTGCCTATCCAGTTTCCCCTTGAAAACATGGAGTGTCTCCACTTCCACCATGTCCGTCAGCAGCGAATTCCAGGTCATCACCACTCGCTGCGTAAAAAGGTTTTTTCTCACATCCCCCTGTATCTCTTGCCCAAAACCTTAAATCTGTGTCCCCTAGTCCTTGTACCATCAACTGCCTTTCCCCGTCTAGCCTATCCAAACCCGTCATAATCTGGTACACCTCTATCAAATCACCCCTCAACCTCCTCTGCTCTAATGAAAACAAATCCAGCTTCTCCAACCTGTCCTTGTAACTAAGATCCCCCATTCCCGGAACCATTCTGGTAAATCTCCTCTGCACCCTCTCAAGGGCCTTCACATCCTTCCTAAAGTGTGGTGACCAGCTCTTTATAAAGGTTCAGCATAACTTCTCTACTTTTGTACTCAATCCCTGTATTTATGAAACCCAAGATCCCATATGCTTTGCTAACCATTTTCTCAATATGGCCTGCCATCTTCAGGGACCTATGCACATTAACTCCTAGGTCCCTCTGTCCCTGCACACTCTTTAAAACTGTGCCATTAAGTGTATATTGCCTCTCCCTGTTCCTTCTGCCAAAATGCATCACCTCACACTTCTCTGTATTAAATTCCATCTGTCACTTGTCTGCCCATTCTGCTAGCCTTTCTATGTCCTGTTGCAGTCGATTGGTATCATCCTCACTGTTTGTCACACCCCCAAGTTTGGTGTCATTGGCAAATTTCGAAATTCTACTTGGTATTCCAATTTCCAGGTAATTTATATCTGAAAAAAAGCAGTGGTCCCAGCACTGACCCTTAGGGAACACCACTGTCTACCATCCTCCAGTCTGAAAAACAGCCATTCACCACATATTGCTGTTTTCTGTCCGGAAGCCAATTCTTTAACCAAGCTAACACTGACCCACCTATTCCGTGAGCCTCAATTTTGTTAATCTTATTAGAGTATGCCCACCCATATATGGGCAGGTACGGCCAGTATGTCTCGGACGTGACACTGGCGCTGAACCCGCTGGGGGCAGGGCCGCACGGCTCCCCACTCGATTACTCACCCTGACTGCCTGAGTAATACTAGAAAAGTGGTATAACTCAGCTGGGAAATCCTGCCTGTGAAACAGACTCCCAGAGAGGGTAACGCATCCAGGGTCAATTGCATCTTTAAAAGGGAGTAGGATCAATATCTGTTGATGAGAGGGACTGAGGGTAATAGAGATATTATAGAACAGTATGACATTTATTTCAAAGGAGGCAGGCTTAGGAATTTACTGTTCCTTACAGTAAGAGATCAACAGGTGGTGCTGGTGGGGGAAAATAATTACACATGGACTCTGGATAGAGTGTATTCTGAATGGGCTGAATTTCATTTACTTGCTCCAGATTTACTAAGGTTCTTATTCCCTCATCATTCACTCTGTCACCCCCAGCCCCCGCACTCTCACTTTCTCCCTCACTCTCTCCCATTCCTTCTCTCCGTCATCCCCTCTCTCAGGAAGGAAGGTGAAGGACTCACTCTGCCGGTGGTAAATCCTCACTGCTCTTGGTTTCTTCACACACCGGCACTGGACTAACAGTCAAAACAAATAGAAATGAACATCAGCACACCGCCTGTCTCTATAAATTTACACACAGACACAGTCAGTGGTTTCTCATTCTGAGGTTATTTATTTCTGTGTGTAAACCTAAAGAACAATATTTCACTAAAACTATCAAAAACAAATGAAAGTTTAGTGGCATTTTTCTTTCAGTTTACAAACAGAGGAAACTATATCCCCCGAGTGTGTGAGTGTGTGTGTGTCTGCTTGTAGCTATGTATGTGTATATAACGGTATAAGTATGCACACACACCCACACAATCTGTGACACATATATTACACTGGAGCATTTTTGCTGTTATACAAATTTGATGAAACTATACGTGCGACTGTATATAAAAGGGTAGATTCTCCCCATTCTTGCTACATTGCACGGACCACAAAATTGCAGATGTGCGGCCTGCAGGATTGCAATTCATGCTCGCAGTGGGTCAGGTGCCCTCGCCATGGGTGAGGACTTGGAAAATCTACCATAAAGTGTGCTGTAAACATCTCACTCGCTCCTTCACAGTTAGATTGTCTCACTTAACACCCACACGTGCACTGAAAGAATCACTCACTTTTCACTGACACACTTCCTCACTTCATCCCTCTCTCTCATTTGTTCATCCCTCATTTCTCACTCCCTGTTTCTCTCCCTCTTTTCCTCTCCCATGGGACATTCACATTCACGTTCTCTGTAACTGGCTTTCCCTTAATTGGCGTGCTAAACTCGCTGGGTGGGCTTAACAAGGTCAATCAAGGGAAAATAGCGTGGGTTGGCCAGAAGTTGATGGAGGCGGGACTGAAACCCGACAAGTGGGAGTCCCGCCTCCAAAAGCTCCCCATTGAGAAAATCACCCCCTTTGTTTCTCTCCCTCTTTTCCTCTCCCATGGGACATTCGCATTTCCCTTCTTTCCTCACTCCAGACGTTTTATTCCCTCACTCCCCAACATTCACTCTCTCTGCCGCCTTGCAGTCCCCTCTCTCCCTCATCCCCCCTCTAAGGAAGGAAGGTGAAGGACTCACTCTGCTGCTAGTAAATCCTCATGGCTCTCGGCTTCTTCACAAATCTGCACCGATATGATGGACAAAGCAAAGAGAAATAAACAGCTGCACACAGCGTGGGACAGAAGATCCATGGCGGGGGGGGCCATTCTGACATAAGTGCCAGGATCCGCCGGCTGGAAATCTGAGCCGCTGATCCTGGTGGACGTTCTGGAGTCAGGGGGAAGGTTCCCTAATTTGTATGCACGCACCAATAGAGAAATGGATTTGGAAGTGGTCAGCGACCAAACCCTGGCCAACGTGAAGCAATTATCAAAATTATGGATACAAATGGGGGAGAGGGTTTCTCAGGGGAATGTAGCAAGAGCCAAGTCCGTGGCACTACGACTGGTTCAGCTGCACAGGAGGGGAGAAAAAAGAGTGGGAGAGCAATAGTGATAGGGGATTCTATCGTAAGGGGAACAGATAGACGTTTCTGTGGCCACAGACGTGACTCCAGGATGGTATGTTGCCTCCCTGGTGCCAGGGTCAAGGATGTCACTGAACGGCTGCAGGGCATTCTGAAGGGGGAGGGCGAACAGTCAGAGGTCGTGGTTCACATTGGTACCAACGACATGGGTAGAAAGAGGGATGAGGTCCTGCAACAAGAATTTAGGGAGCTAGGTAGCAGATTAAAAAGCAGGACCTCAAAAGTTGTAATCTCTGGATTACTCCCGGTGCCACGTGCTAGTGAGTATAGGAATAGGAGGATAGAGCAGATGAATGCGTGGCTAAAGAGTTGGTGCAGGAGGGAGGGCTTTAGTTTCCTGGATCACTGGGTCTGCTTCTGGGGAAGGTGGGACCTGTTCAAGTCGGACGGGTTGCACCTGAACCAGAACAGGACCAACATCCTTGCGGGGAGGTTTGCTAGTACTGTTGGGGGGGGGATAAAACTAACTTGGCAGGGGCATGGGATACGGAGTGGAGCTATAGTAGGGGGTGATGCACAGCCAAATATAGAGGAAAAAACAAGTCAGCCTGGAAGGCAGAGCAAATATGTAATGGCACAAAGGGGTATGGCAAGGCTGGATGGCATTTATTTTAATGCAACGAGTCTTGCGAGTAAGGCAGATGAATTGAAGGTGTTGATGAACACATGGGAGTATGATATTGTTGCTATCACAGAGACATGGTTGAGGGAGGGGCAGGACTGGCAGCTTAATATTCCGTGGGTATAGAATCTTCAGGCAAGACAGAGGGGGGTGTAAAAGAGGAGGGGGTGTCGCAATATTAATCAAGGAGTCAATTACTGCTGTAAGGAGGGATGATGTCTTAGCAGGTTCCTCTAATGAGGCCATATGGGTGGAACTTAGAAACAAAAAGGGGGCAAGCACTTTGCTGGGAGTGTACTATAGGCCCCCAAACAGTCAGGGGGAGATAGAGGAACAGATATGTAGGCAAATCTCAGAGAAGTGTAGAAATAATAGGGTAATAATAGTAGGGAATTTCAACATCCCCAATATTAACTGGGATAGTCAGAGTGTGGAAGGCTTAGAGGGTGCGGAATTCTTAAAGTGCATCCAGGAGATCTTTTTGAGCCAGCTTGTAGAAAGTCCGACAAGAGAGGGGGCAGTACTGGACCTAATTCTAGGGAATGTAGCCGGGCAAGTGGTAGAAGTGTCAGTAGGAGAGCATTTTGGTGACAGTGACCATAATTCGGTGAGATTTAAGGTAGTCATGGAAAAGAACAAAGATGGACTGGGTTCAGCCACTTGTAGGAAAATCCACATCAGAGCAGTGGGAGTCTTTCAGAAAGGAAATAGAGAGAGTACAACGCCAACATGTTCCCGTAAAGGTCAAGGGTGGGACCAACAAGCCCAGGGGACCCTGGATGTCAAGGGATATACAAGAATGGATTAGGAAAAAAAGGGAGGCTTTTGGCAGATACAAAGGACTAAAAACAGTGGAAGTACTAGAGGAGTATAGAAAGTGCAGGGGGGTACTTAAAAAAGAAATTAGGAGAGCGAAGAGGGGACATGAAAAAACACAGGCGGGCAAAATAAAGGAAAATCCCAAGGTGTTTTATAAGTATATTAAGGGCAAGAGGATAACCTGGGAAAGAGTAGGGCCCATTATGGACCAAAGTGGCTATCTGTGTGTAGAGCCGGAAGATCTGGGTGAGGTTTTAAATGAATATTTTGCATCTGTGTTCACTATGGAAAAGGACGATGTAGGCATAGAAATCAGGCAGGGGGATTGTGTGTGATATACTTGAACAAATTAGTATTGAGAGGGAGGAGGTACTAGCGGTTTTAGCGGGCTTAAAAGTGGATAAATCCCCAGGCCCAGACGAGACGTATCCAAGGCTGCTGTGTGAGGCAAGGGAGGAGATTGCAGGGGTTCTGACACAAATTTTCAGAACCTCTGTGACCACAGGGGAGGTGCCAGAAGACTGGAGGACAGCTAGTGTAGTACCATTATTCAAGAAGGGTAGTAGGGATAAACCAGGGAATTACAGGCCAGTGAGCCTAACATCAGTGGTAGGGAAATTATTGGAAAAAATTCTGAGGGACAGAATTAGTCTCCACTTGGAGAGGCAAGGATTAATCAAGGATAGTCAGCATGGCTTTGTCAGGGGGAGATCATGTCTGACCAATTTGATTGAATTTTTCGAGGGGGTGACTAGGTGCGTGGATGAGGGTAGTGCAGTTGATGTAGTCTACATGAACTTCAGTAAGGCTTTTGACAAAGTCCCGCATGGGAGACTGGTCAAGAAGGTAAGAGCCCATGGGATCCAGGGCAATTTGGCACATTGGATCCAAAATTGGCTTAGTGGCAGGAGGCAGCGGGTGATGGTCGAAGGTTGTTTTTGTGACTGGAAGCCTGTGTCCAATGGTGTACCGCAGGGATCAGTGCTGGGTCCTTTGCTGTTTGTAGTGTACATTAATGATTTAGATATGACTGTAGGAGGTATGATCAGTAAGTTCGCAGATGACACGAAAATTGGTGGAGTGGTAAATAGCAAGGAGGGAAGCCTCAGGCTACAGGACGATATAGACGGTTTGGTTAGATGGGCAGAACAGTGGCAAATGGAATTTAACCCTGAAAAGTGTGAGGTGATGCATTTTGGGAGGACTAACAAGGCACGGAAATACACAATGAATGGTAGGACCCAAGGAAGGGCAGAGGATCAGAGGGACCTTGATGTGCATGTACATAGATCCCTGAAGGCAGCAGGACAGGTAGATAAGGTGGTTAAAAAGGCATATGGGATACTTGCCTTCATTAGCCGAGGCATAGAATATAAGAGCAGGGAGGTTACGAAGGAGCTGTACAAAATGCTAGTTAGGCCACAGCTGGAATACTGTGTGCAGTTCTGGTCGTCACACTATAGGAAGGATGTGATTGCAATGGAGTGGGTGCAGAGGAGATTCACCTGGATGTTACCTGGGTTGGAGCGCTTCAGCTATGAAGAGAGATTGGACAGGATGGGGTTGTTTTCCTTAGAGCAGAGAAGGCTGAGGGGGGACCTGATTGAGGTGTACAAAATTATGAGGGGCATAGATAGGGTAGATAGAAAGGAACTTTTCCCCTTAGTAGAGGGGTCAATAACCAGGGGGCATAGTTTCAAGTTAAGGGGCAGGAGGTTTAGAGGAGATTTGAGGAAAAACTTTTTCACCCAGAGGGTGGTTGGAATCTGGAACTCACTGCCTGAAAGGGTGGTACAGGCAGGAACCCTCACAGCATTCAAGAAGCATTTAGATGAGCACTTGAAACGCCATAGCATACAAGGCTACGGACCAAGTGCTAGAAAATGGGATTAGAATAGACAGGGCTTGATGGCCAGCACAGACACGATGGGCCGAAGGGCCTCTTTATGTGCTGTATAACACTATGACTCTATCTATGACTCTGTGGCGCGTTCTGATGATCCCCAGTAATGCTGGACACCTGTTATAGACAGGAATCCTTACATTCAGAGTTTCTAAGGCGATAATGACTGAAAACAGGCCCGTGACACCATCATTACTGCCTTATTAGAGAATGCCCACCCATATATGGGCAGGTATATCCAGTATATGTCGGACGTGACACTGGCGCAGAACCCGCTGGGGGCGGGGCTGCACGGCTCCCCACTCGATTACTCACCCTGCCTGCCTGAGTAATACTGGAAAAGTGGTATAACTCAGCTGGGAAATCCCGCCTGTGAAACAGACTCCCAGTGAGGGTAATGCACCCAGGGTCAATTGCATCTTTAAAAGGGAGTAGGATCAATACCTGTTGATGAGAGGGACTGAGGGTAATAGAGATATTATAGAACAGAATGACATTCATTTCAAAGGAGGCAGGGTGAGGAATTTACTGTTCCTTACAGTCGGAGATCAACAGGTGGTGCTGGTGGGGGAAAATAATTAAACACGGACTCTGGATAGAGTGTATTCTGAATGGGCTGAATTTCATTTACTTGCTCCAGATTTACTAAGGTTCTTATTCCCTCATCATTCACTCTGTCACCCCCCCCCCCCCGCCCCGCACTCTCACTTTCTCCCTCACTCTCTCCCATTCCTTCTCTCCGTCATCCCCTCTCTCAGGAAGGAAGGTGAAGGACTCACTCTGCCGGTGGTAAATCCTCACTGCTCTTGGTTTCTTCACACACCGGCACTGGACTAACAGGCAAAACAAATAGAAATGAACATCAGCACACCGCCTGTCTCTATAAATTTACACACAGACACAGTCAGTGGTTTCTCATTCTGAGGATATTTATTTCTCTGTGTAAACCTAAGGAACAATATTTCACTAAAACTATTAAAAACAAATGAAAGTTTAGTGACATTTTTCTTTCACTTTACAAACAGAGGAAACTATATCCCCTGTGTGTGTGTGTGTGTGTGTGAGTGTGTCTGCTTGTGGCTATGTATGTGTATTTTAAGGTATAGGTGTGTGTGCACACACACCCACACAATCTGTGACCCATATATTACACAGGAACACTTGTGCGGTTATACAAATTTGATGAAACTATACGTGCGAATGTATATAAAAGGGTAGATTCTCCCCATTCTTGCTACCTTGCACGGACCACAAAATTGCAGATGTGCAGCCTGCAGGATTGCAATTCATGCTCGCAGTGGGTCAGGGCCCTCGCAATGGGTGAGGACTTGGAAAATCTACCATAAAGTGTGCTGTAAACATCTCACTCGCTCCTTCACAGTTAGATTGTCTCATTTAACACCCACACGTGCACTGAAAGAATCACTCACTTTTCACTGACACACTTCCTCACTTCATCCCTCTCTCTCATTTTTTCATCCCTCATTTCTCACTCTATGGGCGCGATCTTGCCAGCCCTGGGGAGGCCTGTATGGAGGCGGGACTGCTGGGAAATTGGCAGAATTTGGGGGCGGGTGCCCAACCCGCTCCCAACCCGCCTCCATGCCATCTTCCCAGGAGGCGGGTAGCAGTCCCACACTGCGTCCAGTCTTCTTGGAGGCGGGAAGGGATTAAAGCCTATTAACTGCCTGTTAACAGGTAGTTAACAGGCAGAAAATAGGATTATCCCCTTTTTGCCCTCACAATTGCGGGCTTCCCAAAGGCTCCGAAACCCGCAAGTTCAGCGAGGCGAGTATTGGGCCAGCGGGGGGTTGGGGGGGTTCAAAAGTGCACTGTGAAGGTAAGTGATGGGTGCAAGAGTGGAGAGGTGAGTATCTGAGGTAAGTGCAAAGTGTTATTAAAAGTGTACTTACCTTTGTTTCTTCCTGCAGGCTTCAGTCGGTGTGTATGCGGAGAGTCTCAGACCTCCGCGTTGGAGATGACAGATTGCCGTTGCATTCTCCAATGCAACAATCATCTGATTTCTGCAAAAGAAAGAGGTTTGATGAGGTCTTGAATTCAAGACCTCATCAAACTACAGAGAATGTTATTGTTTGACAGCTTCACAGAGCTGTCATACGATGACAATTCATCTGTCAAAAATTTTTGACAGATGAAACATCATACGTTGATGTTCTCTGCAACCGGCTTTCCATTAATTGGCCTGCTAAACACACTAGGCAGGCTTAACAAGGTCAATCAAGGGAAAATAGCGTGGGTTGGCCAGAGGTTGATAGAGGCGGGACTGAAACCCGACAAGTGGGAGTCCCGCCTCGAAAAGCTCCCCACTGAGAAAATCACCCACTTTGTTTCTCTCCCTCTTTTCCTCTCCCATGGGACATTCGAATTTCCCTTCTTTTCTCACTCCAGACTTTTTATTCCCTCTTTCCCCAACATTCTCTCTCTGCGCCGTCCAGCAGACCTCTCTCTCCCTCATCCCCCCTCTAAGGAAGGAAGGTGAAGGACTCACTCTGCTGCTAGTAAATCCTCATTGCTCTCGGCTTCTTCACAAATCTGCACTGATCTGATGGACAAAGCAAAGAGAAATAAACAGCTGCACACAGCGTGGGACAGAAGATCCATGGCGGGGGGGCCATTCTGACATAAGTGCCAGGATCCGCCGGCTGGGAATCTCAGCCGCTGATCCTGGTGGACGTTCTGGAGTCAGGGAGAAGGTTCCCTAATTTGTATGCCCGCACCAATAGAGAAATGGATTTGGAAGTGGTCAGCGACCAAACCCTGGTCAACGTGAAGCAATTATCAATAAGGCAACGTGGGTACTGAGGCATCTCTAAAGGGTATTGGATCAAAACATTGCATGGATGAATGGTGGGGAGAATAGTGGGCAGTTTTGGTTACAATACCTCAAGAGGGATGTAGACTCATCAGAAGTATTTCCAAGAGCGACCAGGATCTAAATTATGAAGAAAGACTGAAGCGACTAAGCTTATTATTACACAAGAGAAGGCTGAGGGCAAATTAATACAATCATACAAAATAAAATAGATATGGTTGAAGTAAACCAGCTAGTTAGTTGAACCATGAGCATAGAGACTAGACGACTCAAGTACAAAATTCACAAGACCAGGCAAGGCTAGAGATCAGAAAAATAATTCCACAGGGTACTGGCAGGCGAGACATTCTGCTGTGGCCACAACACCGGCTGAAGTGTGGCCGGGCGGGGCTGGCGTCTGCCCCTCAGCTAAGTTGCTGACCCCTGGGAATCTTCTGGGGTCAGCCTCAGGTCAATGTTTTTTTCTCCTGACTCCTGGCTGTATTTCCACTTGCACCACACATGCATACACACATGTACACTTAAACACACACACACACACACACACACCTGGGCGGTAATCTGGGGGATAGATTGATTTAAATGGAATGATAATCGGGCAGGTTCTATAAAAGAAAGAACTTGCACATCGAGCGCCTTTCACGGCCTCAGGAGCTCACTGCTGCAGGAATCCAGCAGCTGCAGCAGCTTAAAGGGTCCAACAGCCCCAACTAATACAAAACGTTTGCTACGAGAACGCGCCAGGAATCTACCCAAATGGATCACTTCACTCTCTATTGAACCCACTCACTGCATTGTGCTCCACATAAGGTTAGTGGTGCGTTCTGATGATCCCCAGTAATGCTGGACACCTGTTACAGACAGGAATCCTTACATTCAGAGTTTCTAAGGCGATAATGACTGAAAACAGGCCCGTGACACCATCATTACTGCCTTATTAGAGTATGCCCACCCATATATGGTCAGGTACGGCCAGTATGTGTCGGACGTGACACTGGCGCAGAACCCGCTGGGGGCGGGGCCGCACGGCTCCCCACTCGATTACTCACCCTGCCTGCCTGAGTAATACTGGAAAAGTGGTATAACTCAGCTGGGAAATCCTGCCTGTGAAACAGACTCCCAGAGAGGGAAACGCATCCAGGGTCAATTGCATCTTTAAAAGGGAGTAGGATCAATATCTGTTGATGAGAGGGACTGAGGGGAATAGAGATATTATAGAACAGTATGACATTCATTTCAAAAGGAGGCAGGGTGAGGAATTTACTGTTCCTTACAGTAGGAGATCAACTGGTGGTGCTGGTGGGGAAAAATAATTACACACGGACTCTGGATAGAGTGTATTTTGAATGGGCTGAATTTCATTTACTTGCTCCAGATTTACTAAGGTTCTTATTCCCTCATCATTCACTCTGTCCCCCCCGCCCCGTCCCTCACTCTCTCCCATTCCTTCTCTCTGTCATCCCCTCTCTCAGGAAGGAAGGTGAAGGACTCACTCTGCCGGTGGTAAATCCTCACTGCTCTTGGTTTCTTCACACACCGGCACTGGACTAACAGGCAAAACAAATAGAAATGAACATCAGCACACCGCCTGTCTCTATAAATTTACACACAGACACAGTCACTGGTTTCTCATTCTGAGGATATTTATTTCTCTGTGTAAACCTAAAGAACAATATGTCACTAAAACTATTAAAAACAAATGAAAGTTTAGTGACATTTTTCTTTCACTTTACAAACAGAGGAAACTATATCCCCCGTGTGTGTGTGTCTTCTTGTGGCTATGTATGTGTATATAACGGTATAAGTATGCACACACACCCACACAATCTGTGACCCATATATTACACAGGAACACTTGTGCAGTTATACAAATTTGATGAAACTATACGTGCAAATGTATATAAAAGGGTAGATTCTCCCCATTCTTGCTACATTGCACGGACCACAAATTTGCAGAAGTGCGGCCTGCAGGTTTGCAATTCATGCTCGCAGTGGGTCAGGGCCCTTGCAATGGGTGAGGGCTTGGAAAATCTACCATAAAATGTGCTATAAACATCTCACTCGCTCCTTCACAGTTAGACTGTCTCATTTAACACCCACACGTGCACTGAAAGAATCAGTCACTTTTCACTGACACACTTCATCCCTCTCTCTCATTTGTTCATCCCTCATTTCTCACTCTCTGCTTCTCTCCCTTTTCCTCTCCAATGGGACATTCACATCTCCATTCTTTCCTCACTCTAGACTTTTTATTCCCTTACTCCCCAACATTCACTCTCTCTGCCGCCTTGCAGTGCCCTCTCTCCCTCATCCCCCCTCTAAGGAAGGAAGGTGAAGGACTCACTCTGCTGCTAGTAAATCCTCATTGCTCTCGGCTTCTTCACAAATCTGCACCGATCTGATGGACAAAGCAAAGAGAAATAAACAGCTGCACACAGCGTGGGACAGAAGATCCATGGTGGGAGGGTCATTCTGACATAAGTGCCAGGATCCGCCAGCTGGGAACCTCAGCCGCTGATCCTGGTGGACGTTCTGGAGTCAGGGAGAAGGTTACCTAATTTGTATGCCCGCACCAATAGAGAAATGGATTTGGAAGTGGTCAGCGACAAAACCCTGGTCAACGTGAAGCAGTTATCAATAAGGCAAAGTGGGTACTGAGGCATCTCTAAAGGGTATTGGATCAAAACATTGCATGGATGAATGGTGGGGAGAATGGTGGGCAGTTTTGGTTACACTACCTCAAGAGGGATGTAGACTCATCGAAATATTTTCAAGAGTGACCAGGATCTAAATTATGAAGCAAGACTGAAGCGACTAAGCTTATTTTTGCACAAGAGAAGGCTGAGGGCAGACGTAATACAATCCAACAAAATAAAATAGATATGGTTGAAGTAAACCAGCTAGTTAGTTTAACAATGAGCACAGAGACTAGACGACTCAAGTACAAAATTCACAAGACCGGGCAAGGCTAGAGATCAGATAAATAATTTCACAGGGTACTGGCAGGCGAGACTTTCTGCTCTGGCCACAACACCGGCTGAAGTGTGGCCGGGCGGGGCTGGCGTCTGCCCCTCAGCTAAGTTGCTGACCCCTGGGAATCTTCTGGGGTCAGCCTCAGGTCAATGGTTTTTTTTCGTGACTCCTGGCTGGATTTCCACTTGCACCACACATGCACACACACACCTGGGCGGTAATCTGGGGGATAGATTGATTTAAATGGAATGATAATCGGGCAGGTTCTATAAAAGAAAGAACTTGCACATCGAGCGCCTTTCACGGCCTCAGGAGCTCAGTGCTGCAGGAATCCAGCAGCTGCAGCAGCTTAAAGGGCCCAACAGCCCCAACTAATACAAAATGTTTGCTACGAGAACGTGCCAGGATTCTACCCAAATGGATCACTTCACTCTCTATTGAACCCACTCACTGCATTGCGCTCCACATAAGGTTAGTGGTGCTGGTAAGTAGGACCTGTGAGTATTTCTACAGTCCAGTCATTAAAGTAAACGTAAGGTCTCTAGTTTAGAGTAAGTAGTGTTTAAGGGGAAGTAAGGTCCCTAGTGTATTTAATATTCTTTAATTTAAAGGAAGTAAAGGGAGTAAATTAAGGGTAGGACATGGCAGGGCAGCTCGGCTCCGTGGAGTGCTCCTCCTGTGCTATGTGGGAAGTCAGGGACACTTTCGGTGTCCAGGGCAAACACATGTTCAGGAAGTGTCTCCAGCTGCAACTACTCAAAATCCGCGTTTCAGAGCTGGAGCTGCGGCTGGAGTCACTGTGGAGCATACGCGAAGCTGAGATATTCATGGATAGCATGTTTAACGAGGTGGTCACACCGCAGATAAAGAGTGCACAGGCAGACAGGGAATGGGTGACCGCCAGACAGAGTAAAAGAACTAGGAAGGTAGTGCAGGGGTCCCCTGGGTCCATCTCCCTCTCCAACAGATTTTCCATTTTGGATACTGTTGGGGGAGATGGTTTCTCAGGGGAATGCAGCAAGAGCCAAGTCCGTGGCACTACGAGTGGCTCAGCTGCACAGGAGGGGAGGAAAAAGGAGTGGGGGAGCAATAGTGATAGGGGATTCTATCGTAAGGGGAACAGATAGACGTTTCTGTGGCCGCAGACGTGACTCCAGGATGGTATGTTGCCTCCCTGGTGCCAGGGTCAAGGATGTCACTGAACAGCTGCAGGGCATTCTGAAGGGGGAGGGCGAACAGTCAGAGGTCGTGGTTCACATTGGTACCAACAACATGGGTAGAAAGAGGGATGAGGTCCTACAACAAGAATTTAGGGAGCTAGGTAGCAGATTAAAAAGCAGGACCTCAAAGGTTGTAATCCCTGGATTACTCCCGGTGCCACATGCTAGTGAGTATAGGAAGAGGAGGATAGAGCAGATGAATGCGTGGCTAAAGAGTTGGTGCAGGAGGGAGGGCTTTAGTTTCCTGGATCACTGGGTCTGCTTCTGGGGATGGTAGGACCTGTACAAGTGAGACGGGTTGCACCTGAACCGGAACGGGATCAACATCCTTGCGGGGAGGTTTGCTAGTACTGTTGCGGGGGGTTTAAACTAACTTGGCAGGGGGATGGGATACGGAGTGGAGCTATAGTAGGGGGTGATGCACAGCCAAATATAGAGGAAAAAACAAGTCAGCCTGGAAGGCAGAGCAAAATTGTAACGGCACAAGGGAGCATGGCAAGGCTGGATGGCATTTATTTTAATGCAACGAGTCTTGCGAGTAAGGCAGATGAATTGAAGGTGTTGATGAACACATGGGAGTATGATATTGTTGCTATCACAGAGACATGGTTGAGGGAGGGGCAGGTCTGGCAGCTCAATATTCCGGGGTATAGAATCTTCAGGCGAGACAGAGGGGGGTGTAAAAGAGGGGGTGTCACAATATTAATCAAGGAGTTAATTACTGCTGTAAGGAGGGATGATGTCTTAGCAGGTTCCTCTAATGAGGCCATATGGGTAGAACTTAAAAACAAAAAGGGGGCAAGCACTTTGCTGGGAGCGTACTATAGGCCCCCAAACAGTCAGGGGGAGATAGAGGAACAGATATGTAGGCAAATCTCAGAGAAGTGTAGAAATAATAGGGTAATAATACAAAGGGATTTCAACGTCCCCAATATTAACTGGAATAGTCGGAGTGTGAAAGGCTTAGAGGGTGCGGAATTCTTAAAGTGCATCCAGGAGAGCTTTTTGAGCCAGCATGTAGAAAGTCCTACAAGAGATGGGGCGGTACTGGACCTAATTCTAGGGAATGTAGCCGGGCAAGTGGTAGAAGTGTCAGTAGGAGAGCATTTTGGTGACAGTGACCATAATTCGGTGAGATTTAAGGTCGTCATGGAAAAGGACAAAGACGGACTGGAAATAAAGGTTCTAAATTGGGGGAAGGCCGATTTTAATATGATAAGGCAGGATCTGGCCAAAGTAGACTGGGATCAGTTACTTGTACGAAAATCCACATCAGAGCAGTGGGAGTCTTTCAGAAAAGAAATAGAGAGAGTACAACGCCAACATGTTCCCATAAAGGTCAAGGGTGGGACCAACAAGCCCAGGGAACCCTGGATGTCAAGGGATATACAAGAATGGATTAGGAAAAAAAGGGAGGCGTTTGGCAGATAAAAAGGACTAAAAACAGTGGAAGCCCTAGAGGAGTATAGAAGGTGCAGGGGGGTACTTAAAAAAGAAATTAGGAGAGCGAAGAGGGGGCATGAAAAAACACAGGCGGGCAAAATAAAGTAAAATCCCAAGGTGTTTATAAGTATATTAAGGGCAAGAGGATAACCAGGGAAAGAGTAGGTCCCATTAGGGACCAAAGTGACAATCTGTGTGTAGAGCCGGAAGATGTGGGTGAGGTTTTAAATGAATATTTTGCATCTGTGTTCACGATGGAGAAGGACGATGTTGGCATAGAAATCAGGCAGGGGGATTGTGATATACTTGAACAAATTAATATTGAGACGGAGGAGGTACTAGCGGTTTTAGTGGGCTTAAAAGTGGATAAATCCCCAGGCCCAGACGAGACGTATCCAAGGCTGCTGTGTGAGGCAAGGGAGGAGATTGCAGGGGCTCTGACACAAATTTTCAGATCCTCTCTGGCCACAGGGAAGGTGCCAGAGGACTGGAGGACAGCTAGTGTAGTACCATTATTCAAGAAGGGTAGTAGGGATAAACCAGGGAATTACAGGCCAGTGAGCCTAACATCAGTGGTAGGGAAATTATTGGAAAAAATTCTGAGGGAAAGAATTAGTCTCCACTTGGAGAGGCAAGGAATAATCAAGGATAGTCAGCATGGCTTTGTCAGGGGGAGATCATGTCTGACCAATTTGATGAATTTTTCGAGGGGGTGACTAGGTGCATGGATGATGGTAGTGCAGTTGATGTTGTCTACATGGACTTCAGTATGGCTTTTGACAAAGTCCCGCATGGGAGACTGGTCAAGAAGGTAAGAGCCCATGGGATCCAGGGCAATTTGGCACATTGGATCCAAAATTGGCTTAGTGGCAGGAGGCAAAGGGTGATGGTCGAAGGTTGTTTTTGTGACTGGAAGCCTGTGTCCAGTGGTGTACCGCAGGGATCGGTGCTGGGTCCTTTGCTGTTTGTCGTGTACATTAGTGATTTAGATATGAATGTAGGAAGTATGATCAGTAAGTTCACAGATGACATGAAAATTGGTGGAGTGGTAAATAGCGAGGAGGGAAGCCTCAGGCTACAGGACGATATAGACGGTTTGGTTAGATGGGCAGAACAGTGGCAAATGGAATTTAACACTGAAAAGTGTGAGGTGATGCATTTTGGGAGGACTAACAAGGCACGGAAATACACAATGAATGGTAGGACACTAGGAAGGGCAGAGGATCAGAGGGACCTTGGTGTGCATGTACATAGATCCCTGAAGGCAGCAGGACAGGTAGATAAGTTGGTTAAAAAGGCATATGGGATACTTGCCTTCATTAGCCGAGGCATAGAATATAAGAGCAGGGAGGTTATGATGGAGCTGTACAAAATGCTAGTTAGGCCACAGCTGGAATACTGTGTGCAGTTCTGGTCGCCAGACTATAGGAAGGATGTGATTGCATTGGAGAGGGTGCAGAGGAGATTCACCAGGATGTTGCCTGGGCTGGAGCGCTTCAGCTATGAAGAGAGACTGGACAGGCTGGGGTTGTTTTCCTTAGAGCAGAGAAGGCTGAGGGGGGACCTGATTGAGGTGTACAAAATTATGAGGGGCATAGATAGGGTAGATAGAAAGGAACTTTTCCCCTTAGTAGAGGGGTCAATAACCAGGGGGCATAGATTCAAGGTAAGGGGCAGGAGGTTTAGAGGGGATTTGAGGAAAAACCTTTTCACCCAGAGGGTGGTTGGAATCTGGAACTCACTGCCTGAAAGGGTGGTAGAGGCAGGAACCCTCACAACATTCAAGAAGCATTTAGATGAGCACTTGAAACGCCATAGCATACAAGGCTATGGACCAAGTGCTGGAAAATGGGATTAGAATAGACAGGGCTTGTTGGCCGGCACAGATACCCTGGGCCGAAGGGCCTCTTTCTGTGCTGTATATCTCTATGAATCTATGGCGCGTTCTGATGATCCCCAGTAATACTGGACAGCTGTTATAGACAGGAATCCTTACATTCAGAGTTTCTAAGGCGATAATGACTGAAAGCAGGCCCATGACACCATCATTACTGCCTTATTAGAGTATGCCCACCCATATATGGGCAGGTATATCCAGCATGTGTCGGACGGGACACTGGCGCAGAACCCGCTGGGGGCGGGGCCACACGGCTCCCCACTCGATTACTCACCCTGCCTGACTGAGTAATACTGGAAAAGTGGTATAACTCAGCTGGGAAATCCTGCCTGTGAAACAGACTCCCAGAGAGGGTAACGCATCCAGGGTCAATTGCATCTTTAAAAGGGAGTAGGATCAATATCGGTTGATGAGAGGGACTGAGGGTAATAGAGATATTGTAGAACAGTATGACATTCATTTCAAAGGAGGCAGGGTGAGGAATTTACTGTTCCTTACAGTAGGAGATCAACAGGTGGTGCTGGTTGGGAAAAATAAATACACACGGACTCTGGATAGAGGGTATTCTGAATGGGCTGAATTTCATTTACTTGCTCCAGATTATGTAGGTTCTTATTCCCTCATCATTCACTCTGTCATCCCCCGTCACCGCACTCTCACTTTCTCCCTCACTCTCTCCCATTCCTTCTCTCCGTCATCCCCTCTCTCAGGAAGGAAGGTGAAGGACTCACTCTGCCGCTGGTAAATCCTCACTGCTCTTGGTTTCTTCACACACCGGCACTGGACTAACAGGCAAAACAAATATAAATGAACATCAGCACACCGCCTGTCTCTATAAATTTACACACAGACACAGTCAGTGGTTTCTCATTCTGAGGATATTTATTTCTCTGTGTAAACGTAAGGAACAATATTTCACTAAAACTATTAAAAACAAATGAAAGTTTCGTGACATTTTTCTTTCACTTTACAAACAGAGGAAACTATATCCCCCGTGTGTTTGTCTGTCTGCTTGTGGCTGTGTATGTGCATATAAAGGTATAAGTATGCGCACACATCCACACAATCTGTGACACATATATTAGACAGGAACACTTGTGCGGTTATACAAATTTGATGAAACTATACGTGCGAATGTATATAAAAGGGTAGATTCTCCCCATTCTTGCTACCTTGCACAGACCACAAAATTGAAGATGTGCGGCCTGCAGGATTGCAATTCATGCTCACAGTGGGTCAGGGCCCTTGCAATGAGTGAGGACTTGGAAAATCTACCATAAAATGTGCTATAAACATCTCACTCATTCCTTCACAGTTAGATAGTCTCATTTAACACCCGCACGTGCACTGAAAGAATCAGTCACTTTTCACTGACACACTTCCTCACTTCATCCCTCTCTCTCATTTGTTCATCCCTCATTTCTCACTCCGTTTCTCTCTCTTTTCCTCTCCCATGGGACATTCACATTCACGTTCTCTGTAACCGGCTTTCCCTTAATTGGTGTGCTAAACTCGCTGGGCGGGCTCAACAAGGTCAATCAAGGGAAAATAGCGTGGGTTGGCCAGAAGTTGATGGAGGCGGGACTGAATCCCAACAAGTGGGAGTCCCGCCTCCAAAAGCTCCCCATTGAGAAAATCAGCCCCTTTGTTTCTCTCCCTCTTTTCCTCTCCCATGGGACATTCACATCTCCCTTCTTTCCTCACCCCAGACCTTTTATTCCCTTACTCCCCAACATTCACTCTCTCTGCCACCTTGCAGTCCCCTCTCTCCCTCATCCCCCCTCTAAGGAAGGAAGGTGAAGGACTCACTCTGCTGCTAGTAAATCCTCATTGCTCTCGGCTTCTTCACAAATCTGCACCGATCTGATGGACAAAGCAAAGAGAAATAAACAGCTGCACACAGCGTGGGACAGAAGATCCATGGTGGGAGGGTCATTCTGACATAAGTGCCAGGATCCGCCAGCTGGGAACCTCAGCCGCTGATCCTGGTGGACGTTCTGGAGTCAGGGAGAAGGTTACCTAATTTGTATGCCCGCACCAATAGAGAAATGGATTTGGAAGTGGTCAGCGACCAAACCCTGGTCAACGTGAAGCAGTTATCAATAAGGCAAAGTGGGTACTGAGGCATCTCTAAAGGGTATTGGATCAAAACATTGCATGGATGAATGGTGGGGAGAATGGTGGGCAGTTTTGGTTACACTACCTCAAGAGGGATGTAGACTCATCGAAATATTTTCAAGAGTGACCAGGATCTAAATTATGAAGCAAGACTGAAGCGACTAAGCTTATTTTTGCACAAGAGAAGGCTGAGGGCAGACGTAATACAATCCAACAAAATAAAATAGATATGGTTGAAGTAAACCAGCTAGTTAGTTGAACAATGAGCATAGAGACTAGACGACTGAAGTACAAAATTCAGAAGACCGGGCAAGGCTAGAGATCAGAAAAATAATTCCACAGGGTACTGGCAGGCGAGACATTCTGCTCTGGCCACAACACCGGCTGAAGTGTGGCCGGGCGGGGCTGGCGTCTGCCCCTCAGCTAAGTTGCTGACCCCTGGGAATCTTCTGGGTCCAGCCTCAGGTCAATGTTTTTTTTCGTGACTCCTGGCTATATTTCCACTTGCACCACACATGCATACGCACACGTACACTTAAACACACACACACACCTGGGCGGGAATCTGGGGGATAGATTGA
This sequence comes from Squalus acanthias, assembly GCA_030390025.1. Taxonomy (NCBI): domain Eukaryota; kingdom Metazoa; phylum Chordata; class Chondrichthyes; order Squaliformes; family Squalidae; genus Squalus; species Squalus acanthias. Next base: position 60,362,521 of record CM059430.1, on the reverse strand, counting down.
TTTAAATGGAATGAAAATTGGGCAGGTTCTATAAAAGAAGGAACTTGCACATCGAGCGCCTTTCACGGCCTCAGGAGCTCACTGCTGCAGGAATCCAGCAGCTGCAGCAGCTTAAAGGGCCCAACAGCCCCAACTAATACAAAACGTTTGCTACAAGAACGCGCCAGGAATCTACCCAAATGGATCACTTCACTCTCTATTGAACCCATTCACTGCATTGCGCTCCACATAAGGTTAGTGGCGCTGGTAAGTAGGACCTGTGAGTATTTCTACAGTCCAGTCGTTAAAGTAAAAGTAAGGTCTCTAGTTTAGAGTAAGTAGTGTTTAAAGGGAAGTAAGGTCCATAGTGCATTTAATATTCTTTAATTTAAAGGAAATAAAGGGAGTAAATTAAGGTTAGGACATGGCAGGGCAGCTCGGCTGCATGGAGTGCTCCTCCTGTGCTATGTGGGAAGTCAGGGACACTTTCGGTGTCCAGGGCAAACACATGTTCAGGAAGTGTCTCCAGCTGCAACTACTCAAAATCCGCGTTTTGGAGCAGAAGCTGCGGCTGGAGTCACTGTGGAGTATCCGCGAAGCTGAAATCTTCGTGGATAGCATGTTTAACGAGGTGGTCACACCACAGATAAAGAGTGCACAGGCAGACAGGGAATGGGTGACCGCCAGACAGAGTAAAAGAACGAGGAAGGTAGTGCAGGAGTCCCCTGGGTCCATCTCCCTCTCCAACAGATTTTCCGTTTTGGATACTGGTGGGGGAGATGGTTTCTCAGGGGAATACAGCAAGAGCCAAGTCCGTGGCACTACGAGTGGCTCAGCTGCACAGGAGGGGAGGAAAAAGAGTGGGGGAGCAATAGTGATAGGGGATTCTATCGTAAGGGGAACCGATAGACGTTTCTGTGGCCGCAGACGTGACTCCAGGATGGTATGTTGCCTCCCTGGTGCCAGGGTCAAGGATGTCACTGAACAGCTGCAGGGCATTCTGAAGGGGGAGGGCGAACAGTCAGAGGTCATGGTTCACATTGGTACCAACGACATGGGTAGAAAGAGGGATGAGGTCCTACAACAAGAATTTAGGGAGCTAGGTAACAGATTAAAAAGCAGGACCTCAAAGGTTGTAATCCCTGGATTACTCCCGGTGCCACATGCTAGTGAGTATAGGAATAGGAGGATAGAGCAGATGAATGTGTGGCTAAAGAGTTGGTGCAGGAGGGAGGGCTTTAGTTTACTGGATCACTGGGTCTGCTTCTGGGGAAGGTGGGACCTGTACAAGTCAGACGGGTTGCACCTGAACTGGAACGGGACCAACATCCTTGCGGGGAGGTTTGCTAGTGCTGTTGCGGGGGGGGTTTAAACTAACTTGGCAGGGGAATGGGATACGGAGTGGAGCTATAGGAGGGGGTGATGCACAGCCAAATATAGAGGAAAAAACAAGACAGCCTAGAAGACAGAGCAAATATATAACGGCACAAGGGAGTATGGCAAGGCTGGATGGCATTTATTTTAATGCAACGAGTCTTGCGAGTAAGGCAGATGAATTGAAGGTGTTGATGAACACATGGGAGTATGATATTGTTGCTATCACAGAGACATGGTTGAGGGAGGGGCAGGACTGGCAGCTCAATATTCCGTGGTATAGAATCTTCAGGCGAGGCAGAGGGGGGGTGGTGTAAAAGAGGAGGGGGTGTCGCATTATTAATCAAGGAGTCAATTACTACTGTAAGGAGGGATGATGTCTCAGCAGGTTCCTCTAATGAGGCCATATGGGTAGAACTTAAAAACAAAAAGGGGGCAAGCACTTTGCTGGGAGTGTACTATTGGCCCCCAAACAGTCAGGGGGAGATAGAGAAACAGATATGTAGGCAAATCTCAGAGAAGTGTAGAAATAATAGGGTAATAATAGTAGGGGATTTCAACTTCCCCAATATTAACTGGGATAGTCAGAGTGTGAAAGGCTTAGAGGGTGTGGAATTCTTAAAGTGCATCCAGGAGAGCTTTTTGAGCCAGCATGTAGAAAGTCCTACAAGAGATGGGGCGGTACTGGACCTAATTCTGGGGAATGTAGCCGGGCAAGTGGTAGAAGTGTCAGTAGGAGAGCATTTTGGTGACAGTGACCATAATTCGGTGAGATTTAAAGTCGTCATGGAAAAGGACAAAGACGGATTGGAAATAAAGGTTCTAAATTGGGGGAAGGCCGATTTTAATATGATAAGGCAGGATCTGGCCAAAGTGGACTGGGATCAGTTACTTGTAGGAAAATCCACATCAGAGCAGTGGGAGTCTTTCAGAAAGGAAATAGAGAGAGTACAACGCCAACATGTTCCCGTAAAGGTCAAGGGTGGGACCAACAAGCCCAGGGAACCCTGGATGTCAAGGGATATACAAGAATGGATTAGGAAAAAAAGGGAGGCTTTTGGCAGATAAAAAGGACTAAAAACAGTGGAAGCCCTAGAGGAGTATAGAAGGTGCAGGGGGGGGTACTTAAAAAAGAAATTAGGAGAGCGAAGAGGGGGCATGAAAAAACACAGGCGGGCAAAATAAAGGAAAATCCCATGGTGTTTTATAAGTATATTAAGGGCAAGAGGATAATCAGGGAAAGAGTAGGGCCCATTAGCGACCAAAGTGGCAATCTGTGTGTAGAGCCGGAAGATGTGGGTGAGGTTTTAAATGAATATTTTGCATCTGTGTTCACTATGGAGAAGGACGATGTAGGCATAGAAATCAGGCAGGGGGATTGTGATATACTTGAACAAATTAGTATTGAGAGGGAGGAGGTACTAGCGGTTTTAGCAGGTTAAAAGTGGATAAATCCCCAGGCCCAGACGAGATGTATCCCAGGCTGCTGCGTGAGGCAAGGGAGGAGATTGCAGGGGCTCTGACACAAATTTTCAGATCCTCTCTGGCCACAGGGAAGGTCAAAATTGAGAGGTCGCACAACACCAGGTTATAGTCCAACAGTTTTATTTGAAATCACAAGCTTTCGGAGCTTACTACTCCTTCGTCGGGTGAAGTAAAAAGATACAGAATCGCCAAAGCATATATAGATAGAGAACAATGCATGTGTACCTTACAATTGCAGACAACTAAATTAAATCATCCTGACTATCTGCCGAGGTGTGATAAAGTTAATCAGGTCAGCCAGGAAGGTACCACATCAAAGACATAGCAAGATACAACTGAGACAATGAGGTGGAGTCGCAGAGGGTCTAACGTGTCAAAAGCTGCCGTCTGTATGTAAAACGATAAGCTTTAAAATTTTTACTGGGAAAATTTTTACTTTTTTACTGGGAATCACATCTGTGAACAAGCCAACGACGACTCGAGTCCTGGATCACGTCATGTATCGTGACATAAACCCAAGATCCCGGTTGAGACCGTCTTCATGAGTGCGGAACTTGGCTATCAGTTTCTGCTCGATGATTTTGCGTTGTCGTGTGTTCCTAAGGTTGCCTTGGAGAACGCTTACCCGCAGATCCGAGGCTGAATGTCCTTGACTGCTGAAGTGTTCCCCGACTGGGAGGTAACAATCCTGCCTGGCGATTGTTGCGCGGTGCTCGTTCATACGTTGTCTCAGTGTCTGCATGGTCTCGCCGATGTACCATGCCGCGGTGCATTCTTTCCTGCAACGTATGAGGTAGACAACGTTGGCCGAGTCACATGAGTATGTACCATGTACCTGGTGGGTAGTGTCCTCACGTGTGATGGTGGTATCTGTGTTGATGATCTGGCACGTCTTGCAGAGTTTGCCGTGGCAGGGTTGTGTGGTGTCGTGGTCGCTGTTATCCTGAAATCTGGGTAATTTGCTGCGAACGATGGTACTTCTGAGGTTAGGCGGCTGTTTGAAGGCAAGTAGTGGAGGCGTGGGGATGGCCTTAGCGAGGTGTTTGTCGTCATCGATGACATGTTGAAGGCTGCGAAGAACATGGCGTAGTTTCTCCGCTCCGGGGAAGTACTGGACGACGTAGGGTACCCTGTTGGTTGTGTCCCGTGTTTGCCTTCTGAGGAGGTCTATGCGATTTTTCGCTGTGGCCCGTCGGAACTGTCGATCGATGAGTCGAGCGTCATATCCCGTTCTTACGAGGGCGTTTTTCAGCGTCCGTAGGTGTCCATCGCGTTCCTCCTCGTCTGAGCAGATCCTGTGTATTCGCAGGGCTTGTCCATAGGGGATGGCTTCTTTAACGTGGTTAGGGTGGAAGCTGGAGAAGTGGAGCATCGTGAGGTTGTCCGTGGGTTTGCGGTAGAGTGAAGTACTGAGGTGTCCGTCTTTGATGGAGATTCGTGTCCAGGAATGAAACCGATTCTGAGGAGTAGTCCATGGTGAGTTTGATGGTGGGATGGAACTTGTTTATGTTATCGTGTAGTCTTTTCAGTGATCCTTCGCCATGGGTCCAAAGGAAGAAAATGTCGTCGATGTATCTGGTGTACAGCTTTGGCTGGAGGTCCTGTGCAGCGAAGAAGTCTTGCTCGAACTTGTGCATGAAGATGTTGGTGTATTGGGGTGCGAATTTGGTCCCCATGGCTGTTCCGTGTGTTTGGGTAAAAAAATGGTTGTCGAAGGTGAAGACATTGTGGTCAAGGATGAAGCGGATGAGTTGTAGGATGGCGTCTGGAGATTGGCTGTTGTTGGTGTTGAGTACTGAGGCTGTCGCAGCGATGCCGTCATCGTGGGGGATACTGGTGTAGAGTGCCGATACGTCCATCGTGGCGAGGAGTGTTCCTGGTTCAACTGGTCCGTGGGTGCTGAGTTTCTGTAAGAAGTCTGTAGTGTCACGACAGAAGCTGGGGGTTCCCTGTACGATGGGTTTCAGAATGCCCTCGACGTATCCAGAGAGGTTCTCACACAGGGTTCCATTGCCTGATACGATAGGACGTCCGGGTGTGTTGGCTTTGTGTATCTTTGGGAGGCAGTAGAAGTCTCCCACGCGGGGAGTACGTGGGATGAGAGCGCTTAGGATGATTTGAAGGTCTGGATCGAAGGTCTTGATCAGTCTATTGAGTTGGCGGGTGTGTTCTTTGGTCGGATCTGCGGGTAGCTGTCTGTAGTGTTCCTGGTTGTCCAGTTGTCGGTATGCTTCTTTACAATAGTCCGTTCTGTTCTGTATGACGATGGCTCCTCCTTTGTCCGCTGGTTTGATGACGATGTTGCGGTTGGTCTTGAGACAATCAATGATCCAGAACAGCAGACAGAGGGACTCGCAGTGCAGCAACCGAAGAAAAAAGAGTCAAACTGGACCCCTCCGGAGGGTCACTGCCCCAAGCTTGACATGTATGCTCAAGCTGTCAGGAGATGCATCAACGCCAGATTCATCAGCCGCACTCACAAGACAGTCCAGAATGTCACCCGAGCACAACGCAACGCCATCCACGCTCTCAAGACCAACCGCAACATCGTCATCAAACCAGCGGACAAAGGAGGAGCCATCGACATACAGAACAGAATGGACTATTGCAAAGAAGCATACTGACAACTGGACAACCAGGAACACTACAGACAGTTACCCGCAGAGCCGACCAAAGAACACACCCGCCAACTCAATAGACTGATCAAGACCTTCGATCCAGACCTTCAAAACATCCTACGCGCTCTCATCCCACGTACTCCCCGCGTGGGAGACTTCTACTGCCTCCCAAAGATACACAAAGCCAACACACCCGGACGTCCTATCGTATCAGGCGATGGAACCCTGTGTGAGAACCTCTCTGGATACGTCGAGGGCATTCTGAAACCCATCGTACAGGGAACCCCCAGCTTCTGTCGTGACACTACAGACTTCTTACAGAAACTCAGCACCCACGGACCAGTTGAACCAGGAACACTCCTCGCCACGATGGACGTATCGGCACTCTACACCAGTATCCCCCACGATGACGGCATCGCTGCGACAGCCTCAGTACTCAACACCAACAACAGCCAATCTCCAGACGCCATCCTACAACTCATCCGCTTCATCCTTGACCACAATGTCTTCACCTTCGACAACCATTTTTTTACCCAAACACACGGAACAGCCATGGGGACCAAATTCGCACCCCAATACACCAACATCTTCATGCACAAGTTCGAGCAAGACTTCTTCGCTGCACAGGACCTCCAGCCAAAGCTGTACACCAGATACATCGACGACATTTTCTTCCTTTGGACCCATGGCGAAGGATCACTGAAAAGACTACACGATAACATAAACAAGTTCCATCCCACCATCAAACTCACCATGGACTACTCCTCAGAATCGGTTTCATTCCTGGACACACGAATCTCCATCAAAGACGGACACCTCAGCACTTCACTCTACCGCAAGCCCACGGACAACCTCACGATGCTCCACTTCTCCAGCTTCCACCCTAACCACGTTAAAGAAGCCATCCCCTATGGACAAGCCCTGCGAATACACAGGATCTGCTCAGACGAGGAGGAACGCGATGGACACCTACGGACGCTGAAAAACGCCCTCGTAAGAACGGGATATGACGCTCGACTCATCGATCGACAGTTCCGACGGGCCACAGCGAAAAATCGCATAGACCTCCTCAGAAGGCAAACACGGGACACAACCAACAGGGTACCCTACGTCGTCCAGTACTTCCCCGGAGCGGAGAAACTACGCCATGTTCTTCGCAGCCTTCAACATGTCATCGATGACGACAAACACCTCGCTAAGGCCATCCCCACGCCTCCACTACTTGCCTTCAAACAGCCGCCTAACCTCAGAAGTACCATCGTTCGCAGCAAATTACCCAGATTTCAGGATAACAGCGACCACGACACCACACAACCCTGCCACGGCAAACTCTGCAAGACGTGCCAGATCATCAACACAGATACCACCATCACACGTGAGGACACTACCCACCAGGTACATGGTACATACTCATGTGACTCGGCCAACGTTGTCTACCTCATACGTTGCAGGAAAGAATGCACCGCGGCATGGTACATCGGCGAGACCATGCAGACACTGAGACAACGTATGAACGAGCACTGCGCAACAATCGCCAGGCAGGATTGTTACCTCCCAGTCGGGGAACACTTCAGCAGTCCAGGACATTCAGCCTCGGATCTGCGGGTAAGCGTTCTCCAAGGCAACCTTAGGAACACACGACAACGCAAAATCATCGAGCAGAAACTGATAGCCAAGTTCCGCACTCATGAAGACGGTCTCAACCGGGATCTTGGGTTTATGTCACGATACATGACATGATCCGGACTCGAGTCGTCGTTGGCTTGTTCACAGATGTGATTCCCAGTAAAAAAGTAAAAATTTTCCCAGTAAAAAAGTAAAAATTTTAAAGCTTATCGTTTTACATACAGATGGCAGCTTTTGACACGTTAGACCCCCTGCGACTCCACCTCATTGTCTCAGTTGTATCTTGCTATGTCTTTGATGTGGTACCTTCCTGGCTGACCTGATTAACTTTATCACACCTCGGCAGATAGTCAGGATGATTTAATTTAGTTGTCTGCAATTGTAAGGGACACATGCATTGTTCTCTATCTATATATGCTTTGGCGATTCTGTATCTTTTTACTTCACCCGACGAAGGAGTAGTAAGCTCCGAAAGCTTGTGATTTCAAATAAAACTGTTGGACTATAACCTGGTGTTGTGCGACCTCTCAATTTTGTCCACCCCAGTCCAACACCGGCATCTTCGCACAGGGAAGGTGCCAGAGGACTGGAGGACAGCTAGTGTAGTACCATTATTCAAGAAGGGTAGTAGGGATAAACCAGGGAATTACAGGCCAGTGAGCCTAACATCAGTGGTAGGGAAATTATTGGAAAAAATTCTGAGGGACAGAATTAGTCTCCACTTGGAGAGGCAAGGATTAATCAAGGATAGTCAGCATGGCTTTGTCAGGGGGAGATCATGTCTAACCAATTTGATTGAATTTTGCGAGGGGGTGACTAGGTGCGTGGATGAGGGTAGTGCAGTTGATGTTGTCTACATGGACTTCAGTATGGCTTTTGACAAAGTCCCACATGGGAGACTGGTCAAGAAGGTAAGAGCCCATGGGATCCAGGGCAATTTGGCACATTGGATCCAAAATTGGCTTAGTGGCAGGAGGCAGCGGGTGATGGTCGAAGGTTGTTTTTGTGACTGGAAGCCTGTGTCCAGTGGTGTACCGCAGGGATCGGTGCTGGGTCCTTTGCTGTTTGTAGTGTACATTAATGATTTAGATATGACTGTAGGAGGTATGATCAGTAAGTTCACAGATGACATGAAAATTGGTGGAGTGGTAAATAGCGAGGAGGGAAGCCTCAGGCTACAGGACGATATAGATGGGTTGGTTAGATGGGCAGAACAGTGGCAAATGGAATTTAACCCTGAAAAGTGTGAGGTGATGCATTTTGGGAGGACTAACAAGGCACGGAAATACACAATGAATGGTAGGACACTAGGAAGGGCAAAGGATCAGAGGGACCTTGGTGTGCATGTACATAGATCCCTGAAGGCAGCAGGACAGGTAGATAAGTTGGTTAAAAAGGCATATGGGATACTTGCCTTCATTAGCCGAGGCATAGAATATAAGAGCAGGGAGGTTATGATGGAGCTGTACAAAATGCTAGTTAGGCCACAGCTGGAATACTGTGTGCAGTTCTGGTCGCCAGACTATAGGAGGGATGTGATTGCATTGGAGAGGGTGCAGAGGAGATTCACCAGGATGTTGCCTGGGCTGGAGCACTTCAGCTATGAAGAGAGACTGGACAGGCTGGGCTTGTTTTCCTTAGAGCAGAGAAGACTGAGGGGGGACCTGATTGAGGTGTACAAAATTATGAGGGGCATAGATAGGGTAGATAGAAAGGAACTTTTCCCCTTACTAGAGGGGTCATAACCAGGGGGCATAGATTCAAGGTAAGGGGCAGGAGGTTTAGAGGGGATTTGAGGAAAAACTTTTTCACCCAGAGGGTGGTTGGAATCTGGATCTCACTGCCTGAAAGGGTGGTAGAGGCAGGAACCCTCACAACATTCAAGAAGCATTTAGATGAGCACTTGAAACACCATAGCATACAAGGATACGGACCAAGTGCTGGAAAATGGGATTAGAATAGACAGGGCTTGATGGCCGGCACAGACATCATGGGCCGAAGGGCCTCTTTCTGTGCTGTATAACACTATGACTCTATCTTTGACTCTATCTATGGCGCGTTCTGATGATCCCCAGTAATACTAGACACCTGTTATCGACAGGAATCCTTACATTCAGAGTTTCTAAGGCGATAATGACTGAAAACAGGACCATGACACCATCATTACTGCCTTATTAGAGAATGCCCACCCATATATGGGCAGGTACGGCCAGTATGTCTCGGACGTGACACTGGCGCAGAACCCACTGCGGGCTGGGCCGCACGGCTCCCCACTCGATTACTCACCCTGCCTGCCTGAGTAATACTGGAAAAGTGGTATAACTCAGCTGGGAAATCCTGCCTGTGAAACAGACTCCCAGAGAGGGTAACGCACCCAGGGTCAATTGCATCTTTAAAAGGGAGTAGGATCAATATCTGTTGATGAGAGGGACTGAGGGTAATAGAGATATTATAGAGCAGTCTGACATTAATTTTAAAGGAGGCAGGGTGAGGAATTTACTGTTCCTTACAGTCGGAGATCAACAGGTGGTGCTGGTGGGGAAAAATAATTACACATGGACTCTGGATAGAGGGTATTCTGAATGGGCTGAATTTCATTTACTTGCTCCAGATTTACTAAGGTGCTTATTCCCTCATCATTCACTCTGTCCCCCCAGTCCCCACACTCTCACTTTCTCCCTCACTCTCTCCCATTCCTTCTCTCTGTCAACCCCTCTCTCAGGAAGGAAGGTGAAGGACTCACTCTGCCGGTGATAAATCCTCACTGCTCTTGGTTTCTTCACACACCGGCACTGGACTAACAGGCAAAACAAATAGAAATGAACATCAGCACACCGCCTGTCTCTGTAAACCTACACACAGACACAGTCAGTGGTTTCTCATTCTGAGGATATTTATTTCTGTGTGTAAACCTAAAGAACAATATTTCACTAAAACTATTAAAAACAAATGAAAGTTTAGTGACATTTTTCTTTCACTTTACAAACAGAGGAAACTATATCCCCCATGTGCGTGTGTGTGTGTGTGTGTGTCTGCTTGTGGCTATGTATGTGTTTATAACGGTATAAGTATGCGCACACACCCACACAATCTGTGACACATATTACACAGGAACACTTGTGCGGTTATACAAATTTGATGAAACTATACATGCGAATGTATATAAAAGGGTAGATTCTCCCCATTCTTGCTACCTTGCACAGACCACAAAATTGCAGATGTGCAGCCTGCAGGATTGCAATTCATGCTCGCAGTGGGTCAGGGCCCTCGCAATGGGTGAGGACTTGGAAACTCTACCATAAAGTGTGCTATAAACATCTCACTCACTCCTTCACAGTTAGATTGTCTCATTTAACACCCACACGTGCACTGAAAGAATCACTCACTTTTCACCGACACACTTCCTCACTTCATCTGTACAAACAGGACGGTTTGCACCTGAACCAGAGGGGCACCAATATCCTGGGAGGGAAATTTGCTACTGCTCTTCGGGGGGGTTTAAACTAATTTGTCAGGGGGATGGGAAAAAGGGCTGTAGTCCACGAGCCAGTGGTGAGTGCAGGGAACAACATAAGAACATAAGAAATAGGAGCAGGAGTAGGCCAATCGGCCCCTCGAGCCTGCTCCGCCATTCAATAAGATCATGGCTGATCTGATCCTAACCGCCAATCTACTATCTATCACAGAACCATCTCCTGCATCTAACAGAATTGCACACACGAAATAGGAGCAGAATCAGGCTACACAGTCCCTGGGCCCGCTCCACTACCCACAGGGCCATGACCGATCCGAACCTAGACTCATGTCCAAATTCCTGCCCGCTCCCCGTAACCCTTAATGCCCTTTACTTCTAGGAAACTGTCTATTTCTGTTTTAAATTTAATTAATGTTGTAGCTTCTACAGCTTTTTGTGGCAGCATATTCCATGGACCTACCACCCTCTGAGTGAAGTAGTTCCTCCTCATCTCAGTTTTGAAAGAGCAGCCCCTTATTCTAAGACTATGTCCCCTAGTTCTCGTCTCACCCGTCATCGGGAACATCCTCCCCGCATCCACCCGATCCAACCCCTTCACAATCTTATATGTTTCAATAAGATCGCCTCTCATTCTTCTGAACTCCAATGAGTAGAGTCCCAATCTACCCAACCTCTCCTCATATGACCACCCCCTCATCCCCGGGATTAACCGAGTGAACCTTTTTTGCACTGCCTCGAGAGCAAGGATGTCTTTCCTTAAGTAAGGACACCAAAACTGTATGCAGTATTCCAGGTGCGGTCTCACCAATACCTTGTACAACTGAAGCAATACCTCCCTATTTTTACATTCTATCCCCCTAGCAATGAAAGCCAACATTCCATTTGCCTTCTTAATCACTTGCTGCACCTGCATACTAACCTTTTGAGTTTCGTGCACCAGGACCCCCAGATCCCTTTGCACTTCAGTACTCTCCAGTTTCTTGCCATTAAGATAATAAATTGCTCTAGGATTTTTCCTGCCAAAGTGCATCACCTCACACTTTCCAGTGTTGTATTCCATCTGCCAAATCTCTGCCCACTTACTTAGCCTGTCTATGTCCCCTTGCAGGTTTTTTATGTCCTCCTCACTCACTACTTTCCCTCCCATCTTTGTATCATCTGCAAATTTTGATATGTTACACTTGGTCCCTTCCTCCAAATCGTTAATATAGATTGTGAAGAGTTGGGGACCCAGCACTGACCCCTGTGGAACACCACTAGTTACTGATTGCCAGTCTGAGAATGAACCATTTATCCCAACTCTTTGCTTTCTGTTAGATAGCCAATCCTCTATCCATGCCAGAATATTACCCCCAATCCCGTGATTTTTTACCTTAAGCAATAATCTTTTGTGTGGCACCTTGTCAAATGCCTTTTGGAAGTCTAAATACACTACGTCCACTGGTTCCCCTTTATCCACTCTATATGTTACTTCCTCAAAGAACTCCAGCAAATTTGTCAAACATGACTTCCCCTTCGTAAAACCATGCTGACTTTGTCCTATTAAATTATGATTATCCAAATGTCCTGTTACTGTTTCCTTAATAATGGACTCCAAAATTTTACCTACCACAGATGTTAGGCTAACCGGTCTATAGTTACCAGCCTTCTGTCTACTGCCCTTTTTAAATAAGGGTGTTACATTAGCAGTTTTCCAGTACTGAGGAGGGTATCAAGGTCGCAGGAATGTACCGGCAGACAGGAAGATGGCTTGAAGTGTGTCTACTTCAATGCAAGGAGCATCCGGAATAAGGTAGGAGAACTTGGAGCGTGGATTGGTACTTGGGACTACGATGTGGTGGCCATTACGGAGACATGGGTAGAACAGGGACAGGAATGGTTGTTGGAAGTTCCGGGGTATAGATGTTTCAGTAAGAGTAGGGAAGTTGGTAAGAAAGGTGGAGGAGTAGCATTGTTAATCAAGGATAGTTTAACAGCGGCAGAAAGGCAGTTCGAGGGGGATCTGCCGTCTGAGGTAATATGGGCTGAAGTTAGAAATAGGAAAGGAGCGGTCACGTTGTTAGGAGTTTTCTGCAGGCCCCCAAATAGTAATAAAGATGTGGAGGAAGAAATTGCAAAGCAGATTATGAATAGGTGTGGAGGTCACAGAGTAGTTGTCATGGGTGACTTCAACTTTCCAAATATTGATTGGAACCTTTATAGGTCAAACAGTTCGGATGGGATAGTTTTTGCACAGTGTGTGCAGGAGGGTTTCCTGACACAATATGTGGATAGGCCGACAAGAGGTGGGGCCACGTTGGATTTGGTACTGGGTAATGAACTGGGCCAAGTGTTTGATTTGTATGTGGGAGAGCACTTTGGAGATAGTGACCACAATTCGGTAACTTTCACTATTGCAATGGAGAGGGATAGGGCCATACGGCAGGGCAGGGATTATAATTGGGGGAGGGGTAATTATGATGCGATTAGGCAAGAATTAGGGAGTATAAGATGGGAACAGAAACTATCAGGGAAAGGCACAAACGAAAAGTGGAGCTTTTTCATGGAGCAATTACTGCGTGTCCTTGATAGGTATGTCCCTGTCAGGCAGGAAGGAAATGGCCGAGTGAGAGAACCATGGTTCACAAAAGAGGTTGAATGTCTAGTCAAGAGGAAAAAGGAAGCGTATGTAAGGATGAGAAAACAAGGTTCAGTTGGGTCGATTGAGGGGTACAAGGTAGCAAGGAATGAGCTAAAAAAAGAGCTTAGGAGAGCTAGGAGGGGGCATGAGAAGTCCTTGGCGGGTCGGATCAAGAAAAACCCCAAGGCTTTTTACTCTTATGTGAGAAATAAAAGAATGACCAGGGTGAGGGTAGGGCCGGTCAAGGACAGTAGTGGGAACTTGTGCATGGAGTCAGAAGAGATAGGAGAGGTGATGAATGAATACTTTTCGTCAGTGTTCACCGAGGAGAGGGGCCATGTTCTTGAGGATGAGAGTGTGATAAAGGTGGATAGGCTGGAGGTGGTAGATGTTCTGAGGGAAGATGTTTTAGCAATTTTGAAGAACCTGAGAGTCGATAAGTCCCCTGGGCCAGATGGGATATATCCTAGGGTTCTTTGGGAGGCAAGGGAGGAGATTGCAGAGCCTCTGGCTTTGATCTTTGGGTCCTCACTGTCCACGGGGATGGTGCCAGAGGACTGGAGAGTGGCGAATGTTGTTCCTCTCTTCAAGAAAGGAAATAGGAATGACCCTGGTAATTATAGGCCGGTTAGTCTTACTTCGGTGGTTGGTAAGATAATGGAAAAGGTCCTGAGGGATAGGATTTATGACCATTTGGAAAGGGGCAACTTAATCAGGGATAGTCAACACGGATTCGTGAAGGGTAAGTCTTGCCTAACAAATTTGATTGAATTCTTTGAGGAGGTAACTAAGTGTGTAGATGAAGGTAGAGCAGTTGATGTCGTATACATGGATTTTAGTAAGGCGTTTGATAAGGTTCCCCATGGTCGTCTCATGAAGAAAGTAAGGAGTTGTGGGATAGAGGGAAATTTGGCCGATTGGATAAGTAACTGGCTATCTCATAGAAGGCAGAGGGTGGTGGTGGATGGAACATTTTCGGACTGGAGACCAGTTACCAGCGGTGTGCCACAGGGGTCGGTGCTGGGTCCTCTGCTGTTTGTGATTTTTATCAATGACTTGGAGGAGGGGACTGAAGGGTGGATCAGTAAATTTGCTGATGACACCAAGATTGGTGGAGTAGTGGATGAGGTGGAGGGCAGTTGTAGGCTGCAAAGAGACATTGATAGGATGCAGAGCTGGGCCGAAAAATGGCAGATGGAATTTAACCCTGATAAGTGCGAGGTGATTCATTTTGGTAGGGCAAATTTGAATAAGGATTACAGGGTCAACGGCAGGATTCTGAGGAACGTGGAGGAGCAGAGGGATCTGGGGGTTCATATCCACAGATCTCTGAAGGTTGCCACTCAAGTGGATAGAGCAGTAAAGAAGGCCTATGGTGTGTTGGCATTTATTAACAGAGGGTTTGAGTTTAAGAACCGTGAGGTTATGCTGCAACTGTACAGGACCTTGGTGAGACCACATTTGGAATATTGTGTGCAGTTCTGGTCACCTCACTATAGGAAGGACGTGGAAGCATTGGAAAGAGTGCAAAGGAGATTTACCAGGATGCTGCCTGGTTTGGGGGGGAGCTCTTATGAGGAAAGATTGAGGGAGTTGGGGCTTTTCTCTTTAGAGCGGAGGAGGATGAGAGGCGACTTAATAGAGGTTTATAAGATGATGAGGGGGATAGATAGAGTGGATGTTCAGAGACTATTTCCTCGGGTAGAGGCAGCTGTTACAAGGGGGCATAACTATAAGGTGCATGGGGGGAGATATAGAAGGGATGTCCGAGGTAGATTCTTTACTCAGAGAGTGGTTGGGGTGTGGAATGGACTGCCTGCTGTGATAGTGGAGTCGGACACGTTAGGAACTTTCAAGCGGTTATTGGATAAGCACATGGAGCACACCAGAGTGATAGGGAGTGTGATAGCTTGATCTTGGTCTCGGACAATGCTCGGCACAACATCGAGGGCCGAAGGGCCTGTACTGTTCTATGTTCTATCTCTCTCTCTCATTTGTTCATCTCTCATTTCTCACTCTCTTTTCCTCTCCCTCTTTTCCTCTCCCATGGGACATTCACACCTCCTCTCTTTCCTCACTCTAGACTTTTTATTCCCTCACTCCCCAACATTCACTCTCTATGCCGCCTTGCAGTGCCCTCTCTCCCTCATCCCCCCTCTGAGGAAGGAAGGTGAAGGACTCACTCTGCTGCTAGTAAATCCTCATTGCTCTCGGCTTCTTCACAAATCTGCACCGATCTGATGGACAAAGCAAAGAGAAATAAACAGCTGCACACAGCGTGGGACAGAAGATCCATGGCGGGGGGGCCATTCTGACATAAGTGCCAGGATCCGCCGGCTGGGAATCTCAGCCGCTGATCCTGGTGGAGGTTCTGGAGTCAGGGAGAAGGTTCCCTAATTTGTATGCCCGCACCAATAGAGAAATGGATTTGGAAGTGGTCAGCGACCAAACCCTGGTCAACATGAAGCAATTATCAATAAGGCAAAGTGGGTACTGAGACATCTCTAAAGGGAATTGGATCAAAACATTGCATGGATGAATGGTGGGGAGAATGGTGGGCAGTTTTGGTTACAATACCTCAAGAGGGATGTAGACTCATCAGAAATATTTTCAAGAGTGACCAGGATCTAAATTATGAAGAAAGACTGAAGCGACTAAGCATATTTTTGCACAAGAGAAGGCTGAGGGCAGATTAATACAAGCCTATAAAATAAAATAGATATGGTTGAAGTAAACAAGCTAGTTAGTTGAACAATGAGCATAGAGACTAGACGACTCAAGTACAAAATTCACAAGACCAGGCAAGGCTAGAGATCAGAAAAATAATTCCACAGGGTACTGGCAGGCGAGACATTCTGCTGTGGCCACAACACCGGCTGAAGTGTGGCCGGGCGGGGCTGGCGTCTGCCCCCTCAGCTAAGTTGCTGACCCCTGCGAATCTTCTGGGGTCAGCCTCAGGTCAATGTTTTTTTCTCGTGACTCCTGCCTGGATTTCCACTTGCGCCACACATGCATACGCACACGTACACTTAAACACACACACCTGGGCGGTAATCTGGGGGATAGATTGATTTAAATGGAATGATAATCGGGCAGGTTCTATAAAAGAAAGAACTTGCACATCGAGCGTCTTCACGGCCTCAGGAGCTCACTGCTGCAGGAATCCAGCAGCTGCAGCAGCTTAAAGGGTCCAACAGCCCCAACTAATACAAAACGTTTGCTACAAGAACGTGCCAGGAATCTACCCAAATGGATCACTTCACTCTCTATTGAATCCACTCACTGCATTGTGCTCCACATAAGGTTAGTGGCGCGTTCTGATGATCCCCAGTAATGCTGGACACCTGTTATAGACAGGAATCCTTACATTCAGAGTTTCTAAGGTGATAATGACTGAAAACAGGCCCATGACACCATCATTACTGTCTTATTAGAGAATGCCCACCCATGTATGGGCAGGTATATCCAGTATGTCTCGGACGTGACACTGGCGCAGAACCCGCTGGGGGCTGGGCCACACGGCTCCCCACTCGATTACTCACCCTGCCTGCCTGAGTAATACTGGAAAAGTGGTATAACTCAGCTGGGAAATCCTGCCTGTGAAACAGACTCCCAGAGAGGGTAACGCACCCAGGGTCAATTGCATCTTTAAAAGGGAGTAGGATCAATATCTGTTGATGAGAGGGACTGAGGGTAATAGAGATATTATAGAACAGTATGACATTCATTTCAAAGGAGGCAGGGTGAGGAATTTACTGTTCCTTACAGTCGGAGATCAACAGGTGGTGCTGGTGGGGAAAAATAATTACACATGGACTCTGGATAGAGTGTATTCTGAATGGGCTGAATTTCATTTACTTGCTCCAGATTTACTAAGGTTCTTATTCCCTCATCATTCACTCTGTCATCCCCCGTCCCCGCACTCTCACTTTCTCCCTCACTCTCTCCCATTCCTTCTCTCTGTCAACCCCTCTCTCAGGAAGGAAGGTGAAGGACTCACTCTGCCGGTGGTAAATCCTCACTGCTCTTGGTTTCTTCACACACCGGCACTGGACTAACAGGCAAAACAAATAGAAATGAACATCAGCACACCGCCTGTCTCTATAAATTTACACACAGACACAGTCAGTGGTTTCTCATTCTGAGGATGTTTATATCTGTGTGTAAACCTAAGGAACAATATTTCACTGAAACTATTAAAAACAAATGAAAGTTTAGTGACATTTTTCTTTCACTTTACAAACAGAGGAAAATATATCCCCCGTGTGTGTGTGTGTGTGTGTTTGTCTGCTTGTGGCTATGTATGTGTATATAAGGGTATAAGTATGCACACACACCCACACAATCTGTGACACATATATTACACAGGAACACTTGTGCGGTTACACAAATTTGATGAAACTATACGTGCGAATGTATATAAAAGGGTAGATTCTCCCCAATCTTGCTACATTGCACAGACCACAAAATTGCAGATGTGCAGCCTGCAGGATTGCAATTCATGCTCGCAGTGGGTCAGGGCCCTCGCAATGGGTGAGGACTTGGAAAATCTACCATAAAGTGTGCTGTAAACATCTCACTCGCTCCTTCACAGTTAGATTGTCTCATTTAACACCCACACGTGCACTGAAAGAATCAGTCACTTTTCACTGACACACTTCCTCACTTCATCCCTCTCTCTCATTTGTTCATCTCTCATTTCTCACTCTATGGGCACGATCTTGCCAGCCCTGGGGAGACCTGTATGGAGGCGGGACTGCTGGGAAATTGGCAGAATTTGGGGGCGGGTGCCCAACCCGCTCCCAACCCGCCTCCATGCCATCTTCCCAGGAGGCGGGTAGCTGTCCCGCACCGCGTCCTGTCTTCTTGGCGGCGGGAAGGCATTAAAGCCTATTAACTGCCTGTTAACAGGTAGTTAACAGGCAGAAAATAGGATTATCCCCTTTTTGCCCTCACAAGTGCGGGCTTCCCGAAGGCGCCGAATCCCGCCAGCTCAGCGAGGCGAGTACTGGGTCTGCGGGGGGTCGGGGGGGTGCAAAAGTGTGCTGTGAAGGTAAGTAACGGGTGCAAGAGTGGAGAGGTGAGTATCTGAGGTAAGTGGAAAGTGTTATTAAAAGTGTACTTACCTTTGTTTCTTCCTGCAGGCTTCAGTCGGTGGGTATGCGGAGAGTCTAGGACCTCCGCGTTGGGGATGACAGATGGCTGTTGCATTCTCCAATGCAACAATCATCTGATTTCTGCAAAAGAAAGAAGTTTGATGAGGTCTTGAATTCAAGGCCTCATCAAACTACAGAGAATGTCAGTGTTTGACAGCTTCACAGAGCTGTCAAACGATGACAATTCATCTGTCAAAAATTTTTGACAGATGAAACGTCATACTTTGACATTCTCTGCAACCGGTTTTCTCTTAATTGGCCTGCTAAACTCGCTGGGCGGGCTTAACAAGGTCAATCAAAGGAAAATAGCGTGGGTGGGCCAGAGGTTGATGGAGGCGGGACTGAAACCCAACAACTGGGAGTCCCGCCTCCAAAAGCTCCCCATTGAGAAAATCACCCACTTTGTTTCTCTCCCTCTTTTCCTCTCCCATGGGACATTCACATTTCCCTTCTTTCCTCACTCCAGACTTTTTATTCCCTTACTCCCCAACATTCACTCTCTCTGCCGCCTTGCAGTCCCCTCTCTCCCTCATCCCCCCTCTAAGGTAGGAAGGTGAAGGACTCACTCTGCTGCTAGTAAATCCTCATTGCTCTCGGCTTCTTCACAAATCTGCACCGATCTGATGGACAAAGCAAAGAGAAATAAACAGCTGCACACAGCGTGGGACAGAAGATCCATGGGGGGGGGGTCCATTCTGACATAAGTGCCAGGATCCGCCGGCTGGGAATCTCAGCCGCTGATCCTGGTGGACGTTCTGGAGTCAGGGAGAAGGTTCCCTAATTTGTATGCCCGCACCAATAGAGAAAAGGATTTGGAAGTGGTCAGCGACAAAACCCTGGTCAACGTGAAGCAATTATCAATAAGGCAAAGTGGATACTGAGGCATCTCTGAAGGGTATTGGATCAAAACATTGCATGGATGAATGGTGGGGAGAATGGTGGGCAGTTTTGGTTACAGTACCTCAAGAGGGATGTAGACTCATCAGAAATATTTCCAAGAGTGACCAGGATCTAAATTATGAAGAAAGACTGAAGTGACTAAGCTTATTTTTGCACAAGAGAAGGCTGAGGGCAGACGTAATACAATCCAACAAAATAAAATAGATATGGTTGAAGTAAAGCAGCTAGTTAGTTGAACAATGAGCATAGAGACTAGACGACTCAAGTACAAAATTCACAAGACCAGGCAAGGCTAGAGATCAGAAAAATAATTCCACAGGGTACTGGCAGGCGAGACTTTCTGCTCTGGCCACAACATCGGCTGAAGTGTGGCCGGGCGGGGCTGGCGTCTGCCCATCCTTGGGAACATCCTTACCGCATCCACCCGATCAAGCCCCTTCACAATCTTATATGTTTCAATAAGATCGCCTCTCATTCTTCTGATAGACTGATTTCAAGGGAATGATAATCGGGCAGGTTCTAGAAAGAACTTGCACATCGAGCGCCTTTCACGGCCTCAGGAGCTCACTGTTGCAGCAGCTTAAAGGGTCCAACAGCCCCAACTAATACAAAATGTTTGCTGCGGGAACGTGCCAGGAATCTACCCAAATGGATCACTTCACTCTCTATTGAATCCACTCACTGCATTGTGCTCCACATAAGGTTAGTGGTGCGTTCTGATGATCCCCAGTAATGCTGGACACCTGTTATAGACAGGAATCCTTACATTCAGAGTTTCTAAGGTGATAATGACTGAAAACAGGCCCATGACACCATCATTACTGTCTTATTAGAGTATGCCCACCCATATATGGGCAGGTACGGCCAGTATGTCTCGGACGTGAGACTGGCGCAGAACCCGATGGGGGCTGGGCCGCACGGCTCCCCACTCGATTACTCACCCTGCCTGCCTGAGTAATACTGGAAAAGTGGTATAACTCAGCTGGGAAATCCAGCCTGTGAAACAGACTCCCAGAGAGGGAAATGCACCCAGGGTCAATTGCATCTTTAATAGAGAGTAGGATCAATATCTGCTGATGAGAGGGACTGAGGGTAATAGAGATATTATAGAACAGTATGACATTCATTTCAAAAGAGGCAGGGTGAGGAATTTACTGTTCCTTACAGTAGGAGATCAACAGGTGGTGCTGGTGGGGAAAATAATTACACACGGACTCTGGCTAGAGTGTATTTTGAATGGGCTGAATTTCATTTACTTGCTCCAGATTTACTAAGGTTCTTATTCCCTCATCATTCACTCTGTCACCCCCCGTCACCGAACTCTCACTTTCTCCCTCACTCTCTCCCATTCCTTCTCTCCGTCATCTCCTCTCTCAGGAAGGAAGGTGAAGGACTCACTCTGCCGGTGGTAAATCCTCACTGCTCTTGGTTTCTTCACACACCGGCACTGGACTAACAGGCAAAACAAATAGAAAGGAACATCAGCACACCGCCTGTCTCTATAAATTTACACACAGACACAGTCAGTGGTTTCTCATTCTGAGGATTATTTATTTCTGTGTGTAAACCTAAGGAACAATATTTCACTAAAACTATTAAAAACAAATGAAAGTTTAGTGACATTTTTCTTTCACTTTACACACAGAGGAAACTATATCCCCCATGTGTGTGTGTGTGTGTGAGTGTGTGTGTCTGCTTGTGGCTTTGTATGTGCATATAAAGGTATAAGTGTGCACACACACCCACACATATATTACACAGGAACACTTGTGCGGTTATAGAAATTTGATGAAACTATACGTGCAAATGTATATAAAAGGGTAGATTCTCCCCATTCTTGCTACATTGCACGGACCACAAAATTGCAGATGTGCAGCCTGCAGGATTGCAATTCATGCTCGCAGTGGGTCAGGGCCCTCGCAATTTGTGAGGACTTGGAAAATCTACCATAAAATGTGCTATAAACATCTCACTCGCTCCTTCACAGTTAGATTGTCTCATTTAACACCCGCACTTGCACTGAAAGAATCAGTCACTTTTCACTGACACACTTCATCCCTCTCTCTCATTTGTTCATCCCTCATTTCTCACTCTCCGCTTCTCTCCCTTTTCCTCTCCCATGGGACATTCGCATCTCCATTCTTTCCTCACTCCAGACTTTTTATTCCCTCACTCCCCAACATTCACTCTCTCTGCCGCCTTGCAGTCCCCTCTCTCCCTCATCCCCCCTCTAAGGAAGGAAGTTGAAGGACTCACTCTGCTGCTAGTAAATCCTCATTGCTCTCGGCTTCTTCACAAATCTGCACCGATCTGATGGACAAAGCAAAGAGAAATAAACAGCTGCACACAGCGTGGGACAGAAGATCCATGGCGGGGGGGTCATTCTGACATAAGTGCCAGGATCCGCCGGCTGGGAATCTCAGCCGCTGATCCTGGTGGATGTTCTGGAGTCAGGGAGAAGGTTCCCAAATTTGTATGCCCGCACCAATAGAGAAATGGATTTGGAAGTGGTCAGCGACCAAACCCTGGTCAACATGAAGCAGTTAACAATAAGGCAAAGTGGGTACTGAAGCATCTCTAAAGGGTATTGGATCAAAACATTGCATGGATGAATGGTGGGCAGTTTTGGTTACACTACCTCAAGAGGGATGTAGACTCATCAGAAATATTTTCAAGAGTGACCAGGATCTAAATTATGAAGAAAGACTTAAGCGACTAAGCATATTTTTGCACAAGAGAAGGCTGAGGGCAAATTAATACAATCCTGCAAAATAAAATAGATATGGTTGAAGTAAACCAGCTAGTTAGTTGAACAATGAGCATAGAGACTAGACGACTCAAGTACAAAATTCACAAGACCGGGCAAGGCTAGAGATCAGAAAAATAATTCCACAGAGTACTGGCAGGCGAGACTTTCTGCTCTGGCCACAACACCGGCTGAAGTGTGGCCAGGCGGGGCTGGCACCTGCCTCTCAGCTACGCTGCTGACCCCTGGGAACTTCGACGTCCAGCCTCAGGTCAATGTTTTTTTCTCGTGACTCCTGCCTGGATTTCCACTTGCACCACACATGCATACGCACACGTACACTTAAACACACACACACACACACCTGGGCGGTAATCTGGGGGAATAGATTGATTTAAATGGAATGATAATTGGGCAGGTTCTATAAAAGAAAGAACCTGCACATCGAGCGCCTTTCACGACCTCAGGAGCTCACTGCTGCAGGAATCCAGCAGCTGCAGCAGCTTAAAGGGTCCAACAGCCCCAACTAATACAAAACGTTTGCGACACGAACGTGCCAGGAATCTACCCAAACGGATCACTTCACTCTCTATTGATCCCACTCACTGCATTGCGCTCCACATAAGGTTAGTGGTGCGTTCTGATGATCCCCAGTAATGCTGGACATATGTTATAGACAGGAATCCTTACATTCAGAGTTTCTAAGGCGATAATGACTGAAAACAGGCCCATGACACCATCATTACTGCCTTATTAGAGAATGCCCACCCATATATGGGCAGGTACGGCCAGTATGTGTCGGACATGAGACTGGCGCAGAACCCGCTGGGGGCTGGGCCGCACGGCACCCCACTCGATTACTCACCCTGCCTGCCTGAGTAATACTGGAAAAGTGGTATATCTCAGCTGGGAAATCCTGCCTGTGAAACAGACTCCCAGAGAGGGTAACGCACCCAGGGTCAATTGCATATTTGAAAGGGAGTAGGATCAATATCTGTTGATGAGAGGGACTGAGGGTAATAGAGATATTATAGAACAGTATGACATTTATTTCAAAGGAGGCAGGGTGAGGAATTTACTGTTCCTTACAGTAGGAGATCAACAGGTGGTGCTGGTCGGGAAAAATAATTACACACGGACTCTGGATAGAGTGTATTCTGAATGGGCTGAATTTCATTTACTTGCTCCAGATTTACTGTAGGTTCTTATTCCCTCATCATTCACTCTGTCTCCCCCGCCTCGCACTCTCACTTTCTCCCTCACTCTCTCCCATTCCTTCTCTCCGTCAACCCCTCTTTCAGGAAGGAAGGTGAAGGACTCACTCTGCCGGTGGTAAATCCTCACTGCTCTTGGTTTCTTCACACACCGGCACTGGACTAACAGGCAAAACAAATAGAAATGAACATCAGCACACCGCCTGTCTCTATAAATTTACACAAGTGCACACATAGTCAATAGACCCTGACATACTGGCAAATGTACGTTTAAGGATATCACCATACATGCTTACGCACACGTACAGTTAAACACACACACTTGGGAGGTAATCTGGAGAGGTGGATTAGTTTCAATGAAATGAAAATGAGGCAGTTTCTATAAAAGGTGGGAGATCTGCTCCAGGAGATTACTACCGGTGAAGGTAAAAAGTTACCCCACAGACTAGAAATTGCAATTGGTGCAGCATTCTTGGTTAATTGAGCCATACTAAAACTTGTTGGGAGCACTATAGCCTGCTCGTTAATGTCGATATTGCTGGCTTTTTGTAGCAGGAGTAAATTGTGCATTAGATCACCCGCTCAGTGAGAAAGAAATGAAAGAAGAAAGACTTGCATTTATATAGCACCTTTCACAACCCCAGGACGTCCCAAAGTGCTTTACAACCAATGAAGTACTTTTGAAGTGTAGTCACTGTTGTAATGTAGGGAACGCCACAGCCAATTTACGCACAGCAAGCTCCCACAGACAGCAATGTGATAATGAGCAGCTAATCTGTTTTAGTGATGTTGGTTGAGGGATAAATATTGGCCAGGACACCAGGGAGAACTTGCCTGCTCGCAACAAATGGGCACTCTCCCCAGAATCACATGGTACAATGTGCTTGGGAACAGATTGCAGACAGGGAACACAATGGACATGCAGAGTTTGGAGGAAGAAGATAGCTGACCTTAAGGAGCCAGCTATTGTGAACCTTGTGTACTGTTTGGGCTGTCTGGCACCTACCCCAAGCGGCGGTGCCACAGAACTAGGCCTCAAAACTAGTAAATCATTTTGTGTTGAGCCATGCTAACTAGCAATAGAAGGTTAACTAGTGCGGGACTGCCTTGAGTCAGGGCACCAAATGCTCACAAAGCATGGCCATACTTCAACAAGTGTACAACTCAGACTGTGGGCTCCCACACAAGAACTCCTTGTAATGCAATCTAGATGCCCGATGCATGTTCATTCAGTGTGAGACAGGGTGAGCTGCTGCATGACACTGTGTGTGCTCCATACATGCACAATATCTCAGACTACTTATCAGCTTGAAGGACAAAATGGCACATAATAGAGGGGAGGAGACAGGAACTGGAGGGGGTCTGAGGCTGTGCAAGTCCCCAACTCCTTTTTGCGGCTCCCTGGAAATCAAAATAGATGGGGTCGGTGAAACTGGGGGCCTCCTCTGAGCTCAGGCTGGTACCATTATGCTCCTGTCATGTCTTTTCTCCAACTCAATCATTGGCACAGGCATACACTCAACTACAGTATCACCACACACATCATACTGCAGCATAAGAACTGCTCGAAGGTCATTTTTGCTATGTGTGGCTCCTCTGCTTTCTTTCAGGGGTGCAAGAAACGCGTCATGACACATCCCATATCCCTGAGCAAGCAGCACCTCACACCACCTTGTGTAACTCACACCACCTTGTGTAACTCACACCACCTTGTGTAACTCACACCACCTTGTGCCACTCACACCACCTTGTGTAACTCACACCACCTTGTGTAACTCACACCAACTTGTGTAACTCACACCACCTTGTGTAACTCACACCACCTTGTGTAACTCACACCAACTTGTGCCACTCACACCACCTTGTGCCACTCACACCACCTTGTGTAACTCACACCACCTTGTGCCACTCACACCACCTTGTGTAACTCACACCACCTTGTGCCACTCACACCACCTTGTGTAACTCACACCACCTTGTGCCACTCACACCACCTTGTGCCACTCACACCACCTTGTGTAACTCACACCACCTTGTGTAACTCACACCACCTTGTGCCACTCACACCACCTTGTGTAACTCACACCACCTTGTGTAACTCACACCACCTTGTGTCACTCACACCAACTTGTACCACTCACACCACCTTGTGCCACTCACACCACCTTGTGTAACTCACACCACCTTGTGCCACTCACAGATGCACACACCCATCGTGATGTAGAGGAGGCAGCACTAAGTTAGTCATAGTGCACGGATAAGGAGCAATACACTCACTCTCACCTCACAGCGACATTAATTCATGCAACACTTTCACTCACACATTCCTGTATCTATAAACAGACACAGCCCGTATCTATAAATGGATACAGTCTATATCTATGACACAGTCAGTATCTATACATGGATACACACTCTATCAACAGACACAGTCTGTAGCTATAAATAGACACAGACTGCATCTATATACTGACAGTCTGTATCTATACACGGATACAGTCTGTATCTATACACGGATACAGTCTGTATCTATACACGGATACATTCTTTATCTATACACGGATACAGTCTGTATCTATACACGGATACAGTCTGTATCTATACACGGATACATTCTGTATCTATACACGGATACAGTCTGTATCTATACACGGATACATTCTTTATCTATACACGGATACAGTCTGTATCTATACACGGATACAGTCTGTATCTATACACGGATACATTCTGTATCTATACACGGATACAGTCTGTATCTATACACGGATACAGTCTGTATCTATACACGGATACATTCTGTATCTATACACGGATACAGTCTGTATCTATACACGGATACATTCTGTATCTATACACGGGTACATTCTGTATCTATACACGGATACAGTCTGTATCTATACACGGATACATTCTGTATCTGTACACGGATACAGTCTGTATCAATACACGGATACAGTCTGTATCTATACACGGATACAGTCTGTATCTATACACGGATACAGTCTGTATCTATGCACGGATACAGTCTGTATCTATACACGGATACATTCTGTATCTATACACGGGTACATTCTGTATCTATACACGGATACAGTCTGTATCTATACACGGATACAGTCTGTATCTATGCACGGATACAGTCTGTATCTATACACGAATACAGTCTGTATCTATACACGGATAC
This sequence comes from Squalus acanthias, assembly GCA_030390025.1. Taxonomy (NCBI): domain Eukaryota; kingdom Metazoa; phylum Chordata; class Chondrichthyes; order Squaliformes; family Squalidae; genus Squalus; species Squalus acanthias. Next base: position 60,336,141 of record CM059430.1, on the reverse strand, counting down.
ATTCTGTATCTATACACGGGTACATTCTGTATCTATACATGGCTACAGTCTGTATCTATACACGGATACAGTCTGTATCTATACACGGATACAGTCTGTATCTATACACGGATACAGTCTGTATCTATGCACGGATACAGTCTGTATCTAAGCACGGATACAGTCTGTATCTATACACGGATACAGTCTGTATCTATGCACGGATACAGTCTGTATCTATGCACGGATACATTCTGTATCTATGCACGGATACATTCTGTATCTATACACGGATACAGTCTGTATCTATGCACGGATACATTCTGTATCTATCCACGGGTACAGTCTGTATCTATACACGGGTACATTCTGTATCTATACACGGATACAGTCTGTATCTATACACGGATACAGTCTGTATCTATACACGGATACAGTCTGTATCTATACACGGATACAGTCTGTAGCTATACCTGTGTTGGTGCCCTCTCTAAAATGCTTTGCTTCCTACATCAGAGGAATTAATTGATGTGTAGAATGTAAGTCACCTCAGCATGGGACATGCTCATGCACTTTTGTTCAGCTACATTGGAGGTTAAGGACTTACTCGTCACTGGGTAGATCCTCACTGCTCTCAGTTTCTTCACACACCTGCATCAGTCTGTCAGACAAAGAGATACCTATCAATCAGGAGAACTAATGGCTTGCCAATTTCCTCTGGTAGTTTGTCATATCCCTGTGCACTCTGTGGTCGGGATACAGTCTCCTCCAGATAACTCTCCTGCTTCTTGTCCGATGTTTCATCTCCTGCTGCATGTCCTCAGCCACTCCATCCATTATTGCACTGATATCAAATATTGTGACAATGGTAGTGGCATTGATTTCAATGTGTCAGCGTGGCTCGGTAGTAGCACTCTCGCCTCGGAGTCAGCAGGTCATGGGTTCAAGTCCCACTCCAGAGATTTGAGCACCTGATTTAGGCTGACACTTCGGTGCAGTACTGAAGGAGTGCTGCACAGCTGGAGTTGCCGTCCTTCAGATGAGACGTTAAGCCGAGACACAGACTACCTGCTCAGGTGGATGCAAAAGATTTCACGACACTATTTGAACAGAGAGCAAGGAGTTGTCCTTATCAACAGTCCTCCCTCAACCAACACCACTGAAATCAGATTTACTGGTCTTCAGCTCACTGCTCTTTGTTGGCCCCAAATTATTTGCTGTATTTATCTACATGCAACAGGATGGCACTTCAGAAAATAATTCATTGGATGTAAAGTGCTGAGATATATGATGAGGCACTGCATAACTGCAACTTCTTTCTTTATTGCGATATTCAAACTTAGTTCAAAAAGGACTTGTCAACGTATTGAATGGAAGGTTTGAATAAATCAGAAAATGGCAGCCTGGCTTAACTAATGTTTGTAAAGAAAGAACTTGCATTTATAAAGCATCCTTCATGCCCTCAGGACGTCTCGGAGCAGGTCACAACCAATGAATTACTTTTTAAAATGCCGGCACTGCTGTGATGCAGCAAATGCGGCAAACAGTTTATGCACAGCGAGGTCACACAAAAAGAAAATGAGATAAATGATCAGATAATCTGTTTTCAGTGGTGTTGGTTGATGGATCAATGTTGGCCAGGAGCCCAGGAGAACCCCCCTGCTCTTCTTCGAATAGTGCCGTGGGATCTTTTACATCTGCAAGAACCGTATAATCTGAAAGACAGCGGGGGGGAGGGCGGGGGGTGTAAATCAGGCGTCTAATACAATCCCAGGAGCTTCCCGCCGGGTGGGTTAAATTTACCCCCAGCACCTCTGACGACACAGCACTCGAGTGTCAGCCTTGATTATGTGCTTAAGTCCTAAAGTGGGGCGGTAACCCACGACCTTCCGACTCAGAGGCTACCAGTGAGCCAAGCTTCCACCTTTTTGGCTATTCTGAAGAACTCCATGGATGCTCTGTTTAATAACACGCAGTGTTAGTGCTGCTGAAAATAATACTGCAAATTAGCAGCAACCCAAAAAATTGCGACCTGCATTTTAAACACATGTACAATTCAGGTCTGCAAACACAAAACCACACGGGCTGTGAAACTCTATTCTCCCGGTCTCCTACTGGAATTCCAGCAGGAGACTAAGGGAACCCCTCAAAGACACAACGGAACTCCGTTGTAAGCAGATTGTGCCAAGTTTCTATTGTTTTTTAGCGGGGGTGGGGTGGGGGGGTACGGTGGGGGGGGTGGGGTGGGGTGGGGTGGGGGGGTACGGTGGGGGGGGTGGGGTGGGGTGGGGGGGGTACGGTGGGGGGGTGGGGTGGGGTGGGGGGATGGGGGGGTGGGGTGGGGGGCGGGGGGGCTGGGGTGGGGTGGGGGGGTACGGTGGGGGGGTGGGGTGGGGTGGGGGGGTACGGTGGGGGGGGTGGGGTGGGGTGGGGGGGCGGGGGGGCTGGGGTGGGGTGGGGGGGGTACGGTGGGGGGGTGGGGTGGGGTGGGGGGGTACGGTGGGGAGGTGGGGTGGGGTGGGGGGCGGGGGGGGGTGGGGTGGGGTGGGAGTGTACGGTGGGGGGGTGGGGTGATGTAGGGCGGGGGGGGGGGGGGGTTCTGCCAGTCTCCCGCCGGAGTTATGGCAGGAAACTGACAGAACCCCCTGCCCCCCTGAACTTTCAGGGTTACAGCCTGTATCTATACAAAAAGATTGCATCTATTAGCACACTTCACATACACACACTATAGGCTAGAAATCACTACAATATTAGCTGCTGGATGCTTAACACTTTCATTAAAATAAATGGGTTAACACCGCTGTTAAAATAGTGGATAGCGGAATGCTTTTTGCCCATTAATATCACAAACAGTCATTTCCAGGTCTATTTCTACAAGTCAGTTTGTGGCATTTGGTGAAAGTGTTGAGGAAGAAGCAGTGAGTTTCCATCTCAGTACGAACACTGTGACAGTGACTCTTACATGTAAATTTATAATTGCGGCACCTTTACTTTGTATCACAATGCACTTGGGTGGGTTTGGGGCCTTCATTTCGATCCTAATTACTTTTGTATTGTCATTCCAGCCACAGCCTGTTTTAATCAGTGAGAGAAATCAGGAAGCACTTTTTTTACACAAAGAGCAGGGGAAATATGGAACTCTCTCCCTCCAAAAGGCTGAGGATGCTGGGTCCATTGAAATTTTCAAGACTGAGATTTTTGTTGGGTAAGGGTATCAAGGGATGTGGGACAAAGGTGGGTAAATAGTGTTGAGCTACAGATCAGCCATGATCTAATTGAATGGCCAAACAAGCTCGAGGGGCTGAATGGCCTCCTCCTGTTCCTGTGTAACAAGTTCGAGGGGCTGAATGGCCTCCTCCTGTTCCTGTGTAACAAGCTCGAGGGGCTGAATGGCCTCCTGCTGTTCCTGTGTAACAAGTTCGAGGGGCTGAATGGCCTTCTCCTGTTCCTGTGTAACAAGCTCGAGGGGCTGAATGGCCTACTCCGGTTCCTATGTAACAAGCTCGAGGGGCTGAATGGCCTACTCCTGTTCCTATATAACAAGCTCGAGGGGCTGAATGGCATACTCCTGTTCCTATGTAACAAGCTCAAGGGGCTGAATGGCCTACTCCTGTTCCTATGTAACAAGCTCGAGGGGCTGAATGGCCTACTCCTGTTCCTATGTAACAAGCTCGAGGGGCTGAATGACCTCCTCCTGTTCCTATGTAACAAGCTCGAGGGGCTGAATGGCCTCTTCCTGTTCCTATGTAACAAGCTCAAGGGGCTGAATGGCCTACTCCTGTTCCTATGTAACAAGCTCGAGGGGCTGAATGGCCTACTCCTGTTCCTATGTAATAAGCTCGAGGGGCTGAATGGCCTACTCCTGTTCCTATGTATCACGCTCGAGGGGCTGAATGGCCTCCTCCTGTTCCTATGTAACAAGCTCGAGGGGCTGAATGGCCTCTTCCTGTTCCTATGTAACAAGCTCGAGGGGTTGAATGGCCTCTTCCTGTTCCTATGTAACAAGCTCGAGGGGCTGAATGGCCTCTTCCTGTTTCTATGTAACAAGCTCGAGGGGCTGAATGGCCTCTTCCTGTTCCTATGTAACAAGCTCAAGGGGTTGAATGGCCTCCTCCTGTTCCTATGTAACAAGCTCGAGGGGCTGAATGGCCTCCTCCTGTTCCTATGTAACAAGCTCGAGGGGCTGAATTGCCTCCTCCTGTTCCTATGTTACAAGCTCAAGGGGCTGAATGGCCTACTCCTGTTCCTATTTAACAAGCTCGAGGGGCTGAATGGCCTAGTCTGGTTCCTATGTAACAAGCTCGAGGGGCTGAATGGCCTCCTCCTGTTCCTATGTAACAAGCTCGAGGGGCTGAATGGCCTACTCCGGTTCCTATGTAACAAGCTCGAGGGGCTGAATGGCCTCCTCCTGTTCCTATGTAACAAGCTCGAGGGACTGAATGGCCTCCTCCTGTTCCTATGTAACAAGCTCGAGGGGCTGAATGGCCTACTGTTCCTATGTAACAAGCTCAAGGGGCTGAATGGCCTACTCCTGTTCCTATGTAACAAGCTCGAGGGGCTGAATGGCCTACTCCTGTTCCTATGTAACAAGCTCGAGGGGCTGAATGGCCTACTCCTGTTCCTATGTAACAAGCTCGAGGGGCTGAATGGCCTCCTCCTGTTCCTATGTAACAAGCTCGAGGGGCTGAATGGCCTCCTCCGGTTACTATGTAACAAGCTCAAGGGCTGAATGGCCTCTTCCTGTTCCTATGTAACAAGCTCGAGGGGCTGAATGGCCTCCTCCTGTTCCTATGTAACAAGCTCGAGGGGCTGAATGGCCTACTCCTGTTCCTATGTAATAAGCTCGAGGGGCTGAATGGCCTACTCCTGTTCCTATGTATCACGCTCGAGGGGCTGAATGGCCTACTCCGGTTCCTATGTAACAAGCTCGAGGGGCTGAATGGCCTCCTCCTGTTCCTATGTAACAAGCTCGAGGGGCTGAATGGCCTACTCCTGTTCCTATGTAACAAGCTCAAGGGGCTGAATGGCCTCCTCCTGGTCCTATGTTCCAGTGTAACTGGCCTGTATAGGGTCAGCTCCCACACTCCACATCTCCCTGTGCAGCCACCACATCAGACGCACTTACTCTGCATCAGCCTCCTGCTCCTCCGTGATTCTCCACAGCTGCCTGCACGAATTACAAGTCACATTAGTCTGAAATACAGTAACAGTCTGAGAATTGAAGGAGCATCTCCCCTCCGCAATTGTTTGGGGAATAAACACGGTTTAAGGTTTTTCAGGATGCAGCTTGATCAGCAGATAAAACTCCGCATTCTCTTATTTCACAGGCACCAGAGTTTCCCGAGTGGTTGGACCTCAGGTGTATATGATAGAGATTTTTAATCCGACAGTGGTGATCGGGGGGGGGGAAAGAGCCACAATTAATTTCCAAGCTGACTGTCAACCATATGCAGCTTCTGTTGCATGGCAAGCAGAGAGCATAGGTTCAGTGTCTTTCACACACAGACCTTAGGGGGGAAAAATTCAGTTGGTTGCGCCTCCCGTTAGCGCCTTAAGAGGGCGCTAATGGGGCGCAAATCAGCTAGCGCCCAGGCGCGGCGATGTTTGCGCCGCTCGCGAAATTAACTAGACATTTTGCGGTGGCGCTAAACACTACCGCCACGATCTCCTGTGCCGGCAGATTGTGACGTCAGTCGAGTGCGCAACGCCCCGGTATCGCCCTGGAGCGGATATTGAGTGGCGCCCCCTGCCTTACCGCCTGACACTAGCAACGACAGGTTGAGGGGAGCGTTTTGCAGTCATGAAGGGACTGGGGGAGCGCTATTTAAAGGCGACCGCTTCCTGCCTTTTTTTGTTGGTGCCATTTTTGAACCACGCATTCTGAGAGAGAGGGAGAGAGATTTCTGGAGAGATTCAACGGTGTGTGAAGGAGTTTTGGGTACTGAGCAGCACTTTGCAGGTTCATTTTAAATCTGCCATTCCTTGTATCGATTTAGAAGAGACTGTGGGGGCTGCACTCTGAGCTCTTTCCCTGGTACTCTCCATTTTTCTTTACAGCAGATTTGATGTGCAGGTCTCTCCATGTCGAGATTCAAGGCTGCAATGAGCAGGATGTGGAAGGAAAGCAAGATCAACCATCCCCTTTAAGAACTGTCCCGTGCCATTGTGTGTGTGTTCCATTGCTGACTGACATCACATGAGCTTTGCCAGCGCTCTGAGGTAGCGCCTCGCTCCTCGGCCTTTGCGCCTTAAGACAGGTGTGAAGCGCCTGATTTAGCGCTCCAATCACCTCCAGGGGCGATAAAAGTCAAGTTTGCAGTCGGTGGCGATAATTAGCGCCAGGCGCTAATCTTTGCGCCCAGCCGATAATTGCGCCCCAAATGGGGCGATACTGAATTTCTCCCCCCTTGATCTCAGAACCAGCCGTGCAGAGGGTACAGTCACACTGGTAGACATAGCAAAGGCACAGCCTGACCCCAGGCCAAGGTAAGGTTGGAATTCCAATAGCCGCCACACACAATTGCCTGCAAACCATTATCCACTTCTCACTGCCACATATAGGTACAGTGCTATTGCCTAGACACAAATTCATTGCCAGGCACCTGCAAGACACAGTCTGAATTCCTGGCACATACACAGGGCACAAGCTCCTTGCGTGGCACCCACAGAGGGTATAGACTCACTGCCTGGCACAAGCACAGGGCTGAGACAGGCTGCCTGGTATCTGCAAAGCACAGACTCACTGTCTACATAGAGTCCCTGACATACATATAAGTTGCTGCCTGGCACATGCACAGGGCACACATTCAGTGCCTGGTACCTGCACTGAGCATGGATGCAGCTTGGCACCACACAGGATACAGACTCATGGACTGGTACACACAGAGATACACACTCATTCCCTGTCACATGCACAGAGCACAAACCACTGCCTGTCACACACAGAGCACAGACTGACTGCCTGTCACACACAGAGCACAGACTGACTGCCTGTCACACACAGAGCACAGACTGACTGCCTGTCACACACAGAGCACAGACTGACTGCCTGTCACACACAGAGCACAGACTGACTGCCTGTCACACACACAGCACAGACTGACTGCCTGTCACACACAGAGCACAGACTGACTGCCTGTCACACACAGAGCACAGACTGACTGCCTGTCACACACAGAGCACAGACTGACTGCCTGTCACACACAGAGCACAGACTGACTGCCTGTCACACACAGACAGACTGACTGCCTGTCACACACAGAGCACAGATGACTGCCTGTCACACACAGAGCACAGACTGACTGCCTGTCACACACAGAGCACAGACTGACTGCCTGTCACACACAGAGCACAGACTGACTGCCTGTCACACACAGAGCACAGACTGACTGCCTGTCACACACAGAGCACAGACTGACTGCCTGTCACACACAGAGCACAGACTGACTGCCTGTCACACACAGAGCACAGACTGACTGCCTGTCACACACAGAGCACAGACTGACTGCCTGTCACACACAGAGCACAAACCACTGCCTGGCACACACAAGGCATATAATCACTGCCTAGCACAGGTACTGAGGGCAGACTCTGTCGATCACGCATAGGAAACACTTGTTGCCTGGTAGCCACTAAACACACACACACACACACACACACACACACACAAAACTATTTCTATCAGTAAGTTTGCACTATCTGGAGTAGCTGGTTATCTGTCTTAATGCCAAACACAGGGCACATTCTCACTATCAGCCATACTCAGCTGTCACTCACTGAATTCTGTGCAGTCACAGTGAATCACTTACATCACTTCATCCTCTTCTGGTACTTCCTCACTTTGGTTCCCAGAGAGGCAGCAGTGGGAGAGGAAACACAGTTACCAGGTGAAAGAACAGGACACCGTCTCACTCCATTGAAAGCTGCCATAATAGTAACTACATTCAGGCACTTACCTTTACAGAGCCTTGCACCACTTACACACCTGGACACCATAGCTGGGGCCTGGCACTTGCATGCCAACCTAAAAAACCTCACAAACAGCTTGAGAAGAGCTGGCACATCCCCAGACGTGTAAATGAGTGACATAACGGAGGTCCCGTTCCGTCACTATTATGGCTGCAGAGTATGATTGCAGGTTTTTGTGGCCCAGGTATTCAAAGGCCCTCACTTACTATGGGCACAAATAGGGATTGGTTTATTTGGCAACTGGCCAAGGAACATGAGGACAAAGTCAATGTTCCACCTGCCCAGGTAGGGGGGACTCCAAATCAAGCACAGACATAGTCGGACGTTCCAAGAACTCTGGAACAATGGGTCCAGCACATCACGCTACCCTTGATCTGTCCCCCAGGGTATCAGCACCTACCATGAGCTCAGGGAGCCTTCAGAGCGCTTGCTTTATTGCCATGGGCTTCGTCACTCATGATTTAAATGATGAAGAGTCTTTGGGGCTTGAGGAAGAGACTCTGGACTGTTAACCAACTTTTAAGGCCCCCTTAGTTTGGCCTGTGAATCAAAAGCATTGTTAATGTAACACTAGCCCTCGCTAAAGTTGCCTCTGATGGCATCTGTCCAAAGTCTTGATGTGGTGTGTCTTTTGTAACAGTGCTTGCTTTCAGTAATTACAATGTTTAACGGGTCGCAATTTTTGCTGTACAGTCAACATTGAACAATCACTCAAATGGAAGTAGAGGTACAATGAATACAGTACCTCGGCTCCACCAGTTTGACTTCAGCGACTACAGCTTGTTTTGTGAGCTGTGGCACTGCCTCACACTCGCTTGTTTGCGTTTCAGCATTATGGTATTGAACCTCTTCGTCCCAGTCAGACTCAACATCTTCCAAAACCGTCTCCTTCGGAACGCAATCTGGAACTGGAAATGTAAAACTCTCAACAGTGACTCGCAGAGACTTGAACATTACAGGGAGTAATCGTGGTTACACATTACAGGTTACACATTACACGGACTAACAGGGGGAAACGCATTACTGGGTACTGCGGGCCTATGCAATACACCGTAATGGGAACTCACATTGGAGGGATTAACAGGGAGCAGACCAGGGTTCCTCATCTTAATGGCTTGTATCATAGAATCATAGAAACTTACAGCACAGAAGGAGGCCATTCGGCCCGTCGTGCCTGTGCTGGCTCTTTGAAAGAGCAGTCGTGCTTAGTCCCACATCCCCGCTTTTTGTCCGTAACCCTGTAAGTTCCTCATCCCCAAGTAAAGAAAGAAAGACTTGCATTTATATAGAGCCTTTCACGACCACCGGACGTCTCAAAGTGCTTTATAGCCAATGAAGTACTTTTTTGAAGTGTAGTCACTGTTGTAATGTGGGAAACGCGGCAGCCAAAATTGCGCACAGCAAGCTCCACAAACAGCAATGTGATAACAACCAGATAATCTGTTTTTATTATATTGCAATCCTCCAGTCCTCCAGCACTACTCTTGTATCCAATGAGGATTGAAAGATTGTGACCAATGCCTCTGCTATTTATATCTTTGCTTCTATCAGCAACCTAGGATACATTCCATCTGGACCAGGTGACTTACCAACTTTCAGTAATGCTAATCTTTTTAGTGCATCTTCTCCATCTATTACTATCCTGTCCATAACTTCCCTCTCTGTTTTTAGTGTAACCTTCACATTATCCACTTCCTTTGTGAAGACAGATGCAAAGTACTCATTTAATACTTTAACCATGTTCTCAGCCTCTACATGAAGATTTCCCTTTGGATCCTTAATAGGCTTAACTTTTTCCCTAGTTAACCTCTTACATTTTATATATTCATAAAATATTTTAGGATTCAATTTAATGTTGCCTGCTAATCTTTTCTCACAACCTCTTTTTGCCTCCTGTATTAACTTTTTCAATTCCCTCCTGTACTTTCCATAATCTTCCTGCTTATTAACTGAATCTTACTCCTAACATTTGTCATAAGCCTCCTTTTTCTGTTTTATTTTAACTTTTATTTCCTTTGTTATCCAGGGCACATTAGCTTTGGATGCTCTATCTTTTCCCTTCAAGGAATAGGCTTAGTTTGTACCTGAACGATCTCGTCCCAGAATGCCTTCCATTGCTCTGTTACTGCTTTACCCTGCAATCGCCTTTTCCAATCTACCTGTGCTGGGTCCCTTCTTAAATCACTGAAATTAGCTCTTCCCCAGTTGAGCATTTTTACCTTCGATGTTTTCTGGTTTCTTTTCATAATTACTCTAAAGCGAATTTCTTTCTGTTACCTGAGAGGGACTCCAAATCCTCCAGGATTATATTGAAGAAGTTGCGACTCTTTTGAATTGCTTTTCAATTGGGATCACAAGTGTGAAGAAATTCATTTTTATTTCCTCTGTGGTACCTGGTTTCTAAATTTTATAATTGCATTTCCGGCTTCTTGTTCCTTGTTCCTCACATAGAACTTTGCAGTTCCCAACTTAACATTACTTCTATATAATTTTAAACAGGAAACCATACATGAAATGAATTGCTGTGCTCTTCACTGAGTTGGCTTGCCTCTGCTCATGGAATCACTTGGTGGGCGGGGTGCAACATCTTCAACCCGCCAAAGGCCACTGTGGAGAAATCCGCTCGGGTTTTCTCTCATGATCACAATCTGGTGAAAGTGCAAGTGTGTAGATGTTGGAATCAGGCTCTACGGTGATGTACCTCCATGCTCAAATAGTATGCCAACAACCAGGGGGTGAACTTCCACGGGTGTTCTTCCGCTCGCTTGCTGTACCCAAGGCGGAAGAGCCGCAGAAACCTCAGGAAAATGGCATGAACGCCATTTGTGCCATTTTGCGGAATTTCTGCGGCTCTTGTGCCGCGGTTATGGCAAATGAGTTGCCATAACCCCAGAGATGTTCAACCCCTTACAGTCTAGCCTTACCTCTCATGATTCCTACTCCATAACCATTCGTTCATCTAGAACTACTTTCTTTATTTCCTCACCCTACTTTTTCATAGAGTATGTGGTCAACTGGGACTAAACTCATTGCAAACTTCAATCACATTCTTAACTAGACATTTGCCCAGCTCCTTTTCTAAAGGAGTTTTTTTTTTGAAACAGTATTAAGCACAATGGTGTGGGGACAGCAATCTATCGCAGGAATTCCACTTGAAGATTACACAGGGTACGTCCTGGGCTCAAAATAATCTGACCATTCTAAGGCTACCAGAGGCTGTTCCACTGGTCTCAGCAACACACCAATCTCTGGATGCAGAGGAGGACTTTGAGGGCGTGGAATGGATTTATCTACTTCATAACCTCACGAAAAGACAATGGGAGCCTTCCAAGTTGATCATATGGTCAGCACAGTTCCCTGAGAGACTCCTTTTACTTTAAATGGACAGGTAGCTTTGCTTGCACAGGATACAAAGCTTCCTAAATAATCCTAATAATGCTTATGTTCTGCATTGATCAAGACAGTCTGGTGATTTCAAATTAATGGCCTAGAAATTTGGGCGCGGCTATTTTTGGGAACACTCCCTTCCAATGAATGGTGAGGCCTGAGGCGCCCCCATTATTGGGCCTCAGGCCTCATTTAGATCAAAAACAGGAGGATAGCGCCAGCGATCGGCGGCGGGGGGTGGTAGCAGCGGCTGGCAATGGCCCACGTTCTTTGAATATGGAGCTCCTGCTCCTCCCACCTCTACATTCTGGTAAGCATATTTTAAAAACGTGCCTTGTTGGTTGTGGCCTAATAGGTGGTCCCTTGAAGGATCGCCTGTAAGGCCGACATAAACCTGGTTCTCCTGAGTGCAGCCGGGACCGGCTGCCTCAGGGCAAACCAATCTTGTAGTGGGGCCGAAAACAGGCGTTAGGCTCCTTATTTGCATAGGCAAAGGGCCTAATGCCTGTTTCAGGCGTGGGCAATGCACGCCAATATTTTGGCCTTTACCAATATGGCATGGGGCGCACTTCCAGCTCAAAGTAAATGTGTGCTTCCTGCCTGCCATATTGGAGGCTTAGGAGACTGTTTAGTGCTCTGCTATTGATTGTCCGATGCGTCAATCTATGTGGCAATAATAATGGTGGCTATAATACCCACGATCCTTTGCATTCCAGAAACCGCTCTATCCGTCGTGTGGATTTACCAGTTAGAGTGCACCTGTACCAGAGCCACAGTGCATCCTGAGCCTGGTATGGCCCTGCTGTTTGTGAGTCCGGCCAGAGTGAAACAGGAGAGGAAAATGCTCCGATGGTTTTTCTCTCGGCTTGCCTGCAGGAGTTTCCAGGTGATTAATCTTTAATTCTGGGAGACTCCGGGACAATCCAAGAGGATTGGCAACCCTACGCACAGATGACTGATGTAAATCAATGGACCATAAACCCCATCCTCCTTCAGGTTGGGTTGCTCAGAGTATTGGAAAAGTAAGAGTCAGTGTGATAATGTAATGCCTCCACCTGTACTGAAGGATATGAGGATAATAGTACCCCCCATCCCATACTGAGAGATACAGGGGTAATAATATCCTGTAACTAAAGGTTAGGGTGCTGTGAAATACAAGGGATAATCACACCCCTTGTACTGGGAGATCTGGGGGATGTTATCCTGTAACTGAGAGATTCAGAGTTGTAACACTTCTGTAGTGAGAGATATGGGATAAAGTACCCACTTAACTGAGAGATGAGGGGTAAATCCAGTCCCTTGCACTGAGTATTTTAAGGGATACAAGGTTGTGGTTAAATAGATGTCTGCCTGTATTGGGTTTCTTCAACTTATATTTCAATACTGCTAAACTCAGGTGTCTGGAGTGGGAGTTCAACCCGTGACCTTCTGACTTCGAGGTGAGAGAACTAACACTGAGCCACAGCTGAAACCTTTAGGAATGAATTTGACCAACTTAGTGATTAAACAGTGTTAACTGCTTGTTGACAAGATATTACCTACTAGTAATGGCCCAAAAATTAGTGCCGCTACGCGAGAGTACGCACTGTGTACTCTCGCGTATTCTGTCTCCAATTGCCGGTTTTCTGCATGCACTGCGCATGCGCTGAAAACCGGCACTTGGTGAATTCAAAAGGGGGCGGTTCCTAGGTGAACCGTGTGCGCGCTACAGGCTGCGCGCACGCAGTGCACTTAGTGCTTTGGACGCGCAGGTAAGCATGGAAGATTTTAGACATAAAGAAAGGAGGTGTAAGACCCTCTTTTAACAAGGTAAGTACTTAATTAAGTATTATTTTGAATTTTTTTAACAGGTATATCTTTTTTAGAGACTTTAAAGACAGGTAAGTTTATTTTTATAACTTTTTAAAAGATAATGGCCCAGAAATTGATCTCGCTCTGTTCCCGCGGGGGTAAGCCTTTCCCGCGATGTCTCACCTCGCTTATGCTTTTTCTGATCCAGCTCGCACGAAATTGATGTTCCAGACATCAGCTGTGCTGGGCTTGCGTATCCCAGCGGCGTAGTTAATTCGTGCGAGCTGTGGGATCACGTGACTCAGTTAGAGCCAATGGCAGCACACCATCTTCCATTCATAAGTCTCACAGCATAGCTGAGAGACTTATGAATCTTACACCCCCCCAAAATAACAGCTAAACCTCAATTAAATTTTAAAAAAAACCCATCACATTAATAAAATAAGTATAGTTAATTAAATTAACCATTTTAAATAAAAAATTAAATTTTTGAAAAAATTTAAAATCTTTTAAAAAGTTATAAAAATAAACTTACCTGTCTTTAAAGTCTATAAAAAAGATATACCTGTAAAAAAAAATTCAAAAAAATACTTAATTCACTACTTACCTTCTTAAAAGCGGGTCTTACTCCTCCTTTTTACATTTCCAAAATCTTCAGTACTTACCTGCGCGTCCACAGCATGAAGTGCACAGCGTGCGCGCAGCCTGTAGCGCGCACGCGATGCACTCCGGCCCCGCCCCCTTTTCGGAAGAGCAATTGCCGGTTTTCAGCGCATGCGCAGGGCATGCAGAAAACCGGCAATTGGAGTGGGAATACGCGAGAGTACACAGTGCGTACTCTCGCGTCCCGGGATCAATTTTCGGCCCTTTAAATTTTTTCAAAAATTTAATTTTTTGTTTAAAATGGTTAATTTATTTAACTATACTTATTTTATTAATGTGATGGTTTTTTTTTTAAATTTAATTGAGGTTTAGCTGTTCTTTTGGGGGGGTATAGTATTCATAGCTTTCACAGCCGTGCTGTGAAAGCTATGAATGAAAGATGGTGTGCTGCCATTGGCTCTAACTGAGTCACGTGATCCCACAGCTCGCACGAATTAACTATGCCTGTGGGATACGAAAGCCCTGCACAGCTGCTGTCCAGAACATCAAGTTCGTGCGAGCTGGGAATGAAAAAGCCAGCGCGCAGTGAGAGATCGCGGGGAGGCCTTACCCTCGCACGAAGGCTCACTCACTAATTTTTGGGCCATTAATATCTTCAATAAAGTACTTAATGATGCTAGTATGATGCAGTAAGACAGTACACTAGTTTATTGGGGATAGGTTGGTTTAAATCAACATATGCAGGTAGGCTTTCAATGGCTATGTGTTTTTTAATGACAGAATATTGTGACAAAAGCAAAATTTAATTCAACTTTAAAGTCTGCCTGAAACAAGATGCCTGGTAAATCCATCAGTAGATATTTAGGCTTAGGTCTTCCATTTGTAACACCAACGGTAATAATTTCATTTTAACTGGTTACCTTTGGCATCACCAACCGGAAAACATAAGCCATAGTGTGTTTGTAAAGATAAGCTTAAAGTTTTAGTTAATAATCCATCATATGTACACAGAGGGACATTGCCCTTCCTGCAAGACCTGGTCCTGTGAAATTGGACAATGGTGCAATATGATGAGGGCATAGAAATAAGCAGAAAGCACAAGGAAAGAGTCAGGTGATTTTCAAGCTTTGAAGATGACATGATTGTATAGAATGGTGATTCATGAGTTATGCATGATGGCTTAACCTTGTGTTTCCTGTGATGTCAAGGCCTTAGAGAAGGTGCAGAGGAGATTTACTAGAATGGTACCAAGGATGAGGGACTTCAGTTATGTGGAGAAGCTGGGGTTGTTCTCCTTAAAGCAGAGAAGGCTAAGAGAAGATTTGATAGAGGTGTTCAAAATCATGAACGGTTTTGATAGAGTAAATAAGGAGAAACTGTTTCCAGTGGCAGAAAGGGTGGTAACCAGAGGACACGGATTTAAGGTGATTGCTAAAAGAAGCAGCAGTGACATGAGGAAAAAAAAAATTACACAGGAGTTGTGATCTGGAACGCACTGCCTGATAGAGTGGTGGAAGCAGATTCAATAGTAACTTTCAAAAGAGAACTGGATAAATACTTGAAGGGAAAAAAATTACAAGGCTATGGGGAAAGTGCAGGGGAGTGAGACTAATTGGATAGCTCTACCAAAGAGCACAGGCACGATGGGCTGAATGGCCTCCTTCTGAGTTGTATCATTCGATGATTCTATCTAACTCCTATGGGTTACAGGGTTATTTCATCATCTGTACTGAGAGTACACTGAGGGATACGGGGTAATTACACTGTATTGAAGTGTTCTTAAATTAGATGAAGAGGTAATTACCCTCTCCCCAGTACTGACCAGCTGATAACAAGCTGGCTGGTAACCCTGCTGGTAATGAGGGGTAGGATCCAATACTGAGAAAGGATCGAGTAACTGAGCTGTCGGGTAAGGATGGAATAAGCTGCCAAAACTCAGATTCAGGAATCACATGAAGAATGGACAAGCGGGTGAGGAATTGGCTGCCACCTGTGGAACCGTCTCCCGGGGGAGTCAGCACTTTCAGCACAGGGAACAGGAAGAAAATTGAAAAAAAGCAATATCTGCCCAGAAGGACGTATAAGGCCTACTCCCCCTCCCCCCTTCGCCCCCTTCCCCACCCCCCGCCTCCCCCCTCTCCTTCCCCGCCTTCCCCCTCCCCCTTCACCTCCCTCCCCACCCCCGCCTTCCCCTCCCCTTCGCCCCTCCCCACCCCCCACCCCTTCCCCCTCCTTCCTTCGCCTCCCCCCCCACCCCCCCGCCTCCCCCCTCCCCCTCCCCCCTTCGCCTCCCTCCCCACCCCTGCCTCCCCCCCCCATTCCCCGCCTTCCCCCTCCCCCCTTCACCTCCCTCCCCACCCCTGCCTCCCCCCTCCCCCTCCCATTCCCCGCCTTCCCCCTCCCCACCTTCGCCTCCCTCCCCACCCCCGCCTTCCCCCTCCCCCCGCTTCCCCCTCCCCTCCCCCTCCCCCCTTCGCCTCCCTCCCAACCCCCGCCTTCCCCCTCCCTCCCGCCTCCCCCTCCCCTTCCCCCTCCCCCCTTCACCTCCCTCCCCACCCCCCGCCTTCCCTCACCCCTCCCCCGCCTTCCCCACCCCCTCCCCCGCCTTTCCCCACCCCCCTTCGCCTTACCATCAAACCACCTGTTTCATCAATGGATCGACCTCACCCGAAAAGTAGCAGCTTCCGACTGCTTGCTCCCGCATTTACCACGGATGGACTGAGCTGTTTAAGAGTCTGGAGCAGCCTCAGGGCGTTGATGAATAAATCGAGACTATGACACGTGACCCGGGATTGACTGAAGGTTAGTTTTTATTTTCCATAATATGTTGAATTTTGCATCTTAAACTTTCAGTGACTATCATTGGACAAAACTGATGGTTGAGACTAAACTTTAAACTCATTTTGTTCATATTTTATATTCTCCTGCAAATTATTTTGTACTATCAATACAGTGTAACTTATTTTATGATGTCTAATATAAAGTTTTGCTTTGCAACTGTGTTATATGAAGATACAGAATATTAATAATCTCCAGAAAGTTAATTGCATAACTCGCAGGTTATACTTCATTGAAATATATTTGTTGAATCATTTCTACTCTGAGATAGGCACATCTCAGACTGAGGGAGTCACACTGACTGATAGACGCCACTCAGACTGAGGGAGTCACACTGTCTGATAGTTGCCTCTCAGACTGAGGGAGTCACACTGTCTGATAGTCGCCACTCAGACTAAGGGAGTCACACTGTCTGATAGTCGCCTCTCAGACTGAGGGAGTCACACTGTCTGACAGTATGACTCCCATCATTCTGAAAGTTGTCTGTCAGTCAGATATCTCTTGGACTGAGGGAGAAAGTGTCACTTTCAAACAGACAGATAGCTCTCAGACACATGCCTCTCTGACTGATGGAGTTGCACAGTCAGATAGACACCTCTCAGAGTGACGAAGTCCCACTGTGAGACAGATGCCTCTCTGACTATCGGACAGAGAATTCTCAGACATAGGGAGCTGTACTGTCAGAAAGACGAATTCTGAGACTGAGGGAGAAAGCTGTATTGTTAAACAAATACCTCTTAAACTGAGGGAGCCATACTGTCAGACAGACATCTCTCAGACTGAGGTGGCTACATGTCAGATAGATGCCTCTCAGAGTGAGGTAGTCACACCGAGGGAGATCCGCCATTAGACGGGTACCTCAGACTGAGGGAGGACATGGCACTGGCAACAGATGCCTCTTACATGGAGGGAGGGAGGGAAATGCACAATTACACAGAAACCTCTGAGTGAAGGAGTGCAGAATGTAGAAGACACATGTTACGGTTCAATAGCGAGCCCCATCAATGAGACCTAGGTACAGATTTCACACTCACTTGGGTAAATTGGGTTATTTACACCTGGGTTTTGATTACTTTTTCATTAAAACTCAGCTAAATGTTTACAGAAATTGATGTGTAGTAGAAGCAGCCTAAGTAATCGAGTCAGTGCACACTTGGAGACTAGGAGCTGTTGCTGAAGATCTGCCCTCCACTGGTCTGTGATACTCCTGCGAGTGCCCTGAGTGACCCACAGATCGAGTAACTGCCCTACAGGAAGCAGCTTATTCTCAGATGAATCTGTGTTTCATGTCCCCAGTGATAGAGTTGGAGTAATTATAGGCAGGACTCGCTCTCTATACACTGACATCTTTCCAAAGTCTTCATTTTCTATTTGTTTCAGAGACTGGAACCAGCTTCCCTCCTGAAACAAAGGAGAAGAAGACATGGATTAGGGAAAGCAATGGTACGCTGCTACTGGTACCCATTTCTGCCCACACTTCATCTCCCTGCCTCCAAGCTGCTCCTTAATGACTCTCTGCTCCTACCAACCAAATATTAATATTAATGGCTACATTTATGAGTAGATTATTTAATATTAGATAGAGTTGGAAAGATGTCAATGTGAGGTAACTGTACAATTATTCAAATTTGCCTTCAAGTTCAGAATCAAGCGCTCCCAGGTAAATGGTAGCACAAGCTGGGGACAGAGTGAAGATCTTCTACAGTGTACCCTCAAGCACCTCCCAGTGCTAGATGCAGAATAAATCTCCCTCTATACTGGTCCACCAACCCAGGTCAAGTTAAAGATCCTTTGTCATTACCCAGTTTCACAAAACTACAACCCTAACATCAGTGTGAATTTTTCCACTTCCCACAGTAGTCATCCTCCTGGCTTCTTTGAACTGCCAATTTGTAGCAAAAACTATTTTCTGTTTTGTGTTGTGGACATAAGTACAATGAAGACAATAGTAATAGATTGGAGAAAAGCTGATTTTGACGGGCTGAGAATAGAACTTGGGAAAACAAATTAACAACAATATTGGCAAACAATGATGTAGAACAGCAATGGGAAACATTTAAAATGGTGTTCAACAGAGTCCAGGAAAAATATATTCCACTAAAAAAAAAGAACAAACTAAACACTAATGGGACACCATGGATGAATAAAGCCATAAGGGAAAAATTGAGGGTAAGGAAAGAGGCATACATTAAGTACATGGACAGCAGGGGAGAGCATGGTAAGGGAGAATATGAAGAGATTAGGAGAGAAATCAAAAAAGCAATTAGGAAGGCAAAGAGGAACTATGAAATTAAAATATCAAGGAACATAAAACAAAAAAGTAAAATATTTTACAGGCACCTAAATAAAAAAAGGAAGGTCGGGATGGGAATAGGGCCACTAAGGGATAGACAGGATATTACCACAGGCAGCGATAGAGTGATGGCAGAAATATTAAATAATTACTTTGCTTCAGTATTTACCAGGGAGATAGAACATTGGATCATGAGGATCATGAGGTTAGTAATGAAATAAATGCATTTCAAATAAAAAGAGGAGATATATTAGATAAATTAATCAAACTCAAAGAGGAAAAAAATCCTGGTCCGGATGGATTACATGCGCATTTTAAAAGAAGATAGCAAAGGCATTACTGCACATATTTAATAATTCATTAAAAAAAGGTGTAGTACCAGAGGACTGGCGGATAGCTAACATAATGCCTATATTTAAGAAGGGAGCTAGAACATGTTCAGGGAACTATAGACCAGTCAGTTTAACATCGGTGATAGGAAAAATAATGGAATCCCTACTAAACGAGAAAATAGAAGAACATCTAGAAGCCAAAAATATAATAATGAATAGTCAACATGGATTTCAAAAGGGAAAATCTTACTTGACCAATCTCATTGAATTTTTTGAAGAGGTAACAGAGAGAGTAGACAAGGGTAATGCAGTAGATGTAATTTATCTAGATTTTCAAAAGGCCTTCGATAAGGTACCACATAATCGACTAATGAATAAAGTCAGAGAATGCAGAGTCAGGGGACAAGTAGCAGAATGGATAGCTAGTTGGCTTCAAGACAGAAAGTAGAGCATAGGGGTAAAGGGTAGCTATTCACAGTGGCAGAGGTTAGGTAGTGGTGTTCCACAAGGATCAGTGCTAGGACCACTGTTCACAATTTATATTAATGATTTAGACTTTGGAATCAAAAACGCAATTTCTAAATTTGCAGATGACACCAAATTGAGGGGGATAGTCAATACTGAGGAGGACTGCAACAAATTACAGGAGGGCATTAATAAACTTGCAGAATGGGCATATAATTGGCAAATGAATTTCAACACAGATAAATGTGAGGTATTACATTTTGGTAGGAAGAATAGGGAGGTCACTTATTACTTGGAGGGTGTGAGTCTGGGTGGGATAGAGAAGCAAAGAGATCTCGGAGTACAAATACACAAATCGCTAAAAATAGCGACACAGGTTAACAAGACCATAAAAAAAGCAAACCAAGCACTAGGGTTTATTTCTAGAATTGAAAAGTAATGAAGTTATGCTAAACTTTTATCGAACCTTGGTTAGACCACACTTGGGAGTACTGCATACAATTCTGGTCACCGTATTATAAAAAGGATATAGAGGCACTGGAGAGGGTGCAGAGAAAATTTACAACGATGATACCAGAAATGCAAGGGTATACCTATCAGGAAAGGATGAACAGGCTGGGTCTCTTTTCTCTTGAAAAGAGAAGGCTGAGGGGTGACCTAATAGAGGTCTTTAAAATTATGAAAGGTTTTGATAGAGTGGATACAGAGTGAGTGTTTCCACTTGTGGGGAAGAGCATAACTAGAGGCCATCAATATAAGATAGTCACCAAGAAATCCAATAGAGAATTCAGAAGAAACTTCTTTGCCCAGCGAGTGATGAGAATGTGGAACTCACTACCAGGCACTAGTATACATGCATTTAAGGGGAGGTTGGACAAGCTTATGAGGGAGAAGGGAATGCAGGGTTATGCTGATACGAGTTAAATGAGGAAAGACAGGAGGAGGCTTGTGTGGAGCATAAACGCTGGCATGGACTGGTTGGGCCGAATGGCCTGTTTCTGTGCCGTATATCTGATGTAATCCTATGTAATACCCACTAGGAACTGGGATGAGATTGGCCCAAACTCATTTCATGCTAAAACTTTGAGCCTACAAGTTGAAGTCAGCAGAGAAAGAAGACTTTTACAACTTCAGCTAAAATTGACCCCGGAGATGAAAAGACAGCAAATGCCCACTGAACCAGTCAAAGGCTGGCAAAGTCACAGAACTTTGTTTGGTTACAATTTGTGATATTAACATAGTACTAGGTACAGTTACAGAAAACTAAAGTCTTCAACGTGCCCACATCCTTTTGAGACCACTATATTTCAGTTTCTCTAATAATCCAGATATCAATAATCTCCAGAGATTATGTCTGCAGGTCATACACAGTAAAATGAACATGCAGAATAACTAACCATTAAGACCTGGTGTCTGAGGTTCTGAGCCCTCTTAGGTTGTGGAATCCTCACACAAGCTTACAGATAGAAACACTATAGTCCAACATTGTATCATTCAAATATTCCATTTCAAGTTTCTGAGTTTCTTGTTGGCATTGTGCATAACCAGTGGAAAATAAACCAGGCTGTGAGGACTCAACCAATAACACGTAGAACACTATCAGGCTGGCTAGCACACCATCTAGTGGACAGGCTAAAATTATAACATTTTCATTACACTGATATTACTACAGTAGGTTAATTCCATTTACAGTTTTGCTATATAATTCTATTATAATTCACTGAGAGTGCATTTCAGTCTTCCTATTTGAATAATGACCAAACCAAAGAAACTTTTACAGTCGGGGATTTTGTGGCGCTGTGGATTGAACCATTATCTTTTCACCTCTAGGACCTGGGTCTGAATCCAGTCCAAACTAATGGAAAAAAAAATTCCTCTCCCTCTCGGATGTATGTCCTATCTGGAATAGGGTATGTCCTAGTCGGTTCCTAGTAGATGTGGGCCTGCAGCATAGAACTACCTAAATTTGCCGTTGCAATGGCATTCTTATTCAGCATAACAACAAGGGTAGCTGTTGTGGAAGAGAAAATGGAAATGTCATACTAGTGCAGTATGGGGCACCCCCCTCTGGTGGAGAGTACTTTACTCTATACCTGACTGTGGCATCTTGCCCACTAACATTAATTTTAAATAAATCTGTTGGACTATAACCTGGTGTTGTGCGACTTCTCATTTTTGTCCATCCCAGTCCAATGCCAGCATCTCCGCATCATTGATTTATAGGATAGTGTTAACATTAAAAAAATTATATGGCAATAAATGTTATGGATTTTTGGAATACAGTATTTAAAAACATCAAGATTTACAAGTCCATGGTAGACTTATATTTTTGAAGCTTTTGACTGCCAATAAGTCCAAATGCCATTGTAGCTCGAAGTGTTATGCATAATAAGGAATGTAACACTTATTCCACATACGCAGTGGGAATATCAATGGTTACAGTTACATTCACCCTTTTGTGTTAGGATCCTGCTCTATTGCATGTACATGGAAACGTGCACCGTGATAGGTTACGTTCAAACTCCCCTCCTTCAACTTGATGGCACTGAATGGATAGACCCGTTTATAGTTTGTCAATCCTGATTTGTTAACTCTATCACAAGATTATTGGTTAGTTCTAATAAAGGACTGAAGTTGTTCCTGTGAATGTTAATAAGGCGGCTCACCGCCACCTTCTCAAGGGCAATTAGGGATGGGCAATAAATGCTGGCCTTACAAGCAATGCCCACATCCCGTGAATGAATTAAAAAAAAATTGGTCTTGCTTAGTATCTCCTTGTTCCCTTCTGTTGGAGAGGACGGTGAAGAACCAACCCAGTGTCCTGCTCCCTACCCCTGGTAGAGCCCTACAGCTCAACGACCTACAGTTCGGCGACCCTCTCCATGCTTCATCTCTCTGTTACTGCCCTGCTGCTCAACGGCCCACTCTGTGCCCTGGCAGAGATCCACAGCTCAGTGACCTGCTGTCCCCGAGGTAAAGCTCCACTGCCCAGTGACCTGTTCCGTGTTTCTTGTACCACATTCTTCCTGAAATTATTTGGCCATTTATAAATCAACGAAAAGGTTTCAGGAAACACTGTACTCACTTTCTTCCGCAGGGCATGCAGTTGTAGTCCCGTCATCCTAGATAGCACAGAGATGAGAAGTACTTACTTTAGACAAGTGTTACAGCATGAACTCCAACTTATCTTTTCACTGATGGATTTGGCTCCTATTGGGGTCAACTTTAACCCCCAACGGGTTTTGGGTGGGCAAGGAGTGGGCCAAGATCAAAACGCACTTGCTGATCTAAGTTTGAGGGCCAGTTTGAAACGGGTGAAAGTGATAGCTGACCGGCGGGCAGGAGTGGAGGTTCAGGCAGCCATAGATCATCAGCCGGCACCAAAGGAAGGCTTGCCGGCAAACAGGTAAGTGGCGGGGAGGGGTTTTCAGGAGGGTCTCACAGGAAGGAAGGGGTTAAGGAGTCCAGGGCATAGAAGGCTGCGACTTGCCTGGTGGACTTGGAAGAGCATTCCTGCTCCTCCTGGCCCCACAAGGGAAAGTTTTTCACTTTTAGGGGATGTTTAAGCTAGTGGATGGGGTGCCAATCAAGTGGCTGCTTTGTCCTGGATGGTGTCAAGCTTCTTGAGTGGTTTTGCAGCTGCACCAATCCAGGCAAGTGGAAAGTATTCCACCATGCCCCTGACTTGTGCCTTGTAGATGGAGCAGTGCCCTTGGGGAGTCAGGAGGTTAGTCACTCGCTGCAGAATACCCAGCCTCTAACCTGCTCTAGTAGCCACAACATTTACGTGGTTGGTCCCGTTGAGTTTCTGGTCAATGATGACCCTCCAGGATGTTGATGGGGGGGGATTCGGCGATGGTAATGCCATTGAATGTCATGGAGAGGTGGTTAGACGCCCATTATTAGAGATGGTCATTGTCTGGCACTTGTGTGTGCAAATGTTACTTGGCAACTATCAGCCAAGTCTAGATGTTGTCCAAGTTTTGCTGCACACAGGGCATGGACTCCTTCATCATCTGAGGAATTGTAAATGGAACTGAACACTGCGCAGTCATCAGCAAACAGCCCCACTTCTGATTTTATTATGGAGGGAAGGTCATTGATGAAAAAGCTGAATATAGTTGGGCCTAGGACGCTGCCCTGAGAAACTCCTGCAGCGATATCCTGGGGCTGAGATGATTGGACTCCAACAACCACATCCATCTTCCTTTGTGCCAGATATGACTCCAACCACTGGAGAGCTAGCCCCCTGATCCCCATTGACTTCAGTTTTACTAGAGTTACTTGGGCCACACTTGGTTGAGCATTGCCTTGATGTCTAGGGCAGTCACTCTCACCTCACCTCTGGAATTCAGCTGTTGTGTCCATGTTTGGACCAAGGCTGCAGTGAGGCCTGGAGCCCATGTTAACCAAATCATTCCTCCCAGACAAAATGCTGACCATTTCTTTTGTTGTGGTCTCAATGCTGAATCTAAACAACATCTTAAGTTTGAAGTCCCTTATTCTGACTCAGCATCCTGACACTCCTCCTAATCAATGTTTTCATTCAGAACGTACCTCCTTTAATAACTGGGATTTGATGACTGGCTGTGGCACAACTTTCCCAAGACTTTGTACTAGCCAACTGAAGACACTGAAGAACAGAATAATAAAATAAGTGAGATACTTAGCAACAATTTGATCACATATCAATCTTGCAAAAAATAGATACGAATTGACTCAAATCTTGCTCCCATGGATCTCCATTAAGCCCAATGCTCTCCAATGAGTCAACAGAGTAATTAATTGTGAATTCTTTAGCCAGTAACGTTTCAGATTCTACATTTTCCCCCCAATTTCTGAAGGTGGTGAATCGTTCAAAGGACCAGTTACTATGGACCAGCAGCCTTCTAGTAATTTGCCCAAGTACCAATTCTTCAAATGCCAGCTTGGATATTAGTGAGGCTCCGAATTTCCTCGTGAATTCTGCCGAACTTCTACCTTAACTCCAGCGGGTGTCTGACGGAGCGTCCTAGAAGCAGGCGTGAAGTCAGATACACCAGGTTTCTGTTGACTCTGGAAGTACCCAGTTGGCCTTGTAAGAAGTGGAACCCCTCACCTTACAAGACCAATGACACCAATGGGGTGGAGCTGAAGCTGGAGACTACACTGGGATTTACAGCTTCCCTGGCCCAGAGATATCCAGGATAACACTGATACACCAAGAAAGATGAGGCATACTTGTCCCCAGAATGGTGCAATTGGGCTCATCAGGAGGTACGGGCCAGTGAAGCAGCGTGGACTCCCAAAGATGAGAGAAATAATTTTTTTAAAACACAGGCCTTGACCACCGCCACCCCACCACCCCCCCCTCCCCCAATGGTAGCCAGGCACTGGAGATACACCCATAGTGGTGCAGGTACCAACCGACCCCATGTTATTTAGGTGCCCTCCCACAGGCTCCACTAAATCCGGCAGGGTCACCAGCAGGTGCGATCGTGGTGGCAATGCCGGGATCACGGCCTGCACAGTTTCTGGGCCAGAGTGTCAGCAGACTATTCCACTGTACAGCCAAAGCTATACTTGATCCTGTGCTTACTGGACGCTTACTTACTGGACCATTTGCCTAAGCACCACCCTCAGGACTTCCTCCCACTCAAGCACTGCTTTTGTACTTTCCTCTTCTCCCCCTGCCCCCCACCACCCCACCCCATCGCCATCTGGCTTTCCTCCAAAAGTGACACTCTTCGGCCACCTCCTCACCATTGCTGCTCCAGTCTGGAGTGGCACTGCGAAAATGCAGTGGGATCTCTTGATCTCACAATAGTTCCTAACACAGCATGAAGCAACAGCGTTCAAAATCAGAGCAGTAAGAACAGGAGGTAGGAACCCCATAGCAGTGCTGAAGAGGGAACCCGTGGAATGGTGCTGATCTTTGTCGGTGTGTGGCGCTGCAAAGTGTGACAGGATCTCCTGGTCTTCCGGGAGTTCCCAATATCGTGTGCCTCAATATCCAAAATCAGAGCAATAACAACGACAGGACATAGGAAACCTGGAGAAGAGCTAAGGAAGGGGGCTCAAGGAATTTCATCCACAAATATGGATATACAGATATTTCCCCTAAAACATTGACTGTCTGCATCAGAAATGGAAGGTTGGCCTGTATGATTGGGTACAGCCCACAGCTGTGATTCATCTTCAGCACAATCCTGGTCCAAAGAACCACTGGCTCAAAAGGCTCAACTCTGACAGCGAGAGGAAAGAAGTAAAGAATGAAAACCACATGGTTTCTCTTTGGGAGTTGACATCATCTGCTTAATGCCCAATTGCATCAGGTGATAACCTGGCACAGCTTATCAGCCCTAATCAACCACACACTAATGAGCATTAAAATAAGCAAATAGCAAACGGTTAGCTCTGCACACTGAACACTCGTTACCTTTTATCCTCCTCACTGATGCAAACCAAAAGAAAAAGAATAACTCTTGCAGATATTTGCTAATATTTCCAAACAAGCACAATATATCACAATAGCCGATACACAGAGTACGTAACTGGTGTTGGGGGGGGAGGGGGCACCTATTTTCGTCTTCACATTTAAGTCAGTTATAACTGGTTTAGAACTGGTGTTAATCCTGCCCACTAAGTCAAGTGTAATGTAGCACTCAGTTCATTGGTTTAGGGTAATTTGCATAATTATTCATAACTCCAGTTGCCAAATTAGACGGGTTTAGGGAAGACACTTGTGGTGAGAGAGGAAAATGTTGGCCCGAAAATTAGACCTAATGCGGGAGAGTACGCACTCTGTACTCTCGCGTATTAGGTCCCGAAGTGCCGGTTTCCTGCATGCACTGCGCATGCGCGGGAAACCGGCACTTCGTGTATGGCAAAGGGGGTGGTTCCTAAGTGAACCGCGTGCGCGCTACAGGTTGTGCGCACGCAGCACACTTAGTTTTTTTTTCAGGTTTGAACGCGCAGGTAAGTGTTGAAGATTTTACACATAAAGAAAGCAGGCGTAAGACCCCCTTTTAACAAGGTAAGTAGTTAATTAAGTATTATTTTAAATTTTTTTCAACAGGTTTTTTAGAGACTTTAAAGAAAGGTAAGTTTATTTTTTAACTTTTAAAAAGAATTAAAATTTTTTCAAAAATTTAAATTTTTGTTTAAAGTGGTTAATTTATTTAACTATAGTTATTTTGTTAATATGATGGCTTTTTTTTAAATTTAATTGAGGTTTAGCTATTCTTTTGGGGGCTTGTATTCATAGTTTTGACAGCTCTTGCTGTCAAAACTATGAATGAAAGATGGTGTGCTGCCATTGGCTCTAACTAGCCCACGTGATCCCAGAGGTAGCATCGAACTAACTGCGCCTCTGGGACACGCACACACTGCGCGCCGGCACCAGGGAGAGGCCCAGGAACTGAAGTTCGTGTGGGCCAAAACCATAAAGGTAGGCGCGGAGTGCAATATCGCGGGGGATCCTTACCCCCGCGGCAACCATCGAAGTCCAATTTCTGGGCCTATGTGTAAGTTAAATTTAAAGGCATGTGACAATGGGGAGGAATCACAATGGGAGAACAAAAATTCTGCAATCTCTTTGACAGCCTTTCTAAGGTATCTCAACCCATCAGCAGCCTTTAGCAAGGCTGCAGAGATGGGGGAATTGAGAAATGAAGGCAAAGTGAACCCTAGTTGCAGACATGGGCTTGCAGACAAATGACAGAGCAGCCAAACACCCATCCCCATTTGTGAAATTAAATCAAGGTGGTGCTGCATGAGGTGCTTGCGAGGAGGATCACCCTCCGTGTCACTCCGCTGCACCATGCCCATTGGTTAGCACGTCTGCAAGGAGCCTCTAAACACATTTACTTTTAAAACCTGCGGGCCTCCCACCTGAAGGTCCACCCAAGACACCCTACCCAACGGGTTTCCTGGATGTGCAGTGGACTTAGTGTCTAACGTGTCTGTGGGCCAGGAAATGGAGCAGAGCACTTTCACACTTAATGAAGCCATCTTCCCACCCCCACCCCCTCCCTGGCTATGGGCAGGAACCTCCAATACCTGCCCCAGGTCCAACTAGAAAATGGAGAGGGGCCAAATTAGGTGGCAATTCAGTGGAAATCAGTTCTGCTAGATTTTGTGTTCCTGAATCCCATTTGCTCCCAAAAACAGGCACGATAAAATCTACCCAAGTTGTGTCCTTATGAGGGTGTTAGAGTGAAAAACCCAGTCACCACATCTGAAAGGGAAAATGTCTGATCAATCAGCGAGTGAAAACTCCCCTATCAGTTAGTGAGTGAGAACTAGCACTCTATAGGATTAGCAGTCTAATCAGTGCCTTTAGGGCCAAGGGCAGGGCTCCATAAACCTCCATGCAGCTGCTTAGTACCCAACACTCATACCTGGTCTTAGCGATTGGCTCGGACACTGGCTGCTTCTCTTCCTTCACTACAGGGTCTGGGGTGCGGACAGCTGGAGCAACTGGAAAAATACAGGAAGACTGATTGAATCAGTACCAGCAATGCAAAGAATCAGCACACAAAACATCATCATACAGATATACACACTGGAGGCCAGCCCAGTATCACGCCATAATATGGCCCTGAAATCTATACCCTATCCTCACACAGCCCTGCAATCTGTATAATGTTATGAGCGACACTTTAATTTACCCAGTCACAGACCTGTGACCTAACCTGGAATGGATATGGGGTTGAGGGGATGGGGATATCATAAATAGGATGGGATCAGAAATTATTACAACAAACATGTACGGATCCTATCTAAGATTGGGATCGTATCTAACCTCTGGTGGGTTTACAATGACTCGAGTTCCTTAATAAAATAGATGCATTTGCCAATCCATGTAATACCTTGTATGATGGTAACAGCTTTGGGCACTTTCTCTTTAACCTCAGCCACATTCGGCTCTGGCTCCTTCTCTTTCACTGGGACCTTTAAAAGAGACAACACAGAAATTGAACAGGGCTTCAAAGAGCTGAATGGGACCCACATGATTGGGTCAAACAGTAAGAATGAGAATGACCTCTCCGGTTCTCTGTCGCTGCGGCAAAGATGGTGAGGGGCTGCTTTAACATATTCTGTTATTGTCCCATAACGTAGTGAATTAACAGCCAATACCACTGCAATTCAAAGCACTAGGTTCAATTCTGGGAACTGGTTTATTGGCGTTCAGCATCAAATCCACTACAAACTCACTGAAACAGATCAAAATGTATGAACTCAACTTGTATATAATATAAACAATAGCCCGGGTCAGAGTATAGTTTGTTGATGTCCAAGACACCCCAAGGGTCATTAATTCTGGATGAAGGCCCAAGGATCGTAGGTGGCATCACCAACATTGAAAATAGTCAGAAAGCAGAGAGAAATAAAAATCAAGATTTGGTTGTCAGGTGTCACCAAGTTTGTATTTGAAAAGATTGCGGAGTGTAAGAGGTAAGGAAGATTGAGGGTGGTAAGGAGGTTCACAGGTTTAAGGTCTTTGAAAAGAATGAGTTGGGTGATAAGCATTGATTTGAGCACAGTGAAGCCACACATCCAATAAACCATGAGCTTGAACCATCGCCATATAATAAACTGACGGTTTAGTATCCTATGCACAATAACAAGTTTTCCACAGCAAAATGGCAATCACTGGAGGAATTCTTTTCCACATTCCTAATTAACTGATGGCCACTGTTGCTGTGGTCCAAAAGGTGCCAAAGGTCACATTCATTGGCATGGACAGACAATAAATATTGTTACCCAGATCCTATATCCTGCTGCAACTCATCCCATAGGTCAACATTGCTTTATACTGTGCACCATCCATTGGAAAGTGGCGTGAAGACTAACACAGAAATCAGAAACTGTGAAAGCCATTTTTGATGGGTGGGATCACATACTGTGTCAAAGGTCCACATTTACAACTGAGCAAAAGGTGTCAGTGCACAGACCAAATATGGA
This sequence comes from Squalus acanthias, assembly GCA_030390025.1. Lineage (NCBI taxonomy): Eukaryota > Metazoa > Chordata > Chondrichthyes > Squaliformes > Squalidae > Squalus > Squalus acanthias. The sequence continues at coordinate 60,306,537 of CM059430.1, read as the reverse complement.
ACACACAGCAACTATAGGGACTGGATGGTATAAAGCACAGCACACTGTCCTTTCACATCTGGAATCAAATTTAGCCCCTAATAATGAGATGAAATTCAGTGAGGACCCTTACAGCCAGGATTGGGCTCGGACAGTTTCAAACCAGCTCCAAGTGGTGTCAGATCCACAACACAAAAGTGATTCACACTAAATTGCCAAACTTACAGAGGATACAGGGATGGCTGTTGGAAGAAATGGTCATGCCACTTTGTTCCAGTATTGGATGCTTGTCTGAGCCTGGACTTAAGGTGCTTTGGTAGGGCAGTGTAAAGGAATTTTTACCAAACTTCCAACTTGCGTATTACAAATGTCACCAAAAATACATGTAATTACACACGCCAGGTTTAGACAAAGTTGTCCAATACAGAATGTGAAACACACTGTGGTATGGCTTTTACCCTATTCCCTGTTTCTTCAGAAGAAGCACCTGACACAGTCCAAACTGAAGACCATGCCACTCAGCCAAAAGATTATATCCTTTGTGAAATACAAAACATCAGAACAATTATCAAACAATTATTTATCATTAAATTCTAAACAATTGGAATAATTTTAGTCAGGAGCCATCAGAACGCACCTTGTTTTCTGAGGGCACTGGTTCCACTTCCACTCCAGCAGTTGCAGGCACAGCGCTCCCTATAGGCTGCGGGACCACTTTCCCCAAACTTTGTTTCAGCCAACCAAACACCCTGCAAATCATTGGTAAAATTATTGTGAGGTAAAATCGCATAAAATTGATTTAGTTCCTAAAGTTTACTTTGTAGATCAAAGGCTCTCTATAATTTTTGCAAGGAATGGAATGAGTAGAATATCTAATTTTATGGGCTAAACCCAAGTCCAGTCGGGTCCTAAAATGAACTTCAAACCTCACAAGTAGATCATCACCAAGACCACCTATTTCCACTTCCCCAGTATCCCACCTCCTTCCCTAACTCAGCCCCACTGCTGAAATCTTAACTCACACCTGCCTGATCTCCAGACTCAACTTCTCCCAACATTCTCCTTACTGGCCTCCTGAAATCCAATTTCATAAACTCCAGCTTATCCAGAAATCTGCTGCCGCTTTCTATCTGTACTAAGGCTCACTCACCTGTCCTCGATGACTTCCACTGGCTCCCCATCCTCCCACACTTCAATTTCAAAATCCTTGTCCTCATCTAGAAATTTCTTTTTGGCCTTGTTCTACCATACTCTCCGCTCTTCTGAGTTTCCTTGCTCTGTTCCACCATTGGTGGTAGAGCCATCAGCCATCTGCCCCCTTGGAATTCTCTTCCAAAACTCTCCACCTTGCTACATCTTGTCCCACCCTCAAAAACCTACCTCTTCAACCTTACTTTCAGTCACCTCCCCATACTTCTCTCAATTTCTGCTCAGTGCCCAATTTATGCCTCTCTGGTGAAGCACCTTTGGTATTTTTCTACAGTAAAGGTGCATATAAAGAAAGAAATAATCTACATTTATATAGCACCTTTCACATTCTCAGGACTTCCCAAAGTGCTTCACAACCAATGAATTAATTTTGAAGTGTAGTTACTGTTACTTTTGTAGGAAGACACACCAGCCCATTTGCAAACATCAACATTCCATGAACAGCAATGAAATGAATGATCAGTTAATCTGTTTTGATGGTGTTGATTGAGGGATGAATATTGGCCTGGATACTGGGAGAATTCTCTGAACTTCTTTGAAAAAGTGCAGTGGGATCTTTTGCGTTCACCCGAATAGGCAGATGGGGCCTTGAATTAACATCTCATCCAAAAGACTGCTTCTCGAACAATGTAGCATTCCCTCATTAATGCACTGAATTGTAAGCCTAGATCATGTGCTCAGGACATGCACTCTAAGTGGTTGTTGAGGATACAGTGATGGAATGTGTGTACAGTTGATTATTTAGAAGTGGTTGCACTGATGAAACATATATGTGTGTGTGTGTGTGTGTGTGTAATGGCGATTATGAAGCAGAAGTGATGCAAAATCAGTGTCTAGGTTCTTAGGATGTAGCCTTGCTGTAAGATTTGCTTTGTTGTATTTTATTTAGGAACGGTTGTGACAATGGTGTGCATATGTCTGTTTGTAAAACAACAGTGGCAGCACTGGCTATTAGACGGAAAGAAAGACTTGCATTTATATAGCGCCTTTCAAGACCACCGGACGTCTCAAAGCGCTTTACAGCCAATTAAGTACTTTTTTGAAGTGTAGTCACTGTTGTAATGTAGGAAATGTGGCAGCTCCCACAAACAGCAATAATCTGTTTTAGTGATGTTGATTGAGAGATAAATATTGGGTAGGACACCGGGGATAACTCCCCTTCTCTTCAAAATAGTGCTACATGATCTTTTACGTCCCCCTGAGAGAGCAGATGGGGCCTCGGTTTAACATCTCATTCAAAAGACGGCATCCCCGACAGTGCAGCACTCCCTCAGCACTGCACTGGAGTGTCAGCCTAGACTTTTATGCTCAAGTCTCTGGACTGGGACTTGAACCCACAACCATTCTGACTCAGAGGCGAGGGTGCTACCAACTGAGCCACGGTCGACACTGGTGGATTGTGAAATTTGGGTGGCGTGTTTAACAAGAGTGATGAGAAAGCTGAGAGCTGTGAAGTGACTTTGACTATGACAGCTTTAAAAACAACAACACATAAATTCACTCAAAGGGTCTACTTTTTATGAAAACACTTGTTCTTGCATAAATGTGAGTATTTTTTCTACCTGCTGCCACCAGCAGATGAGGGAGGCATTTTGACAGTCTTGACTGTGGGTGCAGTGTCTGCAGGGGGTTCTGCCTGGTGATCAGTGGCCTCTTTAGCAGTCTCGATTACCACAGCGACTTCCACCTTCACTTCAGGCTCAGGCTCAGGCTCAGGCTCGGGTTTAACTTCTGGCTCAGGCTCTGACAAATCAGGAAAAATATCAGATTCTAAGAACCATCAATGGCCCGAACTCATTGTTCAATTTCTTACACAGTATTACACAGTATTTACAGCACAGACAGGCCATTCGGCCCAAGAGGTCTACGCTGGTGTTTCTGCTCCCTACGAGCCACTAGAGGGCAAAGCCTCATTACTGAGGAACATTGTCATTGACCTGGAGAAACTTGCTGGTGACTATTTCATAACTGGAGCTCATTTGTACTTAATTGTGCCTGAAGACCATGAATTCTCTCCCAAGCTAGCTGATTAAGGCTAGGATAATGGGAAAATTATATGACCAGCTAGCCCTCAGGATGTATCTCCATCATTCTTCTGATCCATCTCTCCCTTTTTCTCTATCTCTCCATCTGTCCCTCTTTGTCTTTTCATCCTCCTCACTCCAGTTCCCTCTTTCTGCATCTCCTCTGCTCTTCCCATCACTGTCTCTTTTGCTCTAATATGCAAACTACAGATGAAGAAATGTAGGAAAGTTTATGACAGTATTGTTGGTATCAAGTAATCTTGCCCATGGCACATTACTTGTTCTTGGATAATATTAAACCTAATGAAGATATGCAAGTCATCAACTACCAATAAGACACAGTGGACCATTTTAAAATGGACTTGAATTCAGCAGATTTCTTTCATTCAGTAGCTTCATGGCTCTGAGATTTCATACCCTACCTCTTGGTTTCCCCCTAATCCTAATCTCCAAGAATCCCCCTTTATGCTGCTGGGATTCCACTCTTCTCTATCATGTTTCTAAATTCCCTTTGTCCAAACCTATGTCATGCTCCCTAGAGAAAAGTAAACATTATACTTTGAATGGGGGAAGATTTGGTGATGTGGAAGAGCAGAGGGATTTGGAGATGCAAATACACAGGACATTAAAAGCAGCACCTCAAGTAGATAAGGCCATAAAAAAAAAGCTAAGGGTATAATGGGTTTTATGGCAAGTATAGAATATAAAAGTAGAGATGTAATGGTGAATCTGTAGCCCCAATTGTAACTTGGGGCACGAGTGTGGCATGTGGGGGCTGGAGTGGGCGGGAAGCCCCCATGATGCGCTATGTGAAGCCTGGAGAGATTTTAACTCCTGGGACCATTTCCATGTTCAATGTCGGATTCCCACCGAAGGTGGCAGGAAACATTGCCTGGCCTGTGGGCAAGAGCGGGATTTCGGGCGGTAGGAGCCCATTGCTGGTGACCTGAGGGAATGGTCCCCAGCACTAAGGTAAGTGGTCAGTGGAAGGTGGGGGGTTCCAGAGAAGATCGTGTTCAGGAAGGGGGAGGAAGGCCTGGGGCAGGGGAGGCTCAAGGTTTCCTTGTGGGGCCTGGAAGAGAACTCCTGCTCCTCCTGGTCCACAAGGAAACCATAAAAAATGTTAAAATACAGAGCTTCCCAGACCTCTTCTGACCACGTTACTTCTTGCTGCCAGCTTCCATTGGTGGGTCTGGCATTGTGCGCGACTCCCGCGATCGGGAGTTCAAATCACATTGGGGTCCTGATTGTGTCACAGGATCTCAACTTATACATATTAATGAGGCCCCCGCCTGCCCTGCCAGGCGCCTTTCCGGAGACCAAAAACAGCGCGGTTAAAATGGTGGCAAGCAGGAACCCAGTGGGAAGCAAACGATGGCCATTTTATCACCAACAGCAACAACAACAGCTTGCATTTATATAGCGCCTTTGACATAGTAAAACATCCCAAGGCAGTTCACCCTCCTTGTAAGAACACAGTTGGAGTACTTTGCACAGTTTTGGGTAGGAACAATATTGAGGTGAGAGAGATGGGACGGTACAGATTCACTGGGATGTTGCCTGGTATGAGGAAATACAAATACGAAGAAAGACTTGAAAAGTTCTGGAAAAAAGTGACCTTGAAGCCATCGGATTGTCGTGAAAACCCAACTGGTTCACTAATGTCCTTTAGGGAAGGAAACCTGCCGTCCTTATCCACTCTGGCCTTTGTGTGACTGCAGTCAAAGGACAGCGGGAATAATGGGCTATGGAAACAGGGCAGGCACATAGACTACTGCTCATGTGGAGGCTAAACACCAACACGGACTTGTTGGGGGAGTGGCCTGTTTCCCTCTTGTAATTTCTATGTAATCACCTGCTCAGGTTACGGCAGCTGATGGGAAGAATCCCTGCAGAATTTCAGGGCCTTTGCCAAACAAACTCCTGTAACAATCAGCAACAATTAAATTCTAACATTCATTATTCAGCTCCATGGACTCACTTGCTTCAGTGGGGGGCTCCTCTATCTTTGGTTTTGCAGGTTCCTGCATCAGAAAATAAAATTTTAGGTTAATAATTATCAGAAAGTTTTATCAGCTTCTAATGATACATGGAGAATACTGCACGGCTAGTCTGGGATCTGAAGCCGGTGACTTTATTGTGATGAGTTCCAGTGATACATCATTCCACCTGATACATTGGTAAAAAGCAGAAGATGTATGCTTTGATGCTCTGCCCATGGCCTGCCACAAGCCATTGGCCATGTCTCAGATGGAGGCACTTTATCTGAACACCAAACCTCAGTGTCATGCTCCGTGGATTCACTGGTTTACAGCCTGAGTCACCCTATATGGGTCTGTGCTGTGCATTCAGTTGTGATAGTGGTAGTTAACATCTTCTATGACCTCTTGGGAGCCATCAGTGGTGTACATCAAACAAGAATCTGCTGCTATAGAAACACAGAAGATAGGAGCAGGAGTAGGCCATTCGGCCCCTCGAGCCTGCTCCGCCATTTAATGAGATCATGGCTGATCATCCAAATTCAGTACCCTGTCCCTGCTTTCTCCCCATATCCCTTGATCCCTTTAGCCTTAAGAAATATATCTAACTCCTTCTTGAATATATTTAATGAATTGGCCTCTACTGCCTTCTGTGGTAGAGAATTCCACAGGTTCACCACTCTCTGGGTGAAGAAATTCCTCCTCATCTCAGTCCTAAATGGCTTACCCCTTATCCTTAGACTGTGACCCCTGGTTCTGGACTCCCCCACCATCGGGAATATCCTTCCTGCACCTAGTCTGTCTAGTCCTGTTAGAATTTTATAAGTTTCAATGAGATCCCCTCTCATTCTTCTAAACTCTAGTGAATATAAGCCTAATCGACCCAATCTCTCTTCATACGTCATTCCTGCCATCCCAGGTATCAGTCTGGTGAATCTTCGCTGCACTCCCTCCATGGCAAGAACATCCTTCCTCAGATAAGGCGACCAAAACTGCACACAATACTCAAGGTGTGGTCTCACCAAGGCCCTGTACAACTGCAGCAAGACATCCTTGCTCCTGTACTCGAATCCTCTCGCTATGAAGGCCAACATACCATTTGCCTTCTTAACCGCCTGCTGCACCTGCATGCTTACCTTCAGCGACTGGTGCACAATGACACCCAGGTCTCGTTGCACTTCCCCTTTTCCCAATCTATTGCCGTTCAGATAATAATCTGCCTTCCTGTTTTTGCCACCAAAGTGGATAACCTCGCATTTATCCACATTATACTGCATCTGCCATGCATCTGCCCAATCACCCAACCTGTCCAAATCATACTGGAGTTTCTCTGCATCCTCCTCACAGCACACACACCCACCCAGCTTTGTGTCATCTGCAAACTTGGAGATATTACATCTAGTTCCCTCGTCTAGATCATTAATATATATATTGTGAATAGCTGGGGTCCTAGCACCGATCCCTGCGGTACCCCACTAGTCACTGCCTGCCACTCGGAAAAAGACCCGTTTATTCCAACTCTTTGCTTCCTGTCTGCCAACCAGTTCTCTATCCAAGTCAGTACCTTACCCCCAATCCCATGTGCTTTAACTTTGCACGCTAATCTCTTATGCGGGACCTTATCAAAAGCCTTCTGAAAGTCCAAATACACCACATCCACTGGTTCTCCCTTATCTATTCTACCAGTTACATCCTCAAAAAATTCCAGTAGATTAGTCAGGCATGATTTACCTTTTGTAAATCCATGTTGACTTTGTCCGATCCTGTCGCAGTTTTCCAAGTGCTCTGCTATTACATCTTTTATAATGGACTCTAGCATCTTCCCCACTACCAATGTCAGGCTATAATTCCCCGTTTTCTCTCTACCACCTTTTTTAAATAGTGGGGTTACATTAGCTACCCTCCAATCCATGGGAACTATTCCAGAGTCTATAGAATTTTGGAAGATGACCAGCAATGCATCCACTATTTCTAGGGCCATTTCCTTAAGTACCCTAGGATGTAGATTATCAGGCCCTGGGGATTTATCGGCCTTCAATCCCGTCAATTTCCCTAACACCATTTCCCTACAAATACTGATTTCATTCAATTCCTCCCTCTCATTAGACCCTATGTTCCCCGACATCTCTGGGAGGTTATTTGTGTCCTCCTTTGTGAAGACAGAACCAAAGTATGTATTTAATTGGTCTGCCTATTCTTTGTTCCCCATTATAAATTCCCCTGATTCTGACTGCAAGGGACCTACGCTTGACTTCACCAATCTTTTTCTCTTCACATATCTATAGAAGCTTTTACAGTCAGTTTTTATGTTCCCTGCAAGCTTACTCTCATATTCTATTTCCCCCCTCTTAATTAATCCCTTTGTCCTCCTTTGCTGAATCCTAAACTGCTCCCAATCCTCAGGTTTGCTGCTTTTTCTGGCCAATTTATATGTCCTCTCCTTGGATCTTATGCTATCCCTAATTTCCCTTGTTAGCCACGGTTGAGTCACCTTTTTTGTTTTATTTTTATGCCAAACAGGGATGAACAAATTCTGTAGTTCATCCATGCGATCTTTAAATGTTTGCCATTGCCTATCCACCGTCAACCCTTTAAGTAACGCTCCCCAATCCATCCTAGCCATCATTGCTATCATTTCCTCAAGCAGATGTACAGGGAAATGGCCACTCCCAATGCTGTTTGAATGTGTCACACACTATAATCATGTCACACACACAGAAGCACATAATGGCTCAGGGGCACAGATGGAATAAGGGTCTCCAAAGAAGAGATTAGTTGCAGATATTACCATAGAGTCATAAATTCCCAAACAGTTTCTTCAATAGAGTGGCAAGTTAGCAAGTCTAAAGGCAATGTGGTGACTCCCCGAGTTACTGTGATGAGATTGCATTTCCACCTTAATAGAATTAGTTAGTCAGGAGACGGTCATTAGAATGTTGACAGTTGATTCAAGGAGTTACGAGCGGCTCCTGTAAGACCATTGAAAAACCAAGCCGAGCCTCGGGCTAGTCATAAGATAATTACAGTTAGCTCGCTGTTCCCTTCTTTCCTAATCATGTCGCCTCATCTTCTTCTCCACCTCACACTAACTATATTCTTTTTATAAATTTAAATATTTGCATCGTGTCCCCTCCTTAGCTTGCAACCTTGGCTCACTCAGTGATCGCGCCCTTGCCTCTGAGTCAGAAGGTTGTGGATTCCAGCCCCACTCCAGGGACTTGAGCATCAAAATCCAGGCTGACACTCCAGTGCAGTGCTGAGGGAGTGCTGCACTGTCGGAGGTGCCTTCTTTCGGATGAGACATTAAACTGCCTTAAACCCATCTGCCCTCTTAGGTGGACGTAAAAGATTCCACGGCACTATTTCAAAGAAGAGCAGGGGAGTTCTCCCGGTGAATATTTATCTTTCAAACATCGCTAAAATAGATGATATGGTCATTGCAGTTTGTGGGACCTTGCTGTACACAAATTGGCTACTGCGTTTCCCACGTTATAACAGTGACTGCACTTCAAAAGTATTTCATTGGCTGCATAGACCTTTGGGGCATTCTGAGGTTGTGAAAGGCCCCATATAAATGTAAGTCTTTCTTCCTTTTTCTTTTCCTAATGAGAAAATGTGAATCTGTCTTTGCAGCTCATTGATTTAAAACTTGGAGCCATCCTGACCATCCTTGCTGTCCTCATATATAGAGAGAGAGAGCACTCCCATGCTCCCAGTGGTTGACAGAAGCGTGGTTCGGAGAATTAAGCTTCAATCTTGTATTTCTATATCTTTGAGCGTAGGTCTCTGCTGGGGCTGCTAGATTGCTGGATTAACTGTGTAATATGTATAGCAGTACTTTGCCTCCAGCAGCATACATCATACAGCAGCGCACTTTCCATTCAGTGCGGGGTCCCGCTCAAGTCCCTTCCTGACACACAACCAGCCAAAAGGTTTGCGGATGTACACACCTCCTTTTCCTCCTGGGGAGTGGTGGCCACCTCAGCTGTCGCCACAGTGGGATCGGTTGGTTTAGGTTTTTCTTCAGGCTGCGGTAACACCCTTGCGAGTTCATGTACAAACCACCGGAGCACTCCACCGCCTCCGACCCCATCCCTGCAAAAAAGTACACTGCCATTCTTAAACATTTTAATGTCCCTCCATGGAGCATGCAGCGCAGACTAGTATCAGCAAAGAGCAGTGCAGCAGACACCGACAGCAGAACGGGACTGAGAGGAGAAGCTACCAACAGCAGAAAAGGGCACAGTGACACATCTGGAGGTGGTGGCACAGAGGGAGAGGGCACAACGAAGAACACAGTACAAGAGGACATAGAGGAGGAAATGTTGCAATCAGAGAGAGCAGTGGATACAGCAGATGGCACAGCAGGAGAGAGTAGGAGAGAACTTGCCGCGTGTCTGTGGCACTGTTGTGAAATGGGATAATATAGAAAAATCAATTGTAAAATAATTTAACCACTGGAGCTTAACAAAGCTATTAATGATTCTCCCTTTACATAAGACATATAAAATGGATTTTTTAACTTTATAAATATTTCATGTCACCGTATACATTTTTACAGAGGTCTGCACTATTTTGGTGCGATACAAGACTACAGCCACTGATTATGCTATCTTACTGTAGAGGTGGCCTTAGCTTCAGTGAATCAACTTAGAACTGGCAAAAGTCAACATTAACTGACCACTAGGTCCTGGGGGAAGGAGGATCGAGTTATTATATACTTGCATCTTCATTGGAAGAATTATTATCGACACATGAAGGATGGGTAGCCTTTCTTCTTCATTCATTACACTCCACATACCATGAGCAACCTGTAACATGCTGCTGCTGGAAGCAAGAAGATCTAAGGCATGCTAATATTCAGCTCTACCTGATCATAAGAAGTGCAGGAGATCACACTGAGTATAGGATTTTGAGGGCTGATCTGATCGAGGTGTTTAAAATGTTAAAAGGATTTGATAGGGTTGATATGGAGAAACAATTTCCTCTGGTAGGGGAATGAAGAACAAGGGGACATAATCTTAAAATTAGAGCCAAGCCATTCCGGAGCGAAATCAGGAAGTAGCTTTTCACACAAAGGGTAGTGGAAATCTGGAACTCTCTCCCCTTAAAGGCTGTGGATGCTGTGGGTCAATTGAAATCTTCATGACTGAGATTGATAGATTTTTGTTAGGTAAGGGACATGGATCTAAGGCAGGTAAATGGAGTTGAGGTGCAGATCAGCCATGATCTCATTGATTGGTGGAACAGGCTCGAGGGGCTGAATGGCCTACTCCTGTCCCTATGTTCCTACATTATGCAAAAGCTTATAATTTGTTCACATCTGGTACGGTACACTGTGTATATTTTGGTATTGATTCACTCCCTGGTCTTTTTGTTCCCTCCTGCCTCTATTTGGCAACTGTCTGCACCAGCACTGATTTGCACTGTAACTGTGCCAGCGAATTGAATTCATACCCTTGCTGTCCTTAACTCCTGTTGATGACATTCCAGATGAATTAAGTTGCTCTCCAGGTGTCCTGGTCCCAGATGACCTTTTCACCCATTCCTAAAATGATGAAGATTATAACGAGCCCTTTACCATGTTGCAGTGTTGAATTCTTGAGCATCACACTGTCTTGCCCAAGACAGAAAACGTGCATTGAGATGCCGAAGATGATTGCAGCCATCAGTCCCAAGATTCTCAGGCAGTATCTCACAGAAATATTGTTGCCTGGCAAGGCAGCCTCTGAGGCTGGTTCCCAGGTGATTCGGAACTTTAGTCATGATAAGTGGGTTATAACGAAAGAAGAATTACATTCCAAACAGTTTGAGTTGCCTAAAAATCGAAGTCATTTTCTTGATGACACCCAGCTTACCATTGGTCCGATGGGGTTTCTGCAACAGGTGGTGGTTGACTTAGTGGTTGAGTATCTGGAGCTGGAACACACTCTGGAGCTGGAGTTGAAGCTGGAGCTGGAGCTGGAGCTGGGTCTGGAGCTGGAGTTGGGTCTGGAGCTGGAGCTGGAGTTGGAGCTGGGTCTGGAGCTGGAGCTGGAGCTGGGTCTGGAGCTGGAGCTGGAGTTGGAGCTGGGTCTGGAGCTGGAGCTGGAGCTGGAGCTGGAGCTGGGTCTGGAGCTGGGTCTGGAGCTGGAGTTGGGTCTGGAGCTGGTGGAGGTACCTTAGTCTCTGTCAATAAAAATAAACCGACTGAAAAATTCTTAATCTCACAAATGAAGACCCAGCTGGACATGAATTCCTAAAGGTTTATGCAATGGTCATCTTTCCTCATACTGCATATAATTCTAGAAGCTTCCCTGGCAGCTCAGATGGTTGCGGCAGTGGGTCGCTGAGCCATACTGACCAGAAAGTTCCCAGGTTCAATACCCAGTCTGTGCTGAGATAATTGACTCTGCTCAGCAGTAGGGGTAGTACAATTGGTCTCAGCACTGAGTTAGAGAAGGGAAAAAAAAGCAGGGTTTCCCTTTTTTGATTGCCAGCCAGTGGCTTCAGGTGGAAAATACACATGTGTTAATGTTGGGTGAGGGCAGGATCAAGCTTAGCTGTGTTGCCCCACAGTCAAATAGTCTACCAATCTAGGAACACACAGAACTGCTTTGAAAGAAAGAAAAGAAAGACTTGCATTTATATAGCACCTTTCACGACCACTGGACGTCCCAAAGCGCATTACAGCCAATGAAGTACTTTTGAAGTGTAGTCACTGTTGTAATGTAGGAAACACGGCAGCCAATTTGCGCACAGCAAGCTCCCACAAACAACAATGTGATAATGACCAGATAATCTGTTTTTGTTATGCTGATTGAGGGATAAATATTGGCCAGGTCACCTGTGGGGTAGGTACTGAAAGGCAGCCAGTGCCTGTGGAAATGTACCACCGAAGTCACTGCCTTGAATAATAAGATGAGAAAATTGAGGACGGGAAGAAAGACCAGCAAACGACTGTTCATCCACATGCCCCATCTGTTCAAATACATATTGTGAGAATGCATTTAGGCACAATTTCTTCAATCACTAAGTTAAATCCAGCATGGTTTGCTCCAGAAGTAAAGAAAAGGACTTCATTTTGACATTCATTCTCTGCCACTAAATATGGCTGGTCGATTTATAAATACACTTCTGTGGAACATTTGCAGTACACAAAGTCATCACTGAGAGGATTTAACCAGTCACAATAATGAGTCATGTAGTGAAAATGTTCATTTTCTCCTTCAGCCCACATGCAACAAATTGAATATTTTCATAAATTAGTTAATATTGCACAATCCTGAGCAGTTCCCACAAACACTCCCATTGACCCAACGGGATTTGAACCATTGTATTATGTTTAATATTTGTAAATCTATGAATTAGCAAGGGAAAGTGGATAATGCTATACTCATCCAACAGTTATCATCAATGTGAGATAGCATGTAATTCAAAGAACATAAAAGCAATGTACAGCTGCTTTCTATCACATTGTGGACTTTATTCCAAGCATGCTGTCACATTCAGAAATCCATCTGTCCTATTTTTAACATCAACAGTAACTATTGTTTAGGTTTATGATGGTGAAATCAGAGTAAATCAAATGTCTGCTATTGCTCATTTTGGCCTAATTTGTGATAAATATTTACCTTTGCTTGGTTCTTCTTCCTTAATCTGCATCAGTGAATCCACATTTAGATGTCGAGTAAAAAAATAAGAAAATAGACAAGTGTTGGTGACTCAGGGAAATACAAGCAGAGTGGAATATGGACAAAGCCAGATCTGAGGTGGAATTGGAATTCCAATGCACCATGACCCACCTCCATTGTATGAAATCCCAAATACCATTCACCTTCCTATCATATACATTTTCACATAACATTCATCTCCCTAATGTATAAAACTTCAACAAACTAGTCATGTTCCTCTTGTATAAAATCCCAATATCCATTAATCTCTTTCCTGTATAGAATTCCAGTGAATCATTCACCTCCCCTGTTGTACAGGATTCCAGTGTACCATTAACTTGTCTGATTGTATACATTTTCAGTTTACTATTCCACATTCCCATTAAATATCATTCCAATGTAATATTCCCTGGCTCCATTACACAGCATTCCAATGTACCATTCCCTTTTCTTTTCCATACAATTCCACTCTGCCATTCTTCTTCCACTCTTGACAGTTCCAATGATAATTCTCCTCCTTACTGTTAATAATTCTAATGCCTTTATATGGCACCTTTAATGTAGTAAAATGTCCCAAGGCTCTTCACAGGAGCGTTATCAAACAAAAATGGGCACCTAGCCAAATAAGGAAATATTAGGCCAGATGACCAAAAGCTTGGTCAAAAAGGTAAGTTTTAAGGAGCGTCTTAAACAAGGAGAGGCAGAGAGGTTTAGGGAGGGAATTCCAGAGCTTAGGACCTCGGCAGCTGAAGGCACGGCACCAATGGTGGAGTGATTAAAATCGGGGATGCTCAAGAGGGCAGAATTGGAGGAACGCAGAGATCTCGAAGAGTTGTGGGGCTGGAGGAGATTACAGAGATAGGGAGGGGCGAGGCCATGGAGGGATTTGAAGACAAGGATGAGAATTTTAAAATTGAGGTGTTGCTGGACCGGAAGCCAATGTAGGTCAGGGAGCACAGGGGTGATGGGTGAACAGGACTTGGTGCGAGTTAGGAAACGGGCAGCAGAGTTTTGGATGAGCTCAAGTTTATGTAGGGTGGAAGATAGGAGGCCAGACTGGAGAGCATTGGAACAGTCAAGTAATTATATATAATGCTTGCGTAAAAACATTAAATATGTCGTTAACTTAGATATGGCTATATAAAGGTATTTCTGTAATTGTTTAAGTGGAGACAATTACCTCTTTATCCTTCTCAGATTTGGGTGCAGCTCTTGGCAGTTTGGGGCTTTCAATATGGAGTGGAATAAATCTGCTCAGATTTTGTGCAATCCAGACCAGGACACCACCATCAAAACTGTATAGAGATATGTGAAATAAAATAATGGCAGCAGTCAAAGATATTTTGGTGAACAACAAGCAAATCCCTTTTAAAAATATCACTTTCAATCTCATTTCAACCCAAATCACCCAGACCAGAGAGACAAATATCCCGAAGTACCACTGATATAGAATAGAATTAAGATCACAGGTGCTAATGGGGGCTGCTCGAAGAGAGAAGCATGAGCTCAATCAGTCTTGCAGGACACCTGAAATTAGTGGAAAATGCAATCATTGACCCGAGCAGGAACAATCCTAGAGTAAGAGAGAGAGAATGTGGTCACTGACCCGAGTAGAAACAATCCTACAGAGTGAGAGAGAGAGAATGTGGTCACTGACCCGAGTAGGAACAATCCTACAGAGTGAGAGAGAGAGAATGTGGTCACTGACTCGAGTAGGAACAATCCTACAGAGTGAGAGAGAGAGAATGTGGTCACTGACCCGAGTAGGAACAATCCTACAGAGTGAGAGAGAGAGAATGTGGTCACTGACCCGAGTAGGAACAATCCTACAGAGTGAGAGAGAGAGAATGTGGTCACTGACCCGAATAGGAACAATCCTACAGAGTGAGAGAGAGAGAATGTGGTCACTGACCCGAGTAGGAACAATCCTACAGAGTGAGAGAGAGAGAATGTGGTCACTGACCCGAATAGGAACAATCCTACAGAGTGAGAGAGAGAGAATGTGGTCACTGACCCGAGTAGGAACAATCCTACAGAGTGAGAAAGAGAATGTGGTCACTGACCCGAGTAGGAACAATCCTACAGAGTGAGAGAGAGAGAATGTGGTCACTGACCCGAGTAGGAACAATCCTACAGAGTGAGAGAGAGAGAATGTGGTCACTGACCCGAGTAGGAACAATCCTATAGAGTGAGAGAGAGAATGTGGTCACTGACCCGAGTAGGAACAATCCTACAGAGTGAGAGAGAGAGAATGTGGTCACTGACCCGAGTAGGAACAATCCTAGAGTGAGAGAGAGAGAATGTGGTCACTGACCCGAGTACGAACAATCCTACAGAGTGAGAGAGAGAGGATGTGGTCACTGACCCGAGTAGGAACAATCCTAGAGTGAGAGAGAGAGAATGTGGTCACTGACCCGAGTAGGAACAATCCTACAGAGTGAGAGAGAGAGAATGTGGTCACTGACCCGAGTAGGAACAATCCTCCAGAGTGAGAGAGAGAGAATGTGGTCACTGACCCGAGTAGGAACAATCCTAGAGTGAGAAAGAGAGAATGTGGTCACTGAGCCGAGTAGGAACAATCCTAGAGTGAGAGAGAGAGAATGTGGTCACTGACCTGAGTAGGATCAATCCTAGAGAGTGAGAGAGAGAGAATGTGGTCACTGAGCCGAGTAGGAACAATCCTAGAGTGAGAGAGAGAGAATGTGGTCACTGACCCAAGTAGGAACAATC
Source organism: Squalus acanthias (assembly GCA_030390025.1). Classification (NCBI taxonomy): domain Eukaryota; kingdom Metazoa; phylum Chordata; class Chondrichthyes; order Squaliformes; family Squalidae; genus Squalus; species Squalus acanthias. The sequence continues at coordinate 60,290,964 of CM059430.1, read as the reverse complement.
CTAGAGTGAGAGAGATATATTGTGGTCACTGACCCGAGTAGGAACAATCCTACAGAGTGAGAGAGAGAGAGAATGTGGTCACTGACCCGAGTAGGAACAATCCTAGAGTGAGAAAGAGAAAATGTGGTCACTGACCCTTGTAGAAACAATCCTAGAGTGAGAGAGAGAGAGAATGTGGTCACTGACCCGAGTAGGAACAATCCTAGAGTGAGAGAGAGAGAATGTGGTCACTGACCCGAGTAGGAACAATCCTATAGAGTGACAGAGAGAATGTGGACACTGACCCGAGTAGGAACAATCCTACAGAGTGAGAGAGAGAGAATGTGGTCACTGACCCGAGGAGGAACAATCCTAGAGTGAGAGAGAGAGACTGTGGTCACTCACCTGAGTAGGAACAATCCTAGAGTGAGAGAGAGAGATTGTGGTCACTGACCCGAGTAGAAACAATCCTACAGAGTGAGAGAGAGAGAATGTGGTCACTGACTCGAGTAGAAACAATCCTAGAGTGAGAGAGAGAATGTGGTCACTGACCCGAGTAGAAACAATCCTAGAGTGAGAGAGAGAATGTGGTCACTGACCCGAGTAGAAACAATCCTATAGAGTGAGAGAGAGAGAATGTGGTCACTGACCCGAGTAGGAACAATCATAGAGTGAGAGAGAGAGAGAATGTGGTCACTGACCCGAGTAGGAACAATCCTACAGAGTGAGAGAGAGAATGTGGTCACTGACCCGAGTAGGAACAATCCTAGAGTGAGAGAGAGAGAATGTGGTCACTGACCCGAGTAGGAACAATCCTACAGAGTGAGAGAGAGAATGTGGTCACTGACCCGAGTAGGAACAATCCTACAGAGTGAGAGAGAGAATGTGGTCACTGACCAGAGTAGGAACAATCCTAGAGTGAGAGAGAGAGGTCACTGACCCGAGTAGGAACAATCCTACAGAGTGACAGACAGAGAATGTGGTCACTGACCCGAGTAGGAACAATCCTACAGAGTGACAGAGAGAGAATGTGGTCACTGACCCGAGTAGAAACAATCCTAGAGTGAGAGAGAGAGAATGTGGACACTGACCCGAGTAGGAACAATCCTATAGAGTGAGAGAGAGAGAATGTGGTCACTGACCCGAGTAGGAACAATCCTACAGAGTGACAGAGAGAGAATGTGGTCACTGACCCGAGTAGGAACAATCCTACAGAGTGAGAGAGAGAATGTGGTCACTGACCCGAGTAGGAACAATCCTACAGAGTGAGAGAGAGAATGTGGTCACTGACCCGAGTAGGAACAATCCTAGAGTGAGAGAGAGAGAATGTGGGCAATGACCCGAGTAGGAACAATCCTAGAGTGAGAGAGAGAGAATGTGGTCACTGACCCAAGTAGGTAAAATCCTAGAGTGAGAGAGAGAATGTGGTCACTGACCCGAGTAGGTAAAATCCTAGAGTGAGAGAGAGAATGTGGTCACTGACCCGAGTAGGTACAATCCTTGAGTGAGAGAGAGAATGTGGTCACTGATCCGAGTAGAAACAATCCTAGAGTGAGAGAGAGAGAATGTGGTCACTGACCCGAGTAGGAACAATCCTACAGAGTGAGAGAGAGAGAATGTGGTCACTGACCCGAGTAGGAACAATCCTACAGAGTGAGAGTGAGAGAATGTGGTCACTGACCCGAGTAGGAACAATCCTAGAGTGAGAGTGAGAGAATGTGGTCACTGACCCGAGTAGGAACAATCCTAGATTGAGAGAGAGAGAATGTGGTCACTGACCCGAGTAGGAACAATCCTAGAGTGAGAGAGAGAGAATGTGGTCACTGACCCGAGTAGGAACAATCCTAGATTGAGAGAGAGAGAATGTGGTCACTGACCCGAGTAGGAACAATCCTAGAGTGAGAGAGAGAATGTGGTCACTGACCCGAGTAGAAACAATCCTAGAGTGAGAGAGAGAATGTGGTCACTGACCCGAGTAGAAACAATCCTATAGAGTGAGAGAGAGAGAATGTGGTCACTGACCCGAGTAGGAACAATCATAGAGAGAGAGAGAGAGAGAATGTGGTCACTGACCCGAGTAGGAACAATCCTACAGAGTGAGAGAGAGAATGTGGTCACTGACCCGAGTAGGAACAATCCTAGAGTGAGAGAGAGAGAATGTGGTCACTGACCCGAGTAGGAACAATCCTACAGAGTGAGAGAGAGAATGTGGTCACTGACCCGAGTAGGAACAATCCTACAGAGTGAGAGAGAGAATGTGGTCACTGACCAGAGTAGGAACAATCCTAGAGTGAGAGAGAGAGGTCACTGACCCGAGTAGGAACAATCCTACAGAGTGACAGACAGAGAATGTGGTCACTGACCCGAGTAGGAACAATCCTACAGAGTGACAGAGAGAGAATGTGGTCACTGACCCGAGTAGAAACAATCCTAGAGTGAGAGAGAGAGAATGTGGACACTGACCCGAGTAGGAACAATCCTATAGAGTGAGAGAGAGAGAATGTGGTCACTGACCCGAGTAGGAACAATCCTACAGAGTGACAGAGAGAGAATGTGGTCACTGACCCGAGTAGGAACAATCCTACAGAGTGAGAGAGAGAATGTGGTCACTGACCCGAGTAGGAACAATCCTACAGAGTGAGAGAGAGAATGTGGTCACTGACCCGAGTAGGAACAATCCTAGAGTGAGAGAGAGAGAATGTGGGCAATGACCCGAGTAGGAACAATCCTAGAGTGAGAGAGAGAGAATGTGGTCACTGACCCAAGTAGGTAAAATCCTAGAGTGAGAGAGAGAATGTGGTCACTGACCCGAGTAGGTAAAATCCTAGAGTGAGAGAGAGAATGTGGTCACTGACCCGAGTAGGTACAATCCTTGAGTGAGAGAGAGAATGTGGTCACTGATCCGAGTAGAAACAATCCTAGAGTGAGAGAGAGAGAATGTGGTCACTGACCCGAGTAGGAACAATCATACAGAGTGAGAGAGAGAGAATGTGGTCACTGACCCGAGTAGGAACAATCCTACAGAGTGAGAGTGAGAGAATGTGGTCACTGACCCGAGTAGGAACAATCCTAGAGTGAGAGTGAGAGAATGTGGTCACTGACCCGAGTAGGAACAATCCTAGATTGAGAGAGAGAGAATGTGGTCACTGACCCGAGTAGGAACAATCCTAGAGTGAGAGAGAGAGAATGTGGTCACTGACCAAAGTAGGAACAATCCTAGATTGAGAGAGAGAGAATGTGGTCACTGACCCGAGTAGGAACAATCCTAGAGTGAGAGAGAGAGAATGTGGACACTGACCCGAGTAGGAACAATCCTAGAGTGAGAGAGAGAATGTGGTCACTGACCCGAGTAGAAACAATTCTAGAGTGAGAGAGAGAGAATGTGGTCACTGACCCGAGTAGGAACAATCCTACAGAGTGAGAGAGAGAATGTGGACACTGACCCGAGTAGGAACAATCCTAGAGTGAGAGAGAGAGAATATGGACACTGACCAGAGTAGGAACAATCCTAGAGTGAGAGAGAGAATGTGGTTACTGACCCGAGTAGGAACAATCCTACAGAGTGAGAGAGAGAGAATGTGGTCACTGACCCGAGTAGGAACAATCCTACAGAGTGAGAGAGAGAGAATGTGGTCACTGACCCGAGTAGTAACAATCCTACAGAGTGAGAGAGAGAGAATGTGGTCACTGACCCAAGTAGGAACAATCCTAGAGTGAGAGAGAGATATTGTGGTCACTGACCCGAGTAGGAACAATCCTACAGAGTGAGAGAGAGAGAGAATGTGGTCACTGACCCGAGTAGGAACAATCCTAGAGTGAGAAAGAGAAAATGTGGTCACTGACCCTTGTAGAAACAATCCTAGAGTGAGAGAGAGAGAGAATGTGGTCACTGACCCGAGTAGGAACAATCCTAGAGTGAGAGAGAGAGAATGTGGTCACTGACCCGAGTAGGAACAATCCTATAGAGTGACAGAGAGAATGTGGACACTGGCCCGAGTAGGAACAATCCTACAGAGTGAGAGAGAGAGAATGTGGTCACTGACCCGAGGAGGAACAATCCTAGAGTGAGAGAGAGAGACTGTGGTCACTCACCTGAGTAGGAACAATCCTAGAGTGAGAGAGAGAGATTGTGGTCACTGACCCGAGTAGAAACAATCCTACAGAGTGAGAGAGAGAGAATGTGGTCACTGACTCGAGTAGAAACAATCCTAGAGTGAGAGAGAGAATGTGGTCACTGACCCGAGTAGAAACAATCCTAGAGTGAGAGAGAGAATGTGGTCACTGACCCGAGTAGAAACAATCCTATAGAGTGAGAGAGAGAGAATGTGGTCACTGACCCGAGTAGGAACAATCATAGAGAGAGAGAGAGAGAATGTGGTCACTGACCCGAGTAGAAACAATCCTATAGAGTGAGAGAGAGAGAATGTGGTCACTGACCCGAGTAGGAACAATCCTACAGAGTGAGAGAGAGAATGTGGTCACTGACCCGAGTAGGAACAATCCTAGAGTGAGAGAGAGAGAATGTGGTCACTGACCCGAGTAGGAACAATCCTACAGAGTGAGAGAGAGAATGTGGTCACTGACTCGAGTAGGAACAATCCTACAGAGTGAGAGAGAGAATGTGGTCACTGACCAGAGTAGGAACAATCCTAGAGTGAGAGAGAGAGGTCACTGACCCGAGTAGGAACAATCCTACAGAGTGACAGACAGAGAATGTGGTCACTGACCCGAGTAGGAACAATCCTACAGAGTGACAGAGAGAGAATGTGGTCACTGACCCGAGTAGAAACAATCCTAGAGTGAGAGAGAGAGAATGTGGACACTGACCCGAGTAGGAACAATCCTATAGAGTGAGAGAGAGAGAATGTGGTCACTGACCCGAGTAGGAACAATCCTACAGAGTGACAGAGAGAGAATGTGGTCACTGACCCGAGTAGGAACAATCCTACAGAGTGAGAGAGAGAATGTGGTCACTGACCCGAGTAGGAACAATCCTACAGAGTGAGAGAGAGAATGTGGTCACTGACCCGAGTAGGAACAATCCTAGAGTGAGAGAGAGAGAATGTGGGCAATGACCCGAGTAGGAACAATCCTAGACTGAGAGAGAGAGAATGTGGTCACTGACCCAAGTAGGTAAAATCCTAGAGTGAGAGAGAGAATGTGGTCACTGACCCGAGTAGGTAAAATCCTAGAGTGAGAGAGAGAATGTGGTCACTGACCCGAGTAGGTACAATCCTTGAGTGAGAGAGAGAATGTGGTCACTGATCCGAGTAGAAACAATCCTAGAGTGAGAGAGAGAGAATGTGGTCACTGACCCGAGTAGGAACAATCCTAGAGTGAGAGAGAGAGAATGTGGACACTGACCCGAGTAGGAACAATCCTAGAGTGAGAGTGAGAGAATGTGGTCACTGACCCGAGTAGGAACAATCCTAGAGTGAGAGTGAGAGAATGTGGTCACTGACCCGAGTAGGAACAATCCTAGATTGAGAGAGAGAGAATGTGGTCACTGACCCGAGTAGGAACAATCCTAGAGTGAGAGAGAGAGAATGTGGTCACTGACCCGAGTAGGAACAATCCTAGATTGAGAGAGAGAGAATGTGGTCACTGACCCGAGTAGGAACAATCCTAGAGTGAGAGAGAGAGAATGTGGACACTGACCCGAGTAGGAACAATCCTAGAGTGAGAGAGAGAATGTGGTCACTGACCCGAGTAGAAACAATTCTAGAGTGAGAGAGAGAGAATGTGGTCACTGACCCGAGTAGGAACAATCCTACAGAGTGAGAGAGAGAATGTGGACACTGACCCGAGTAGGAACAATCCTAGAGTGAGAGAGAGAGAATATGGACACTGACCAGAGTAGGAACAATCCTAGAGTGAGAGAGAGAATGTGGTTACTGACCCGAGTAGGAACAATCCTACAGAGTGAGAGAGAGAGAATGTGGTCACTGACCCGAGTAGGAACAATCCTACAGAGTGAGAGAGAGAGAATGTGGTCACTGACCCGAGTAGGAACAATCCTACAGAGTGAGAGAGAGAGAATGTGGTCACTGACCCGAGTAGGAACAATCCTACAGAGTGAGAGAGAGAGAATGTGGTCACTGACCCGAGTAGAAACAATCCTACAGAGTGAGAGAGAGAGAATGTGGTCACTGACCCGAGTAGGAACAATCCTACAGAGTGAGAGAGAGAGAATGTGGTCAATGACCCGAGTAGGAACAATCCTACAGAGTGAGAGAGAGAATGTGGTCACTGACCCGAGTAGATACAATCCTATAGAGTGAGAGAGAGAGAATGTGGTCACTGACTCGAGTAGAAACAATCCTAGAGTGAGAGAGAGAATGTGGTCACTGACCCGAGTAGAAACAATCCTAGAGTGAGAGAGAGAATGTGGTCACTGACCCGAGTAGAAACAATCCTATAGAGTGAGAGAGAGAGAATGTGGTCACTGACCCGAGTAGGAACAATCATAGAGAGAGAGAGAGAGAGAATGTGGTCACTGACCCGAGTAGGAACAATCCTACAGAGTGAGAGAGAGAATGTGGTCACTGACCCGAGTAGGAACAATCCTAGAGTGAGAGAGAGAGAATGTGGTCACTGACCCGAGTAGGAACAATCCTACAGAGTGAGAGAGAGAATGTGGTCACTGACCCGAGTAGGAACAATCCTACAGAGTGAGAGAGAGAATGTGGTCACTGACCAGAGTAGGAACAATCCTAGAGTGAGAGAGAGAGGTCACTGACCCGAGTAGGAACAATCCTACAGAGTGACAGACAGAGAATGTGGTCACTGACCCGAGTAGAAACAATCCTAGAGTGAGAGAGAGAGAATGTGGACACTGACCCGAGTAGGAACAATCCTATAGAGTGAGAGAGAGAGAATGTGGTCACTGACCCGAGTAGGAACAATCCTACAGAGTGAGAGAGAGAGAATGTGGTCACTGACCCGAGTAGGAACAATCCTACAGAGTGAGAGAGAGAATGTGGTCACTGACCCGAGTAGGAACAATCCTACAGAGTGAGAGAGAGAATGTGGTCACTGACCCGAGTAGGAACAATCCTAGAGTGAGAGAGAGAGAATGTGGGCAATGACCCGAGTAGGAACAATCCTAGAGTGAGAGAGAGAGAATGTGGTCACTGACCCAAGTAGGTAAAATCCTAGAGTGAGAGAGAGAATGTGGTCACTGACCCGAGTAGGTAAAATCCTAGAGTGAGAGAGAGAATGTGGTCACTGACCCGAGTAGGTACAATCCTTGAGTGAGAGAGAGAATGTGGTCACTGATCCGAGTAGAAACAATCCTAGAGTGAGAGAGAGAGAATGTGGTCACTGACCCGAGTAGGAACAATCCTACAGAGTGAGAGAGAGAGAATGTGGTCACTGACCCGAGTAGGAACAATCCTACAGAGTGAGAGTGAGAGAATGTGGTCACTGACCCGAGTAGGAACAATCCTAGAGTGAGAGTGAGAGAATGTGGTCACTGACCCGAGTAGGAACAATCCTAGATTGAGAGAGAGAGAATGTGGTCACTGACCCGAGTAGGAACAATCCTAGAGTGAGAGAGAGAGAATGTGGTCACTGACCCGAGTAGGAACAATCCTAGATTGAGAGAGAGAGAATGTGGTCACTGACCCGAGTAGGAACAATCCTAGAGTGAGAGAGAGAGAATGTGGACACTGACCCGAGTAGGAACAATCCTAGAGTGAGAGAGAGAATGTGGTCACTGACCCGAGTAGAAACAATTCTAGAGTGAGAGAGAGAGAATGTGGTCACTGACCCGAGTAGGAACAATCCTACAGAGTGAGAGAGAGAATGTGGACACTGACCCGAGTAGGAACAATCCTAGAGTGAGAGAGAGAGAATATGGACACTGACCAGAGTAGGAACAATCCTAGAGTGAGAGAGAGAATGTGGTTACTGACCCGAGTAGGAACAATCCTACAGAGTGAGAGAGAGAGAATGTGGTCACTGACCCGAGTAGGAACAATCCTACAGAGTGAGAGAGAGAGAATGTGGTCACTGACCCGAGTAGGAACAATCCTACAGAGTGAGAGAGAGAGAATGTGGTCACTGACCCGAGTAGGAACAATCCTACAGAGTGAGAGAGAGAGAATGTGGTCACTGACCCGAGTAGAAACAATCCTACAGAGTGAGAGAGAGAGAATGTGGTCACTGACCCGAGTAGGAACAATCCTACAGAGTGAGAGAGAGAGAATGTGGTCAATGACCCGAGTAGGAACAATCCTACAGAGTGAGAGAGAGAATGTGGTCACTGACCCGAGTAGATACAATCCTATAGAGTGAGAGAGAGAGAATGTGGTCACTGACTCGAGTAGAAACAATCCTAGAGTGAGAGAGAGAATGTGGTCACTGACCCGAGTAGAAACAATCCTAGAGTGAGAGAGAGAGAATGTGGACACTGACCCGAGTAGGAACAATCCTATAGAGTGAGAGAGAGAGAATGTGGTCACTGACCCGAGTAGGAACAATCCTACAGAGTGACAGAGAGAGAATGTGGTCACTGACCCGAGTAGGAACAATCCTACAGAGTGAGAGAGAGAATGTGGTCACTGACCCGAGTAGGTAAAATCCTAGAGTGAGAGAGAGAATGTGGTCACTGACCCGAGTAGGAACAATCCTACAGAGTTAGAGAGAGAATGTGGTCACTGACCCGAGTAGAAACAATCCTAGAGTGAGAGAGAGAGAATGTGGTCACTGACCCGAGTAGGAACAATCCTACAGAGTGAGAGAGAGAGAATGTGGTCACTGACCCGAGTAGGAACAATCCTACAGAGTGAGAGTGAGAGAATGTGGTCACTGACCCGAGTAGGAACAATCCTAGAGTGAGAGTGAGAGAATGTGGTCACTGACCCGAGTAGGAACAATACTAGAGTGAGAGAGAGAGAATGTGGTCACTGACCCGAGTAGGAACAATCCTAGATTGAGAGAGAGAGAATGTGGTCACTGACCCGAGTAGGAACAATCCTAGAGTGAGAGAGAGAGAATGTGGACACTGACCCGAGTAGGAACAATCCTAGAGTGAGAGAGAGAATGTGGTCACTGACCCGAGTAGAAACAATCCTAGAGTGAGAGAGTGAGAATGTGGTCACTGACCCGAGTAGGAACAATCCTAGAGTGAGAGAGAGAGGTCACTGACCCGAGTAGGAACAATCCTACAGAGTGACAGAGAGAGAATGTGGACACTGACCAGAGTAGGAACAATCCTAGAGTGAGAGAGAGAATGTGGTTACTGACCCGAGTAGAAACAATCCTAGAGTGAGAGAGAGAGAATGTGGTCACTGATCCGAGTAGGAACAATCCTACAGAGTGAGAGAGAGAGAATGTGGTCACTGACCCGAGTAGGAACAATCCTACAGAGTGAGAGAGAGAATGTGGTCACTGACCCGAGTAGAAACAATCCTACAGAGTGAGAGAGAGAGAATGTGGTCACTGAGCCGAGTAGGAACAATCATACAGAGTGAGAGAGAGAGAATGTGGTCACTGACGCGAGTAGGACCAATCCTACAGAGTGAGAGAGAGAGAATGTGGTCACTGACCCGAGTAGGAACAATCCTAGAGTGAGAGAGAGAGAGAATGTGGTCACTGACCCGAGTAGGAATAATCCTGCAGAGTGAGAGAGAGAGAATGTGGTCACTGACCCGAGTAGGAACAATCCTAGAGTGAGAGAGAGAGAATGTGGTCACTGACCCGAGTAGGAACAATCCTATAGAGTGAGAGAGAGAATGTGGTCACTGACGCAAGTAGGAACAATCCTACAGAGTGAGAGAGAGAGAATGTGGTCACTGACCCGAGTAGGAACAATCCTACAGAGTGAGAGAGAGAGAATGTGGTCACTGAGCCGAGTAGGAACAATCCTACAGAGTGAGACAGAGAGAATGTGGTCACTGACCCGAGTAGGAACAATCCTAGAGTGAGAGAGAGAGAATGTGGGCAATGACCCGAGTAGGAACAATCCTAGAGTGAGAGAGAGAGAATGTGGTCACTGACCCAAGTAGGTAAAATCCTAGAGTGAGAGAGAGAATGTGGTCACTGACCCGAGTAGGTAAAATCCTAGAGTGAGAGAGAGAATGTGGTCACTGACCCGAGTAGGTACAATCCTTGAGTGAGAGAGAGAATGTGGTCACTGATCCGAGTAGAAACAATCCTAGAGTGAGAGAGAGAGAATGTGGTCACTGACCCGAGTAGGAACAATCCTAGAGTGAGAGAGAGAGAATGTGGACACTGACCCGAGTAGGAACAATCCTAGAGTGAGAGTGAGAGAATGTGGTCACTGACCCGAGTAGGAACAATCCTAGAGTGAGAGTGAGAGAATGTGGTCACTGACCCGAGTAGGAACAATCCTAGATTGAGAGAGAGAGAATGTGGTCACTGACCCGAGTAGGAACAATCCTAGAGTGAGAGAGAGAGAATGTGGTCACTGACCCGAGTAGGAACAATCCTAGATTGAGAGAGAGAGAATGTGGTCACTGACCCGAGTAGGAACAATCCTAGAGTGAGAGAGAGAGAATGTGGACACTGACCCGAGTAGGAACAATCCTAGAGTGAGAGAGAGAATGTGGTCACTGACCCGAGTAGAAACAATTCTAGAGTGAGAGAGAGAGAATGTGGTCACTGACCCGAGTAGGAACAATCCTACAGAGTGAGAGAGAGAATGTGGACACTGACCCGAGTAGGAACAATCCTAGAGTGAGAGAGAGAGAATATGGACACTGACCAGAGTAGGAACAATCCTAGAGTGAGAGAGAGAATGTGGTTACTGACCCGAGTAGGAACAATCCTACAGAGTGAGAGAGAGAGAATGTGGTCACTGACCCGAGTAGGAACAATCCTACAGAGTGAGAGAGAGAGAATGTGGTCACTGACCCGAGTAGGAACAATCCTACAGAGTGAGAGAGAGAGAATGTGGTCACTGACCCGAGTAGGAACAATCCTACAGAGTGAGAGAGAGAGAATGTGGTCACTGACCCGAGTAGAAACAATCCTACAGAGTGAGAGAGAGAGAATGTGGTCACTGACCCGAGTAGGAACAATCCTACAGAGTGAGAGAGAGAGAATGTGGTCAATGACCCGAGTAGGAACAATCCTACAGAGTGAGAGAGAGAATGTGGTCACTGACCCGAGTAGATACAATCCTATAGAGTGAGAGAGAGAGAATGTGGTCACTGACTCGAGTAGAAACAATCCTAGAGTGAGAGAGAGAATGTGGTCACTGACCCGAGTAGAAACAATCCTAGAGTGAGAGAGAGAATGTGGTCACTGACCCGAGTAGAAACAATCCTATAGAGTGAGAGAGAGAGAATGTGGTCACTGACCCGAGTAGGAACAATCATAGAGAGAGAGAGAGAGAGAATGTGGTCACTGACCCGAGTAGGAACAATCCTACAGAGTGAGAGAGAGAATGTGGTCACTGACCCGAGTAGGAACAATCCTAGAGTGAGAGAGAGAGAATGTGGTCACTGACCCGAGTAGGAACAATCCTACAGAGTGAGAGAGAGAATGTGGTCACTGACCCGAGTAGGAACAATCCTACAGAGTGAGAGAGAGAATGTGGTCACTGACCAGAGTAGGAACAATCCTAGAGTGAGAGAGAGAGGTCACTGACCCGAGTAGGAACAATCCTACAGAGTGACAGACAGAGAATGTGGTCACTGACCCGAGTAGGAACAATCCTACAGAGTGACAGAGAGAGAATGTGGTCACTGACCCGAGTAGAAACAATCCTAGAGTGAGAGAGAGAGAATGTGGACACTGACCCGAGTAGGAACAATCCTATAGAGTGAGAGAGAGAGAATGTGGTCACTGACCCGAGTAGGAACAATCCTACAGAGTGAGAGAGAGAGAATGTGGTCACTGACCCGAGTAGGAACAATCCTACAGAGTGAGAGAGAGAATGTGGTCACTGACCCGAGTAGGAACAATCCTACAGAGTGAGAGAGAGAATGTGGTCACTGACCCGAGTAGGAACAATCCTAGAGTGAGAGAGAGAGAATGTGGGCAATGACCCGAGTAGGAACAATCCTAGAGTGAGAGAGAGAGAATGTGGTCACTGACCCAAGTAGGTAAAATCCTAGAGTGAGAGAGAGAATGTGGTCACTGACCCGAGTAGGTAAAATCCTAGAGTGAGAGAGAGAATGTGGTCACTGACCCGAGTAGGTACAATCCTTGAGTGAGAGAGAGAATGTGGTCACTGATCCGAGTAGAAACAATCCTAGAGTGAGAGAGAGAGAATGTGGTCACTGACCCGAGTAGGAACAATCCTACAGAGTGAGAGAGAGAGAATGTGGTCACTGACCCGAGTAGGAACAATCCTACAGAGTGAGAGTGAGAGAATGTGGTCACTGACCCGAGTAGGAACAATCCTAGAGTGAGAGTGAGAGAATGTGGTCACTGACCCGAGTAGGAACAATCCTAGATTGAGAGAGAGAGAATGTGGTCACTGACCCGAGTAGGAACAATCCTAGAGTGAGAGAGAGAGAATGTGGTCACTGACCCGAGTAGGAACAATCCTAGATTGAGAGAGAGAGAATGTGGTCACTGACCCGAGTAGGAACAATCCTAGAGTGAGAGAGAGAGAATGTGGACACTGACCCGAGTAGGAACAATCCTAGAGTGAGAGAGAGAATGTGGTCACTGACCCGAGTAGAAACAATTCTAGAGTGAGAGAGAGAGAATGTGGTCACTGACCCGAGTAGGAACAATCCTACAGAGTGAGAGAGAGAATGTGGACACTGACCCGAGTAGGAACAATCCTAGAGTGAGAGAGAGAGAATATGGACACTGACCAGAGTAGGAACAATCCTAGAGTGAGAGAGAGAATGTGGTTACTGACCCGAGTAGGAACAATCCTACAGAGTGAGAGAGAGAGAATGTGGTCACTGACCCGAGTAGGAATAATCCTACAGAGTGAGAGAGAGAGAATGTGGTCACTGACCCGAGTAGGAACAATCCTACAGAGTGAGAGAGAGAGAATGTGGTCACTGACCCGAGTAGGAACAATCCTACAGAGTGAGAGAGAGAGAATGTGGTCACTGACCCGAGTAGAAACAATCCTACAGAGTGAGAGAGAGAGAATGTGGTCACTGACCCGAGTAGGAACAATCCTACAGAGTGAGAGAGAGAGAATGTGGTCAATGACCCGAGTAGGAACAATCCTACAGAGTGAGAGAGAGAATGTGGTCACTGACCCGAGTAGATACAATCCTATAGAGTGAGAGAGAGAGAATGTGGTCACTGACTCGAGTAGAAACAATCCTAGAGTGAGAGAGAGAATGTGGTCACTGACCCGAGTAGAAACAATCCTAGAGTGAGAGAGAGAGAATGTGGACACTGACCCGAGTAGGAACAATCCTATAGAGTGAGAGAGAGAGAATGTGGTCACTGACCCGAGTAGGAACAATCCTACAGAGTGACAGAGAGAGAATGTGGTCACTGACCCGAGTAGGAACAATCCTACAGAGTGAGAGAGAGAATGTGGTCACTGACCCGAGTAGGTAAAATCCTAGAGTGAGAGAGAGAATGTGGTCACTGACCCGAGTAGGAACAATCCTACAGAGTGAGAGAGAGAGAATGTGGTCACTGACCCGAGTAGGAACAATCCTACAGAGTGAGAGTGAGAGAATGTGGTCACTGACCCGAGTAGGAACAATCCTAGAGTGAGAGTGAGAGAATGTGGTCACTGACCCGAGTAGGAACAATACTAGAGTGAGAGAGAGAGAATGTGGTCACTGACCCGAGTAGGAACAATCCTAGATTGAGAGAGAGAGAATGTGGTCACTGACCCGAGTAGGAACAATCCTAGAGTGAGAGAGAGAGAATGTGGACACTGACCCGAGTAGGAACAATCCTAGAGTGAGAGAGAGAATGTGGTCACTGACCCGAGTAGAAACAATCCTAGAGTGAGAGAGTGAGAATGTGGTCACTGACCCGAGTAGGAACAATCCTAGAGTGAGAGAGAGAGGTCACTGACCCGAGTAGGAACAATCCTACAGAGTGACAGAGAGAGAATGTGGACACTGACCAGAGTAGGAACAATCCTAGAGTGAGAGAGAGAATGTGGTTACTGACCCGAGTAGAAACAATCCTAGAGTGAGAGAGAGAGAATGTGGTCACTGATCCGAGTAGGAACAATCCTACAGAGTGAGAGAGAGAGAATGTGGTCACTGACCCGAGTAGGAACAATCCTACAGAGTGAGAGAGAGAATGTGGTCACTGACCCGAGTAGAAACAATCCTACAGAGTGAGAGAGAGAGAATGTGGTCACTGAGCCGAGTAGGAACAATCATACAGAGTGAGAGAGAGAGAATGTGGTCACTGACGCGAGTAGGACCAATCCTACAGAGTGAGAGAGAGAGAATGTGGTCACTGACCCGAGTAGGAACAATCCTAGAGTGAGAGAGAGAGAGAATGTGGTCACTGACCCGAGTAGGAATAATCCTGCAGAGTGAGAGAGAGAGAATGTGGTCACTGACCCGAGTAGGAACAATCCTAGAGTGAGAGAGAGAGAATGTGGTCACTGACCCGAGTAGGAACAATCCTATAGAGTGAGAGAGAGAATGTGGTCACTGACGCAAGTAGGAACAATCCTACAGAGTGAGAGAGAGAGAATGTGGTCACTGACCCGAGTAGGAACAATCCTACAGAGTGAGAGAGAGAGAATGTGGTCACTGAGCCGAGTAGGAACAATCCTACAGAGTGAGACAGAGAGAATGTGGTCACTGACCCGAGTAGGAACAATCCTACAGAGTGAGAGAGAGAGAATGTGGTCACTGACCCGAGTAGGAACAATCCTAGGGTGAGAGAGAGAGAATGTGGTCACTGACCCGAGTAGGAACAATCCTACAGAGTGAGAGAGAGAATGTGGACACTGACCCGAGTAGGAACAATCCTAGAGTGAGAGAGAGAGAATGTGGTCACTGACCCGAGTAGGAAGAATCCTAGAGTGAGAGAGAGAATGTGGTCACTGACCCGAGTAGGAAGAATCCTAGAGTGAGAGAGAGAATGTGGACACTGACGCGAGTAGGAACAATCCTATAGAGTGAGAGAGAGAGAATGTGGTCACTGACGCGAGTAGGAACAATCCTATAGAGTGAGAGAGAGAGAATGTGGTCACTGACCCGAGTAGGAACAATCCTAGAGGGAGAGAGAGAATGTGGTCACTGACCCGAGTAGGAACAATCCTAGAGTGAGAGAGAGAGAATGTGGGCAATGACCCGAGTAGGAACAATCCTAGAGTGAGAGAGAGAATGTGGTCACTGACCCGAGTAGGAACAATCCTAGAGTGAGACAGAGAATGTGGTCACTGACCCTAGCCGGAACATTGAGAGCATTAAGAACAAGTTCATTGTTCATGCCAGGTTCAAACAGCATATAGTAGACAGAGTCTGTCTTAAACTGTACTAAATATAAACAAGACTTGATTCAGAGACGGGAACACTTGCACATACGAGGTGTGTTACTGCCACAGAGCACAAGGCTGTGGAAAGTGATGATCTTGAGCCAGAACTCAACTTCTTCTATCACTTGTCTGAATCTCTTGGCACCTTGTTCGGTACAAAATGCATCCCCGAGAAAACATTAAATACCAGTCATATTTTACCAAAAAAATCCGTTGTCTCAAATATGTTGGCATGTCAAATATAAGCTGAAGCAAGCTGTGACTGGTACCTGGTCACTGCACTGGACACTGACATCTGGCCAGGTTCAGGCTGTGTTTCTCCTCTGTCAGAACCGCTACCTGCAATAGAAACACGTCAAATTAGATTAGGATGAGAATAGGTTTGTCCTTTGGTTTGTCTCTAATTCTCTGTGCAATAGATACTCTGCAAGGTCGTCCTTACGAGTGATACAAAAAAGCATGTTATTAAAATAAGCCAAGATACACAAAATGATCCCTGTCGCCAGCTATAACACCACCATTTGCAACTGTTATCCGTGTAAGAATCATCTTTCTTCAAGTCGAAAGCATGGAACAACAGAATACTATTTAGCCCATCAAGCCCATTCCAACACCAGCACCCACCCTGCACAATTTGAATTGTTTTTCTGCCAATTTGTCTCCAGATCACACACGAAAGAAGAATATCAGATATAAGTTTCTCTCGTTAACTTTTGGCTCTCCCATCACATTGCTGATGGATTGTTGGCGGAATTGAGAAAAATCACTAAATAAAAATAGTGGGCACTTTTTGTGATGGGGGATTCTGCCAACATGTTTAATTAAACAGAAGGAGTCGTTCGTTAATGAAATGGGGTTGGTGAGAAAAAAAATTACATTAAACAGAACTGGTCATAATTTGACAGTAATAGGTTTGGGCATTTAATGCAGTCTAAATATGTCAATTTATTAATTGAATAAAAATAGCAACTATCGATTTCAAGAAGATTGCCATGAATTTATGAATTAAATAAAAAGAAATAAAACACAGTTGCCCCAAAACTAATCGAATAAAAGAACGGGAGAATCCATCAAAATGATTGCAATAAAATGTATTAATGAAATATATAAAATGAACAGTCGAATATGGCTACTCAAACTGTATTAATGAAACAAAAAGAGTGGTTATTATTAAATAAAATATGGAGGTACCAAAAAAAATTAATTAATATTTGTTTAATTAATATTTGAGCTGTGGGTGGTGGGAATATTTTTAAATCAATATTCTACATTTTCTGTTACTGCGCGCTCTCTACCCTGTGCTCCCCAACAGCTATCGTCCCCCCTTGCTCACTAACATCCCCCTCACCATCAGTCCCTAATACGTCCCCCTCATACCTGCTGATATGCTGCCCTGAGCCTAGAAATCTTTATTGCTTCGAGATGGCCAACAAAGATCAGGCTGTGAGGGCAATTGAAAAATGGAGCAAGCCCCAAACTTTAGAGGAGCAAATCTGAGCAATTGGGGAGCGGTGGAGCGAGGTGATTGTCGTGATTAAAAGCACTCAGCGGGAGGTGAGGCCTAAGTGGCCAAAAGTGTGGAGAGAAGTGGCCACTGGACATGGATCAGAAGATGATGGGGGATACAGGGCTACAGAGTACTAGAGCACCAGACAGCGGGACAAAGCACTGGCGAGGAGAGGAGCCTCGAAAGAGTTTGTGACCAGGGAACAGAGGGAGGAATGTAGAACAGAGTAACGAGGGGAAGGCTGAGCACAGTTTCCAGTGTGAACCTCACTAAGGGTTGAATTTTGCCGGTGCTCAGAGGGCGGGTTTGGAGGCAGGTCCGCTGTCAAAATAGCAAAGATTGACAGTGGGTAGGAACGCCGCTTTCAACCCGCCTCCATGCGAGTCTCCCAGGTGTCGGGTCTGTCTGCACAGAACTGACCCGACACCAAGCAGCAGGGGAGACAATTTAGATCACTAAATGGCTTGTTAACAGCCAATTTAATGCTACGTTGAGCCTACCTTCTAATTTTACGTGCTTCCCCACGGGTTACCCGCTGCTCGGGGAACACGACTGCTCACCCTGCCGTGAGTTGAGTCTACTTTGATTTATCTGATTACCTGACAGCTGCAGAAGTGGTATAAAGGATACCATGTTGCAGCTGTTCAGTTTCAGAGCTCAGAAACTGTTGGTTACTCCATTTGTAAGACATATAGGGGAAAAAATTAGGTTGATTTGCGCCTCTTGTTAGTGCCCCTGGAGGGCGCTAACCGGGCGCAAATCCCTGAGCGCCCGGGCACGGCGCCACTAATGCCTCATGCGAAATTCAGCGGGAGGTTAGTGGCGGTGGTAGCTGGTAGCACCGCTGCACCATCGGCAATGACGTCATCGCCGTGCGCAGCGCCCCACTCGTGCCGCGGCCGCAAACTTCGCTTGCGCCCCCTGACCTATCACCGGACGATATGTCCGGCAGGGTCGGGGGGTGTTTTTGCAGCGGTGGCGGCAGTAGTAAAGGGGGCAGGTGTCGGGCGGCCATTTTTTTGGGGCCGACTGCCAGCACCTGCCCTGTTCCCCTTTTTTCCTCGGGGTGCCGGCTGTGATCGCTCAGCCCAGCACTCCTCTTGAGTGCCGGGCTCTTTTCATGGTGCCCCGCTCCCTGGTGGTCTAGCAGGGCCCCAGTGAGCGCAGCGCTAGGCCCCTCCCCTTTAATCAGGGGAGGAGGCCTGCAATGACGCAGCGCTACGTGCCGGCGCGCGTGCCGCTGTTGCATGTAGCGCCACGACATTCCGTTGTAGTGCCCCAAGAAGGAGGTGAAGCACTTCCAGTAGCGCTCCACCTCCTGCTTGGGGCGCTACAACTGAATTTCCGGTGGAGGGGCGCTACTTTTTTCGGGGCGCTAAAATTAGCGCCCCAAAAGGGGGTGATACCCAATTTTTCCCCCATAGAGCTTTCTGTAGCTTGCAAGTGTTTAGAGCCAACTCTCTATCCAGTGGCACCCCCTTGGAACAATCTCTCTCACCATTGACAGATCGCTTCTGTCATCTCAACTTCAGCTGCCATCTATTTCAGCAACATCGGTGCCCTTGAAAAAATCTCACCTTGGTCCTCAGAATCCCTCCACAATCAGCCCCAGCACCAACATCACCAACAACACCAACCTTCTCCGCAATAACCTGATGCTGCATAGGACACAGGGCATCAGCTCTCGACAACATTGCTGCCCGGGAGGCCAGCAATGGCATCACCATGGCCAGATTTACTTCACTTGACGCTGTACACCCTGGCTGCCACATGATGCGCCACGTTGACACCACCCCACACCAGCACCATAAAGCATCCCTATAATGTCCAAGCCATTCCTTTCACACTCATCACAATAGGCGGGGAGGGAAGTGGGGGGGTGGTAGTTGTGCCTCAACTTTCACTGGAACTCACTAAGACACTTCTCAAGGTGAGCACAGATCTGTCCAATAAAGTGAAGTGTTGAAAATATAGATTTCAATGTTTGACAACACATTAACAGAAACTTCACATGAACATTGGCTAAACCACTCAAGTGCCTACCCTTGTGTGTTGTTAGTTGGTATGCTTGAAGTAGGACGAGGGTGAGTGTGAGGGGTGGCTAGTGAGATGGGGAAGTGATAATGTAGATAGAGAGGGATGGGTGGAGGTGCAAGGTAAGTTGGTGTGAGTAAGGATGTGCAGGAGTAGGGTAGGGAAGACATAGTGATGTGGATGTGATGAGTGGCACAGCAGGATGAGATTGAGTGTGGCTTGGCAGTAACGTTTCGTGGTCTGCTCAGATCAATGAAAGGTTTGCGCCACTGCAGCCTGGTCCTCCTGACAACATCCCTGCTTGTGTCCTCCTGTGCAATGTGCAACCAGGCTGCGTTGGTCTCCTGGGGAGGTCTCTTCCGCCCATGGGAAGGGAAGAGAGCCTCCCTGTGTGCTGTGACTCCCTCCATATGCTTATGGAGGGAGTCATGCGAGAGCCTAGGTGCAGCCGTCCACCTTTGTGCAGTGCTTGTCAGTGTTTGCTGCAGAACACTGACAGAACACTGACAGAACAACTGTCATAATGAATGTGGACATGGCCCCTTTAAGGAAACCGGCTGATGACGCATCATCAAATGACGTCATCAGACCTGCTTCCTTTTAATTGGCCGGGAAACATGCAGGGCGGGCTTAACAAGCCCAATCTACGTAAAATCGCTTGGAGAGAGTGGGCTGGAGCTGGGAGCGGCGCCCACCACTTACCTCTCCCGCCGCGATCCCACCTCCGCTGGTGAAATCGCGGCCTAAGAGTGGGAAGGACAGAACTGGAGCAGGGCCTGGTGCGGGATTCTTGGTACTCTTTCAGAATGGTGGAGGTGTGGAGCGGGGAGCGGGGAGGTGGGGGAAGTGGTTATTCAGTGACCTAAGGCAGGTTGTGAGACTCAATGAAGTACCGCATCACAGTGATATATTCCACTTCACTATGGGGTGTCTGGGGAATACAGCTGGTATAGATTTGTTTCTAATCGTGATGTGTCCACTTTCTAAACCTTGCATCCTTCATTTTCAATAACACTTCAACACAAATGTGCTGTGATCAGCAGCATTACTGAATACGATCGGCAATATGAAGAATCAGGAATAAGTAAATAACGGGCCCGGAAGAAAGATTTTTAATTAAATGTGTTCACCTTTAATTTCATCACGAAAACAACAGGAGTGCAATGGACAACATTTAGTTTGGAAATAAATAAGATGCACGCATAGAGGATTACACTTACTGCTGTGATGGGGGAGTTCGGGCTCTATACTGTGGCTGTCATGTAACGTTAGATGAGCTCCACTGTACATAATGGGTCACATAATCTGTGTCTCATAGCATCACTTAAAGATACAGTATCAATAGGATGCTGCAGCCATTCACTGTTTTTAATATACAGTAAATATACTTAAACTCGCCTGTTTCATTTTTAGATGCTGAAGCTTGTTCTTTACTTTCAACTTTCACCGTTTTCTATGTTGGAAATAAAAACAGAAGACTGGTTAGGAAAGTGAGAATTGAATTCTAAACCAATCGTTGGCTGTTATTTTAATACCTAATTGCTAAATCAACATTATGCACACTTTATAAAAACTGGAAAAAAATAGACGTTGCAATACAACAGAGAGTTAAAAAAAATAAGGGATACAGGCATTCTTCAATTCTAACTGAGGAGGTGGCCAGCACGCCCCCAATCCCAGCAGAAGTGGTAGACTAGACAACATTCAAACCCAGCTGAAAATAGTTCATATAAATTGTAATCCCATCTGAATTCAGTTATCCCTCAATCCCATCCGAGAAGATGAGCTATATAGCCCCAATGATGGATCTGAGATCGGACGGGCATTCCAGAGATTTTTTTATGTAAGAAATTACATTGCACATTGAATCTTCCCCGGTAGTTATTCTAGACCATATGACAGCTAATGCACTATCAACATTCAGAGAGGCCACCATCATCGTATTCCCCCAAAGAATAAAGATTCTGTCCAATGTGCCTTTTACTGACACAAACTGAACGTGGAACTCGCTACCACAAGGAGTAGTTGAGGCGAATAGCATAGATGCATTTAAGGGGAAGCTACAGAAACACATGAGGGAGAAAGGGATAGAAGGTTATGCTGATAGGGTTAGATGAAGAGGGTTGAGAGGAGGCTCGTGTGGGGCATAAACACCGGCACGGACCAGATGGGCCGAATGACCTGTTTCTGTGTTGTACATTCTATATAAAACAATTCTGTCAGTTTATGGGGTACAGGCATGGTGCATCTAGCAGTAGGTGATTGAAATCTGTCAATGTTATGTGACAGCCAATGGTTGAGTTGAAGACCTTCCTTATTTGATATATTTGAGTCAAAAGGACTCAGAAGGTACGTGATTCCTTGACTCACCTATGAAAGGTTGTCAACCAATTATTAGAATACAACTCCGTCTCTTACCTCCTGTGGCACTTCCTCTACAGGTTGAGAGCCGCCCTTAACCTCAGGTCTGGTCTCTAGATGTCTGACTGGCTGAGGGAGTTGAGGGGCAACTTTTGCTATCCAGGTAAACATCCTGTATAGGGGGCGGGGAAAGAGATAAATCAGAAAGCCAAAATCATGATTTTAAAATGATAGGTTGTAAGTAGGTATGATATTGTAACCACTCTAATACATCAGAATACGATCACATAAACATTGAGACATGAAACAGACCTATATTCTGCAAAAAATACTGCATTACTTTCCCTGCTTTGGAGCAGATGGCAGCTGTAGAATTGAGGGAGATCCGGAATTGGGACAACAGCAGAGGTGATGGAGGAAGACGTGCTAAAATGTTAATACTGTGAATAAATCCCCCACCCCCAAGGCCTATAGGGGCACAACCAGGATCCTGAGGATTGGCTACAGAATGGTGGGACAATGAACACCATGGAAGTGCAACAGGATGGCTCAAGGGCCAAAGTGTTTATGAAAAGCTTTTGGAGAAATTCCTCGCCAGGCCAAAGGGGCTGAAAAATTTAAAGCAATTGTGCAAAAGTGTGCAAATATCAGAAACCATGAGAAGAAGTTAGGGACCTGGTCACGCTGGATCCCTGTCAACTCCGGGAGTTCCTGGTCAGCTTTGTAAGGGATGGAACCTCCGCCTGCCCCATACAAGGCCAACGACACCAAGGGAGCAGAGCTGAGGGCTGGGAATCCCTACGCCAGGAGTTCCTGCTTCCCCCAGCTCAGAAGAGACCCACCATATTATTGGAGGCCAGTACACCAAGACAGATGAGGTGTACTGTTCTCCAGATGGGCACAAATGGGCCCCAAGGGGGTGTGCAAAAGCAAGAAACGCACCCTGAACCCCTGAAGAAAGGTAGACATCTGAGAAGGAACTTTATAACGGCATAGAGAAAGTAAACGAGGGACAAAAAATTCAGATATTCCAGGACAACAGGACACAAGTGGAGGTTTCTGAAGGGACAATTTCGGAAAAGATGGTGTTTTGGAAGTATCAGATCAAATGGACTGTAACAAAAACTTGTATTTATATAATGCCTTTAACGTAGTAAATCGCCCAAGGCGCTTCACATACTTAACAGCGCTTAACAGTGAACATACAGTGCAATAATAAACACTGACTGTGTAACAATGAGCAGATTGTACAAAAGTAAGCAGCGAGGCCCTGAAAATACCCGAAGTTCTCCCACTCTCTCACTATAACTTTACACTGTTTCTCTGAAGGTTCCGCCAAGCGCCCATCAAAGTTGCAGCGGGAGACTGGAGGGGTTAAATTGGGTCACCCCTGAAAACGGGTGCGGGGACCGTGATGCACGGCAGCATGTCAAATTCGTGCTGCGTGCTGCTTTGAATGATTGCTGCATGTTCACTGGCTGCACGCATCAGCAGGGGGCCCTGATATCGTGAATGCCTAGCGCTACTTAAGGCAGCCTGCACCTCTTAAAGGGGAGGTGCATTTTGGCTGGGAGTCATTTCAGAAGTGAATGTGTCCTGTGAAAGAGTGAAGAATGGCTGACCATGGTGGAGCGCGTGCACCAAGGTTTTCTGATAATGCGCTGGAGGCTGTGGTGGAAGAGGTGGAATGGAGGAGAGATGTCCTATATCCGTAGGGGGGCAGATGGCCCTCCAGACACATGATCGGGAGGCAGTGGGGAAAAATAACGGCGGACGTCAATGCCAGGAGTGTTGCTCCAAGAACATGGATGCAGTGCAGGAAGAAGTTTAATGATCCTACGTGAGTTGGGTGAGTTCATCTTCAAATGCCATATCCTACCAACTGCACCACTAGCCTGCTCTGCTGCTCAATTCACCACACCCCCACCACCCACCTACCAACAATCTCTATCAACCAGGTCTCAACCCTACCATTCATGTGCCTTGTCCCTTTTTCATTTCAGATACCCAAGAATTGGAACCTGCCCAGTTCAGTGGAGGAAGGGGGAGAAAGTGAAGATGAAGAAATACCGTCAATCTATCTCACAGTCGCAGCCACCAGCTCAAATACCGACACTGCATGTATTTTAGAGGCTAGGATAGAAGAGGGTTCTGCACGTGTAGAGACACCGGGCACAACTGGGCAGGAGCCAGGGCGTGCCAGCTCACCGGAGGGCGAGGTCGCACACTAGTTCTGCTGCAGAGGACTCAGATGAGGACTTCCATGGGCCAGGCTACAGAAGAAGGCTGATGGGTGTACACACCCAAATGCTTGGTGCACTGGAAAGCCTGCCAGAATGCCTGCGCTCAATGTCAAGGAGCATGGAATAGTCCAGCACCAACTTGGCACAAGGCTTTTCACAGAGCTGGGAGCCCATCCTTTCCAACATGGAACGGGTGGTCACCTCCATCAGCACACCTGTGGAACCCAGCATGATGCAGCGTCTGATAGCCATGTCTCAGCTTCCATTGCAGCACAAACAGCTTCCACCAATGGTGTGAGTGCTGCCATGTAAGCTTCTGCCATGCAAGCTCAGGCTGTTGCCATGCAAGCTTCTGCCATGCAAGCTCAGGCTGTTGCCATGCAAGCTTCTGCCATGCAAGCTCAGGCTGTTGCCATGCAAGCTTCTGCCATGCAAGCTCAGACTGCTGACATCATGTCTGTGGATATCAGTGTTCAAAGGGCTACCAGGGCATTACAACAGTCCATCAATCTGTTCTCCAACAGATTATTCGGATTGTTGAGGCGCCGCCCTGGGAGAGTGGCCGTGGCGCTGTGGAGTACGAACATCTTGTCCTCTCTCAGAATGCCAGCATTCGTGCTCCCACCCCTGCCCCACCACCTGTACCCTTGCCGTTGCCAGCCAGCCCAGCCTGCTGCAGCCCAGAGCTGCTCGAGGTCGCCCTCCAAGGCCATCTGCAGTTTCCTCAACTGAAGGTCAGCAGCCTTCCACTACCCACGCTGCAGCCATTGGGGAAGCACCTCGTAGGAGCACTAACAGAAGCAAAGGCACATGGAAGAGGCACTAAGGGAATGCACAAGGGTGATTAGTTTATTTTTGTATGCATTATGTCATGATTTAATTTATAAATTTGGATTGGAATGTGAATTTTCTGCTGGCTTTTATATTTGTGTTGTCGGAAAGTGGACGATGTGATGGTCAGTGATAGAGGAAAGGTAAGGAGTGGGGGACTGTTGGGGAGTTGTGGTTGGGGTTACTGGTATTGCTCATGAATTAGTTGATAACGTAAAGCCCAGGCAGAAAGGGGCTGTCTACGTTGTATCCTCCCTTCCTCTTCCTGTTCCTCCACTTCCTGTGCATTTCCTCCTCCTCCTCCACTTCCTCCTCCTCTTCCTCGTGCTCCTCAGCTTCTCACCTGATAGGTGGTGGCAAGGGCTGTTCCCTCATAATGGCGAGGTTGTGCAGCATGCAGCATACTATCACAAATCTTGATATCTGCTCAGCTAAGTACTGCAGGGCTCCTTCAGAGCAGTCCAAGCAGCAGAAGCGTTGCTTGAGGACGCCGATGGTGTGCTCTATAATGTTCCTTGTGGCAACATGGCTCTCATTGTAGGCCTGCTGTGCACGTGTGTGTGGGTGCTGGACTGGAGTCATGAGCCATGTCATGAGTGGATAACCCTTGTCGCTCAGTAGCCAGCCTTTGACTTGCCGTGGTGGGTCAAATTCAGCTGGCACAGAGGACTGCCACAGAATGAAGGAATCATGACTACTGCCAGGATACACCTGCATGAGGCGCTGCCTGTGGTCGCACACCAGCTGCACATTGAGGGAGTGGCATCCCTGTTGGTACAGGAAAATGGCCGAGTGCACATGAGGCGCACACAAAGCAATGTGCGTGTAATCAATGACGCCCTGCGCCATGGGGAAGCCTGAAATCCATGCAAACCCTCACTCTCGCTCCACCTGCTTGTCCCAGGCAAGAGGGAATAAGAACATAAGATATAGGAGCAGGAGTAGGCCATTTAGCCCCTCGAGCCTGCTCCGTCGTTCAATAAGATCATGGCTGATCTGATCTTGGCCTCAACTCCACTTTCCTGCCCGCTCCCCATAACCCTTGATTCCCCTATTTTTTAAAAATCTGTCTATCTCCACCTTAAATATATTCAATGACCCAGCCTCCACAGCTCTCTGGGTAAGAGAATTCTAAAGATTCACGACCCTCTGAGAGAAGAAATTCCTCCTCATCTCCATTTTAAATGGGTGACCCCTTATTTTGAAACTATGCCCCCTAGTTTTAGATTCCCCCACGAGGGGAAACATCCTCTCTGCAGCTACCCTGTCAAGCCCCCTCAGAATCTTATATGTTTCAATAAGATCACCTCTCATTCTTCTAAACTCCAATGAGTATAGGCCCAACCTGCTCAACCTTTCTTCATAAGACAACCCCCTCATCTCAGGAATCAACCTAGTGAACCTTCTCTGAACTGCCTCCAATGCAAGTATATCCCTCCTTAAATTAGGAGATCAAAACTGTGCGCAGTACTCCAGGTGTGGTCTCACCAATGCCCTGTACAGTTGTAGCAAAACTTCCCTACATTTATACTCCATCCCCCTTGCAATAAAGGCCAACATTCTATTTGCCTTCCAAATTACTTGCTGCACCTGCATGCTAACTTTTTGTGTTTCATGTACAAGGACCCCCAGATCCCTCTGTACCGCAGCATTTTGTAGTCTCTCTCCATTTAAATAATAATTTGCTTTTTTATTCTTCCTACCAAAGTGGATAACCTCACATTTTCGCACATTATACTCCATCTGCCAAATTTTTGCCCACTCACTTAACCGATCTATATCCCTTTGCAGATTCTTTGTGTCCTCCTCACAACTTGTTTTCCCACCTATCTTTGTATCATCAGCAAATTTGGCTACATTATACTTGGTCCCTTCATCCAAGTCATTAATATAGATTGTAAATAGTTGAGGCCCCAGCACTGATCCCTGTGGCACCCCACTAGTTACAGTTTGCCAACCTGAAAATGATCCATTTATCCCGACTCTCTATTTTCTGTTAGTTAGCCAATCCTCTATCCATGCTAATATATTACCCCCAACCCCGTGAGCTCTTATCTTGTGCAGTAATCTTTTATGTGGCACCTTATCGAATGCCTTCTGAAAATCCAAATACACTACATCTACTGGTTCCCCTTTATCCACCCTACTCATTACATCCTCAAAGAACTCTAGCAAATTTGTCAAACATGATTTCCTTTTCATAAAACCATGTTCACTCTTATTGATTGTATTATGATTTTCTAAATGTCCTGCTACTACTTCCTTAATAATGGACTCCAGCATTTTCCCAATGACAGATGTTAGACTAACTGGTCTATAGTTTTCTGCTTTCTGTCTCCCTCCTTTCTTGAATAGGGGCATTACATTTGCGGTTTTCCAATCCGCTGGGACCTCTCCGGAATCCAGGGAATTTTGGTAGATTACAACCAATGTATCCACTATCTTTACAGTCACTTCTTTTAAGACTCGAGGCTGCAGGCCATCAAGTCCAGGGGACTTGTCCACCTTTAGTCCCATTAGTTTGCCTAGTACTTTTTCTCTAGTGATAGTGATTGTTTTAAATTCCTCCCTCCCTATAGCCCCTTGATTATCTATTATTATTGGGATGCTTTTAGTGTCTTCTACCATGAAGACCGATACAAAATATTTGTTCAAAGTCTCTGCCATTTCCCTGTTTCCCATTATTGAATGAGAAGAAGCTCATTGTATTCTTTGTATAGAGAGCCTCAGTGACCTCCCTTATGCAGCAGTGTCTGCAAAATGCGAGATGTTACTTATATCTCCAGCAGCAGCCTGGAAGGAGCCAGACGCACTAAAGTTCAGAGCCACGGTCACCTTCACAGCCACAGGCAATGCGATCCTTGCCCTGATCTGAGGTTGCAGTTGTGGCTGCAGCAGTTGGCAGATTTCAGACACGACCTCTTTAGTGAAGCGAAGGTGTCTCAAACATTGGTCGTCGCTGAAGTTGAGGTAAGAGAATTGCTCCCTAAAGACCCTCGGTGGATATGGCCTCCTGCTGAGAGCCCTTCTCCCCCCTCCTCCACCTCCCTCTTCTAGCAGCTTGTCCTGCTCTGTGTGGCCTCTCTTCATTCTCCCAGTCAAGCTCAATTCTAAGAGGAAGAGCCTACCAGGTCACCCATGGCTGGAAGCAACTTGTTTCAGCAACAAGCCTTTAAATTACCAAAAAGGTACTTCAGCACTTGTCAGACCACTCCCGTAGACCTTTGACACTTTAGACAAGTATAGGAAAGCTCCAAAACGCGTAGAATTGCACCAACAACCAGAAAAAATAATCCAGCAACTAACCTGTAAGTAGTTAATAATCCCTTAAAGTAGTGTTGGTGGGGGATCCTTCATGCCGTTTAACGTCATGTTCAGCTGTGCGAGGTTAAGATAAGGCGTAGGCTGGAGCATGGCGCTTGAAATGGCAGCACTGGCGTCAAATCAACATTGCACATTGATTGACGTCATAATCTGCCTGCTCTGCAAGCTGCCGGCGGTCGTTAGGTGCATGCGCATAAACGTCTTTACCAAGATGGCGTCCAGCGCACTTCCTGTCGAAAGTGTGCGTGCGCGCCTCTTGGACGCCATTTTTGAAGCGCTTACAGGCGCTACATAGCCCAGTTTCTTTCCCCACTGGCTTTTCAGGGCCTGACTGTTTAACAGTGAGTGCTATGTATAATAGACACTGAGGGGGATAAACTGGTGTGCTCCAACTGAGTTGCCGGCAACTCGAGTTAACGGCTGCTCAAAATGGCTGCAGCACTACCGGTGAAAAATTCACGCTGGGGGTTGGCAATGTGGAGCGCAGTGCTAACTTACTGTGCAACGCCTTCCTGGTGGCGTTAATGGAGGCCTCTGACCCGAAGTTCCCGTCCACGGTCGGTGGTGCAACTTCTTACAGCCTATGGGAGCGAGGCTGTGGAGTTCGCAAGGCATTGTGGGTAATTAAAGGGGCTATGAATTAAAGGGGCAATGCATTCAAAAATAATAAAAATTACAGTGCAGTGAAAAAATGCAGCTTTCAGCCCTTACTGCCTTTCAATAAAAAATTTACCATTAAAAAGAAGTCCCAAATGGAATTCTTCAGCACTTAAAGCTGAATTCCCTTCCAAACCTTAAAAAATGGGAAAACTGCTTCAGCACTAACAGAAATTGCTCAGCAAGCCAGGGAAAGGGGCACCCAGGATCTTGCAGGCAGCACTCCAGCTTTATGCAGGGGGTCAACACTACAAGAAAGGTCCTCTACCCACAGGGGCCAGGAGGCCCTCCAAAAAGAAGGATGTTGGAGTACATCACCGAGGCCATCACTGCCAGCAGTGCCGCCCCCATCACCTGGCTCCAGTGCCCAAGGAAGCTTCATGACCTCAGACCACTGGTCAAGGTCAGTGAATGCATCTTCAAAAGCTGTCTCTTACCAACTGCATCACTAGCCTCACACACTTCTCAATGCATGACCTCCAATCACTCACCTACCAACAATCTGCGCCAATCACGAGGCACATCTCCTATTCCTAGCCTCACCTTACCCCCTTGGAGGAGATGGTGCAGGCCATTCTTGGCAGGGGCATGGCTGAGCCCTTGGCCAGCGACAGGGCTGAAAGGATACAAGATGCTGGTATCTTCATATGTTATCCTCCTTCTGGCATGCACATCTTGCTTTCCCGTCCTCCCCTCACCACAACTCCACTCTTGTGCCTTCCTCATTTCACACACCCAAGAAATGCAGCCTGCCCAGCCAGTGGTTGACCAAGAAGAAGGAGAGGAGAGTGAAGAAGAAGAAGAAGAAACTCCATCACTCGATTTGACACTCCCAGCCACCAGCTCCTCAAGGTTGACCAACAAGGCCTTATGCAGTGACCCCACTGAAAGTCAGCAGCCTTCCACCAGCCATGCTGCAGCCACTGGGGTAGCACTGCGTGACATCAGTAGGACAGGCAAAAGCACACACAAGACAGTCACTAAGAGAATGCATAAGGGTGATTAGTTGATTTCTTGATGTCATATTGGATGGATAGATGTATAAAGTTGGATTGGAAAGTTTGCTTTGTGGTGGCTTTTATTTCAGCATCATGGCCAAGAGGACGCAGTGATGGTCAGTAACAGAGAGAAGGTAAGGTGTGGGACAAATGTTAAAAGGGGAATTGGGGTTGTGGTCACTGGGACCGCAGGCGGATGATTCCATCCCGGGTATCCCGGCCACAAAGGGGCTGTCTGAGATGCATCCTTCCATATCCTTCCTCCTCTTCTGTGTCTTCCTCTTCCCTCTGCGAGTGGTTGCTGTAAATCTGAAATGACAGCATAAAATGCTGGAAATACTCAGCAGCTCAGGCAGCATCTCAACCTGTGACGTGAACTCTGTTTCTCTCTCCACGGATGTTGTCTGAACTGCTGAGTATTTCCAGCATTTTCTGTTTTCTCAGAGGCCTTCCTTTACCATCCAAGGCCTTGCAAGCGACCAGCAGCACTCCCTACATGTTTAAAAAACTTTTAACATCTATTGCAGCAAGCCACTACTTCAATAAAATCAAAAAAATCCAGTCCAAAAGCTTAAATGCAAACTTACCTGAAAGATGTGTGTGTCCCTTTAAGAGGTGCTGACAGCGCCTCTGTCAGTCTCTTTGCACACTGGGTTTCCCTGGCGAAGTTGTGACCCAGCGCTGAACTCAGCACTCGGGTCGAAGTTGGCCGTGGTGAGGTTAAGTCAGTGTTGCACGCCGACTGATGTCACCAATCCGCCATTTTTTTTTGCAGGGCGCTAATACTTACCGGCAACGCTACCGGGACGGCGAAAATGGAGGAGGCTGCTGGACCCGACACCAGCTGGCGAAAAACTGGCAGCCACCGCTGATCCGCCATTTTCTGACGGTAACGGGTGGCATAAAGCCCCCAAATTTTTCGCCCTGACTGTTTAACAGATGGTGCACTGTACAATAACAGACACAGAGGCCTAGGCTTTCCAATTGGAGCACTGTCGAGTAATAGACTTCATAATCCTGAGTGCACTGTGGAATACAGACACCACAGAGCAATAGATACTGACTTTACAACACTGAACAATAATGCAGACACTGGCTGTGTAACATTGTAAAACAATACAAACTGACCATACAGCACTGAGCGCACTGTAGAATAAATACAGATAATGACTGTACCATCACCACTGAGTGCACACTGTACAATAATAGAAACTGCACTAGAGCAGGCTTACCTCTCCTCCCCGCCTGGGTGGTAGCCAGGCAGAGTGTACCCTAAGTGCATTCTGCCTGACCAATTCCAAACCCACCTGTATTTGTGGATTCAGCTTATCTGCATAGGTGCAATGTATCCCAGAGGTGGTCCTCTCTTTGACAGAGCCTTGCGCTTGGCAATAGGGGGTGGAATTCATAATGGGTGCCAATCCAGCATACCTGCAGGAAAATGAGGTGGGAGCCCCAATTAGGACCCTCCCACCTCACTTACATGGCCATACCTACTTAGAGTATAACCACTCCACCCCATCTCGGGGCTCTCGGGAAATCTCTTTGGAAGACAACGGGGACAGAGCCCAGGTGTAATGGGTCCCGCTATTTTCTTTTCTTTGTGATATTCCAAGTGGATATCATTATGGGTGCATCTTGGGCACCCACCCCAGCGGGGGCGGGGGCGGGGGCAGCTGGAATTGGGCTGCAGGCCTGCCGCTGGAATTGGCACAACATCCTAAGGCCCAGCAGTCTTTTGGTTGGGCACATTGGTCCCTGACTCCTGAGTGATGCCGATCTTTGTCTTCGATCTAGACACAGGCTTGGTCCCACGGGTGGGTTCCACTTCCACTGGACGAGTGACCGTAACGCTTTCCTTCACCCTGCATGGCGGATCCCAGGTGGGACCAAGCAAACTTGCAACCTGGGGAACCCTACCCGCCCGCTCATGCCCTCTCTGACGCAGAGGACCAACTTCGGGGCAGATGGAAGTTCCATCCCAAACAAGGCCCTGCAGAAATTAGCAGCTCAGGCCTAGTCCTGGCATATTCAGGTTCCAGCCTGATTTGCAGGCCTTCCTTCTGATTCATGACATGAGTGCACTGGAAGGCCACGGATTTTCAGGCTCGCTGACTATACAAGTGAGGACACTGTAGAATAATACTGATGCTGATTGTATAGCACTGTAGAATACACAGACGATGATATTGAGCACACTGGAATAGTAGACAGTTGCTGTATAATGCTGAAGTATAATACAGCAGCATTATACAGTAAATAATACAGTAAAATAATCCACACAAACTGTATAGCAGTGAATGCATAATTAATATAGGTAGCAACAGTAACAAGAATCAAACCTTGCTGGTTTGAGCAGATTCTTGACTGAGATTTGTGTCATTCTTTTTACATGATGCAACTGAATATAATGATCTTTCAGAAAACCTAATTAAAAACAGTGTTTAGTGGGTCACTAATGTTGCACTCACTCTATACTGATTATCTGCTTTAAGACTATAACAAGCGGCCATTAATGGCTTTGGGATATGCGGCAGTCTCTCCATGAGCCACTCAATGTATAAGCAAGGTAGTATGACTGAGTTACTGAAATTTCATTGACATTGTTTATTGCCTTTAAGTTGGGTGTAATTTGCAGAATATAGTAATCTGCAGCTCATTTACTTCTCATCGACTGCTACGTAAAGCACAGACAAATCCTCAGCCAATTAAAAAAATTACAAGACGTACATAAAGGCCAGATTTCAAATCTGCAGATATAGTTGACAGTTTTACTGTGAGCTTGTTGTTTCTTTCCACCAGAAGATTACAAGACAGAGTGTGTACCTTACAAGCATCAAAATCTAAACAACCCAAGATTTACCTGTGGTGTTGGAGAGGTTAGTGAGTGGGGTCCATTCCTGAAAGTCCCAGCTCGATGTGTATAAGCTTGTGCGTGTGAATTGCTGCCCCCAGGCACTCTGGGACCCAAAGGAAGATTAAGCTATCACCCTGCAAGGAAAAGATTAAGGCCATGAAGGACGTTTCTCCACAGTAAAGTCACTGAGAGAGACACGAGAGAGGAAGAGGGAGAAAAAGAAAGCGGTGGAAAGAAAAATAACGAGAGTGTGAAGGAAGGAGAAAAGGAACAGAAGATGAAGAGAAACAGATCATGATAGAAAGCATGAGGGAGATGAAGACAAAAGAGAAAGTTAGAAACTGAGGAACGAGAATTGGAGAAAGGGAATACTCATCAACACGCTACTACAGAAGGCACAGCCTCTCCCTGCCTGGTTACATAGAGGATTGAATCATAGCATCTTGCAGCACAGGAGGCCATTCGGCCCATTGTGCCTGTGCTGGCTCTATGCAAGAGCTGTCCAATTTGCCCCACTCCCCCTGCTCTTTCCCCAGAGCCCTGCAAATTTTTCCTTTTCAAATATATATCCAATTCTCTTTGAAAGTTACGATTGAATCTGTTTCCACCACCCTGACAGGCAGCCTTTCAGTCAGTCCCTGGCGATGTTCAAAATCTTATATTAATTATACAAGTCTGTCTAATCTTCCTAACACAGTTAATGAATAGCTGGCTATGTTCCAGCTGTTCATCGTATTGGGACTGAATTCAGTCTTAGCGAAGAATGACAAGTGAGAGAGACAGAAATGAGAAGCAAGAATTGGTTAAACATAGGCTCTAAGACGGTAGCTCAGAGGACTAAAAACAAAAGTTAGGAAAGAGTAATGTATGGATACCCCCCCCTGACCCTGTAGCTCACTAGGCAAATGCACGTGGTGTGGTTTGTAGCCATAAGGACTTATTTCCATCATTTGAATACTACGCAACGCTCATTGCTTCCGACGGAAAATCTAAACACAAAAAGGAGGAGGGAACAGCAGAGCCTAGTCCCCAGCTCAGATGTCACTCCTGCCCTCCTTAGTTGTGCTGCAAAATTGGTGGGAGAGGGCAAAAGATCCTGGCTCTGCTGTCAGAATTGGAACTGCAGAATCGTGACAGATAATGAAGCAGATGAAAACATCTGGAACTTTGAGCCTAGAAGGCATCCAGGGTGATGAACAATTTTAATGACTGCCACCAAATTGTGCTACTCTGCTCATAGGCATATACATAGAGATGGGGAGAAGGGGAAAAGAGACAGAGAATGGAGCGAGAGAGGAGAAAAAAAGAGAGAGTCACATAAATAGAGAGCAGTGTGCTGCACCAGGCACATGATGCAAGATATTTCATTGTATCCCTGGTCAAACACTGGTGTCTGTGTACATGTGTTTGATCAGAGATAGGCTTTCTCAGTGTATTCCAGATATATTTATTCTGTTAGACATATGGCCAGTGATGTGATACTAGTCATCCACATACAGCTATTGACAGGTAAAAAGACGCACTCCTTTGCTTATTCACAGTAGTGAGCCTTGAACCAGGTCATCAGTACAGGGCTAGAACCAGACATCCAAATGCAAAAAAAAAACAAATCTCCTGCCAATAGAAGAGATGGCATGAGAATGATCCCGGTTCTGCTGACAAGCCAGTAGATTAACGAGCTGATGATAATTCAGACACAGATTAACTGTGGCAATTTTAGAGGATGGGAAAAAGATTTTATTTTTAAATGAAAATCTTTATTTAAACATAGCAACAAACTAAAATATTCACATGACATTGATTCTACTGGCGGAGTCACCTAATTAATTTTAATTCGTTACCCACCAACAGTGTATCAGTGACCAATTACCAATTATTTCTCACTCGTAAATGAATTCAGTTTCATTCATGCCGTGGCAGAGAAACACACTCTGATTTCTGGTATTACCATCAAAGAGAGGACACTGCAGGAGTCAGTGCATAGTGATAATGACATTGACATTGTGTTTACTTTCATCTATTATTCTCCCAATACTTGAATCCTTCTGATTTATGCAATTGAAAATGGATACTTATCAACCGTCTTTATTCCAATGATATGGAAGGTCGATCTTTCCCATTTATCCTGGGACTGAAGGGAAGTTTGTCCTGTTTATCATTCATTGTTTGTGGATGAGAGGCTGCTCTTTTCAATCAGGACAGCTGATAATATCCAGCCTCTTACTGGCAACCAAACTCAGTGCATCTCATTATCAGAGATTACTGCTCTCGATCCAGTCCTATCCTGTTAACAGTAGTTGGTAACCTTGAATAACTGGGCCGGGATTTTTATTTATTATTGAGATATTACAAGGCAGTGGTTCATTATTTCTAGAGAAACTTTGGTTATAAAAAAACATATTAACAATTTTGCCACAAATAGTGCTTCTCCCAGGTGATGTAAAAAACCTACAGCTAGAGGTCACTATTTTGAGAATGAATGTTTGTCAACTTTGACCCTGCTGGTTGCTGGCATAAAGAACAGGAGAATTTGTACTGAGTACCAGTGGACAAGTCGTAAATTTTCCATGCAGAAAGTTACACAGCAATGAAAATCAACAAGACTGTTAAGCCCTGTAAATCTTTTATTTAGTGCATGCATATTTAAGTAGCTGCCAATAAGAAGTACTGCAGCGAGTGGAACAGTAAGGAGAATGCCACAAAGTTAAGGTGACAACTCTCATAATCGTGTGTTCATGGAGGTGCCGGTCAGTTACTCCTCCACAGTTCTGGTGAAAGTTTCATTTCTCAATTTCACAGTGTGTAACAGCAACACTATGGGGTAGAAATTCATTATAGCCCAGGAATGGGCGCTAACTTTAGAAAATTTTGAGAATTAGCGCCAGGCGCTAATGCTTCAGACTGCACGCAAAATTCAGTCTCATTGCACAAAGAAAGGATTGGAGCGCTAAATCAAGCGCTAATGGCCTAGCTCAGTGGCGTTAAACTCGAAGCGCTGACCAATATCAGATGCAGTCTAATCACAAGTCATCATTGCCACAGGCTCTTCCCAGTT
The DNA here is from genome assembly GCA_030390025.1 of Squalus acanthias. NCBI lineage: Eukaryota > Metazoa > Chordata > Chondrichthyes > Squaliformes > Squalidae > Squalus > Squalus acanthias. The sequence continues at coordinate 60,255,709 of CM059430.1, read as the reverse complement.
CTTAAAGGGGAGGTTCATCGATGCTGCAGAACCTCATTCTCAGCATTGCTGGCTGTGCAGCTGCCTCAGCAAGCACAAGCAGGCCAAGTAGAAGGAGTCGGACGACTCAAGAAGCTGCACTGATGGCACATCCACGCCCCAGGGAAAGAGCCCACAGATTCAGTGATGACACATTGGAGGCGTTGGTCTTCGCTGTGGAGCGACGGAGGGCGGTGCTGTACCCAGTAAGTGGCAGGAGGCCCTCGCCGCAAGTCTTCCGCACCATGTGGATGGAAGTAGCCCAGCACATCTCGGGCAGCACGGTGGTCCCCAGGACCCACACACAGTGCAGGAAGAAATTTAACGACCTTACTCGGGTGGTCAAGGTGAGTCAATCCTTCAACAAATGTTACATACTATCATCTGTACCACAATCCTCACACAGTGCTTAAAGCACCACACCCCCAGCACTCACCCACCAACACTCTACCTACCAACACTCACACCCACATCTGACATCTTGCACACAATGATAGCTATTAAACTATGGCAAGCACATCACCCAAACACATTGCTCCACACTCACTCACTCACACACTTTCCTCGCTCTTGCAGGCCAAGGTGGCGCACAACAGGATGGAGCTGGAGCACACAGGCGGGGGACAAGCTGATATCCAACCACTGTCTGAGCTAGAGACTCGAGTGCTGCAGATTATTGGGCGCCGTGGTCACCGGCGACGTTGACCCCCCTGGGGACAACAATGGGATGTTCATCCCTACTCCTTCTTCTCACATCCCACTTCTCCCTCACCCCACAAGCATTTTGCATTTTCCAGCTAATCATGCTGTCTCCGTGCATTTCTCCTGACCTGCCCCCCTCCCCTCACCTTAACCCGCCTCCAACAGGCTCTGCGCACACCATGGAGCCCATCATTTGCAGTCTGCAAAGTATGGTAGACTCCCAGAGAGACCGTGGCGGACCCAGACCTGATGCCGCGTGTGATGGACGATCTGACAGCTTCCATTGCAGCACAGGTGGAAGGGACACAACATCTTAGTGCTGTAATGCAGTCTCTGCATGGTGGCATCCAATCTCAGACTGATCTCATGCAGTCTCAGCTTGATGCCACGCAAGCTCTGACTGCTGTCATCGTGACTGGGTTTACCACCGTCGACTGGGGTTTTCATGGTGTCGCAGCAGGCCAGCAATCTGTGCTCCAGCAGATTGGTAGTGATGCTGAGGTGCTGCCCCAGGGGAGTGGGAGTGGGTCAGTGGAACAGGAACCTGCTGTCCTCTCTCAGAATGACAGCATTCCTGCTCCCACCACTGCCACTCTGCCATTGCCCATGTCGCTGCCTGTCATCCAGCCAGCCCAGACTGATGCCGCCCATGCTGAGGCAAGGGCTGGGCCTTCATGATGGCCAAGATGTGGAGTATGCAGCAGACCACCACGAAATGGGACACCCGCTCAGCCGAGTACTGGAGGGCTCCTCCCGAGCGTTCAAGGCAGCGGAACCATTGCTTGAGCACACCGATGGTCTGCTCGATGATGTTCTTGGTGGCAGCATGGCTCACATTATATGAGTGCTTGGCAGGAGTGTTGGGGTTGCGGAGGGGCGTCATGAGCCAGGTGGAGAGCACATAGCCCTTGTCTCCGAGCAGCCAGTCATGAGCTTGATGTGGTGGCTGGAAGAGTGCTGGCACACCGGTCTGGTCTGGCACAGGATGAAGGCATCATGGCTGCTGCCAGGATAGCAGGCATTGACGGTGAGGATTTGCTGTGCGTGGTCGCACACCAACTGCACATTAAGTGAGTTGTAGCCTTTGAGGTTACAAAGGATCTCAGGATTGTTATGCAGTGCCCACAAAGCCACATGGGTGAAGTCAATCGCGCCTTGCACCATGGGGAAGCCCGCTATCCTGGCAAAGCCACATGCACGTTCGTCCTGCTTCTCTCTGGTGATGGGGAAGGAAATGTAGTCCCTTCTCCTACTGTAGAGAACCTCTGTGACCTCTCGGATGCAGCGATGGATGGCGAACTGCGAGATGTTCGCTATATTTCCTGTTGCAGACTGGAAGGATCCACTGGCAAAGAAATTGAGAGCAACGGTGACCTTGACTGCCACTGAGAGAGCCGTGGTTGTCCTGATCCGAGGCTCGAACTCTGGTTGCAGGAGGTGGCAGAGTTCTGTGACCACCTCATTGCTGAAGCAGAGCCTTCTAATACACTGCTCTTCGCTTAATTGGAGGTAGGAGCAATGCTGTCGGAATACCCTCGGAGGGTAACGCCTCCGGTTGAGAGCCCTCATGGCCCTTCTCCTCCCTCTGGCCACATTTCCAATCTTTCTCGCTACCTCCGCTCCCTCCGCCATAGATCCTGGAGGGCGAGGTCGACTGCCAGTACAGCTCCCATTAATGTAACCAAGTGTTGCACTTTAATATGTTGTGAGAATAAATGTAACTAATTGTTAGTAGCCACAACACTCCTGATACTAAACAACCTTTAAATTACTGAATTAAACTGTTGCACAATGTCAAACTGACAAGGAAGCATTGAAACACCACTAACCTGACAGCTGCGACTCATTACTGAGGATGCCTTTAAATACCGCCCCTGGAGCCGGCATCCGCCTGCTTGATGCCTCCTCTCCCTGTCGCTATCGGGGCGAGGCGCTAAGGCAGGGGGAGAAAATGAATTTGGCAGATCAAGCGCCCAGTGAGCGTTGCACGCTCACTGACGTCATGATCTACGTGGCGGTGAGGTCCCCGGCGGTAACTGGTAGCAGCGGCACAATGGGGCGGGGTGGGGCGGATTTGCCGTGCGGCACTGCACCAGGTGCTAACGGGAGGCGCTAACCAACTGAATTTTCCCCCCCTACATATTTGAAGAAAATGCTGACAAGCATTACAATTAACTGAAAGGCTCCAACAGCAGTACAAACTGCAGTGATACACATGAGAGGAGGTGCTCCATACCAGTGGGAAGAAATTATCTCTTTTGTGTTCTCCTTGTCCTCTGATCACAAGGATCCTCAACATCAGAAAGGTAGGAGCTTTAATAATCCTCATTGTATCGTACTGACCCAGACAGCAGTGGTTTCTAGATCTCCTTCAGCTGACCATCCAATCTTCTTTTAGTTCCCCCTAAAGAGACCATTTGCTCTCCACCTGGACCCATCTGTAATGTAAATGATTGCTCAGCTCTTGATCAATGCAGATTCTTGAATCTGAGCTTCTCAAACAAGCTGTCAACACATTGGCATTACCTTTGATGTACTGGACTTCTATTAAGCACTCTTCCAATACCAAATGGGAAAGATTCTCAGCTTAGTGCCACAAAGAATAGATGCTCCATTTGGTTTAACAACAAATAGATATATCCTATCTCTTGGCTTCTTCATATTCTTCAGGATCACGCTCAATGGCCTAGAAATCTGTTAGCACCACATCCGTTTTACGGGTGTAAAACAGGCACCGAAGCAGACAATAAGACAGGCCCACGCATGCTCATTCCATACCAGAAGTGCGCAATCCGCCATATTGGACCGGGCTCCCAGGGCACACGCCACAAGTATTTAAAGCACTCAGAAGAACATATGTAAATAAGCATCCTACATTTGTTTTATGAAATTGAAATTGCTCCAGCGCCTGACTCACCACATGATAAACTCACTCAGCAACTTGTGGCACGAACAGGCAGCAAGGACACTTCAGCAGCGCTATTTAAAGGGCTCATCCACTACATACAGATTAGTTGATGGTTTGTCTTTTTAAGCTGCTGCTTAACTTCTGGGCATTTTTGTCCTATTTCTAACTTCTACAACTGACTTCTGACTTCTGTTTATAAGTTTTTGCTGGTGCTGGACTGCTTTTATCTGCCTTTGGGGCTGGAAGATGAGGGGGAGCAGCAAGAAGACAGGAGAGAGCAGGAGCAGCTGGGAGAAGAACACTGTGCAGGAGGCCGTACCCACAGCGGGTCCTCAGGGAGCACTTCTCCTACCTGAACTTCACTGAGGAGCAATGACTCAGCCCCTTCGCTTCACAAAGGAGGCTGTCACCGAGCGATGCCCCCCTGCTGCAGCCTCAACTCCAGACTCGCACTGGGGCATGGACAGCACTGCCTGTGGCTGTCAAGGTCACGGTGGCCTTTAACTTTATGCAACAGGCTCTTTCCAGGCTGCAGCAGGTGGCATCAGCAACATCTCCCAGCTTGCAGTCCATCATTCTATCAGGGAGGTCAGGTCTGTGCCCAGTTTCTTGGCAGCAGTCATGATTCATTCAGTGTGCGCCAGTGCCGCCTTTATTCCAACCAGGCTGTCAGGTAGGTTACAGGCTGGCTACTGGGCGACAAAGACTATCCCCTTCAGACATGGCTCACCAATCCTGTCAGGAACCCAGGCACGGCTGGTGTACAATGAGAGCCATGCTGCGACCAGAAACGTCATGGAGCAGACAGTCAGTGTGTTCATGCAACGTTTCTGCTACTTGGCATGTTCAGGAGGAGCTGTGCAGTTCAGACCTGAACGGGTATCCAGATTTGTGATCGTTTGCTGCAAGCTGCATAACCCTGCCATCATGAGGGACCAGCCCTTACCCACACCTGGAAGAAGTGCAGGAGGAGGAGGAGGAGAAGGAAGAGCAGCAATGAAGAAGAGGAAGAGCATGTGCCGCATCAACCACCAGTACGGCTGGGTGGCAGAGCTCTCAGAGAGCAGCTCATCCAAGAGTGCTTCACATGAACCATCCCCCCCATCCCAATATATCAACAGTTCCACAATCCTTATTACCACCATCCGATTGATTTCCTCAGTCCAGTCTTACAGGTTTTGCCATCACTCCACTACAAATATTAACACCAACACTAAAATCCAGAAAACAAAATTAGCCAACAATTCAATTCCATCTGTATAATATTTAGCCGGAATAATTAAGAATCACTCTTGTCGTGTCTTCTGTGCCTTTCCCTCCATGTTGAACACCATTTGGAAGAAGCACTGAGAGTAGCAAGGGCACAGAATGTACTCTGGGTGGGGACTTCAATGTCCATCACCAGGAGTGGCTCGGTAGCACCACCACTGACCGAGCTGGCCAAGTCCAGAAGGACATAACCTCCAGTCTGGGCCTGCGACAGGTGGTGAGAGAAGCAACACGAGGGAAAAACCTACTTGACCTCGTCCTACCTGTTGCAGATGCATCTGTCCATGACAGTATTGGTAGCAGTGACCACCGCACAGTCATTGTGAAGATGAAGTCCCATCTTCACACTGAGGACACCCTCCATCGTGTTGTGTGGCACTACCACCGTGCTAAATGGGATAGATTCAGAACAGATCTAGCAGCTCAAAACTGGGCATCCATGAGGCGCTGTGGGCCATCAGCAGCAGCAGAATTGTATTCCACCACAATCTGTAGCCTCATGGCCCAGCATATCCCTCACTCTCACTCTACCATTATCATCAAGCCAGGGGACCAACCCTGGTTCAATAAGGAGTGTAGAAGAGCATGCCAGGAGCAGCACCAGGTGTACCTAAAAATGAGGTGCCAACATGGGGAAGCTGCAACACAGGACTACATGCATGCTAAAAAGCGGAAGCAGCATGCTATAGCCAGGGCTAAGCGATCCCACAATCGACGGATCAGATCAAAGCTCTGTAGTCCTGCCACATCCAGTCGTGAATGGTGGTGGACCATTAAACAACTAACGGGAGGAGGAGGCTCCATGAATATCCCCATCCTCAATGATGGTGGAGCCCAGCACGTGAGGGCAAAAGACAAGGCTGAAGTGTTTGCAACCAACTTCAGCCAGAAGTGCAGAGTGGATGATCCATATCGGCCTACACCTGAGGTCCCCACCAAAACAGAAGCCAGTCTTCAGCCAATTCGATTCACTCCACATGATATCAAGAAACGGCTGAGCACACTGGATACAGCAAAGGCTATGGGCCCCGACAACATCTTGGCTATCCTGCTGAAGACTTGTGCTCCAGAACTAGCCGCGCCTCTAGCCAAGCTGTTCCAGCACAGCTACAACACTGGCATCTATCCGACAATGTGGAAAACTGCCCAGGTATGTCCTGTCCACAAAAAGCAGGACAAATCCAATCCGGTCAATTACCACCCCATCAGTCTACTCTCAATCATCAGCAAAGTGATGAAAGGTGTCATCGACAGTGCTATCAAGCGGCACTTACTCACCAATAACCTGCTCACTGATGCCCAGTTTGGGTTCTGCCAAGACCACCCAGCTCCCAACTTCATTACAGCCTTGGTCCAAACATGGACAAAGGAGCTGAATTCCAGAGGTGAGAGTGACTGCCCTAGACATCAAGGCAGCATTTGACCGAGTGTGGCATGAAGGAGCCCTAGTAAAACTGAAGTCAATGGAAATCAGGGGGAAAACTCTCCACTGGCTGGAGTCATACCTAGCACAAAGGAAGATGGTTGTGGTGGTTGAAGATCAATCATCACAGCCCCAGGACATCGCTGCAGAAGTTCCTCAGGGCAGTGTCCTAGGCCCAACCATCTTCAGCTGCTTCACCAATGACCTTCCCTCCAACATAAGGTCAGAAGTGGGGATGTTCGTTGATCATAGGATCATAGAATCATAGAAAGTTACAGCACGGAAGGAGGCCATTTTGGCCCATCGTGTCCGCACAGGCCAACAAAGAGCTATCCAGCCTAATCCCACGTCCCAGCTCTTGGTCCGTAGCCCTGCAGGTTAGAGCATCCCAAGTGCACATCCAAGTACTTTTTAAATGTGGTTAGGGTTTCTGCCTCTACCACCCTTTCAGGCAGTGAGTTCCAGACCCTCACAACCCTCTGGGTGAAGAAATTTCCCCTCAAATCCCCTCTAAACCTTCCACCAATTATTTTAAATCTGTGCCCCCCTGGTTTTTGACCCCTCTGCTAAGGGAAATAGGTCCTTTCTATCCACTTTATCTATGCCCCTCATAATTTTATACACCTCAATAAGATCTCTCCTCAGCCTCCTCTGTTCCAAGGAAAACAGACCCAGCCTATCCAGTCTTTCCTCATAGCTAAGATTCTCTACTCCCGGCAACATCCTTGTAAATCTCCTCTGTACCCTCTCTAGTGCAATCACATCTTTCCTGTAATGTGGTGACCAGAACTGCACGCAGTACTCTAGCTGAGGCCTAACTAGTGTTTTATACAGTTGAAGCATAACCCCCCTGCTCTTGTATTCTATGCCACGGCTAATAAAGGCAAGCATTCCGTATGCCTTCTTAACCACCTTATCTACCTGGCCTGCTACCTTCGGGGATCTGTTGATATGCACTCCAAGGTCCCTTTGTTCCTCTACACTACTCAGTGTCCTACCATTTAATGTGTATTCCCTTTCCTTGTTAGCCCTCCCCAAATGCATTACCTCACACTTCTCTGGATTGAATTCCATTTGCCACTGTTCTGCCCACCTGACCAATTTATTGATACCTTCCTGCAGTCTACAGCTTCCTTCTTCAGTATCAACCACACAGCCGATTTTAGTATCATCTGCAAACTTCTTAATCATACCCCCTATATTCAAGTCTAGATCATTGATATATACCACAAAAAGCAAGGGACCTAGTACTGAGCCCTGCAGAACCCCACTGGAAACAGCCTTCCAGTCACAAAAACACCCATTCACCATTACCCTCTGCTTCCTGTCTCCGAGCCCGTTTTGAATCCAACTTGACACTTTGCCCTGGATCCCATGGGCTTTTAACTTCGTGACCAGCCTGCCGTGTGGAGCCTTATCAAAAGCCTTGCTAAAGTCCATATACACTACACCAAATGCACTACCCTCATCTACCCTCCTTGTTACCTCCTCAAAAAATTCAATCAAGTTTGTCAGACACGACCTTCCGTTAACAAATCCGTGCTGACTATCCTTGATTAATCTGTGTCTTTCTAAATGAAGATTTATCCTGTCCTTCAGAATTCTTTCCAATAATTTTCCCACCACAGAGGTTAGGCTGACATGCCTGTAATTACTCGGTCTATCCTTTTCTCCCTTTTTAAACACGGGTACCACATTAGCACTCCTCCAGTCCTCCGGCACCACACCCGAAGCCAGAGAGGATTGAAAAATGATGGGCAGGGCCTCTGCTATTCCCTCTTTTGCTTCGCTTAACAGCCTGGGATACATTTCATCTGGGCCTGGGGATTTATCCACTTTTAAAGCTGCTAAACCCCTTAATACTTCCTCCCTCACTATGTTTATTTCATCTAATATTTCACACTCCTCCCCGCTGATACAATATCTGCTTCACCCCTCTCATTTGTGAAAACAGACGCAAAGTATTCATTAAGAACCCTACTGACATCTCTCGCCTCCACACACAGATTACCCTCATGATCTCTAATAGGCCCTACCCTTTCTTTACTGCACAGTGTTCTGTGCCATTCACAACTCCTCAGATAATGAAGCAGTCCATGCCCGCATGCAACAAGACCTGGATGACGTTCAGGCTGGGGCTGATAAGTGGCAGGTAACAGTCGCGCAACAGAAGTGCCAGCAAATGACTATCTCCAACAAGCGAGAGTCTAACCACCGCCCCTTGACATTCAACGGCATTTCCATCACCAAATCCCCCAACATCAACATCCTGGGGCTCACCATTGACCAGAAACTTAACTGGACCAGCTACATAAATACTGTGGCAACAAGAGCAGGTCAGAGGTTGGGTATTCTGCGGCGAGTATCTCACCTACTGTCTCCCCAAAGCCTTTCCACCATCTACAAGGCACAAGGAGTGTGATGGAATACTCTCCACTTGCCTGGATGAGTACAGCTCCAACAACACTCAAGAAGCTCGACACCATCCAGGACAAAGCAGCCCACTTGATTGGCACCCTATCCACCACCTTAAACATTCACTCCCTCCACCACCGGCGTACCGTGGCTGCAGTGTGTACCATCTACAAGATGCACTGCAGCAACTCGCCAAGGCTTCTTCGGCAGCACCTCCCAGACCCGCGAACTCTTCCATCTAGAAGGACAAGTGCAGCATGCACATGGGAACACCACCACCTCCAAGTTCCCGTCCAAGTCACACACCATCCTGACTTAGAAGTATATCGCCGATCCTTCATCGTCGCTGGGTCAAAATCCTGGAACTCCCTACCTAACAGCACTGTGGGAGTACCTTCACCACACGGACTGCAGCGGTTCAAGAAGGCGGCTCACAACCACCTTCTCAAGGGCAATTAGGGATGGGCAATAAATGCTGGCCTTGCCAGTGACGCCCACATCCCATAAAAAAACAAATTAAAAAAAAGTATTCCAAGATGGCAGCCGAAATGGAAAAGAAAATTGGTTGCTGATTCACTATCGCCTGATCCGCGTTTTCGCTGAAGACCAATTTCACCCCATAGTACCAGAAGATCAATGAGTGACACAACATATTATGCCAGAAATAACAACAGAAAACGCTGGAAAAACTCAGCAGGCCAGGCAGCATCCGTGGAGAGAGAAACAGAGTTAACATTTCAGGTCGAAGACCTTTCGTCAGAACTGGAAGAAAGCAGGAAATGAAATAGATTTAAAGCAAGGATAAAGCTGGGAAAAGGGGGAGGGGATGAAAGAACAAAAGGAGAGATTAAGAGACATTGACAGACATTAAGAGATAATCAAGGTAAGAGGAGGTGTTACTGTGACAGGTTGAGGCTAAATGAAGTGTGAAATGCACTGGCAGAATGAAGGACAGCTGCCAGCTTCTGGGAGGGAAAAAAGGGGGCCAAACAAAAGGGTGGATGAAAAAATAAAATATAAATGTGATAGGGGCCGGGGTTATGATCTAAAATTGTTGAACTCGATATTGAGTCCAGAGGGCTGTAGTGTGCCTAAACGAAAGATGAGGTGCTGTTCCTCGAGCTTACGCTGAGCTTCCGTGGAACAATGCAAGAGGCCGAGGACGGTGAGGTCAGAGTGGGAGTGGAGCGGAGAATTAAAGTGACAGGCCACCGGGAGCTCGGGGTCCCCCTTACGGACTGAACGGAGGTGTTCCGCAAAGCGGTCACCCAATCTGCGTTTGGTCTCCCCATCAATCTGCGTTTGGTTTCTCTCTCCACGGATGCTGCCTGGCCTGCTGAGTTTTTCCAGCGTTTTCTGTTGTTATTTCGGATTTCCAGCATTCGCAGTATTTTGCTATCATATTATGCCAGAGTATTGGTTTATCTTATACAATGTTGGCTATATTCACAATAGGCCTTCACTTGATTAGGCAGGGAATGAAGTATGAACAGCGTAACCAAATTGTTAACAGATTCTGTATTTCTCACATCGCAGAGTTCATTGGTCATGGGTCATTGGTGGGATTTTCTGAATGTGGCGCTATACCAGATGCAATCAGTAGGGGGAAGCAGAGCTGTACTTTCAGAGGACACCACAGACGGACAGCTGCAACAGTGTCCTACGCATGTGCTGTGCATTACCAGATCAAAAACAGCCTCTCGGGGAAATTAAATCCCTTGAAATGAAAACCACCAGAACAAATGACTTACAGGAATGCTGTGCTGTCCGTTCCACCCTCACAAATCTCCGAGAGGTGCAAGTCTGAGCTGTGAGTGGGAATGGAAAGCAGAGCTGTGGAAAATAACAGCATGAACAGAGTGCCACAACAATTAACTCATTTATATCAAACATTAGAATCTCATTCCTCCCCTCCCCCCCCCCCCCCAGGAGCCAAGATACACGTTTCACCTAAAGATAGAGACACAAAGGAAGACAGACAGCACCTGTACATTTCCCAGTACGAGAATGTTTCCTATTAGTCTCAGATTCTGAAGGCCCCGAATTAAGTCTTTGTAAAGCCCAAAGCCAATGCCATGTGAATGCAAGATCACCAGAGATGAGGAGCCCAGAGTTTCCTGCAGCATACCTTTTATTTATAGGTTTGTTCACTTGGCAACTCCTGCTTTAAACATCAGCCAAGTGTGTGTCAAAATATTGAACAATTTGCAAGATAGATAACCTCTTGCCTATCCATAAGGATTGTGTGTTGTGCATCAGCACCGAGGCTCAGATAGGCTCTCAACAGGCCTGTCTGCTCGGTATAACTATCGCTTCTGTTGTTCAGTAGTCAGCTCCTTGACCTGTCTGCTCTGTGTAACTACTGAGATTTAGCTGCAGTGAAAGAGCTGACCCTGCAGCTGGAAGACAGGGAGGGAATTAAAAAAAAATCACAAGCTGTTGCCATGGAGACGGGCTTTCCTGTCCCAGTGGGGCCCAGGCCTGGGTCACATCCAGGGCTCGGGCCACACCTCAAGCACTGAGGAAGCAGGCAGGTCCTTTTCCTTTATGATGGAAACTGTAGCACGAGGGCAATAAAACAGTGTCAGCAAAAATGCCAGCACTCAGATCAGATGGGAAATGTGCAGAATCACCAAGATGTTAAACAATTACCAGAGGGTCCGGTGGGGTATGTGCCACACCACGAAAGTGTTAAATAACAGGGGACTGGGGGAGGAAGAAGGAGTCTGATAAAGCAGCGTGATTATCCCCACTCCTATAAGGAAGTGACTATCCCTATTCCTCTGACCATGCTGAGGTTGCACATTTATACCTTCAAGTGGCTGCCGTCTTGAGGCAGTCCCTTTTATAGGCAGCAAGATGCCACATGAAAAACACTGCAGACAATTCTAATGGCTCGACAGTGGCTGTGAACAGCTCGCGTCCAACTACCACCCAAAGACAGTCAACATATGTGCGCAGGACAGCTCTGGCCCAGACTGAAACTTGAGTTTGTGCCCGAGTCCTGTGTACACGTCTGTTCACCACATTAAAGGAAATGTGGTCACCCACCACTGGGAGGGGGAGGGGGATGTAAAAGATTTTTCAGGAGATTGAAACAGAAAAAGCCCTGGGAGACAGGGAGCGCCGCCCATGAGCTTTTAACATCCAACTCAGCTGCTTTTGTAATTATCCTGATTAAAAGCTGCCTGGTTCTGCCTGACATCACCACACTGGTCTCTTTTCCTGTCTGTAGCTAAATGATACTTCTGCTTGCGGAGGGGCAGTGAGATTTGTAATGGGTTTTGCTTCTTGCGACGCCAAATACTGATTGAAAATTCAAAATAAGACATCTGAATTCAGGTTTACTCTAAGGTGCAACTCTCCAGTAGATCTGTGTTCCAGTCTGTGCAAAACTTTATCCAGCTGCCCTGCCAAACATACATACAGTTGCAACTTACTTAGTGCATATGGTACAGTAGCTGCATGTAACATGCTGGTGAAAGTTAGAGCACTTACATTGAAGAACACCCAGCTTCAAAACCGACAAAGTCGAGCTTTGTTTTTTTTTTAACGTTACTCATAGTTACACCAACTATACTAAACATTCATTTGCTGAACAAACTACATCTGTGCCCTTTGACTGGAAGGTTTTGGATTCGTGCCCCACCTGAGCAGTTTGGTGGAACAATCCCACTCAACAAGAGGGGCTCCAGGCAATCAGTGATACATACATGAAATGAGATGCTCAAGAGCCCAATGACATCAGCCTCCCGTTTCCAGGAAACACAACAACAGACGGCACTTTTCAAAACTAGGAAACCTAGATGAAGGGCCAGAGCTCATAATGCAGGACACCACCAAGGTTGAAAAAAGTAGGAAAGAAGACACAGTAAATCAAAAGGTCATGGTTAGGTGATACTAAGCTTGGGGATTAATAGCCTGCAGATTTTAGGAGCAAAGGAAAACTGAGGATGATAAGGAGCCATCGTTTTGAGGTGCTGGGAAAGAACAGGTTAGAGTAGGAGACTTAGCTGGTTGAAGATTAATCTGCATATGATACTACATATGGATTGCTTATAGAGACATAGTACACAGTGAAGTCCTGACAGCTTACAGAGACACGGATACTACCAGTAGACTGTAACATATCAGATGTGACTTGCATTTTTATAAAAGTCCAGGAACAAGAACTTGAGAATTATAGGCCTGACATTTACAGTGGGAAAATAGTGGAGTCTATTACAGAGGAAGTAATTCAAGAGCATCAAGGAGAGTAGAGGTAATAAATCCCAGCCAAGATGGGTATATGAAAGGCAGGTCATGCTTGATTAATTTATTAGAATTCTTTGAGGATGTACGAGTTGCTGGATATCATATTTTGACTTTCAAAAAGAATTTTAATAATGTTCTTGACATGAGGTACGGCTGAAGTGAAAGTTCATGAGATCCACTATGAAGTTCCACATTAGACTATTAATGGGCTCAATAGGGAAAAGGGTAGTTATCAACAGTAATGGCTCTACTCAGGCAGCAATAGTCAGTGGATCCAAATTTTCCCCTAGGGATCAGTCCTGGGACCCCTATTTTAGTGAATGCAAAACAATGTGCATCACTGCTTAAAAAAAGCAAATACCATTATACAATGAAGGGTGTATTGTTAAATTAGCAGGAAAAACTGAATGTTAAATGTCACATTGCACAGTGGTAATTTCCAAAACAATGAAATTATTAGATGTGGGGCCAAGCTTTGCTTTTAATTAAAGTTGAAGAAAAGCATTTTTTTTCTGCAATACTAACAAAATCGTAATGTAACTGCTAGAAAACGTGGTTTTCAAACGTGGGATTTGTGAGAACGCACTTTTTAGCAGCAAAGCCCCTTGTAAAAATCATCTTTTAACACTTCTCAAGCAGCTAATGAGCCACTTAACTTAACCTCTTCTCGCTCCACTGCAATATAATGCAACAACAACAACTTGTATTTATATAGCGCCTTTAATGTAGTAAAACGTCCCAAGGCGCTGCATAGGTGTATTTTAAGACAAAAAAATTGACACCGAGCCACAGAAGGAGAAATTAGGGCAGGTGACCAAAAGCTTGGTCAAAGAGGTAGGTTTTAAGGAGCGTCTTAAAGGAGGAAAGAGAGGTAGCGAGGCGGAGAGGTTTAGGCCGGGAATTCCAGAGCTTGGGGCCCAGGCAACAGAAGGCACGGCCACCAATGGTTGAGCGATTATAATCAGGGATGTTCAAAAGGGCAGAATTAGAGGAGCGCAGATATCTCGGGGGGGTTGTGGGGCTGGAGGAGATTACAGAGATAGGAAGGGGCGAGGCCATGGAGGGATTTGAAAACAAGGATGAGAATTTTGAAATCGAGGCGTTGCTTAACCGGGAGCCAGTGTAGGTCAGCGAGCACAGGGGTGATGGGTGAACGGGACTTGGTGCGAGTTAGGACACGGGCAGTCGTACTGTTGGGTAGAAAACTCCTTTGTACTATTCACTTCTCTCACTACTGTGGTGATACTTTGCAAGCTGCCCCTTTCTCACTAACTCCATGTGTGATCAGGAGTAAAATGTCCATTCTTTCCTGTGATTGCAGCTGTGGAACATTGCATAAGTGCATTAATTAACAAGCTAAATTGCTGTTTCTTTCACTATTTCACTATTTTGCTTGCCATTCTTACTCCTTTTCTGGTAGGAATGCTCAGAACAGCACTAAGCAGGAAAATAATACACTGACACTTTCTTCTGTCATTCCATTACTCTTCAGTCATCTACTTCTCCTTCACATCCAAGAATAGCAAGCGCAGGAATAGTCAGGATCCCAAATCCAAAAGTTTACAGAGTAATCATTGTCGCTGGGTCAAAATCCGGGAACTCCCTACCTAACAGCACCTTCACCATATGGACTGCAGTAGTTCAAGAAGAAAGCTCACCACCATCTTCTCAAGGGCAACTAGAGATGGGCAATAAATGCTGGCCTTGTTAGTGACACCCGTATCCTGAGAATGAATAAACAAAATATGGTATTTTGTCTAGTTTTGGTCACGGTACTTCCAAAAAAACACAGACACAGACATTAAAGAGATCGAAAGGAGGTCACCAAGAATAGTAATGGGTCTTAAATCAATGAGCTAAGAAACATGGAGAGATAAATGAGTCCGCATCAGAAAAAAAATGAAGGAAACTTGGGAAGATCAAATTTTTAGAGTCACAAAGGAAAGCAGTAAGCTGGATATGGTATGGCTTCTTATAAAACCTTCTGTTAAATGCAACTTAAGGAATAGTTACTTTATACTTAGGTAGCTATCATTTTGCAAGCTAAATACTTTAACACATTGAGTGTAAGCTTGGTTGCAGCAGTTCAAATATAAGTGAGCAGATCCCAAGGGTAACAGAGGTATATTGGCTTAGCACCAAGCTAAGAGGTAGATGAAAATATGTTCATGATCTAAACAGGGCAAGCTGTGTGGGCTTTCTCAGTGCAGATGTCATGCTAACCCCAACCTTGTTTTTGTGAAAAAAAATGAAACAAAGGGGGGAATTTTAACCCCCAAGAACAGTTGGTTTGGGGACGGGTGGGAAGTAAAAAAAATTTTACATTCTCAAACCCGGACCCAACTCGCCCTCAGAAGGTGGGTCGGTCACTAAAATCTTTTAAGTAGACTACGTGCCTCCATTTTAACTCAATTTTTATTTTTAACGCAAGTGGCCGGGATTTCCGGGCCGTGGGAATCCCGGCAGGTAAAAGGAGGCGAGAAGGGCTGGATCCGTGAGGTAAGTGCCTTTATTGCACTGTTTGTGGGCCAGGAGGAGCAGGAGTGCTTCCCACGGCCCACCAAGCTTACCTCCATACGATTAGACCCCCGCGGTTGGCTGCCGCAGCCCCACGATGACCAAATCCCCCCCACACCCTGCGATATCCGTATCCCCGGACATGATGTCCATATCCTCCCATCCTCCCACCACCCCCCCCAACGATGTCCGTATCCCCCCCAGCCCGCAATGTCCAATTCACCCCCCCCATGATGTCCGATTCACCCCAACCATGCGCCGCCTCTCCCGCAATGTTAGACTTACCTGACATCCGCTTTCCGCTGCTTTCCAGCCCGACAGGCAGCCTGCCTGTCAGTCTAACTAGCTGTCGGGCAGGAAACCTGTTGAAACATTTTTAAAGACGGCCTGCCATTAAATTCGGTAGGACGTGTGGGAAACCTATTCTTCGGGGTTTCCCATCTGAAAATCCTCCCCACCGCCCCACTCTCTTCCCAGCTCCAAGTAAATATCGGAGCCAAAGTGTGTGAAGAAAGCATCGGAGCAGCAATAGTGTTCCATAGTGGACTGACCAAGAGCAAAGAAGAGCCAGTTACGACGTTCTGTGCAGCACACAAAATAGGTAACTCATTGGATATGTTCAATAGCAAGAAAGCCAATCAAATATCAATAAAAGCACATCAGCCTCAATCTCAGGATTATGGAGCATTACAGTACAACTGGAGCAACAGCTTTTGGTCAGAATGACAGTGCTATCTGGAAACTCCAGTCTAAATATTATTAGGGATCTTTCATTCAACAGCAGGTAACTTCTGCCCCTGCTAACCTAACCCCACAGCTAGTTATATTCAAAAGTGTTAATTCATATATACTTTTTATTAATGAAACTTATTAGGGTGTTCACATCAGTTTCAGAACACAAGTAGCAGCCCACCTCTTCCTGTTACTTCATCCAATATAAGCAAAATATCTTGAAAAAGTTTTCCTACAACATAGTCATAAATAGCAGTTACTTCCCAACTCGCTGGTCCTTTTCCCAGATTTAATCCATCTGGATTGCCTGGCAAAGTAGCTCTGTCAATGGATCTGGAAAGAATCTATCTCAGCCCTTTACAGTACAAATCTGAAGATCCTGGCTGAAGTGTGGCTAACAGCGAGCTGAAACCAGTGTAAGATATCTCCCAGTAATCCGGACAAATCAGAATTTAATTTTTATACCTGATTTCTTCTCTCCCTTCAACCCAAAGTAAATATGCATACCACAAGCAAATTGGGTCCCAATAAAATTTTACAACTGCTTTTCTACATGATTGGCCTCTTCCAAAGCCCAGAAACTCATCATCTGAGCACTCTTAAATAAAGCCTCAAAGATTGTGGCCTACTATATTATAGTCAACAATTTTGGGTTGCCAGGCCATTAAAACAGATGCAGAACCAGCATGCTCAAATTTTATGATTTGACAAATTTAACTTTACAAAAGGCCTGATAGATTTTGGAACTAATTTGGTCTTAAAATATTTTCATTTGACAGGAAATGAATGTGCTCTCAACCACATTCGAGTTTATGGCAAGCATCCAGCATGATTTCTTTTAGCATGTTCTATTTTCATTTTTTAAAAGTACTTCCCTTCTCCTTTTTTCAGGCCAAGAGAGAGCTACAAGAATCAGAAAACTATTGCTTAAGCATTTGATTCACACCCTCCACGAGCTTATGGACCCTGAAATTCTCTGGGTAGTGATCCCGGAGGTTACGCTAAGAATTGTGCCCACCAGTATCCTTCAACGCTGACCCCCACCAGAGGTTGTAGGGTCAGTGGGAGAGCACCTTATTTGTAGGGGGCAGGTGGGTGCAAGCACCACTTCGGAGTCATCTCTGGCACCTGCCTGCCCTATGTCAGGACTGGACGCCTGTGGTGGGGCCCACATGCACCCCTATGGAGGTCGATATGCCTCCTCTTTCTTGGTGTCTTGGCCGCCACGACTGCAATGGGTCCGAACTGAAGCTCGGGAGCAGGAACTCTGGCTTAGGGGGTCCCTGACCTAGCTCCGCAGCTGACCCATCATTTACCTTGTAAGTGGCGGACCTCGGAGAGCTCTTATAAGGCAACCAAGAAACTCCCAGAAATACTGGAGACCTGATGCTACCAGGTCTATGCCATTTCTGAGGGGATTCCACGAGTCTCTCACCAAAGTTTCAGCAGGAGACCAGCGAAACCCCAAAAGCATTTATTTAAATAAGTTGTCCTCACATTTTGGCACGATGCCAGCTCAGTGGAGCGCAGGTGCACATAGCGTCTGAAAAGCAGCGGCTCCGGTCCTTCTGCATCCGGACCACATTACTAACCCCTCAATGCTTACCCAGTTTCACCAATTTAATCAAAGTTGTACTACACAAACGAGTCAACCTGCAAGTGCCCATGTTTACTCTTAACCACTGCATTGCTGGATCAACTTAAAAAACATATTCGAGACACAAATCAGCTGCCTTTAGTCCTTTAACCTTTGTAGAGCTCATCAGAATAGTCCTCAGGAAGGAATGTTGACAAAACTGTTCTTTGAGCTCTGCTGAGAATGGATGGATTTACTAGCCTTATCCCACCAACCTCTCCCTTTCTTACACATTGCACGGTTTAGCATGGCCATAACATCATTATCAATTCGTGGATGAAAGGTTAAGTAATCCTCTGGTTTAGTACCAGAAATGGGGTTACTTGTACCCTGCAGTTTCCCAAACTGGGAAAGAGATGGTTTTGTGGTGGGACTACACTCCAGTACATGTGGAAATTTTATTACTTAAAGAGTTCAAAGCAGTTAGAAGATTTATTGGGGAAGACACAGCTGCATTTTCAGTGATACGCTAGAGGACAGATGATTTAACTTCCAAACCACAAACGAAAGTTTGTGCCAAAGTTTTGCTGCTCTTTCACCTGAAATTCAAAGCTCGATAGTCTTAGTTGTAACTGGGTTTAATTTCTGGCTGATCATACAGCCTCTCTACAAGGTTCCTCCAGACTTAAACTTCACTTCTGCCAGCTGAATTTTCATCTGTTCAGCCACTCCTTTTTCCAATTATTTCCTTCATTTTATGATTTTGACATCCTTACTAACTTCCTGCCCATTACTTTTTATTGCTGACATAAGTGCTTCTCGTCCAGCCTTTTAGACTAATTAACACAGCACCATCAGGAACTGTTAATATAAGGATCACTTGGGTTCACCAGTGCCTCATGTAGACCCTCCAAAAATAAACAGGATAGATAAGCCCAAGAAACTGATGGCTATATTCTCACTTGAGCAATTATGAGTCTCAACAGCTTCATTCTGTTTTTTTTTCCTCAAAAGTTAAAAAGAGCAAATATTCAACTGTCTCCAAGAGGGAAAGCAAAACAAAATCCATTACTCATCAATCAACACAATTCTACTTCATTACAATTACATTTAAAAAAAACTTCCTCTGCTCTCCATTATACATGAATAACACAGCAGTCCTGTCTAGGTTCACCACGCCAGCACTAACTTTTCCTAAATAAAGCCCCTAAATGGACTCACCAGCTGGTCACAACCAGAAAAACAAACCACACCATTGCAATATTCCTTTCAAAAAAGATATAAAATTTTACATTTTCTAACAAACTTAGAACAGCTATTCTCTCCAGTAATTCTTAAATAGATCAGCATTGCCAATCACATCACATTCCATCTATTTCCATGTCACCAATAAATGAAACAGTTTCAATTGATTCATGGATCGTTGGGTCTCCAGGGCCTTACAATGTAGTACAGTAGTAGCTTCCATCAAGATTGGTGGGTTATAAACTTCCCAATATACAACAGTCAAAGTAATCTAGATTGCTGGAACCACAGATGCAGACAGGCCATGGATCCCAGGGAAGGTTTGTGGGGTGGTAATGCAG
The DNA here is from genome assembly GCA_030390025.1 of Squalus acanthias. NCBI lineage: Eukaryota > Metazoa > Chordata > Chondrichthyes > Squaliformes > Squalidae > Squalus > Squalus acanthias. The sequence goes on along the minus strand of CM059430.1, from coordinate 60,236,309 downwards.
AACAGAATCAAAAATGAAACAGATATCAAACTGTATGAGGATCAGACAATTTGTAGGGGTGGACTGCACAATGAGTGTGAATGGCTAACTCAACACAGACCAAATCTGTTAAGGGTCAAGCCACACCATGTGGTGTATTTACTTACTGAGCCATCCACAGAGGAAAACAATCTCATTTTTTTTCCAAATACTTTTAACAGCAAAAGCATTATCTTGTAAGACTGAAATGTTACTGTTCATAGTATTTGCTTGTCATTGGTTGCTTTTCCTCCATGCTATGAAGGAATATTCAATGGGGTGTGACTTGCAGTAAGAGCCTGTGCTTTCCTATTTGGTGTGGTGCCTGCACTGAGCACATTCTTTATGTCACTGACACTTATAGACAACAAGAGCGATCTGTCTATCTTCACTTTGTCTCATGGGAAAAAATGTGTCTGATTTCCGATAGCCCGAGGGTGGCCTGACTCCATCAGTCTCCTGATCCGAACGGATTGGAATCTGCCCCTAAGTCACAGCAGGCCCTGTGTTACCCGCACTGGCAGCCAGTTTAAGCAGTTTTCTGAAAGGATTTACTGTATTCTGCATATCATCCTCCTCATTAATACCACAGTTCGAGATTGAGATTGATGCCATTCCCTGGTTTTCTTTCATGAGGTGTAAGGACAAGTGACCCCCCCCACCCCCCCGCCCCCGAGGTAAAACAGGCAGATGATAATGCCAAGTTGAATGGATGATAGCGTAAAGTAATGTATGCAGTAGCTAAGAAGTGTACATAGAATAACTTTAAAAAAACTAAAATAACTGACAATTTAAACAGCTGTCAGTATGCAGATACGCCGTACTGAGCGTGTCTCTAATCAGCTAAGACAATCCCATTGAAACTATGCAGCCACTAAATTTTTAAAATGTGTAGCCAACTATCCCGTTAAAACGTACTCAATGAATATTAATGGATGACTCAGACAATCCTGGTTGAATTGTGCCCACTGAATATATCAAAGACAGTGTCAGCACTCTTTCCGCTGAGTCAGAGGTTGTGGGTTCAAAAACCACTTTCGACTGGAGTACATCGTTCAGTGCAGTGTTGAGGGAGTGCTGTCTTTTTGAAATGGTGTTAAGACCCCCTTCTGCCTGCTCAGGTGGATGTAAAAAAAATCCTATGACAGCATTTTTGAAGAAAAGCAGGGAGTTCTCCCAGTGCCAACATTCCTCCCTTGAGCAATACCACCCAAAATGATTACCTGGCCATTCATACAAGCATAGAAACATAGAAGATAGGAGCAGGAGTAGGCCATTCGGCCCCTCGAGCCTGCTCTGCCATTTAATGTGATCATGGCTGATCATCCAAATTCAGTACCCTGTCTCTGCTTTCTCCCCATATCCCTTGATCCCTTTAGCCTTAAGAAATATATCTATCTCCTTCTTGAATATATTTAATGAATTGGCCTCAACTGCCTTCTGTGGTAGAGAATTCCACAGGTTCACCACTCTCTGGGTGAAGAAATTCCTCCTCATCTCAGTCCTAAATGGCTTACCCCTTATCCTTAGACTGTAGGGGGTGGTGGTGTGTGTCAGCTTCGCCTCTGACTTCTGAGCGGTTCGAATCGCTTCCACTCCCTTGGTTCTAGACCTTGGACTTATTTGGGGGTTGTGACAAAAGTGCAATAGACAACTGGTTTTGATGCAAGAACTTTTGATCTTTATTCAAGAGAGAAAAACATAACACAACAATCTTAACACTCTAATAAAATGGGGAACACTTCGGTACAAACGAGGGAAATTAAATTAGAAGAATACCTCACCCCTCCCAATCCCACTTTACTAGCTAAGTTGGGCTCTAGAGGACCAGGGATAATGCTCACCAAACAAATCCTTGACAGTTGAGCTGGTTCGCGGTTTCGAGGTTCGCTGGATTGGATTAATCGGGTGAGTACCCACTTTTCCTCTGTTAGAGATAGGGTTTAGAGTCTTTGTAAGTAAAAAGTTTCGTAAGGCCCTTGTTGCTGCGAGGTGTCTGATGGTCACTGGAACTGTTGCTCTGTTCTCTTCTTGTGTGTTGACCTGCTTCTAGAACTGTGAACTTCTTCGAACTCGATGAACTCCTGAGAACTGCTGAACTCCTTAACTTGTTGAACTCCCTTCAACAGCTTCTTGCTGAACTCCTTGAACAGCTTCTTGCTGAACTCCCTGAACAGCTTCTTGTTTAACTGCTTGCTGAATTCCTTGCTGCTGTGTAACTGTTGAACTGCTTGTCTCCTTAAACTGCTGTGTAACTCTTGAACTGTGTACGGTTGTACTGGAGAACTCCTTTCTGTTGTAACTGTGTAACTGCTCCACCCTTGAACTTGTAGAGAACTTGTTGTAACTGCTGAACTGACTTCTTGAGAAAACAGGCCCTCAATTATACTAATTGGGGCCTCCTAATCAGTCCCGGTTTATTGTAAGATTTTGGCGGGCTCGTTAATAGTAACTTGTTTATGAATGTGTGAAATTGTATCGGGATGGTTCCATCCTGTCGATCTTCTTGCTTGATTGTAGACAATTCTGCTCAGGTTTCGAGTTTCCTGACTGGGCCTGAGATTTCTAAGTGATCTGTTTTATGCATGGTTTTGATGGGTCCTGTAATTTGGGTGGGGACTGCTCTTCCTCGGGTCTATTGTTAGGATGTTAATGTCTGATAGGGGCCGATTAACTCCAAGTGAGGTCATGCGGTTCCCCAGACAGTTTGCATTAACTCCAATATCCAAACTGTCTTTTACAGAAGTTGATCCCAACGCCTTTGCAGCCTTTTCTCCCTTACAAGTCCAGACATGTCTTTTAAAATACCAAATCTTGGTTTTTTGCTCTAAATGTCCTTCGGTTAGGCCCAATGCATTTCATCACCCTGAAGTAGTTAGAAAAGAGTCCAAAGTCCTTCTCCTTAGGGTATGTCTCCGAGTTTTGGGGGATCTGTGAGATCTGTGAATTTTGAGAAACTTACAAGACTGTGACCTCTGGTTCTGGACTCCCCCGCCATTGGGAACATCCTTCCTGCATCTAGTCTGTCCAGTCATGTTAGAATTTTATAAGTTTCAATGAGATCCCCTCATTCTTCTAAACTCTAGCGAATATAAGCCTAATCGACCCAATCTCTCTTCATACGTCATTCCTGCCATCCCAGGTATCAGTCTGGTAAATCTTCGCTGCACTCCCTCCATGGCAAGAACATCCTTCCTCAGATAAGGCGACCAAAACTGCACACAATACTCAAGGTGTGGTCTCACCAAGGCTCTGGACAACTGCAGCAAGACATCCTTGCTCCTGTACTCGAATCCTCTCGCTATGAAGGCCAACATACCATTTGCCTTCTTAACCGCCTGCTGCACCTGCATGCTTATCTTCAGCGACTGGTGCACAAGGACTCCCAGATCTCGTTGCACTTCGCCTTTTCCCAATCTATTACCGTTCAGATAATAATCTGTCTTCCTGTTTTTGCCACCAAAGTGGATAACCTCGCATTTATCCACATTATACTGCATCTGCCATGCATCTGCCCAATCACCCAACCTGTCCAAATCATACTGGAGTTTCTCTGCATCCTCCTCACAGCACACACGCCCACCCAGCTTTGTGTCGTCTGCAAACTTAGAGATATTACATCTAGTTCCCTCGTCTAGATCATTAATATATATTGTGAATAGCTGGGGTCCTAGCACCGATCCCTGCGGTACCCCACTAGTCACTGTCTGCCACTCGGAAAAAGACCCGTTTATTCCAACTCTTTGCTTCCTGTCAGCCAACCAGTTCTCTATCCAAGTCAGTACCTCACCCCCAATCCCATGTGCTTTAACTTTGCACGCTAATCTCTTATGCGGGACCTTATCGAAAGCCTTCTGAAAGTCCAAATACACCACATCCACTGGTTCTCCCTTTACTATTCTACCAGTTTCATCCTCAAAAAATTCCAGTAGATTAGTCAGGCATGATTTACCTTTTGTAAATCCATGTTGACTTTGTCCGATCCTGTCACTGTTTTCCAAGTGCTCTGCTATTACATCTTTTATAATGGACTCTAGCATTTTCCCCACTACCGATGTCAGGCTTACCGGTCTATAATTCCCTGTTTTTTCTCTACCATCTTTTTTAAATAGTGGGGTTACATTAGCTACCCTCCAATCAATGGGAACTGTTCCAGAGTCTATAGAATTTTGGAAGATGACCAGCAATGCATCTACTATTTCTCGGGCCACTTCCTTAAGTACCCTAGGATATAGATTATCAGGCCCTGGGGATTTATCAGCCTTCAATCCCATCAATTTCCCTAACACCATTTCCCGACAAATACTGATTTCATTCAATTCCTCCCTCTCATTAGACCCTATGGGGGAAAAATTAGGTCGCGCCCCGTATGGGGCGCAAATATCGTCTGGACGCAAATATTAGCGCCTGGCGCTAATTATCGCCACTGACTGGAAACTTCACTTTTACCGCCCCGGGAGGTGAGTGGAGCGCTAAATCAGGCGCTGCACACCTGTCTTAAGGCGCAAAGGCCGAGCAGTGAGGCGCTAACTCAGCGCGCGAGCGCAGCGCAGCTGCTGCCAGTTAGCGAGGGAACACAGACACACTGGCGCCGGCCACTTCTTAAAGCGGGGGGGGGCCAACTTGCTCCCCAGCCACACCCTGCTCATTGCAGCCTTGAATCTCGGCCTGCAGAGACCTGTGAATCCATTTTGCTGCCAAGGATGGAGAGAGTGAGAGAACGAGCTCATCGCTTCACCGAGCGGGCCTTGGATGCTCTGGTTGGCGCGGTGGAGCGCAGAAGATGTATACTCTTCCCTGAGAGTGGCAGGAGGCCTTTGCCACGCGAGTACAGAAGAGTGTGGAGGGAGGTGGCTCAGAGCGTCTCCTCCAGGAGCATGGTGCCCAGGACCCATACTCAATGCCGCAAAAAGTTCAACGACCTCACTCGGGTCGTCAGGGTGAGTGGCTTTTTCTCAATACCTCTCCATCCCTCCATCTCAACCTCACTCTATGGCCAGAGGGTCTTAAAACCCCAATGCACAACACTCATCCAACACCTATGGCCCTTTCATGAAACACACACACACATTCCACACTTTGCATACAGTAAGGGCTATTCACCTATGGGAGGCACATCAGGCAAGACCATGGCTGCATACAGTAAGGGATATTCACCTATGGGAGGCACATCAGGCAAGACCATGGCTGTATACAGTAAGGGCTATTCACCTATGGGAGGCACATCAGGCAAGACCATGGCTGTATATTTACTCAGATGCTGTCCTTTTTCTTACAGGCCAAGCTGGCGCATAATCGGAGACAGCAGCAACGGACAGGTGGAGGGCGGCCTCAGTTGCAACCCCTCAGCGATCTTGAGGAGCGCGTCCACAGGATTGTGGCAAGCCGGGTGATCGGTCCCGTCGCCACTGGAGACGCCGACCCCGTTCTGGATAGCAATGGTAAGGTCATCACCTTTTTGTCCTCTGTCCTTCCACTTGTCCCTCACAACACCAGCCTTTGACACTTTCAATCCAACTTGCTAACTCGCTGCACTTATTCCTCCCTTACTGCCACCCTGTCCTCACGCTAAAGCCACTCTTGTACCTCCCTGCTTTCAGATGGTGATTCACCAGCTGAGGAGACGGGCCCTGAAGCTGCCACTGGGAGTGAAGCTGCAGCCGAGGAGGAAGAGGAAGCCGGAGCATCAGTGCCACCCTCTCCCGAGGAAGCCCATGCCCACACTGGGAACACGCCTTCCCTGGAGGGGAGCAGGGGGGAAGGGTCTGATGAGGGTGAAGCTCCAGGACCCAGCGGGCTGCAGCAACGCCATGGGGGTAGGGAAGAACGGGGGCCTTCTCCCCAGAGGGAGAGTAGGCCAGAGACTCCTACTGCAATGGACGCAGAGGAGGAGCGGCTGATCGCAGAAATGAACACCCAGGCGGTGGGCATGCACACTGAGCTCATGGGTGCAGTGGGAAGGGTGCCCGAATGCATTGAGTCACTGGCAAGGAGTGTGGAGCACTTCGCTGTAGCACAGGCAGATGCCACACTAACGCTTAGTGCTGCAATTCAGTCACTGGCTGCCGTGATCCCATCTCTGACTGCTCTCATGCAGACTCAGATTGAGGCCACGCGAGCACAGACTGCTGCCAACCTCGATGGTTCGTTCACATGTCCCCGGGGCTCTCACCGCGCCGCAGCAGGCCAGCAATCTGTTCTCCAGCAGATTGCTCCGGATGCTGAAGTGCTGCCCCGTGGGAGTGCCAGTGTGTCGGGCGAGCAGGGAGTTGCTGTCCTCTCTCACGATGACAGCATTCCTGCTGACAACACTGTCACTTCTCCACTGCACTTGCCACCGCCTGTAGGACAGACTGCTGCCGCCCATGCAGAGTTGGTGCAGTCTGCAGCCGGGCCCTCCAGGCCCAGAAGTGGTCGAGGCCGTCCTTCAGGGGCATCTGCAGTGTCAGGGTCTGACGAGCAGCAGCCTTCCACCAGCCTTGCTGCAGCCACTGAGGTCCCATTACGGAGGAGCAGTAGGGTTAGAAGGGGGAAGTGCGCAAGGGAAGGAGATCACCCTCGAAGGGCAAAAAGTAGGAGGTGTGACAAAATGCTGGTCATTTTTTTATTAAAGGTCGAGGTTCATGGTCCAACTTTTGTTTAGTGTTTTGGACATTATCTCCAGGTTGTGAGAACCAGTTATGTTATTGACTGTTTTTTTGTGTTTATTTCTATGAGTTTGTCATGAGGAATTGACACACACAGAGTTTGTAAAATAAATAAGTTTCTGTATTCAAAATATACATGGTTGGTGTTTGGAATTATTGGTGCCTTGGCCGGCTTAGGGGTTGCGTGCTGGGTTCATTGATGTTGTTAGCAATGGCAGAAGCCATTTCCACAGCAGGGGCCCTAGAAGCGGCTTGCTATTAACCGTTGACGGACGGCCCTTGCAGTTTCACCATTGTGGGCCGCCCTCCCGCCTTGGTGCTGCTGATGATCATCCTCCTCGTCCTCTTCCTCCTCTTCCTCCTCCTCCTCTGGTGGTGCTCCAAGGCCTGGTGGCATTGGCTGGGTCCTGACGATTGCCATGTTATGCAACATGCAGCACACAACTATGAAGTTGGATACTCGCTCAGGCGAGTACTGCAGGGCTCCTCCAGGATGGTCGAGACAGCGGAACCGTTGCTTCAGCACGCCGATTGTGCGCTCAATTATGTTCCTGGTAGCTTGATGGCTCTCATTGTACCGCAGCTCAGCAGGGGTGTTGGGCGTACGGAGCGGTGTCATCAGCCAGGTGCTCAATGCATACCCCTTGTCCCCGAGAAGCCAACCAACTGGCTGATGCGGTGCCTCGAAAAGTTCTGCCACAGTAGTCTGGCGCAGGATAAAAGCATCGTGGCAGCTGCCAGGATAGTGGGCATTGACAGCGAGTATCAGCTGTCTGTGGTCACAGACCAACTGAACATTCAAGGAATGGAACCCCTTTCTGTTCCGGAATTCCTCGGCATTCTCATGTGGAGCACGCAAAGCCACATGCGTGCAGTCAATGGCGCCCTGCACCATGGGGAAGCCCGCTATCCTCGCAAAGCCCAGAGCGCGGTCACGCTGCTTGTCTGGGGTCATGGGGAAAGAGATGAACTCTCGTCTCCTTTTAAAGAGGGCATTTGTGACCTGCCGGATGCAGCAATGCACCGCAAACTGGGAGATATTGGCGAGGTCCCCAGCAGCAGCTTGAAATGAGCCAGTAGCGTAGAAGTTGAGAGCCACTGTGACCTTCACTGCCACCGACAGAGACGTCCTGGACCTCAGTTGAGGCTGCAGATCTGGCTGCAGCAGGTGGCAGAGCTCAGTGACCACCTCCTTGCTGAATCGCAGCCTTCGCAAACACAGCTCCTCAGACATATGAATGTAGGAGAGCTGTTCACGATATACCCTGGGAGGGTAAGCTCTCCTGTACATACGCCTGTTGGCCCTCCTCCGTCTGGCCATCATTGCCACTCTCTCTCTGCGTCTCTGTGTCCTCCGATTCAGCTGGAGCAGGACGACGCCCCCAATCAGTGCAGCCCCCATAGTCTCTTTGCAAGCAAAGTAATGAAGGACAGCAACTAAAGTACTAGCGAAGTTAGAATCAGTAGGCAAAACTACCTCACAAAGCGTTGAGTCAATGCAGAAGTCTCTCTTTCTCTCTCTCCGAATCTCTCTCTCTCTCCCAGAACGAGTGGTGCAAAAATGTCAACCACAGAAAAAGACAGGAAGAGGCCCCCTTTAAATAGCACCCCCCCCCCCCAGCCCCACAGCGATTGATAGCGTTCCAGTCTTCCGGTCGTTGGATGCGCCAGGCGGTAAGGCAGGGGGCGCCACTCAATTTCCTGCTCCGGGGCGCCACAAGGGCGTTGCACCATGGAATGACGTCACAATTTGCGCGCGCAGATGGTCGCAGCGGTAAAGTTTAGCGCCGCCGCACAATCTCTAGTTAAGTTCCCGAGCGGCGCAAACATCGCTGCGCCCGGGCGTTAGCGGCTTTGTGCCCCATTAGCGCCCTCTTAAGGCGCTAACGGGAGGCGCAACCAACTGAATTTTTACCCCTATGTTCCCTGACATCTCTGGGAGTTTATTTGTGTCCTCCTTTGTGAAGACAGAACCAAAGTATGTATTTAATTCCTCAGCCATTTCTTTGTTCCCCATTATAAATTCCCCTGATTCTGACTGCAAGGGACCTACGCTTGACTTCACCAATCTTTTTCTCTTCACATATCTATAGAAGCTTTTACAGTCAGTTTTTATGTTTCCTTGCAAGCTTACTCTCATATTCTATTTTCCCCCTCTTAATTAATCCCTTTGTCCTCCTTTGCTGAATCCTAAACTGCTCCCAATCCTCAGGTTTGCTGCTTTTTCTGGCCAATTTATATGTCCTCTCCTTGGATCTTATGCTATACCTAATTTCCCTTGTTAGCCACGGTTGAGTCACCTTTTCTTTTTTTTTTTTATGCCAAACAGGGATGAACAAATTCTGTAGTTCATCCATGCGATCTTTAAATGTTTGCCATTGCCTACCCACCATCAACCCTTGAAGTAACGCTCCCCAATCCATCCTAGCCAACTCACACCTCATACCATCGTAGTTTCCTTTATTTAAATTCAGGACTCTAGTCTCTGAGTCAACTACTTCACTCTCCATCTTAATGAAGAATTCTATCATATTATGATCGCTCCTCCCCAAGGGGCCTCGCACAACAAGATTGCTAATTAATCTTTTCTCATTACATAATACCCAGTCTAAGATGGCCTGACCTCTAGTTGGTTCTGTTTGTGTTTTCTGTTTGTGGGACCTCGCTGTTTCGCAAATTAGCTGCCGTGTTTGCCTACCTAACAACTGCAACTGCGCTTCAAAAGTGATCCATTGGTTGTAAAATGCTTTGGAACATCCCGAGGATGCGAAAGATACCATATAAATGCAAGTTCTTTCTTCTTTCTTTACCCAATAATGACTGTACCCATTGAATGCTGGCAGTATGGCCAGGACTATGTCACTAATTATAAACAGTGCGGTAGCAAATTTACTCAGCCGTTCAATCGGACTCCCGCTGTAAAGACTTCAATGGAGCGTAAAACCAGACGGGGTGTAAATCGGGCACCTGACCTGAACACGCCCCGTTCCCGCCGGATGGGTTAGTTTAAAATCAGGTCCTCGTGTTCCAATGTGCTTCACATTACCAGTTACGGTAAAAAGTGTTGTTACTAAATAATTGTCCATTTAAGAAAAATTGCATTTGTTGCATTAATGCACATACATGTATAGCCTTGGAGGTAGGTTTGCTTGCCCATTGGACAGTATGAGAGGATATAAGAAACTTAGCTTAATCCTTGAGCAGCTTATGTTTTCCGATTTGGCTAGGCATTAGTTTCGGATACGATCTTAGGACTTGTGTGAGATGCAAAGCGATCTCTGTGGCGAGAAGTTTGCCTTTTTCGACGTTGCAGCACTGTGAATAGGGGATTCCTATGGTGATGCTGCAGTGACATCAACAAGCTTTCTAAGCAGCCAATCACATTGCAGAATTCTCACAGACATGAAACCAGGAAATGAGAAGCTGTTTTCATCTGGACTTTTTAAAAATGTTACGGAGAGCGAAATAAAGATTGGGACTTTCACATGGGACTAAGGTAGAAGCTGAAACATCATGAACAAACTTTTTTTTTAAATTCAAGTTTTAAATGTTTTTTTAATTTTTTTATCATAATTGAGAAATTTGACACTCCACAAATATAAAAATTAGTTTCTCAGGACCAGAATGTTTGTTTAGCAGTCAATACGCTGTTAAAACCCCAGTTGCACCTAATCCAACAAGGCTTAACATTTAATGGGATATTTAACAGCGATATTACCGCGGAAAAGCCCAAGTTTTCGTCAGTTTCACTGATTTCACTGATTGTCGGCTATTGTGGCGGGGGGGGGGGGGGCGAGCTGGGGTGCCACAGCGCAGCCTGTATCGGAGCAGTGAAAGACTGACGCAACTTCAGGATTTCCGCGTTTAGATGCGCATGCGCTAAATCCGGAAGTTGCGGTCAGTTTCAGAGGGGTAATGACGTGAATGCTGATAGTTCACCGTCATTACCCACGGAAAGTTCTGGGCCTTTGCCTTTCCTTTCCCCGCTAGATTTGGGAAGCAATAATGTCGCAAGTTTAAATGTCGTAAAAGCTATGTTAAATATAGTTGCCATGGTTACAGTGGTCAAAATGGCTGCGTTCCAGCCGGGTGTGTGCTGTGTATAATAGTGTAATTGAATATATGAATGGAGAACGAGATTCTCATCAGCTTGCTGTGAGAGAATGTGATTTTATGAACCTTCACCTTCCTGTTGGAAAAGGCTCCCATCATTGGTGAGTTTCCTGCCGGCCCAGTCCTGTTCACAAGTTGAGCAGTGAGATTTTACATCGTGTAACAACGAGATACTCATTTGACTATGGAACAAGCGCCTTGCTTACCGCTTCCTTAGGCAAACCTATGTAGGATCTGAGAGAATAGGCTTTCCGACCACACCTCAATACATTATGAGGAAATTGTGCCCGCCCTGATTTTCTATTTGTGGAGCATTTAAATAATCAATCAAATAGCACAGAACACTGGCAGAGGTTCAAGGCTGCTCGGAGAGGCTCAAAGGACAATGGAACAGGCACTGAAACTGGGACAGTGAGAATGTTATCGGGCTCGATTTTGCCATTGGTGGTGGGTTGGGTGCGGATCAGGTGGCGCTGTCGGGCGGGATAAAATTGCGATTTTGCCCTAATCGGGCAATTGATTCCCTGTGTGCGCACTCCCCTGGCCCAATTAGTCTTTTGGGTCTGAAACTCGCCTCTGCTGACGCCATTTCTCCAGCTGCTTTTAAGGGCTCCAAGCAGCATTGCTTAGTTTTGTGCCTATGTTCTTCCAAAGTGACAACAGCTTAAAGTGTGTGCTACTGCTGAAATGTCTAGCTCAAGGCCCAAGGCCTCACCACGTTTCGATGATGACTGCCTCCATGCTCTGGTGGAGGGAGCCAGAGTTCAAATGGAGGTGCTCTTTCCTTCCTCTGGTAGGAAAAAACCTCCCCAGCAAACCAAAGCTGTGTGGCTGCAACTGGCACAGGAGGTCAGCTCCAGATCAATGTGCAGCAGAACCTGGCTGCAGTGCCGAAAGAGGTTCAATAACCTTGTCCGCACAGGAAAAGTGAGTAGACCATCACCTTTACCCTCATTCTGCTCCCCATCTCCTCTCAGCACCAGCACTCTGCATTGCCAACCACTCCTACACATCCCACTTTACCCTTACATCCCTTGCACCCTTAACCATCCCTCTCTCTCTATGTACAGAATCACTTCACTATTCGACTATGCTGCCCTCACACTCCCTATCACTGTTATACAATGACAACAACTAACAACACAGAGGGAGGGCCCTTGGTATTGGGACCTCACTCCATCTTTGTCTCCTTCTAAGCATCAATGCTATGGATTCTCTACACTCACTCCATCATTCTCACTCAAACTCCACTTGTGTCCCTCATTGCAGGAAAAGAGAGCCCACAATAAGAGGGAAAGGGCGAAGACAGGAGGAGGGCCACCCTCAATAGCCCATCTCACCAGCGCTGAGGAGGCAGCCCTAGAGATCGTTGGAGCCGAGGAGGATGTGCAAGTGGGGGACGGACAGACGGGCGCATCAGAGCAAGCTGGTGACAGAATAGTTTTGCATCTCTCTCATTTACATTGCATGAGTGACTGACATGGCTTCTGATGCTCATACAGATTGACTTATGATCATCTGCACAAGTCCATGTGCATGCTACGTTAATATCACCTGTCGAACTCATGCCTTTACTCCCCCACAGGACCATCGACAGCCCCCCTCCCCACTGTCCAGGAGGAAGAGCCTGAGCCACCAGACTCCTCGAGGAAGCTGCAACCTCTGAGGGCGCAGCGTCAGCAGAATTAAGTGCACCCAACACCAGCGCAGACACTCACACCTCAGTGGGACCTTCGGGACATAGAGTAGTGTTGTCACCTGGTGTATCACAGCTCACAAGTGAGCATCAGCAGATGGTGGAGAGAGGGACAGCAGTGGAGAGTCCGCGTCGGAGGCTGCAGAGTGCTCCCAGCTCGGTTCAGCTGCATGTGGACCCTGTGCCTCTGGGTCCATCCAGAAAGAGAGCGGTGCTGGAACTCCAGGGACAAGTGCAGGAGTCTCTGGCAGGTTTTGTCTCCAGGGTTACTGCGAGTGTGGAGAGGATGGAGGAGTCCAACTCTAACATGAGCAGTGCCTTTGTGGAGGCAATGGAGCATGAACGCACCACCACGGAAAGGATGGCAACCTCCGTGGAAAGACTAGCTACAGCCATGGAAGAAATAAGTCGCCAGAGTCTGGAAAACATGGTGAATGTTCAGAATAGACTGACATCTCTGGAGGAGTGATGGGCAGCTATTGAGCAGAGAAACTAGAGCTTCATGGAAGTCCTTTTGAGTAGGACTGCCAGTGCAGATACGGGTCCTCATGGCCCCCCTGATGTGCAGCAAGGTGCTGTCAAGCCACTTGCTAGCACTGAAGTGGGGCTGACCCATGAGAGGGATGTTGGTGGCAGGCAACAAGGGAGTGGGGGCTCCTCTCCAAGCGCTCACACTCCCATGCCACTAAGTAGCCCTCGGTCAGAGCCCCACCAGAGTCATCACCCAACTGAGATGGGCGTCTCAGCGACTGCACAGACGCAGGAGCAGACTGTTGCCAAGCCCTCAGAGGCTTGCAAACCCAGAGGACGCCCGCCAAAGGTGTCGAAGCAGGAGCAGCATGAAAGTGAGCAAGGTGCCTCCACATCTGCTGAAGCCACAGGGGAAGCACTACGTAGAAGCACGCGTAAGAGGAAGATAAAGCACAATTAGTCACAAGGGTAGTCACGTGGGTGTTATGTTCTGTTGTATTCATTTTTTGTCATAGCCATCGTTTTGTGCATTGAACAAACAGAAGTGATGGCAAACAGTTGAAGTTCTGGCCTATGTGATCTGGGAAATGGAACTTGCACATTGAGGGCTCAGGGCTACTTGCATTTGTAATGATGGTGATTAGATTGATAGGAACCCACAGGTTCTTGTGCATTGTCTATGGTCTGAGAAGAAGGTGCCAGCCACATGTGTTTGATTCGTCTACCTAAGCGAATCTGGCAAAGATTAGTGCATCCCTTGCATCCCGGGCAGCAATGTGCTCGCGTGCTGCTGGAACTGGCGCATCCGCCTCCTCAAGGTCTTCCTCCTCCTCATCATCCTCCTCATCTGAGGAGGCTATGCGCTGAGCCACTTCTTCCTCAGGCAGCTGTAAGCCACGATGCTGTGCGATGTTGTGCAGTGCACAGCAGACCACGACGATTCTGGAGACCCTGGCTGCTGAATACTGTAGAACTCCACCTGATCTGTCAAGGCATCTGAATCGTATCTTCAGCAAGCCGATGGTTTGCTCGATGATGGATCTGGTCAAAATGTGGCTGGCATTGTAGCGCTCCTCAGCTTCGTTCAATGGCCTCCTCAACGGCATCGTTAGCCACGTCTTCAGGGGACAGCCCTTGTCTCCAAGTAGCCACCCAGAAAATTGGTTTGGCGGATTGAACAGCGGAGGCACACAAGACTACCGAAGGATGAACGAGTCATGGCAACTGCCAGGGTACTTCACGCAAACATGCAAAATGTCCTTCCTGTGGTTACACACCAGTGGTTGACAAAAACAGCTGGGTTGTGATGGGGTGCCCTAAGGGCCACATGTGTGCAGTCTACGACGCCCTGCACCCTTGGCAAGCCTGCCATATTTGCAAAGCCAACTGCACGTGCGGTTACACTTGCTTGACCCATCGAGAAGTGTATGTAATTGTGCGCCTTGGCAAAGAGTGCATCGGTGACCTGCGTGATGCAAGTGTGTGCGGCTGACTGGGAGATGCCACTGATGTTTGCTGATGATCCCTGGAAGGACCCTGAAGCAAAGAAATTGAGTGCGGTGGTGACTTTGACAGCCACTGGTAAGGGGTGTCCACCCGCTCCTCTGGGCTCCAGATGTTGGTGTAGCATTGCGCAGATGTTAGCGACTACCTCTCGCGAAAGTCTCAGCCTCCTTTGGCACTGCTGCTCACTCATGTTTAGATAGCTGCTCTCCTGCCTTAAGGAAGCTGCTCCTCAGCCTGTATACCCTGTGTTGGGGGTATCTCCTGAGGCGACGTGCGTCCCTGCGCTGACGCCCTCTGCCTGTGCAGCTTCAGGTGGGTGAGCAGCAGGTTGGCTCTCCTGCCTTAAGGGCCTATCCCGCCGCTTGGTGGCAGGACCGACCGGGAGTCTGTGAGCCCGCCTTTGGAAAAGTTGGACGGAGACGGGTTGACAGCGGGATCGGAATCCGCCGGCATTCTTTTCAAATTTACCGCCTGACCCGCCTCCAACCCCACCCCCTGAGTACCGGCAAAATCGAGCCCATAGACTCTGGGGCTGGGACAGTGAGAATGTTACAGACTCTGGGACTGGGACAGTGAGAATGTTACAGACTCTGGGACCGGGACAGTGAGAATGTTATAGACTCTGGGACTGGGACAGTGAGAATGTTATAGACTCCGGGACTGGGACAGTGAGAATGTTATAGACTCTGGGACTGGGACAGTGAGAATGTTATAGACTCTGGGACTGGGACAGTGAGAATGTTATAGACTCTGGGACTGGTACAGTGAGAATGTTATAGACTCTGGGACTGGGACAGTGAGAATGTTATAGACTCTGGGACTGGGACAGTGAGAATGTTATAGACTCTGGGACTGGGACAGTGAGAATGTTATAGACTCTGGGACTGGGACAGTGAGAATGTTATAGACTCTGGGACTGGGACAGTGAGAATGTTACAGACTCTGGGACTGGGACAGTGAGAATGTTATAGACTCTGGGACTGGGACATTGAGAATGTTATAGACTCTGGGACTGGGACAGTGAGAATGTTATAGACTCTGGGGCCTAAAAATTCGCTTGCGCAGCGCCCGTTGTTTGGATGCTATGGCTGCCGCTTTGGGTTGAAAATGGCGCCTGAGCCGCACGCGCATATTCTGGTATGGGCCACGCCGGACGCCATCTTGGTGAGGGCGTTAGCAGCTGCACTGGGAGCCGGCACCACTGATTTGGCTCCAGTGCTGCCATTTTCGTCCTCAATGCCGGAATTAACACACTGTGTTAACCTCGTACAGCTGAACATGCGTTCAGCAGCGGCAAGGACCCCCTGCCAGCGATATTCAAAGGGATCATCAAGCACTCTCAGGTGAGTTGCTGATTAATTTCTACTGGCTTTGTGGAGTTTGTGGAAGTGTTTGGAGCTTTCAAGAGTTGCTTAAATTTGGTGAGGTGACGGGGAGTGGTGCTGCAAGTGGAGAAGGCCTTGCTTTTGACTTCATTCTCGCCAGACCACTTGCTCCCAGTCATGGGTAATGTAGTTGTCATCCCCCTTGGCCTGCAGCATGACAGGGAGATGGACCAGAGGCAGCAAAGAAGAGGACAAGCTGGTCTCAGAGGGAGGAGGGGGAGAAAGGCTCTCAGCTGGCGGTCTCACCCACCCAGGGTCTACGGAGAGCAATTCTTTTACCTCAACCTGAACCAGGAGCCATGGTGTGAAGCGTCTGCGCTTTACAAAGGAGGTGCTCACAGAACTCTGCCACCCCTTGCAACCAGACCTGCAGCCTCACACCAGGGCAAGGACAGCGCTACCAGTGGCTGTGAAGGTGACCGTGGCCCTGAATTTCTTTGTGTTAGGATCCTTCCAGGTTGGAGCAGGTGACATTTGTAACATCTCCCAGTTCGCTATCCACAGCTGCATATGACAGGTGACAGACACTCTTTCTGCCAGGTGAGGGGACTTCATTGTCTTCTCTCTGACCAGAGAGAAGCAGGCGGAGCGTGCACGTGTCTTTTCCAGGATAGCCGGCTTTCCCCATGGTGCAGGGCGCCATCGACTGCACACATGTGGCTTTGCAGGCACCGCATCTAAATGTTGAATGGACCGCAATCACAAAGGTTACCACTCGCTGAATGTGCAGTTGGTGCGTGACAATGCTCAGCATATCATGGTGGTGAATGCCCGGTATCCTGGCAGCAGTCACGATGCTTTTATTCTGCGCCAGTCCGCTGTTCCCTCGGTCTTGGAGCCACCATGACAAACCAGAGGGTGGCTACTGGGCGACAAGGGCTCTCCACTGACCACCTGGCTCATGACTCCGTTCCACAATCCAACAACACGTGGGCAGCATGCGTACAATGAGAGCCAGACTGCCACATGGAATCTGATAGAGCAGAACATTGGCGTCCTTGAACTACGCTTCCGCTGCCTGGACCGCTCTAAAGGAGCCCTGCGCTACTCACCAGAACGCGTCTCAAGATTCGTTGTGGTCTGCTGAATGCTCTACAATCTCGCCACCATGAGTGCACAGCCCTTGCCACCAGGCATACGGCGACCAGGCATACGGTGACCAGTGAGGAGGAGGAAGCAGAAGAGGAGGAAGCGGAAGAGGAGGAAGCAGAAGAGGAGGAAGCGGAAGGGAGGATGCAATCCAGACAGCCCCTTTCTGCCCGGGCTGTCCATGATCCACTCATGCAACTGTGGTACAAGTGAACGCAACCCCAATTCTCAATTCAACAATAGTCCCACACCTTATCTTCCCTCTGTTATTGACCATCACAGTGTCTTCTTCACCACAATAATGAAATAAAAGCCACCACAAAATAAACATTCCAATCCAACTTTCTCCATCAATCCATCCAATATTACATAACAAAGTGGACTAATCCCCCCTAATGCCTGTCTTCAGTGTGCCTTTACCTGTCCTAGTGCTCCTACGAAGTGCTACCCCAGTGGCTGCAGCATGGCTGGTGGAAGGCTGCTGACTTTCAGTGGAGGAGACTGCAGATGGCCGTGGAGGATGCCCTCAAGCAGCTCAGGGCCTAGACGGCCCAGCTGCGGACTGTACCATCTCGACGTGGATGGCAGCAGTCTGGACTGGCTGGCTGACAGGCATGAGAGTAGTTTGAGCTTGCATGACAAGACGTCTGAGCTGCCACTGCAGCACTCAGACGTGGAGTGGTTTGTGCTTGTGCTGCAATGGAAGCTGAAACAGCAGCCATCTGACACTGCATCATGGTTGGGTCCACAAGTGCGCTAATGGATCTGCCCACCAATGCTCCCTTTAATTTCTTTTTTTCGTGCGCGGTCACTTTAACTGGCTGGACGACCCATTCAAATTTTCGCGCATGTGCGGTTTCTTTCATGTAAAAGCCGGTGAGCAGCCTGCGCGGGACCTCCAGACCGCTGTGCAGCCGCGCAGCTTAGCGGGAACGTTGCTGCCCACTCCTTCCATGCTGGAAATCATGGGCTCCAAGCTCTGCGCAATGCTCTGTGCAAGATTGGAGCCGGACCCCTCCATGCTCCTTGACATTGCACTCAGGCTTTCTGGCAATCTGCCAATGCACCAAGCATTTCATTGTGCATGTCCATCAGCGTTCTTCTGTAGGCCGACCCATCGAAGTCTTCATCTGAGTCCTCTGCAGCAGAACTTGTGTGCAGCCTCGCCCTCCGGGGAGCTGGCACCTTCGCTACCCTTTCCTCCTGCCCTGGCTGTAGCCCACTCATGCCCGGTGACTCACCACGTGCCGATCCCGCTTCTAAGCTACCCCTAAACTCTGTGCAGTGCCAGTATCTGAGCAGGTGGCTGCGAGTGTCAGATCGAGTGACGGTGTTTCTTCTTCTTCATTACTCTCCTCTCCCTCTTCTTCTTGAACCACTGGTTGGGCAGGTTGGATTTCTTGAGTCCCTGAAATGAGAAAGGCACAAGGGTAGTGTTGTGGCGAGGGGATGGGGGCGGGGGGGGGAGAAAGTAAGAGGTGCATGCTTACGCCATGTGAAGCTTGTAAATCAGAAGAGATTGTGGGATGAGTGGGAAGTGGGATGTGAGAAGGAGGATAACACCTTTCAGCCCCTCCGCTGGCCACGGGCTCAGCCATGCCCCTCCCAAGAATGGCCAGCAGCGCGTCTCCTCCATGGGGGTGAGGTGATGCAGTCGAGCCTGTCCCCCGCCGGTTAGGTTCAGCTGGCGCCGGATATGTGCCACCTTTTCCTGCAAGAGAAAGGGACGTGTGTCAGTGAGTGTAGGGCAATGTGTTTGGGTGATGTGTGTCAGTGAGTGTAGGGCAATGTGTTTGGGTGATGTGTGTCAGTGAGTGTGGTGCAATGTGTTTGGGTGAAGTGTGTCAGTGAGTGTGGTGCAATGTGTTTGGGTGAAGTGTGTCAGTGAGTGTGGGGCAATGTGTTTGGGTGATGTGTGTCAGTGAGTGTGGTGCAATGTGTTTGGGTGATGTGTGTCAGTGAGTGTGGTGCAATGTGTTTGGGTGATGTGTGTCAGTGAGTGTGGTGCAATGTGTTTGGGTGATGTGTGTGTCAGTGAGTGTGGTGCAATGTGTTTGGGTGATGTGTGTGTCAGTGAGTGTGGTGCAATGTGTTTGGGTGAAGTGTGTCAGTGAGTGTGGTGCAATGTGTTTGGGTGAAGTGTGTCAGTGAGTGTGGTGCAATGTGTTTGGGTGAAGTGTGTCAGTGAGTGTGGTGCAATGTGTTTGGGTGATGTGTGTCAGTGAGTGTGGGGCAATGTGTTTGGGTGATGTGTGTCAGTGAGTGTGGTGCAATGTGTTTGGGTGAAGTGTGTCAGTGAGTGTGGTGCAATGTGTTTGGGTGATGTGTGTGTCAGTGAGTGTGGTGCAATGTGTTTGGGTGATGTGTGTCAGTGAGTGTGGTGCAATGTGTTTGGGTGAAGTGTGTCAGTGAATGTGGTGCAATGTGTTTGGGTGATGTGTGTCAGTGAGTGTGGTGCAATGTGTTTGGGTGATGTGTGTGTCAGTGAGTGTGGTGCAATGTGTTTGGGTGATGTGTGTGTCAGTGAGTGTGGTGCAATGTGTTTGGGTGAAGTGTGTCAGTGAGTGTGGTGCAATGTGTTTGGGTGATGTGTGTCAGTGAGTGTGGTGCAATGTGTTTGGGTGATGTGTGTCAGTGAGTGTGGTGCAATGTGTTTGGGTGATGTGTGTCAGTGAGTGTGGTGCAATGTGTTTGGGTGATGTGTGTCAGTGAGTGTGGTGCAATGTGTTTGGGTGAAGTGTGTCAGTGAGTGTGGTGCAATGTGTTTGGGTGATGTGTGTCAGTGAGTGTGGTGCAATGTGTTTGGGTGATGTGCCTGTCATGAATGAATAGCTGACAGTGTGTGCAAGCTGTGAGATGTGGGTGTGAGGCTTACAGCAGTGGTAATTGTGTGAAGGTGAGGTGAAGCATATGATTGTGAGGTATAAGTTCTGATTGATAGAGATTGTTGGTAGGTGAGTGATGGAGGTTTGGTGAACTGAGGAGTGTCTGAGGCTGGTGGTGAAGTTGGTCGGATGCAGGGAGAAGGATAGCGCATGTGCCAGTTCATCGGAGGGCGAGGTCGCACACGGGTTCCACTACATGAAATAGAGCACCAAGGCACTGATGATGAAGACACAGCACTGTAGCTCGATTTCACACTCACAGCTACCAGCTCAGATACTGACACTCCACGTACTTTAGAAGTATGGTTAGCCACGGGATCTGCACATGGCGAGTCACCAGGCACGAGTGGCCTGCAGCCAGGGCAGGGTGAAAGGGTGGCGCAGGTGCCAGCTCCCCGGAGGGCGAGGTCGCACACACGTTCTGCTGCAGAGGACTCAGATCAGCACTTCGATGGGGCAGCCTACAGAAGAAGGCTGATGGGTATGCACAACAAAATGCTTGTTGCATTAGGAGGCCTGCCAGAAAGCCTACATGCGATGTCAAGGTTCATGGAGGAGTCCAGCACCAACTTGGCTTTGAGCAGAGCTTGGAGCCCATAATTTCCAGCATGCAGGTGGTGGCCAACGTGGTTGCAAAGTGGCCAAGGTTGGGAATTAAATATTCCAGGATACTTAACTTTTAGAAGAGATAGGCAAAATGGAAAAGGAGGAGGGGTAGCCCTGATAATAAAGGATGGGATAAAGACAGTAGAGAGAAAGGATCTTAGCTCCAAAAATCAAGAAGTAGAATCAGTTTGGGTGGAGCTAAGAAACAACAAGGGGCAGAAAACATTGGTGGGGGTTGTTTATAGGCCCCCAAACAGTAGTTGTAATGTAGGGCAGAGTATAAATCAGGAAATTAGAGGCGCATGTAACAAGGGTATTAGTAATCATGGGTGACTTTAATCTACATATAGACTGGGCAAATCAAATTTGCAGTAATAGTGTGGAGGACAAATTCATGGAATGTATGCAAGATAGTTTTCTAGATCAGTATGTTGAACAAACTAGGGAACAGGCTATTTTAGATCTAGTATTGTGCAATGAGAAAGGGTTATTTAATAACCTTGTAGAAAAGGTATGATGGTCGAGAAGCAACGGCTAGCATTTAAAGAATTAATACATAATTTACAACAAATATACATTCCTTTAAGGCACAAAAACCCCACAGGAAAAGTGGTCCAACCGTGGCTAACAGGAGAAGATAAAGATAGTATTAGATCAAAGGAGGAGGCTTATAATGTTGCAAAAAGGAGTAGTAAGCCTGAAGATTGGGAGGATTTTAGAATTCAGCAAAGGAGGGCCAAGAAGTTGATAACGAAAGGGAAAATAGAATATGAGAGTAAACTAGCGAGAGACATAAAAACATACTGTAAAAGCTTCTATAGGTATGTAAAAAGGAAAAAATTAGCAAAAGTAAATGTGGGACCCTTACAGGCTGAGAAAGGAGAAATTATAATGGGGAATAAGTAAATGGCAGAGAAATTAAACAAATACTTTGTGTCTGTCTTCACGGAAGAAGACACAAAAAACTTCCCGGAAATAGTGGAGAATCAAGGCTCTAACGACAATGAGGAACTAAAAGAAATTAGTATTAGTAAAAAAATAGTACTGGAGAAATTAATGGGACTGAAAGCTGATAAATCCCCTGGACCTGATGGCCTACATCCTAGGGTTTTGATAGAGGTGGTTATAGAGATAGTGGATGCATTGGTTGTCATTTTCCAAAATTCCATAGATTCTGGAGCGGTTCCTGCGGATTGGAAGGTAGCAAATGTAACCTCACAATTTAAGAAAGGAGGGAGAGAGAAAACGGGGAACTACAGACCAGTTAGCTTGAAACCAGTAGTAGGGAAAATGCTAGAATCTATTATTAAGGATGTGGTAACAGGGCACTTCGAAAATAATAATAGGATTGGGCAGAGTCAACTCGGATTTATGAAAGGGAAATCGTGTTTGACAAATCTGTTAGAGTTTTTTGAGGTTGTAACTAGTAGAATAGATAAGGGGGAACCAGTGGATGTGGTGTATTTGGATTTTCAGAAGGCATTCAATAAAGTGTCACACAAGAGGTTATTAAACAAAATTATGGCTCATGAGATTGGGGGTAATATATTAGCATGGATTGAGGATTGGTTAACGGACAGAAAACAGAGAGTAGGAATAAACGGGTCATTTTCAGGTTGGCAGGCTGTAACTAGTGGGGTACCGCAAGGATCAGTGCTTGGGCCTCAGCTATTCACAATCTACATCAATGATTTGGATGAGGGGACCAAATGTAATATATCCAAGTTTGCTGATGATACAAAGCTGGGTGAGAATGTAAGTTGTGAGGAGGATGCAAGGAGGCTTCAAGGGGATATAGACAGGCTAAGTGAGTGGGCAAGAACATGGCAAATGCAATATAATGTGGAGAAATGTGAAGTTATCCACTTTGGTAGGAAAAATAGAAAAGCAGAGTATTTTTTAAATGGTGAGAGATTGGGAAATGTTGGTGGTCATAGAGACCTGGGTGTCCTTGTACACGAATCACTGAAAGTTAACATGCAGGTACAGCAAGCAATTAGGAAAGCAAATGGTATGTTGGCCTTTATTGCAAGAGGATTTGAGTATAAGAGTAAAGACATCTTACTGCAGTTATATAGGGCACTGGTGAGACCACACCTGGAGTATTGTGTACAGTTTTGATCTCCTTACCTAAGGAAGGATATACTTGTCATAGAGGGAGTGCAACGAAGGTTCACCAGACTGGTTCCTGGGATGGGGGGATTGTCCTATGAGGAGAGATTGAGTAGACTAGGCCTATATTCTCTAGAGTTTAGAAGAATGAGAGGTGATCTCATTGAAACATACAAAATTCTTACAGGGCTCGACAGGGTAGATGCAGGGAGGATTTTTCCCCTGGCTGGGGAGTCTAGAACCAGGGGTCACAGTTTCAGAATAAGGGGTCGGCCATTTAGGACTGAGATGAGGAGAAATTTCTTCACTCAGAGGGTGGTGAATCTTTGGAATTCTCTACCCCAGAGGGCTGTGGAGGCTCAGTCGTTGAGTATATTCAAGACAGAGATCGATAGATTTTTGGATATTAAGGGAATCAAGGGATATGGGGATAGTTCAGGAAAGTGGAGTTGAGGTAGAAGATCAGCCATGATCTTATTGAATGGCGGAGCAGGCTCGAAGGGCCAAATGGCCTACTCCTGCTCCTATTTCTTATATTCTTATGTAACTCCATCAACACACTTGTGGACCCAAACATGATGCAGCGTCTGATGGCTGATGTCGCAACTTCCATTGCAGCACAAGCAGCAGCCACCCAAACATCTGAGTGCTGCAGTGGAAGCTCAGATTGCTGTCAAACAAGGTCAGCTTCATGCCATGCTACCACAGATTGATTACAGTGTGCAATGGATCATGGCTGTGGTTTACAAGGGCTTGCAGGGAATCACAGCAGAGTGCCATCCAATAGATTATTAGGATTGCTGAGGCGCCACCCCAGGGGAGTGGCAATGGCTCCATTGAGCACGAAACTCCTCTCCTCTCTCAGGATGACAGCATTCGTACTCCCACCCCTGCCACTCCAGCAGTGCCCTTGCTGTTGCCTGTCAGCCAACCAGTCCAGATTGCTACTGCCCATGCCAAGATGGTGCAGTCTGCAGCCAGCCCTTCTAAGCCCAGAGCTGCTCGATGTCGTCCTCCAAGGCCATTTGCAGTCTCCTCCACTGAAAGTCAGCAGCCTTCCACCAGCCATGCTGCAGCCACTGGGGTAGCACTGCGTAGGAGCACTAGGACAGGCAAAGACGCACGGAAGACAGGCACTAAAGGAATGTACAAGGGTGATTAGTTGACTTTTGTTTGAAATATGGCATGCTTTCATTGATAAATTTGGTTTGGAATGTTTATTTTATGGTGGCTTTTATTTTTGCATTGTGGCCAAGCGGACGCTGTGATAATCAGTGACAGATGGAAAGGTAAGGTGTGGGACTATGGGGAATTGGGGTTGCGGTTACTGGTATTGCACTCAGATGAGTTCTGCGTGGACAGTCTGGGCAGAAAGGGGCTGTCTAGGTTGCCTCCTCCCTGCCTCCTCCTGCTCTTCCTCTTCTTCCTCCTCCTCATGCTCAGCCTCCTGAGCTGCTTGCCGTATAGCTGGTGGCAAGGGCTGTCCCTACATGATGGCGAGGTTGTGCAGCATGCCGCAGACCACCATGAATCTTGACACCCACTCTGTCGAGTACTGCAGGACTCCTCCAGAGCAGTCCAGGCAGCGGAAGCGTTGTTTCAGCACACCAATGGTCTGCTCTATCACATTTCGTGTGGCAGCATGGCTTTCATTGTGCGCATGCTGCGCATGTGTGCGTGGGTTGCACACTGGAGTCATGAGCCATGTCATCAGCAGATAGCCCTTGTCGCCCAGTGGCCATCCATTGGTTTGCCGTGGTTCAAATGCAGCTGGCACTGCAGACTGCCGCAGAATGAAGGCATCATGACTGCTGCCAGGATACCGGGCACTGACCTGCATGATTTGCTGCCTATGGTCGCACATCAGCTGGACATTGTTTTTTTATTCGTTCGTGGGATGTGGGCGTCGCTGGCAAGGCCAGCATTTATTGCCCATCCCTAATTGCCCTTGAGAAGGTGGTGGTGAGGGAGTGGAATCCCTTTCGGTTCTGGTATAGGGCAGAGTTGGCATACGGCGCCCGCAAAGTGATGTCTGTGCTGTCAATGGCACCCTGCACCATGGGGAAGCCTGCAATCCTAAATCCTAGCGAAGCCGCCTGCTTGCTCTGCCTGCTTGTCTCTGGCAAGAGAGAATGAAATGTAGTTAGCTGTCTTTGAATAGAGAGCTTCATTGACCTCCCTTACGTAACAGTGGACGGCAAACTGCGAGATGTTTAAAATATCTCCAGCTCCAGCCTGGAAGGAGCCAGATGCGTAAAAGTTCATCGCCATGGTCACCTTTACAGCGACTGGCAATGCAGTCCTTGCCCTACTTTGAGGTTGCAGTTGTGGCTGCAGCAGTTGGCAGACTTCAGTGAGGACATTCTTATTGAAGCACGGACGTCTCAAACATTGTTCCTCACAGAGATTCAGGTAGGAGAATTGCTCCCTGAATACACTGGGTGGATATGACCTCCTGCTGAGAGCCCTTCTCCCCGTCCTCCTCCCTCTTCTAGCAGCTTGTCCTGCTATGCACGGCCTCTGTTCATTCTCCAAGTCATGCTGTATTCCAAGAGGAATTCCTACTCGTGCACCCATTTCTGGGAGCAACTGGTTTGTGCAGAAGCCTTGAAGTCAGCAAAAAGTTCTTCAGCACCTGCCACGCCACTCCCTGTAGACTTTTGTAACTTGAAACAACTATAGAAAGCACCAAACACTTGTAGAATCGTAGCAACAGCCAGAAGAAATCAACCAGCAATTAACCTGTAAGTAGTTGATGATCCCTTGATATAGCACTGGTGGGGGGTCCTTTCTGCTGCTGAGCGCGTGTTCAGCTGTGCAAGGTTAAGAGAGGGCGTTGCTGGAGCTTTGAGCTCCAAATTGACACCGCTGGCGTCAAATTGACATCATGATCTGCCTGCTCTGCATTCATCCGGCGGACGTTCACTGCATGCATGCTAATGCCTGCACCAATACGGCATCTGGCGTCATTTGCCCAACAAGTGTGCACGTGTGCCGCGGACAACATTTTGGAGCTCTAAGGGCACCCAAAAACCGGGCGCTAACGAGCCCCATTTCACGCCCAGACTGTCTTATCCTGCTGGCCATTAGGGCAGCATTACTGATTCCAATTTTAATTCATAATCAAAGAGAACTTTACGTTAGATATCCTGACTCTAAGCATGTTATATTAGGGTTGGAGCGGTTACCTAAAAAGGCAATTAAATGCACAGTAATATCGACAGTGCTTCGGTGTCAAGGCCTCGTGTTCTTGAGAGAAGGCAGATGCATCCTCACAGCTCAAGCGTGCTTGTCACTGGGATGCCACCAAATTCTTCAGGATTAATCCAACAGCTCTTGCAACATCCATACCCAGCCAGCAATAGGATTATCGTTACTAGAAAATATGAAGAAGACGCACAATAATGAGAGAGATGCAATGGTCCTGTATGTAGCCTGATCCCTAAGGAACAGCAGGCTCCACCTGCAGCCAATTAAATGCCATTTAATCTAATTATAGTTGCATTTTTGTTCCACCGCTCCATTCTCCACTTCAAGAATACACAGAATGCACTGTGCCTGAAAACATCTGTCTTCAGGAATGACTGCACAATCAGCCTTAAAATTCACAACTGCTGGAATCACTGCACTGTCAACCTGAAAACCCCACAGCTCCGGGAATCCACTGCACTTTCCGCCTGAAACCTCCAAACTCTGTCAGCCTACACACAGGGCCTTTTTTAAAAATTTGTTCATGGGATCTGGGCGTCGATGGCAAGGCCAGCATTTATTGCCCATCCCTAGTTGCCCTCGAGAAGGTGGTGGTGAGCCGCCTTCTTGAACCGCTGCAGTCCGTGTGGTGAAGGTACTTCCACAGTGCTGTTAGGTAGGGAGTTCCAGGATTTTGACCCAGCGACGATGAAGGAATGGCGATATACTTCTAAGTCAGGATGGTGTGTCACTTGGACGGGAACTTGGAGGTGGTGGTGTTCCCAAGCGCCTGCTGCCTTTGTCCTTCTAGGTGGAAGAGGTCGCAGGTTTGGGAGGTGCTGCTGAAGAAGCCTTGGCGAGTTGCTGCAGTGCATCTTGTAGAGGGTACACACTGCAGCCACGGTACGCCGGTGGTGGAGGGAGTGAATGTTTAAGGTGGTGGATGGGGTGCCAATCAAGCAGGCTGCTTTGTCCTGGATGGTGTCGAGCTTCTTGAGTGTTGTTGGAGCTGCACTCATCCAGGCAAGTGGAGAGTATTCCATCACACTCCTTGCTTGTGCCTTGTAGATGATGGAAAGGCTTTGGGGAGTCAGGAGGTGAGACACTCGCCGCAGAATACCTAGCCTCTGACCTGTTCTTGTTGTATTTATGTGGCTGGTCCAGTTAAGTTTCTGGTCAATGGTGACCCCCAGGATGTTGATGGTAGGGGATTCGGCGATGGTAATGTCATTGAATGTCATGGGGAGGTGGCTTTGTGCCTATGTACAGGCACAAAGCTGAGAGCAGACACAGAGGTTATATAGACACAGTGATTGCGTACTGGGGAGCAGGTGATTGAACTGGAGGAAGCCAGAAGCTCATGACTGGCAGAAAAGCTAGGCCTGTCCAGCTCGTAAACATCTCCACAGATGCCAGCAATTTGTTTTTTGATGAACCCACCAAGAGGTTTACTTCAGCACTCTGGGAGGGCACATTCTTGTCAATGTTCCCTCTGTCTTCCTGTAAGTCACGTTCTTAGGTTCAGGATCTCAGACCACTCCCATAGATTTGCCCTCACTCCCTAAGACTCAGAATATGCCTTTTCTTTCCCACTATCTAGGTAATTTAGCGAGCCCAGGTGTCAAACAGCAAACCCTTGTCATAGTATTTTGGGTTGCTTTCCTGGTTATGTCACATACCCTCACATGATATTTCAGACTTGGGAAAGCGGTGGAATAAACAATCTTTTAGACTGTGACTAAGAACATAAAATGCCAAACAGATTTATTAAACAGTAAATAGATAGGTGAATTGCTGAGTTACATGCTTAGGGTCCTGCCTTAGATATTCTCTCAAGTATACTGTCACTAGTTACTCTCCTGTAAATGGTCTGAGCCTCTTATGTTTAAAGGTGTGCCCCGACTGCCCAACATCTAACTACACAATAGTGTAACCCAGGGGTGTAACAAAAGTAATCCTTGTGATCTGAACTGCATATTTGTGTCTTTCAGACCTTTGCTTCTTCAATCTCTTGGTGAGAGGAGGCTAAATATAAATCATTAAGCTGATTCAGTTAACAGTGAGAAAACGTACAAAGCAACTGTTATGAGCAGATTCACTTAGCTTAATCAGTATAATTGTCTTTATGTAATAATACAAAAATGTACACATATTCTTCCCCTCATCAGTGGGTAATCTTACTTGACTTAAACAAAATAATTTCTAACTACCCTCTTGCATACTAAATATCTGAGTGTTGCCAAGCTTGCCCTTTCAGATTGCTGTTTTTAAAACCTAGTTGACTGCCTGTATCTATGCCCCAGTTTTTATCTCTCTCTGATCACGGCTGGAAAAGACCAGAGACTTCCCAACACAATGGGCGTGAGCTGTTTACTGGTTGCCAAGACAGGCTAATCAATTGTTTATTATTTACAATCAAAGGGGAAATAACATTAAAACTTAGCTCGCTAGCATTTCAACCTAATCGGCGGCGGCAGCGAGGAGTGATGTCACAGGACAGCAGGTAGGTGATTGGTTGGTGAGTATTAGTGTTTTTACTCTCTAAGCTAGGACAGTGGTGTAAACTAGGAGCGGGAAACTGTAATGCACTTTATTAAATTTATAACTTAACTAGTTAAACTAATTAATATAACTATAAATAGTTGAATAAAGACTTTATCTAATTAAATAAATTAAATAAGATTAGACTAAGATATGGCAGAGCAGGTTGTGTGTCTGGACTGCCGTATGTGGGAGTTTGTGAACAGCGAGACTGTCCCGAGCGAACACATCTGCAGTAGATGTCTCCGTCTCGAATCTCTCTGGTCATTGAGCTGGAGTGCGAGTTGGAGTCACTCCGACACATAAGGGAGGGGGAGGAGTATCTGGACAGTTTGCACCAGACTTCAGTCACACCTTGTAGTTGGTGTGACCGATAGTGTGCAGAGTAAAGGGAACCCAGGTAAGAAAGGGAACGAGAATCCACAGAAACTGATCCTATCCAACAGGTACAATGTACTTACTACCTGTGAGGATAAGGATAAAGACTGTCGGAAGGACAACCAGAAATCAGACTCTGGCACCTTGGAGCAGGAGGCTGTCCAAAGGGGGGAGGAGGAGGAGAAGAGGAAGCGTAATGTGGTAGTTGGAGGGGATTCTATAATTAGGGGGACAGATAGCATCCTTTGGAAGCAAGATCGAGAGTCCCACATGGTATGTTGCCTACCTGGGGCCAGGGTGAGGGACATCTCAAACCGGCTTGAAAGTATATTGGAGAGGGAGGGGGAGGATCCAGTCATTGTGGTCCATGTTGGGAGCAACAACACAGGGAAGAGTAGGCAAGAGCTCCTGTCTGGGGAGTACCAGGAACTAGGAGCTAAATTAAAGATCAGGACCTCAAGGGTTATAATCTCTGGATTATTACCTGGGCCACATGCAAATTGGCATAGAGATAACTGATTAGGGAAGTAAACACGTGGCTAAAGGAGTGGTGTGGGAAAGAGGGGTTCCATTTCATGGGGCACTGGCACCAGTATTGGGACAGGAAGGAACAGTACCATTGGGACGGGCTCCACCTGAACCTGTCTGGGACCAGGGTCCTAGCAGAAAGGATAAATAGGGCGGTCACAAGGACTTTAAACTAGTAAATGGGGA
Organism: Squalus acanthias; assembly: GCA_030390025.1. Taxonomy (NCBI): domain Eukaryota; kingdom Metazoa; phylum Chordata; class Chondrichthyes; order Squaliformes; family Squalidae; genus Squalus; species Squalus acanthias. The sequence continues at coordinate 60,206,959 of CM059430.1, read as the reverse complement.
GATGGGTCAGGCGGAAATTGTAGTACAAATAGTAGTGCAAAAACAAAACGAAAGAGAAGGGAGTAGAGTAACAGTCAGAAATTGTGCTTTAGGCACTACAGGTAAAGGGAAAACTAAAAGATGTAAAGCGATTAAACCAGGAGAGAGAAATAAGAAACATGTGAGTAAAACATTAGAGCTGAAGCACAGGCTAGGGGGTGTGGCCCGAATAAGCGCTCTTTATACAAACGCACGGAGTAAAAGGAATAAATTGAATGAACTGTAGGCACAAATTCAAATTGGAGGGTATGACATGGTAGCCATTACTGAGACATAGCTGCAAGACAGTCAGGACTGGGAACTAAATATACCAGGTTATAAGGTTTACAGGACAGATAGAGAAAATGGCAGAGTGGCCTTAGTGATTAGGGATGAAATCACTTCAATGATAAGAGAGGATATAAAGAGAGGTAAGCTGCCAGTGGAGACCTTATGGGTTGAATTAAGAAATAGGAAAGGATTTAAGACTGTAGTGGGAGTTGTGTATAGGCCCCCTGGTAGCAGCTCTGAAGTGCTAGATTGTATAAATGCAGAGATTAGACAAGCATATAGAAAAGGCAGAAATAACAACAGAAAACGCTGGAAAAACTCAGCAGGCCAGGCAGCATCCGTGGAGAGAGAAAGAGAGTTAACGTTTCAGGTCGATGACCTTTCTGTTGTTATTTCGGATTTCCAGCATCCGCAGTATTTTGCTATCGTATAGAAAAGGCAGAGTGTTTTTAATGGGGGATTTTAACTTTCATATAGATTGGGAAAAGCAGACTAGCACCTGTCAGAAAGGTAGTGAATTTATTGAGTGTGTCCGGGATAGTTTTCTGCAACAATATGTCCTAGAGGCAACAAGGGGGCATACCATATTAGATTTAGTAATGAGTAATGAGCCAGATTTAGTTAACAGCTGAACTGTGCGTGAACATTTATCCAATAGTGATCATAACATGATCGAGTTCAACGTAGCGTTTGAAAGGGAGAAATGCAAAACAGCACTAAGATTCTAGATTTAGGTAAGGCCGACTTCAACGGGATGAAGCAGAGACTGTCCAAAGTAAACTGGGCAAATCTGTTAATGGGTAAAGCGACAGGAAATCAGTGGGAGATGTTGAGATGTTTAAAAAAGAATTTAACGGCCCAAAATTTGTGGTCGGAGGCTTCCCGCGGGCGGATGCCTCCGACCTGTAAAAAATCCACAAATTTACCTGGTGGTCCGGGTGATACGGAGACTCACGCTCCTGGGCCTCTCCGGGTACCCGCGGGTAGAGGCCCACGTATCCCAGGGACGCAGTAGGTTCGCAAGCGCCCCTGGGATCACGTGGGCCGATCCAACCGATAAAAGAAGGGAATCCCCATTCATACTTATGGCAGTTCCGTACGTACAAAATTCCCATTAGTATGAATGGGGATCACTTAAAAATTACACGAACACAGGAATTATATATTTTTTAATTACATATTTAAAATGCCATTTAATTAAACACTTTAAACAAAAATTTAATTTTTTGAAAAAAAAATGTATATGTTTTAACGGGGCTAAAATAAACTTACCTTATGGAACAGGGTTTTTAATGTATAAATGAGTGATAAAATTTTATTTTTCTATTTTTTAAAACCCCTATGCTGGTAAAAGCGGGCCTTATGCCTGCTTTTACCAGGCGTAAGAATTTCATGGGCATTCAGCGGGCGGAAGTTGGGCAAATAACGCAACTCTCCGCCCGCGGAGACCCTTTTCCCGAGAATGCAGATGATAGAAACATAGAAACATAGATGATAGGAGCAGGAGTAGGCCATTCGGCCCCTCGAGCCTGCTCCGCCATTCAATGCGATCATGGCTGATCATCCAAATTCAGTACCCTGTCCCTGCTTTCTCCCCATATCCCTTGATCCCCTTAGCCTTAAGAAATATATCTATCTCCTTCTTGAATATATTTAATGAATTGGACTCAACTGTCTTCTATGGTAGAGAATTCCACAGGTTCACCACTCTCTGGGTGAAGAAATTCCTCCTCATCTCAGTCCTAAATGGCTTACCCCTTATCCTTAGACTGTGACCCCTGGTTCTGGACTCCCCGCCATCGGGAACATCCTTCCTGCATCTAGTCTGTCTAGTCCTGTTAGAATTTTATAAGTTTCAATGAGATCCCCTCTCATTCTTCTAAACTCTAGCGAATACAAGCCCAATCGACCCAATCTCTCTTCATACGTCATTCCTGCCATCCCAGGTATCAGTCTGGTGAATCTTCGCTGCACTCTCTCCATGGCAAGAACATCCTTCCTCAGATAAGGCGACCAAAACTGCACACAATACTCAAGGTGTGGTCTCACCAAGGCCCTGTACAACTGCAGCAAGACATCCTTGCTCCTGTACTCGAATCCTCTCGCTATGAAGGCCAACATACCATTTGCCTTCTTAACCGCCTGCTGCACCTGCATGCTTACCTTCAGCGACTGGTGCACAAGGACACCCAGGTCTCGCTGCACTTCCCCTTTTCCCAATCTATTGCTGTTCAGATAATAATCTGCCTTCCTGTTTTTGCCACCAAAGTGGATAACCTCGCATTTATCCACATTATACTGCATCTGCCATGCATCTGCCCAATCACCCAACCTGTCCAAATCTACTGGAGTTTCTCTGCATCCTCCTCACAGCACACACACCCACCCAGCTTTGTGTCATCTGCAAACTTGGAGATATTACATCTAGTTCCCTTGTCTAGATCATTAATATGATCGCATGTTCCGGGTTTTCGCGCAGGCTCTTCGCATGTCTAAACCCGGAACTTGTGCGGCCCTTACGGGCGCGTGCGCACCTCGTACACACCCATAGGGGTCGCAAAATACAGCCCAATGTGAAACAGAACCAGTTTATACCCCAAGAGCTCCTTGTCAAAAAAAAAGCGATGAACAACTAAAGAGGTAAGGGACAGCGTAAAACTAAAGGAAAGGGCTTACAAAAATGCAAAAAATAACACAGGTCCTGGTGAATGGGAGAGATACAAAGAACAGCAAAGGGTCACAAAACAGATAGTAAGATCTACAAAAAGGAAGTATGAAAAGAAACTTGCAAGGGATATCAAAATTAATACCAAGAACTTTGATAATTACATTAGGAAAAAGAGGGTGGTCAGGAGCAATGTTGGCCCCTTAAAAACTGAAAGTGGTGATATTGTCAATGACAATGGGGAAATGGCGGACATGTTGAATAATTACTTTGCGTCAGTATTTACAGTAGAAGAGGATAGCATGCCGGAAATCCCAAAGAAACTAATATTGAATCGAGGACAGGGGCTCAATATAATTAACGTCGGTAAAATAACAGTAATAAAGAAAATAATGGCACTAAAGAGTGACAAATCACCAGGGCCACATGGTTTCCATCCCAGGGAATTAAAGGAAGTAGGTGAGCACATTGCAGATGCCCTGATTATAATCTTCCAAAGTTCTCTAGATTCAGGAACCGTCCCTTTAGATTGGAAAATTGCACATGTCACTCCACTTTTTAAGAATGGCGAGAGAGGGAAACCAGTTAGCCTAACATCAGTTGTGGGGAAATTGCTAGAGTCTATAATTAAGGATAGAGTGACTGAACACCTCAAAAATTTTCAGTCGATCAGTGAGAGCCAGCATGGATTTGTGAAAGGTAGGTCATGCCCGACAAACCTGATTGAATTTTTTGAAGAGGTGACTAAAGTAATGGACAGGGGAATGTCTATGGATGTTATTTATATGAACTTCCAGAAGGCATTTGATAAAGTCTCACATAAAGTCCAAAAATGTGCGGGTTAGGTTGATTTGGCTATGATAAATTGACCCTTAGTGTTAGGGGGGGATTAAATATGTGGGGTTATGGGGATAGGATGGGATATGTTAGGGGGAATTAAATAAGTGGGGTTACGGGGGTAGTGTGGGATATGTGTACTGTGGGGATTAAAGCAGGGACAGGGTACTGGATTTGGATGATCAGCCATGATCGTATGGTGGAACAGGCTCGACGGGCCGAATGGCCTACTCCTGCTCCTAGATTCTATGTTTCTATAAGAGACTGTTATCTAAGGTAGAAGCGCATGGAGTTGAGGGCAAATTATTGACCTGGTTAGGAAATTGGCTGAGCGGCAGGAGACAGAGAGTAGGGATAATGGGTAGGTACTCAAGTTGGCAGGATGTGACTAGTGGTGTCCCGCAGGGATCTGTGTTGGGGCCTCAACTATTCACAATATTTATTAACGACTTAGATGATGGCATAGAAAGTGATATGTCCAAATTTGCCGATGACGCAAAGATAGGCGGCATTGTAGGCAGTGTAAATGAAAGCATAAAATTACAAAGGGATATTGATAGATTAAGTGAATGGGCAAAACCGTGGCAAATGGATTTCAATGTAAGTAAATGTGAGGTCATCCACTTTGGACCTAAAAAGGATAGGACAGGGTACTTTCTAAATGGTGAAAAGCTAAAAACAGTGGATGTCCAAAGAGACTTGGGGATTCAGGTACTTCGATCATTAAAATGTCATGAACAGGTACAGAAAATAATCAAAAAGGTTAATGGAATGCTGGCCTTTATATCGAGAGAACTAGAGTACAAGGGGGTAGAAGTTATGCTGCAGCTATACAAAACCCTGGTTAGACCACACCTGGAGTACTGTGAGCAGTTCTGGGCACCACACCTAAGGATGGATATATTGGCCTTGGAGGGAGTGCAGCGTAGGTTTACCAGAATAATACCCGGACTTCAAGGGTTAAGTTACGAGGAGAGATTACACAAATTAGGGTTGTATTCCCTAGAATTTAGAAGGTTAAGGGTGATCTGATTGAAGTTTTTAGGATATTAAGGGGAACAGATAGGGTAGATAGCGAGAAACTATTTCCGCTGGTTGGGGATTCTAGGACTAGGGGGTATAGTCTAAAAATTAGAGCCAGACCTTTCAGGAGTGAAATTAGGAAACACTTCCACACACAAAGGGTGGTAGAAGTTTGGAACTCTCTTCCGCAAATGGCAATTGATGCTTGATCAATTGTTAATTTAAAATCTGAGATTGATAGACTTTGTTAACCAAAGGTATTAAGGGATATGGGCCAAAGACAGGTATATGGAGTTAGATCGCAGATTAGTCATGATCTCATCGAATGGCGGAACAGGCTCGAGGGGCTGAATGGTCTACTCCTGTTCCTATGTTCCTATGTATCATCTCACTGCTTTTCAAACTGTGTGAATACACTTTGCTTAAAAAATCATTTAAAAGTAACTCTTTTTCCAAGTCCTTTTTGTGGAAGCATGGTCAAAAATTCCTAAAATATGAAATGCACTAATGACACATCATGAATACACAATAGTTACAGACTTAACGATCCCTCCTCCTAAGAGAGAAAAATAACAAATGATTACATCTAATGCATTAAATTTAGTGTGAACTGCAAGGTCCCTGATTTAACATTTCCTGGAATGTTCATTCCACAGGTTCTCTCTGGTCTATCTCTATCTCTCTGATAGCTTAAGACAAACTCCTCAACTGCAACAAGACAGGCTGAGATATACTTTCAAAATTTGCCCAGGACAAATGAAATTTAAACATGTATCTCTTCAATTCAAGGCTGCCAAGCACCTGGCAACTCATCTATCTGCCTCATATGCCTTTCAATGCGATATGTGCGGCTGCATGTGTGAGTCCAGGATTGGGCTCTTCTCCCATCAGCGCACCCGTAACAGCTGAGACTCATCCGTCGATTCGATGGGAGAGCTACCAATGAAACAGATATTCAGACAAATCCCACTGGATGTTTGTATTGAACTAAATGACTTGCCCCCTCCTCCCTCAGAAACCTGTTGCTTTTGTCAGGGAGTTGTGCCAGACTGGGGTCTGAGCTCTGCTGCGACAAGCCTCGGAAGGGATGCAGGCAGTACGGAGGCTACCTGTAAAAACAATAATGATTTAAAAAAATAATTCTTTGCCCTCCTCTTCGGTCAGTGCCTGGTCACACTCTGTGCACACCTGCACTGGCCCTGGCACAAAATGTTTCAGGGCCCCCACCACTGCCAGGAGAGCACTGGATGCCTGGCCTAACAGGCACCCCTTGTATCCAGTATTTAAACTGGGAGAATCACAGGAAATACATTCATGGAGCAGGAAATGGGAGTGCTGGAGGAGGTGGAGATATGGCAGCTTCATCCCAGAGCAATTTTCCAGCTCTGCCTGTCCCTGATCTGCCAAAATATTAGCAGGGGTCGGTCGGAGCAACAAATCTAGCCATCATCTGTTCTGGGCCTGTTGTGTATAAAAACAAGCTGGACCATTTTCCGCATTGTAATGAATTCTTGTTTAATCAGTTCGTTCACTGTTAGTTATCTGGAAAATTGATTTTCCCCCTCAGCAGAGAGATGATTATAACTTTCTGCTTAACCCTGTATGTACCACGACAGGAAGAAAGAAGCCAATAATGTGATGTATCACAGACAAAATTGCTTAATTTTAATCATACTCACCTTATAAGGGAAATTTCATTTCCGGTATCAATTGAGATCAATCAGAATTTGACGTCTGATTTCCTTTGATTTATTGTTGGGCTGCAAAACTATAAAAATGAGCCGGTAAGACCTAACACCTTAAATCTGCTGCCAAAAACCCCCCACAAATTGTCCTCCAAAAGAGAAACATCATTCCCCTTTATTCCCCAGCCTGTCCTGACACTTTTAAAAAGGGTGAAGTGGGCACGGCTAACTTTCTCACCCCATTTACCCCACCGTCCCTCAAAACCAGACCCAAATTACTACCGCCACTATATAAATGGCAGTATGAGCAGCACACCGGTATACCAGAGGCGGCTACTGCATTGAGGAGGACAATTTGTTTGCTGCAGCTGGATGTTTGTCTTACTTTGCCCGCATATTGATCTTCGCTGTTTGGTACACTGGGGGTTTTGGACCGGGGAAATGGATTTCCCAGTGGGAATCCCTCTATTCCTATGCATTGAAGAAGAGGAGGATGAGGAAGCGGAACAGACTGGATTGGAGGCTCTTAGAGTGAGGCATAAAAGAAGACATTTGTTATACCATGTGGGCAGGCGGAGGTCTCACCTGACTGCTAACCCATCAATGGGAGGAGAATCCATTCCCTGGTCTCCTAGTTATGAGTCGGACACTCTGTCGCCAGTGGGCAACATGAAGTATGCACTCTTGTGAGGTGTACAAGATGGTTAGAGATTGTTAAAGGTAGGCTGGTAACTTTTAAATCTTGTTTAAGATAATGAAGAGAATACCTACTCTTTCAACAGAAACTAAAGTCATTTATGTGCATCGCTAAAAAGGTGTTGTTTCTTTGAGAACAATGATTGACTTTGTATAACATCCTTGATGAAGAACTCCAATGATATATTCATCAGGATGCCAAGATATGCTTTACATCATTTTCTAACTCACAATTGAGACACAATCCAAAACAAACATGGTTTTGTCAGAAAATTTGGACACCGGCAGGACATGGCCCCTGACCTCACTTCCTCCCTCTCTCCAGAATATCTTTGATTGGATTCCATGGCAACATCAAATTGCCCTCGGGAGCAGGCGCATTTCAGTTTTTGCTTAGGACAGCAGAATTATTTCAAACAACAGCATATAGGGGCCTAGTGCTGTATGTAGCAGTTCTTATTCTGCATTGTAATAAACTCTTATTTAAGCAGCCCTTACACTGTAATTTTTCCTGAAGATTGGTTTTCCTCTTCAACGTGAGAGATGGCAGTTGCAAATAAAATAAAAGGTTTTTCCTTTTGCATCTGGGAAAGCTTTAAGTGCTCTTAACTCAATGCTGCCAGGAGGCGCAGCAGCATGTCTACACCATGGCTACAGTAAAAACATCCAGAGGCACTTTTGAGAGCAATAGGCAGAAGTTCAGGAGAGTTAGTTCGGATAGTGAAGCTGCTGTACTGTTCATCACAAACTGTTGGAAAGGCTGTGAAATTGCTCAGCAGGCACCCATGTCTCTTTGGTATCACTGTGTAGTGCTGAGTGGACACACAGTCTCTTGGCATGTTATACTATTTTATTCCATCCATTTATACTGTTTCATTACCTCACATTTTACTGCCCTATTACCTAATGTGATAGTGACCAACTACTCCATGTTGTGTCCCATTACCCAATATAGTAATGTCCCATATTATACTGCGAAGAGGGGTGGGAAGAGGCTTATGTGGAGCATAGACACCATCATGGACCTCTTGGGTCGAATGGCCTGTTTCTGTGCTGTAATTCTTGTCCCGTTACCTTATGTTATACTGTCCTATTACCCCATAGTATACTGTCCTATTCTCATTATTATGATCTATTCTCCCATGTCATAGAGTCCCATTACTGATGTTGTGGTGTCCCATTCCCCCACATCATACTGTCCCATTACTCAATGTTAGACTATCTTATTACTTAGTCCTATTTACACATATTATAGTGGCCTATTATCCCACTGTATATGGTCCCATTCCTCCTGTTGTAGTGACTCATTACTCCATGTTATAGTGTTCAATACCCAATGTTATACTCTCCATTAACCTATAAGAAACATAAAGGGGGCTAAATTGGACAGGGTCAGAAAAAGGGCGCGGGGATCATGGTGCGCGATTAGCCCCCACCTGTTGAGTCCAATGCAGGCAGCACTTCGTGTTGCCTGCTCATTTAAATGATTTTAGCGTGCAGCCAGGGCCAACCATGCTGTTGAGTGGCTGCACGCCTCAGCAGGGGGCCAATATTGTGGCAGGCTAGCACCAGTTAAAGCTAGCCTGTGCTACTTAAAGCCAGCCTGCACCTCGTAAAGGGGAGGTGCATTGCAGCTGGAGCAGGTGCTGTAAGTCATGCAGGAAGACATTCTGACCTAGGAAAGGCTGAATAATGGTGCAACAGGGGAGAGAGCGTGCTCCAAGGTTCTCGGACGCTGCACTGGAGGCCTTGATGGAGGACGTGGAGAGGAGGAGAGGTGTGCTCTATCAATAGTGGGCCAGGAGGCCCTCCAGACAAACTTTGCGAAGGCAGTGGAACCAGATAGCCCTGGCGGTCAATGCCAGGAGTCAAGCTCCAAGGACCTGGATGCAGTGCTGCAAGAAGGGCAATGGCCTCACACGAGTGGTCAAGGTCAGTGAATGCATCTTCAAATGCCATATCCTACCAACTGCACTACTAGCCTCACACACTGCTCAATGCACCACATCCCTATCACACATCAGCCTACAATCTCTAGCAATCACATAGCTTCACTTTACCCTCACTTACCACTGCTGCAAGCCTCACACACACATCTCACAGCTTTCACACACTGCCAGCTATTCAGCCATGACAGCCACATCACCCAAGCAGATTGCACCACACTCACTGACACACTTCCCTCTCTCTTACAGGACAAGGTGATGCATAATGGGAAGCACCAGGAGCTAACCGGCGAGGGACAGGCACGGCTGTATAACCTGACCCCGATGGAGGAGACGGTGCTGGCCATTATTGGGAGGGTCCGTGAGCCAGCGGTGGGGCTGAAACAATACAAGATGATGGTATCCTCATACGTAATCCTCCTTCTCGCATCCCACTTACCCCTCATCCCACAATCTCTTCTAATTTACAAGCTGCACATGGTGTAAGCATGGACCTCTTGATTTCACCCCCTCCCCGCACCACAACCTTACCCTTGTGCCATTTTCCTTTCAGATAGCCAAGAACTGCCACCTGGCCAGGCACTGGTGGAGGAGCACAAAATAAGAGCACCAAGGTACTGATGATGAAGACACAGCTCGATTTCACACTCGCAGCCATCAGCTCAGATACTGACACTCCGCGTACTTTACATAAGAAATAGGAGCAGGAGTAGGCCATTTGGCCCTTCGAGCCTGCTCCGCCATTCAACAAGATCATGGCTGATCTTCTACCTCAACTCCACCTTCCCGCACTATCCCCATATCCCTTAATTCCCTTAGTTTCCAAAAATTTATCGACCTCTGTCTTGAATATACTCAACGACTGAGCATCCACAGCTCTCTGGGGTAGAGAATTCCAAAAATACACAACCCTTTGAGTGAAGAAATTTCTCCTCATCTCAGTCCTAAATGGCCAACCCCTTATTCTGAGACTGCGATCCCGTGTTCTAGATTCCCCGGCCAGGGGAAACATTTTCTCAGTATTAACCCTATCAAGCCCCTTAAGAATTTTATATGTTTCAATTAGATCACCTCTCATTCTTCTAAACTCTAGGGAATATGGGCTTAGTCTACTCAATCTCTCCTCATAGGGCAATCCCCTCATCCCAGGGATCAGTCTAGTGAACCTTCGTTGCACTCCCTCTAAGGCAAGTATGTCTTTCTTTAGGTAAGGAGACCAGAACCGTACACAGTACTCCAGATGTGGCCTCACCAATGCCCTGTATAATTGTAGTAAGACTTCTTTACTCTTATACTCTAATCACTTTGTAACAAAAGCTAACATACCATTTGCTTTCCTAATTGCTTGCTGTACCTGCATGTTAACTTTCTGTGATTCATGTACAAGGACACCCAGGTCCCTCTGAATGCAAACAATTCCCAGTCTCTCACCATTCAAAGAATATTATTTTCTGTTTTTCCAACCAAAGTTGATAACTTCACACTTCCCCACATTGTATTCCATTTGCCATGTTCTTGCCCAATCAGTCAACCTGTCTATATCTCTCTGCAGCCTCTTTGTGCCCTCCTCACAGCTTATTTTCCCACCTAACTTTGTATCATCAGCAAACTTGGCTACATTACACTCAGTCCCTTCATCTAAGTCATTAATATAGATTGTAAATAGCTGAGGCTCAAGCACTGATCCTTGCGGTACCCCACTAGTTACAGCCTGCCAACCTGAAAAAGTCCCGTTTATTCCTACTCTCTGTTTTCTGTCCATTAGCCAATCCTCAATCCATGCTAATATATATTACCCCAAATCCCATGAGTCCTAATTTTGTGTAATAACCTCTTGTGTGGCACCTTATCGAATGCTTTTTGAAAATCCAAATACACTACATCCACTGGTTCCCCCTTATCCATCCTTTCCCTTTCATAAAACCATGTTGACTCTGCCCAATCATATTACGATTTTCTAAGTGCCCTGTTACCACGTCCCTAATAATAGATTCTAGCATTTTGCCTACTACTGATGTCAAGCTAACTAGCCTATAGTTCCTCGTTTTTTCTCTTCCTCCTTCCTTAAATAGCGGGGTTACATTTGCTACCTTCCAATCCTTGGGGACTGTTCTAGAATCTAGGATATTCTGGAAGATTAATTCCAGTGCATCCACTATCTCTGCAGCCATCTCTTTTTAAACCCTAGGAGGCAGGTCATCCGGTCCAGGGGATTTGTCACCACCTAGTCCCATTAATTTCTCCAGTACTATGTCTTTACTTATACTGATTTCTTTAAGTTCCTCATTCTCTCTAGATCCTTGGTTCCCCATTATTTACGGAATGTTTTTTGTGTCTTCTACCGTGAAGACAGATACAAAGTATTTGTTTAATGTCTCTGCCATTTCCTTATTGCCCATTATAATTTCTCCTGTCTCTGCCTCTAATGGGCCCACGTTTACTTTCACTAATCTCTTCCTATTTACATATCTATAGAAAAGTTTACAATCTGTTTTTATGTCTCTTGCTAATTTACTCTCATATTCTTTTTTCTGTTTCCTTCTCAATTTCTTGGTCCTCCTTTGCTGAATTCTAAAATCCTCCCAATCCTCAGGCTTACTCTTCTTTTTGGCAACATTATAAGCCTCTTCCTTTGATCTACTACTATCTTTAACTTCTCTTGTTAGCCACGGTTGGACCACTTTTCCTGTGGGATTTTTGTGCCTTAAAGGAATGTATATTTGTTGTAATTTATGTATTAATTCTTTAAATGCTAGCCATTGCTTGTCTACCGTCATACATTTTAATGTAGTTTCCCAATCTACCTTAGCCAACTCGCCCCTCATACCTACGTAGCTTGCTTTGTTTAGATTTAAGACCCTAGTTTCGGACTTAACTAAATCACTTTCAAACTCAATATAAAATTCTATCATATTATGGTCATTCTTCCCTGAAGGCCCCTTTACTACAAGGTTATTAATTAACCCTTTCTCATTGCACAATACTAGATCTAAAATAGCCTGTTCCCTAGTTGGTTCCTCAACATACTGATCTAGAAAACTATCTTGTATACATTCCATGAACTCGTCCTCCACACTATTACTGCAAATTTGGTTTGCCCAGTCTATATGTAGATTAAAGTCCCCCATGATTACTGTATTACCCTTGTTACATGCGCCTCTAATTTCCTGATTTATTCTCTGCCCTACATTACAACTATTGTTTGGGGCCTATAAACAACTCCCACCAATGTTTTCTGCCCCTTGCTGTTTCTTAGCTCCACCCAAACTGATTCTACTTCTTGATTTTCGGAGCTAAGATCCTTTCTCTCTCTACTGTCTTTATCCCATCCTTTATTATCAGGGCTACCCCTCCTCCTTTTCCATTTTGCCTAGCTCTTCTAAAAATTAAGTATCCTGGAATATTTGGTTCCCAACCTTGGTCACTTTGCAACCACGTCTCCGTAATGGCTATTAGATCAAACCTATTAATTTGTATCTGCACCATTAATTCATCTATTTTGTTGCGAATGCTTCACGCATTCAGATATAGTGCCTTTTGCTTTGACTTTTTTCTATTTTTCCCTGATGTCACCTTAGTCACTGATGCCGTATTACCTTTGTTACTCTCTCTGTCCCTTCCTGACCCACTCTGCTTACTTTTACCCAAAACTCTGCTCTGCTCTAGAGCCTTGACATTTCCCTTGCTGGTTTTAAATTTACTCTTTCCTGAATCCTCCCACCCCCCCCCCCCCTTCATTAGTTTAAAGCCCTGTCTACTGCCCTAGTTATTCGATTTGCCAGGACACTGGTTCCAGCCCGGTTTAAGTGGAGCCTGTCCCAACGGAACAGTTCCCTCTTTCCCCAGTACTGGTGCCAGTGGCCCATGAAGTGAAACCCCTGCCTCCCACACCACTCTTTCAGCCACTCTTTAGAGGATAGTTTAGATGCGGGATCTGCACATGGTGAGACACCGGGCACAAGTGGCCTGCAGCCAGGACAGGGAGAAAGGGTAGTGCAGGTGCCAGCTCCCCGGAGGGCGAGGTTGTACATGAGTTCTGCTGCAGAGGACTCAGATGAGCACTTCGATGGGGCAACCTACAGAAGAAGGCTGATGAGTATGCACAACAAAATGCTTGATGCATTAGGAGTCCTGCCAGGAAGCCTGCGTTCAATGCCAAGCAGCATGGAGGAGTCCAGCACCAACTTGGCACATGGCTTTGCGGAGAGCTTGGAGCCCATCCTTTCCAGTGTGGAAGTGGTGGTCAACTCCATTGGCACACTTGTGGACTCAACCATGATGCAGCACCTGATGGCCGATGTCTCAGCTTCCATTGCAGCACAAGCAGAAGCCACCCAACATCTGAGTGCTGCAGTGGAAGCTCAGGCTTCTGTTATGCAAGCTCAGACTCCTGCCATCGTGGCTGGATTTACCAGTGTGGAAAGGGGCTTGCAGGGTATCACAGCAGTCCAGCAATCTGGCATCCAACAGATTACAAGGATTGCTGAGGCGCTGCCCCAGGGGAATGGCAGTGGCTCCATGGAGGCCGACCCTGCTGTCCTCTCTCAGGATGACAGCATTCGTCCTCCCACCACTGCCACTCCGCGAGTGCCCTTGCTGTTGCTGTCAGCCAGACAGCCCAGACTGCTGCCACCCATGCCGAGGTGGTGCAGTCTAAAGCCATGCCGTCTAGGCCCTGAGCTGCTCGAGGTCATCCTCCAAGGCCATCTGCAGTCTCCTCCACTGAAAGTCAGCAGCCTTCCACCAGCCATGCTGCAGCCACTGGGGTAGCACTTTGTAGGAGCACTAGGACAGGCAAAGGCACACTGAAGACAGGCACTAAGGGAATGCACAAGGGTGACTGTTCACTTTGTTATGTAATATTGGATGGATTGATGTGTAAAGTTGGATTGGAATGTTTCTTTTGTGGCGGCTTTTATTTCATTATTGTGGCCAAGAGGATGCTGTGATGGTCAGTAACAGAGGGAAGATAAGGGGCCGAAAATTGATCCCGGGACGCGAGAGTACGCATTGCATACTCTCGCGTATTCCCACTCCAATTGCCGGTTTTCTGCATGCCCTGCGCATGCGCTGAAAACCGGCAATTGCTCTTCCGAAAAGGGGGCGGGGCTTGAGTGCATCGCGTGCGCGCTACAGGCTGCGCGCACGCTGTGCACTTCATGCTTTGGACGCGCAGGTAAGTAGGGAAGATTTTGGAAATGTAAAAAGGAGGAGTAAGACCCGCTTTTAAGAAGGTAAGTAGTGAATTAAGTATTTTTTTGAATTTTTTTTTACAGGTATATCTTTTTTATAGACTTTAAAGACAGGTAAGTTTATTTTTATAACTTTTTAAAAGATTTTAAATTTTTTCAAAAATTTAATTTTTTATTTAAAATGGTTAATTTAATTAACTATACTTATTTTATTAATGTGATGGTTTTTTTTTTTAATTTAATTGAGGTTTAGCTGTTATTTTGGGGGGTGTAAGATTCATAAGTCTCACAGCTATGCTGTGAGACTTATGAATGGAAGATGGTGTGCTGCCATTGGCTCTAACTGAGTCACGTGATCCCACAGCTCGCACGAATTAACTACGCCGCTGGGATACGCAAGCCCAGCACAGCTGATGTCTGGAACATCAATTTCGTGCGAGCTGGATCAGAAAAAGCATAAGCGAGGTGAGACATCGCGGGGAAGGCTTACCCACGCGGGAACAGAGCGAGATCAATTTCTGGGCCAATGTGTGGAACTATTGTTTAATTGTGAATGGGGTTGCGTTCACTGGTACTGCAGTCAGATGAGTCAATCACGGACAGCCTGGGCAGAAAGGGGCTGTCTGGGTTAACTTCTATAAATATGTAAAAAGAAAGAGGTTAGTAAAAACAAACGTAGGTCCCCTGCAGTCGGAAACAGGGGAAGTCGTAATGGGGAACAAGGAAATGGCAGATCAATTGAACAAGTACTTTGGTTCGGTGTTTACTGTGGAGGACACACACAACCTGCCGGAAATAAAAGGGGTCAGAGGATCTGGTAAGAGGGAGGAGCTGAGGGAAATCCTTATTAGTCGGGAAAAGGTATTGGGGAAATTGATGGGACTGAAGGCTGAAAAATCCCCGGGGCCTGATGGTCTGCATCCCAGAGTACTTAAGGAGGTGGCCTTGGAAATAGTGGATGCATTGACGATCATTTTCCAACATTCCTTAGACTCTGGATCAGTTCCGATGGAGTGGAGGGTGGCCAATGTAACCCCTCTTTTTAAAAAAGGAGGGAGGGAGAAAGCAGGGAATTATAGACATCGGTCGTGGGTAAAATGATGGAAGCAATTATTAAAGATGTCATAACAGACCATTTGGAAAGTGGCGACATGATAGGTCCAAGTCAGCATGGATTTGTGAAAGGGAAATCATGCTTGACAAATCTTCTGGAATTTTTTGAGGATGTTTCCAATAGGGTGGACAGGGGGGAACCAGTAGATGTGGTGTATTTGGACTTTCAGAAGGCCTTCGACAAGGTCCCACACAAGAGATTGGTGAGCAAAGTTAAAGCACATGGGATTGGGGGTAATGTGTTGACGTGGATTGAGAACTGGTTGGCACACAGGAAACAAAGAGTAGGAGTAAATGGGTACTTTTCAGAATGGCAGGCAGTGACCAGCGGGGTACCGCAGGGTTCGGTGCTGGGACCCCAGCTGTTTACATTATATATTAATGATTTGGACGAAGGGATTAAATGTAATATCTCCAAATTTGCGGATGACACTAAATTGGGAGGCAGTGTGATCAATGAGGAGGATGCTAGGAGGCTACAGAGTGACTTGGACAGGTTGGGTGAATGGGCAAATGTATGGCAGATGAAGTACAATGTGGATAAATGTGAGGTTATCCACTTTGGTGGTAAAAATAGAGAGGCGGACTATTACCTGAATGGTGGCAGATTAGGGAAAGGGGAGGTGCAACGAGACCTGGGCATCATGGTACATCAGTCATTGAAGGTGGGAATGCAAGTGCAGCAGGCAGTCAAGAAAGCAAACGGAATGATGGCCTTCATAGTAAGGGGATTTGAGTACAGGAGTAGGGAGGTGATGCTGCAGTTGTACAGGGCCTTGGTGAGGCCACACCTGGAGTATTGTGCGCAGTTTTGGTCTCCTAACTTAAGGAAGGACATTCTTGCTATTGAGGGAGTGCAGCGAAGGTTCACTAGATTGATTCCTGGGATGGCCGGACTGACATATCAAGAAAGATTGGGTCAACTGAACTTGTATCCTCTGGAGTTCAGAAGAATGAGGGGGGATCTTATAGAGACATTTAAAATCCTGACTGGTTTAGACAAATTAGATGCGGGCAGAATGTTCCCAATGGTAGGGAAAACTAGAACCAGGGGTCACAGTCTAAGGATTAAGGGGAAGCCATTTAGGACTGAGCTGAGGAGGAACTTCTTCACCCAGAGAGTGGTGAATCTATGGAATTCTCTTCCACAGAAGGTTGTTGAGGCCAGTTCGCTAAATATATTCAAAAGGGAGTTAGATATAACACTCACAACTAGGGGGATCAAGGGGTATGGCGAGAAAGCAGGAATGGGGTACTGAGGTAGCATGTTCAGCCATGAACGCATTGAATGGCGGTGCAGGCTCGAAGGACCGAATGGTCTACTCCTGTACCTATTTTCTATTTTTTTTTTTTTTCTATTTTCTCTCATCCGCTTCCTCTTCTTCCACATCCTCTTCCTCCTCCTCACTGGTCGTCATATGCCTGGTGGCAAGGGCTGTGCCCTCATGATGGTGAGGTTGTGGAGCATGCAGCAGACCACAATGAATCTTGAGACGCGATCTGGTGAGTACTGCAGGGCTCCTCCAGAGTGGTCCAGGCAGCGAAAGCGTTGTTTAAGAACACCAATGGTCTGCTCTATCAGATTCCATGTGGCAGCGTGGCTTTCGTTATATGCATGCTGCCCAGTGCCCACGTGTGCGTGGGTTACGCAGTGGAGTCATGAGCTAAGTGGTCAGCGGGTAGCCCTTGTCGCCCAGTAGCCACCCTCTGGTTTTTCATGGTGGCTCAAAGACTGAGGGAACAGTGGACTGGTGCAGGTTAACAGCTGTTCAGCGCCATTCACAACTCCTCAGATAATGAAGCAGTCCATGCCCGCATGCAACAAGACCTGGATGACGTTCAGGCTTGGGCTGATAAGTGGCAGGTAACATTTGCGTCACAGAAGTGCCAGGCAATGACTATCTCCAACAAGCGAGAGTCTAACCACCGCCCCTTGACATTCAATGGCATTACCATCGCCGAATCCCCCACCATCAACATCCAGAAACTTAACTGGACCAGCCACATAAATACTGTGGCAACAAGAGCAGGTCAGAGGCTAGGTATTCTGTGGCGAGTGTCTCACCTCCTGACTCCCCAAAGCCTTTCCACCATCTACAAGGCACAAGTAAGGAGTGTGATGGAATACTCTCCACTTGCCTGGATGAGTGCAGCTCCAACAACACTCAAGAAGCTAGACATCATCCAGGACAAAGTAGCCCGCTTGATTGGCACCCCATCCACCACCTTAAACATTCACTCCCTCCACCACTGGCGTACCGTGGCTGCAGTGTGTACCATCTACAGATGCACTGCAGCTACTCGCCAAGGCTTCTTCGGCAGCACCTCCCAAACCCGCGACCTCTTCCACCTAGAAGGACAAGGGCAGCAGGCGCATGGGAACACCACCACCTCCAAGTTCCCCTCCAAGTTCCCCTCCAAGTTACACACCATCCTGACTTGGATATATATCGCCGATCCTTCATCGTCGCTGGGTCAAAATCTTGGAACTCCCTACCTAACAGCACTGTGGGAGTACCTTCATCACATGGACTGTAGTGGTTCAAGAAGGCGGCTCACCACCACCTTCTCAAGGACAAGGACCACATTGCCAGTCGCTGTAAAGGTGACCATGGCGATGAACTTTTACGCATCTGGCTCCTTCCAGGTTGGAGCTGGAGATATTTTAAACATCTCGCAGTTTGCCGTCCACTGTTACGTAAGGGAGGTCAATGAAGCTCTCTATTCAAAGACAGCTAACTACATTTCATTCTCTCTTGCCAGAGACAAGCAGGCAGAGCGAGTAGGCGGCTTCGCTAGGATTTAGGATTGCAGGCTTCCCCATGGTGCAGGGTGCCATTGACAGCACAGACATCGCTTTGCAGGCGCCGTATGCCAACTCTGCCCTATACCAGAACCGAAAGGGATTCCACTCCCTCACCACCACCTTCTCAAGGGTAATTAGGGATGGGCAATAAATGCTGGCCTTGCCAGCGACGCCCACATCCCATTAAAAAAAACAAATTTAAAAAAAGCATGACTGCTGCCAGTATACCTGAGCATTCACCATCATGATGTGCTGAGCATGGTCGTACACTAACTACACATTCAGCGAGTGGTAACCTTTGCAGTTGTGGTACATCTCAACATTTAGATGCGTTTGTCACCTCTCTTATGCAGCAGTGGACGGTGAACTGGGAGATGTTACAGATGTTGCCTGTTCCAGCCTGAAAGGATCCCAATGCAAAAAGCTTCAGGGCCACGGTCACCTTCATAGCCACTGGCAGCACTGTCCTTGCCCTGGTGTGAGGCTGCAGGTCTGGATGCAAGAGGTGGCAGAGTTCTGTGAGCACCTCCTTCGTAAAGCGCAGATGCCTCGCACACTGCTCCTGTCTCAGGATGAGGCAAGAAAATTGCTATTGGAAGACCCTAGGTGGGTAAGGCCTCCTGCTGAGAGCCCTTCTCTTCCTCCTCCTCCTCCCTCTGCTTGTCCTCTTCTTTGCTGCCTCTGCTTCATCTCCCTGTCATGCTGTAGGCCAAGGGGGATGACAACTACAGCACCCATGAATGGGAGCAAGTAGTCTGACCAGAACCCTTGAAGTCAGAAACAAAGCCTTCTCCACTTGCAGCACCACTCCCTGTTACCTCACCAACTTTAAACAACTCTGGAAAGCACCAAACACTTCCACAAACTTACGCAGAGCCAGCAGAAATGAATCATCAACCAACCTGAGAGTGGTTGCTGATCCCTTTAAATATCGCTGGTGGGGTGTCCTTACTTCTGCTGAAGACATGTTCAGCTGTGCGAGGTTAAGGCAGGATGTTAGCTCCAGCATTGAGGACGAAAATGGTTGCGCTGGCGTCAAATTAGCATTGCACGCTGATTGACGTCACAATCTGCCCACTCTACATACTTGTGGAGCACGCTCCTAACGTCTGCCCTACCATCCTCTCCAAAATGGTGTCCGGTGCAGCCCGCATCAGAAGTGTTCATGCGCGACGCGAATGCCATTTTTGCCACAAAACGGCACCCATGGCGCCGAAAAATCTGGCACTACAGAGCCGAATTTCTAGCCCCTTGAAGAAGTCTTCTTACAATTATATAGGGCATTGGTGAGACCACACCTGGACTACTGTGTACAGTTTTGGTCTAATTACTTAAGGAAGGATATACTTGCCATAGATGGAGTGCAACGAAGGTTCACCAAACTGGTTCCTGGGATGGGGGGATTGTCCTATGAGGAGAGATTGATTAGACTCGGCCTATATTCCCTGGAGTTTAGAAGAATAAGTGGTGATTTCATTGAATATATAAAATTCTTAAGGGGCTTGATAGGATAGAATCTGGGAGGATGTTTCCCCTGGCTGGGGAGTCTAGAACCAGGGGTCACAGTCTCAGAATAAGGGGTTGGCCATTTAGGACTGAGATGAAGTGAAATTCCTTCACTCAAAGGGTTGTGAATCTTTGAGGTTCTCTACCCCAGAGGGCTGCGGATGCTCAGTCGTTGAGTATATTCAAGGCAGAGATCGATAGATTTTTGGATACTAAGGGAATCCAGTGATATGGGGATAGTGCGGGAAGGTGGAGTTGAGGTAGAAGATCAGCCATGATTTAATTGATTGGCGGAGCAGGCTCGAAGGGCCGAATGGCCTACTCCTGCTCCTATTTCTTATGTTCTCATTCTTATGTTCTAGATGGAGAATTAAAGCGACGGGAAGCTCAGAGTCAAGCTTGTTCAGCAAATCGATGACCCAATCTACGTTTAGTCTCCCCAATATAGAGGAGCCCGGATCGTGAGCAGTGAATACAGTATACTAAGTTGGAAGAAGTACAAGTAAATTGCTGTTTCTCCCGGAAGGAGAATTTTATTTTGAACTAGCTTTAGCTTTTTTCCCCAAGCAATCACCTTCCTCGAAACCTTGCTGAGAATGGATGAAACTCTGCACACAAGCGCAGTGGTGTGCCCCCAAACTGGTACTCTCCTACCCTATTAATTGTAACTGGAGAATTCTCTATACTACAATCTAGTAAATTCCCACGCACAGTACACAAATGCTGCCTTAAGTTTCAGTGACAAATGCTTGTAATATTTGTACTGATAGTCTTTCCTTGACAGACGCTATGATGTGGTGAGACTGTTCAGCACTGCCACTAAATTGTGGCCTTGAATGGTTAATGATTGCTGAGGGCATCTGGAATAACGACAGTGAGCACAAAGACTTCCAGTGTAGCATACCACAAAGATCCTTATTTAAAGTCCTAAAGTGTAGCTCCTTGAGAACAATGATATAGTGTCCATGCGTTTGGAGGCTGTTGTTAGCCTTTCAAAGTGGGTCAACTCTTGGCAGACCATCACAAACCAATCTGCTGCCTGGTCCGTAACCACTTGTGATAATAAATCGCCCATGATGCAATTCATTCTGTGGATTCACGAGCTTAACAAAGAGATCTTGATTTGGGCGACAGCCACATCTCAGATGTCATTAACTATTCCAGCTCCGAGACTTCCTCATAATGAAACAGCTCTATTTAGTGCTGCGATGATCTTTCAACACTTTCAAACTCACTGCCGACTTCTATGAAACCTCTCATGAGATTTGCTCGATCGCGAGTAGGACTATCCTGCCGACCCTTTCCACTGCTGTTAAATCTGGTGGTGAGAATGTGCCAGCTGGATTGATGTAAACTGTCCATGTGTTGCATTGGTTGGGTTCTTATATTACCATGGCAAGATGACAGTGGGTTGGACGAACATTCTGAACCAGACACATAGATTTGGAGTTTTGCCAGTCAGATTTAGTTGTGCTTCAGCATTGATGCTAATTTTATGCACTAATATTTGCAAGAGTTGACATTTTGCATGATGGGAAGTTACCCTTTACTGTTTTTTTTAAACCTTTTTAATCTCAGGTAAGATTCTGGTCCCTTTGGGAGCCACATGTCTTTTGAAAAATAATTGCATGCAATTTATTTGTTATATTAATGTTTTAAGTTTTTAGTTGAAGGAGATGGTTGTAGCAAAATCATAAATGTGCTCTTCATAAACTGTCAATTGTTGATATTAAATAAATATGGGTGAGTTAGAGGTGATGAGATGAAATATTAGGAGATAAAAGTCTCTCTCTGGTGGATGTAACTAAATCTCCTGGGACCAGAGATAGTGGATAGCCTGATTTTCACCAGGGGTTCCAGATATGTGCTGCAGATCCTAGTTATGGCAAGATTCTGCCCCATTTGCTGTGACCTTTTAAATTCTGGTGGGTGGAGCCAACAGATCTTCCACCTGTTCCCCTCTATGTGAAGGGGGTGAATCTGAGGGAATTTCCAGGCTTCCTTGGGAATTCTGCCCATTATGCCCTTCGTAGGCCTCAGCAGAACTCATGCCTGCTCTAAAAACACCCGAGAGATGACCTTACTCTGATGCACAAAGGCTCCACTGGAAGTGAAGACCTTTTTTTCTGATTTTTTTTCCCTCAGTCCAGTAGGGCCTTGGAGCACTCAGGCAGACCAGCGGTGGACCTCAACATTTTCTGGCACGCATATCAGGACAGGCTCCACTGAAGCATCCTTGCAGGCGTAATCTATCCACCTTAGTTAATCAAATGACCGCAAACCCAGGATTTGGGACAAGCTTTGGACTCGGGCAGATGGAGGTTCCATTCCACCACACTTGCATCAGTCGAGCAGACCCCCAAGAATTTTGGGGCCATTGTAAACGGGGTTTACTTGCATCAGTCACATCTAGCCCAGTTACCCTTTGTTAAGAATCACTCACTGATTGCTGAATGAAGCTGGCTATGGACTACCAATATAATTCTGTAAGAGGAAGTCGCTCATACAAGCTGCCCATCACAGGGGGCTCCAGCCAATCAGTGACTCATCCTCTTCTCAAAAGACCTCAGAAACAGCTGCCAATCAAAGTCGCTACAACAACAACTTGCATTTATATAGCGCCTTTAATGTAGTAAAATGTCCCAAGGTGCTCCGCAGGAGCGCTATCAGACAAAGTTTGACACCGAGCCACAGAAAGAGCTATTAGGACAGGTGACCAACAGCTTGGTCAAAGAGGTAGGTTTTAAGGAGCGACTTAAAGGAGGAGAAGTAGAGAGGCAGAGAGGTTTAGGGAGGCGATTCCAGAGCTTAGGGCCTAGGCGATTGACGGCACAGCCACCGATGGTGGAGCAAAAGAAATCGCAGGTGCAAAGAGGCCAAAATTGGAGGAGTGCAGAGATCTCAGAGGGTTGTAGGGCTGGAGGAGGTTACAGAGATAGGGAGGGGGTGAGGCCGTGGAGGGATTTGAACACAGGCGAGGCTTATCCTTTGATCTGTGACCAGGTGGCTTGTGATGGTCCCCGCAGGCGTCCTGGCACAAAGGCAGAAGACAACTGCATTGCTTATAAATACATCAGAAGAAATAGCCATACACCAATATTAAATGCATAACCAATCTTTGACAAAGCCACAGGATGAATGGCACTGGCTCTGACCAATTGACACCGTGAGCTTTCTATTGTCCTCAGCCTCATCAATTTGTAATTATGAAGAACAACATAGCCAGAACGTCTGGAACTGAACTAATGTATTCCCACCCCTGCCCCCTCCCCCCGAGGAATGCCCACTGTGAAATTGTTTTAGCCCCTTACATGCTGATTCGAGAAATACAGGTTAAAGAATTGAATTAAGACAAAAAAGTATGTTTTTTTCACAATTAGATACAAGATAAAGCTCCTTTTTCTCTGCTACAACAATGTTATTTAACCTCAGTACTCACCAGTACAATATTTCCATTTCCCACACCAGCCATCCTCATGCCTGAAGTGGAAAAGTGTTCCATTGTCCAGCACTGACGAGCCTTTCTTTGATAAACAAAGAAAGATTAAAAAGTGAGAGAGGATGTTGTCACAATATGCTGTTGAAGGAGGTGGACAATTCTATCCTAAGCTTGTTATTCAAAACCTTAGTGCAGCCTTGCCTGGGCGCAGAATAGAATAAATCGCTTGACAGACAAAACAAAAACATTTTGGTCTTTACTCCTTCATGCTATGGTGAGAGAAAGAAGTATAATGAGGCCCTTTCATGGCCAAACCCTGTCCTGCAGTTTCTCCCATTAGGCAAATCCATTAACACCTGCCGCATTAGCAGAGGCAGGGTTTGAGTTCTATTTCAAGCAGGATCCAGTGTGAATTTTCACTTTTATCGTTGGGCAGTAGCAGATCGGCTGCTTGTTTTCACACAAAGCACGATTTTTGTTTCCAGGGTGTAAAATGGACGGCCAATCCACCCTGGGAGTTTTAACAGTTTTCAACATACCTCTGAATATCACACAGATTAGATGCGCATTATAAACTAGGCATGGTAATGAACTAGAATCTGTTCCATTTCCAGCTTTTGAACTCCGTTGTCTTGCTTTGAATAGCACTGGCTCAGTAGTGAAATGAAAAAGAGCAAATTGGGTGTGGACCCTGGGCTGGTCTTATTGGCTTTCCCTTTCAGCCCAGGCAGATGTCTGTACATTAGTTTGCTCCCTCGGATACTAATCGAATGGAAGTCCTCAGCCTCACCGTTATCCACCCATAGCTGATTATTGTTCCACAGGATAAGTTTTGAGAAAGAATTTGAATGGTAGATCTGGGGAAGCGGACTTCTCAGGAGATTAAAGTAATCTTGATCCGCTATTAGCCTGCAGATGGGTTCATTGTCATTTATTCTTCTAATCATTATCTACATTTTTAGGAGTGTTGCTGTGGCCTTTTTCCTGCATAAAATGTATGTACGTCTTTATAGAAGATGAAAAGGGTACCCAGTGGATAGGTATGGTATCAAGAAGACTATTTAATGGGGAATAGGGCTTTTCATTGCCTTTTTTCTGGCAGTAATGACTGGAATGTGAAGAGACAGGTTTGGAGTCTTTGTGAATAACACAGTACAAAACTTGCTCCCCGCACCCGCCACCCCCCGCCTCCCCCGCTCCCCCGCCCCCTCCACCACCTCCCCCCCCCCCAACCCCCCGCATCACTTACAAATGCATGAAGAAGCAGAGGAATATACTACAGGCTGGTCCAGATAACATCAGTTTTTTTAATCTGAAGCACTTTTGAAATACTGTCAATTTTTAAAACAATTCAGTACCATAGTTGCAAGTCTCTACCAGCAGACTTGGTCCTATTGAAGCCAATACAAACACTCTTCACTTCAACTAGCTATTAGTTTTCAGCTGACCGAATCTTTCTTCCTGACTGAAGGAGCATAAAACAGGTCCTCTCCTCGTATACACCCATGTAACTGGCACAGAGTAACTTAAGCCAAAGTAAAAGCATTTGATTGTGCTATTAGATCTCCCATGGCATTGCTCACATTATGTCAGAGGAGACAGTAGAGTTATAACTCCACTCAGTGGCTGCAGCCTGCAACTACATTATCACCAGGACCTGTTTACATAGGGAATCCCTATTGTAACTGATTACATTGGCATTTTCAATGGTAAATGTTGACATGAAAAGCATAACCAAAAATCATGACATTAGGAAGTGAAGTTTGTGGACAGTAAATGCGCAAGATTTTTAGCATAATAGATGAAATGTACACTAAGAGAAGAGGTACTTCCTCCAGAGGTATACTGAACATGGAAATCTGGCACCTGAGGCATGAGCAACTAGATACAAAGTGAGGGAGGAACCATGGATGAGTCCAGAATGCTGCTTTATTCTTAAAATACCTTAAATTGCTAGAATGCTACAGCAACACTGATGCACACATGTTGGACTTATCCGTAACTGGACTCCTTTCAGATGAGGATTTTGGAATCCATTAAAAATTTGACTAGGTTCATCAAACCCCACAATTGCTCAGATTGACAGTAATTCTAAACATAGAGATGCATCCGCCTACTGTAGGCCAATCAGAGTTTTCTAAATTTGTCTGTCAGGCAGCCTAGCAACATTTTAAACTAAAAAGACGGGGGGAGGGATCTACAAGAAATGAAACCAACCTAAATATAAACAAAACAGGAAAGGAGAGCCTAAGAAAGAGTAAAGTAAGGGAGGACATTGATGGCCAGGGAATAAATAGAGTTATAGAACAGGAGTTTAAAAAGATGGTTAAAAATAAAGTGAGAGGAACTGCTATAAAAAATGAGTTCATCTGTCTGTACAGCAATGCACACAGTGTCCGTAATAAAACAAGGGAGCTGGAGGAACCAGACATAGTAGGGATTACTGAGACATGGTTACAGAAAAATCGGGACTGGGAATTAAACATTGCAGGGTATAACATATTTAGAAAAGACAGAGAGGGGAAAGGGGGAGGTGAAGTAGCTGTACTTATTAGGATAACATAATGGCAGTCGAAAAAACTAACACAGCTATCAGCAAGACAGAAATAGAATCCACGTGGATAGAGATAAAAGATAATAAAGGATTAATCACACTAATAGGGGTAATCTACAGACCACCTAATAGCGGAAGGGAGGTGGAGGAAGAAATATGCAAACAAATTAAGGAAATGAGTAAAAAACATAGAATAATAATCATGGGGATTTCAACTACCCCGATATTAATTGGACAGAAGAGGTAGGTAAAAGGGATAAGGGAATGGAGTTCCTACAATGTGTACAGGACTCCTTTTTAACTCAGTATGTAAAAAGCCCAATAAGGGAGGATTCGCTATTGGATCTAGTAATGGGGAATGAACCAGAGCAGATAAGAGAAGTAAAAGTAGGGGACCATCTAGGCAATAATGACCATAATATAATACGCTTTAAGAAAATAATTGAGAAGGACATAGGTATGACAAAGACCAGGGTAATAGATTGGAGAAAAGCTGATTTTGAGGGGCTAAGAACAGCACTTGGGAAAATAAAATGGACAACAGTATTGGCAAACAATGATGTAGAACAGCAATGGGAAACATTTAAAATGGTGTTCAACAGAGTCCAGAAAAAATATATTCCGCTAATAAACAAGAAGAAGCTAAACATTAATGAGACACCGTGGATGAATAAAGCCATAAGGGAAAAATTGAGGGTAAGGAAAGAGGCATACATTAAGTACATGGACAGCAGGGGAGAGCATGATAAGAGAGAATATGAAGGGATTAGGAGAGAAGTCAAAAAAACAATTAGGAAGGCAAAGAGGAACTATGAAATTAAAATATCAAGGAACATAAAATAAAATAGTAAAATATTTTACAGGCACATAAATAAAAAAAGGAAGGTCAGGATGGGAATAGGGCCACTAAGGGATGGAGAGGATAATACCACAGGCAGCAACAGAGAGATGGCAGAGATATTAAATAATTACTTTGCTTCAGTATTTACCAGGGAGATAAAACAGGTGGAGATGACATCGGATGATGAGATTAGTAATGAGTTAACTGCATTTAAAATAAAATGGGGAGATATACTAAATAGACTAATGAAACTCAGAGAGGATAAAACCCCTGGCCCGGATGGCTTACATCCACGCATTTTAAAAGAATCTAGGGAAGAAATAGCAGAAGCATTACTATACATATTTAGTAATTCGTTAGAAAAAGGTGTAGTGCCAGAGGACTGGCGGATAGCTAACATAATACCTATATTTAAGAAGGGAGATAGAACATGTCCAGGGAACTATAGGCCAGTCAGCTTAACATCAGGAAAAATAATGGAATCCCTACTAAAGGAGAAAATAGAAGAACATCTAGAAATGAAAAACATAATAAATAGTCAGCATGAATTTCAAAAGGGAAAGTCTTGCTTGATCAACCTAATTGAATTTTTTGATGAGGTAACCGAGAGAGTAGACAAGGGTAATGCAGTAGATGTAATTTATCTAGATTTTCAAAAGGCCTTCGATAAGGTACCACATAATAGACTAATGAATAAGGTCAGGGAATGCGGAGTCAGGGGACAAGTAGCAGAATGGATAGCTAGCTGGCTTCAAGACAGAAAGCAGAGAGTAGGGGTATAGGGTAGCTATTCAGAGTGGCAGAAAGTGGGAAGTGGTGTTCCACAAGGATCAGTGCTGGAACCACTGTAGTTCACAATTTATATTAACGATTTAGACTTTGGAATCAAAAACACAATTTCTAAATTTGTGGATGACACCAAATTGGGGGGCATAGCCAATACTGAGGAGGACTGCAACAAATTACAAGAAAACATTAATAAACTTGTAGAATGGGCATATAATTAGCAAATGAAATTCAACACAGATAAATGTGAGGTATTACATTTTGGTAAGAAAAATAGGGAGGTCACATATTACTTGGAAAATAAGAATCTAAGGGGGAAAAATTCAGTTGGTTGCGACTCCCGTTAGCGCTAATGGGGCGCAAAGCAACTAGCGCCCGGGCGCAGCGATGTTTGCGCCGCTCGCGAAATTAACTAGACATTTTGCGGTGGCGCTAAACATTACCGCCCTGATCTCCTGCGCACGCAGATCTTGACATCATACGAGGATGCAATGCCCTTGTGGCGCCCCGGAGCGGAAATTGAGTGGCGCCCCCATCCTTTCCGCCTGGCGCAACCAACAACCGGAAGACTGGAATGCTCCCCAGTCGCTGTGGGGCTGGGGGGGCGCTATTTAAAGGGGGCCTCTTCCTGTCTTTCTCTGTGGTAGACATTTTTGCACCACTCGTTCTGAGAGAGAGAGAGAGAGAGATTCGGAGAGAGAGAAAGAAAGACTTCTGCATTGAGTCAACACTGTGTGAGGTAGTTTTGGCTACTGATCATAACTTTGCAGGTACTTTGGTTTTTGACCTTCATAACTTTGATTGCCAAGAGACTCTGGGGGCTGCACTGATTGGGGGCGTCGTCCTGCGCCACCAGAATCGGAGGACACAGAGACGCAGAGAGAGAGTGGCAATCATGGCCAGAAGGAGGAGAGCCAACAGGCCTCAGTACAGGAGACCTTACCCTCCCAGGGTATATCGCCAACAATTCTCATATATTAATATGTCTGAGGAGCAGTGTTTGCGAAGGCTGCGCTTCAGCAAGGAGGTAGTCACTGAGCTCTGCCACCTGCTGCAGCCAGATCTGCAGCCTCAACTGAGGTCCAGGACGTCTCTGTCGGTGGCAGTGAAGATCACAGTGGCTCTGAACTTTTATGCCACTGGCTCATTTCAATCAGCTACTGGGGACATCGCCAATATCTCCCAGTTCGTGGTGCATTGCTGCATCCGTCAGGTCACAAATGCCCTCTTTAAAAGGAGACGAGAGTACATCTCTTTCCCCATGACCCCGGACAAGCAGCAAGAACGCGCAATGGGCTTTGCTAGGATAGCGGGCTTTCCCATGGTGCAGGGCGCCATTGACTGCACGCATGTGGCTTTGCGTGCTCCGCATGAGAATGCCGAGGATTTCCGCAACAGAAAGGGGTTCCATTCCTTAAACGTTCAGTTGGTCTGTGACCACAGACAGCTGATACTCGCTGTCAATGCCCACTATCCTGGCAGCTGCCACGATGCATTCATCCTGCACCAGACTACTGTGGCAGAACTTTTCCAGGCACCGCATCAGCCAGTTGGTTGGCTTCTCAGGGACAAGGGATATCCACTGAGCACCTGGCTGATGACACCGCTCCGTACGCCCAACACTCCTGCTGAGCTGCGGTACAACGAGAGCCATCAAGCTACCAGGAACATGGTTGAGCACACAATCGGCGTGCTGAAGCAATGGTTCCGCTGTCTGGACCATTCTGGAGGAGACCTGCAGTACTCGCTTGAGCGAGTCTCCCACTTCGTAGTTGTATGCTGCATGCTGCATAACCTGGCAATCCTCAGGACCCAGCCAATACCACCAGGCCTTGGAGCACCACCAGAGCAGGAGGAGGAAGAGGTGGAGGAAGAGGAGGAGGATGATCATCAGCAGCACCAAGGCGGGAGGGAGGCCCACAATGTAGAAACTGGAAGGGCCGTCCGTCAACGGCTGATAGCAAGCCGCTTCTAGGCCCCTGCTGAGGAAATGGCTTCTGCCATTGAGAACAACAGGAATGAAACCAACCCGCAACCCCTAAGCCAGCCAAGGCAACAATGATTCCAAAGACTAAACATGTACATTTTGTATACAAAAACTTATTTATTTTACAAACTCTGTGTGTGTCATTTCTTCATGACAAACTAATAGAAAGAAACACAAAAAAACAGTCATTAACATAACTGGTTCTCACAACCTGGAGATAATGTCCAAAACACTAAACAAACGTCTGACTACGAACCTCGACCTTTAATAAAAAAATGACCAACATTTTGTCACACCTCATACTTTTTGCCCTTCGAGGGTGATCTCCTTCCCTTGCGCACTTCCCCCCTTCCCACCCTACTGCTCCTCCGTAATGGGACCCCAGTGGCTGCAGCAAGGCTGGTGGAAGGCTGCTGATTGTCAGAACCTGAGACTGCAGATGCCCTTGAAGGACAGCCTCGACCAGCTCTGGGCCTGGAGGGCCCGGCTGCAGACTGCACCAACTCTGCATGGGCAGCAGCAGTCTGTCCTACAGGCGGTGGCAAGTGCAGTGGAGAAGTGACAGTGGTGGCAGCAGGAATGCTGTCATCTTGAGAGAGGACAGCAACTCCCTGCTCGACCGACACACTGGCACTCCCACGGAGCAGCACTTCAGCATCCGGAGCAATCTGCTGGAGCACAGATTGCTGGCCTGCTGCGGCACGGTGAGAGCCCTGGGGAAATGTGTCCGAACCAGCGAGGATGGCAGCAGTAAGTGCTCGCGTGGCCTCAATGTGAGTCTGCATGAGAGCAGTCAGAGATGGGGTCATGGCAACCAGTGCCTGAATTGCAGCACTAAACATTTGCGTGGCATCCGCCTGTGCTACAGCGAAGTGCTCCACACTCCTTGCCAGTGATTCAATACATTCGGGCACCCTTCCCACTGCACCCATGAGCTCAGTGTGCATGTCCACCGCCTGGGTGTTCATTTCAGCGATCAGCCGCTCCTCCTCTGCGTCCAGTGCAGTAGGACTCGCTGGCATACTCTCCCTCCGGGGAGAAGGCCCCCGAGCTTCCCTACCCCCATCGCGTTGCTGCAGCCCGCTGGGTCCTGGAG
This sequence comes from Squalus acanthias, assembly GCA_030390025.1. NCBI lineage: Eukaryota > Metazoa > Chordata > Chondrichthyes > Squaliformes > Squalidae > Squalus > Squalus acanthias. The sequence continues at coordinate 60,176,478 of CM059430.1, read as the reverse complement.
CTTCAGCCTCATCAGACCCTTCCCCCCTGCTCCCCTCCAGGGAAGGCGTGTTCCCAGTGTGGGCATGGGCTTCCTTGGGAGAGGGTGGCGCTGATGCTCCGCCTTCCTCTTCCTCCTCACCTGTGGCTTCGCTCCCACTGGCAGCTTGAGGGCCCGTCTCCTCAGCTGGTGAATCACCATCTGAAAGCAGGGAGGTACAAGAGTGGCTTTAGCGTGAGGACAGGGTGGCAGTAAGGGAGGAATGAGTGCAGCGATTTAGTAAGTTGAATTGAAAGTGTCAAAGGCTGGTGTTGTGAGGGACAAGTGGAAGGAGAGAGGACAAAAAGGTGATGACCTTACCATTGCTGTCCAGAACGGGGTCGGCGTCTCCAGTGGCGACGGGACCGATCACCCGGCTTGCCACAATCCTGTGGATGCGCGCCTCAAGATCGCTGAGGGGTTGCAGCTGAGGCCGCCCTCCACCCGTCCGTTGCTGCTGTCTCCTATTATGAGATAGTTTGGCCTGCAAGAAAAAGGACGGCGTCTGAGTAAATATACAGCCATGGTCTTGCCTGATGTGCCTCCCATAGGTGACTAGCCCTTACTGTATGCAGCCATGGTCTTGCCTGATGTGCCTCCCATAGGTGAATAGCCCTTACTGTATGCAGCCATGGTCTTGCCTGATGTGCCTCCCATAGGTGAATAGCCCTTACTGTATGCAAAGTGTGGAATGTGCGTGTGTGTTTCATGAGAGGGCCATAGATGTTGGATGAGTGTTGGGCATTGGGGTTTTAAGACCATCTGGCCATAGAGTGAGGTTGAGATGGAGGGATGGAGAGGTATTGAAAAAAAGCCACTTACCCTGACGACTCGAGTGAGGTCGTTGAACTTTTTTCGACATTGAGTATGGGTCCTGGGCACCATGCTCCTGGAGGAGACGCTCTGAGCCACCTCCCTCCACACTCTTCTGTACTCGCGCAGCAAAGGCCTCCTGCCACTCTCTGGGTACAGTATTGATCTTCTGCGCTCCATCGCGCCAACCAGAGCATCCAAGGCCCGCTCGCTGAAGCGCTGAGCTCGTTCTCTCACCCTCCCCATAGTCCTTGGCTGGAAGATTTAGGCACAGGTCTCTCCAGGCAGAGATTCAAGGCTCCAATGAGCAGGGTGTGGCTGGAGTGCAAGATTGACCCTCCCCTTTAAGAACTGTCCGGCGCCAGTGTGTCTGTGTTCCATCGCTAACTGACAGCACCTGCGCTGCGCCCGCGCTCTGAGTTAGCGCCTCGCTCCTCGGCCATTGCGCCTTAAGACAGATGTGTAGCGCCTGATTTAGCGCTCCAATCACCTCCGGGGCGATAAAAGTCAAGTTTGCAGTCGGAGGCGATAATTAGCGCCAGGCGCTAATCTTTGCGCCCGGCCGATAATTGCGCCCCAAATGGGGCGATACTGATTTTCTCCCCCTAAATGGGGTAGAGGAGCAAAGGGATCTCGGAGTACAAAAATACAAATCACTAAAAGTATCGACACAGGTTAACAAGGCCATAAAAAAAGCAAACCAAGCACTAGGGTTTATTTCTAGAGGGATAGATTTGAAAAGTAGTGAAGTTATGCTAAACTTGTATCGAACCTTAGGTAGACCACACTTGGAATACTGTGTGCAATTCTGGTCGCCATATTATAAAAAGGATATCGAGGCACTGGAGAGGGTGCAGAGAAGATTTATAAGGATGATACCAGAAATGTGAGGGTACACCTATCAGGAAAGGATGAACAGGCTGGGTCTCTTTTCTCTTGAAAAGAGAAGGCTGAGGGGTGATCTAATAGAGGTCTTTAAAATCATGAAAGGTTTTGATAGAGTGGATACAGAGGGTGTTTCCACTTGCGGGAAAGAACAAAACTAGTGGCCATCAATATAAGATAGTCACCAAGAAATCAAATAGGGAATTCAGAAGAAACTTCTTCACCCAAAGAGTGGTGAGAATGTGGAACTCGCTACCACAGGGAGTGGTTGAAGCGAATAGTATAGATGCTATTAAGGGGCAGTTAGATAAGCATATGAGGGAGAAGGGAATAGAGGGTTATGCTGATAGAGTTAGATGAGGAAAGATGGGAGGAGGCTCGAGTGGAGCATAAACGCCGGCATGGACTGGTTGGGCCGAATGGCCTGTTTCTGTGTTGGATATCCTATGTAATCCGATGTAATTTTAGGGACAGCATGAGTGCCACAGTGACTGATGTACCATTGTACTTACAAATGTTTTTTTAAAAAGATAACCAGTCATTTCCTGCTGGATGTGCTTCCGACCACATATCCGCGGCATAACTAAGACCGCCTATTTCCACCTCCGTAACGTCGCCCGTCTCCGCCCCTGCCTCAACTGAAACCCTCATCCATGCCTTTGTTACCTCTAGACTTGATTATTCCAACACACTCCTGGCCAGCCTCCCACGTTCTACCCTCCGTAAACTTGAGGTCATCCAAAACTCTGCTGCCCGTGTCCTAACTTGCACCAAGTCCCGTTCACCCATCACCCGTGTGCTCACTGACCTACACTGGCTCTGGGTTAAGCAACGACTCGATTTTAAAATTCTCATCCTTGTTTTCAAACCCCTCCCTATCTCTGTAATCCCTTCCAGCCCTACAACCCTCCGAGATGTCTACGCTCCTCCAATTCTGGCCTCTTGAGCATCCCCAATTTTAATCGCTCTACCATTGGCAGCCATGCCTTCAGCTGCCAAGGCCTGAAGCTCTGGAATACCCTCCCTAAACCTCTCCGCCTCTCTTTCCTCCTTTAAGACGCTCCTTAAAACCTACCTCTTTACTGCCCTAATCGCTCCTTATGTGGCTCAGTGTCAAATTTTGTTTGATAACGCTCCTGTGAAAAGTCTTGGGACGTTTTACTATGTTAAAGGTGCTATATAAATACAAGTTGTTGTTGTTGTTGTTTTCTTCTGAGCTAACGGAGGAGCCATGGATTTACAATCACCTCCAGCAAAACATCCCCAGCAACAGAAAATACCCTTTAATTGACCTCTGGATATGACTAAGAATGGTTAGCCTATAATTGATTGCAGGATTTATCTACACAACAGTTAGGCCTTGTGCATTTCAAGGGATGTGCCCGTTCACACAGCTCCACCTCAGCAGAATAATCCATTGTGCTTCACATGGTACAACGCACCTGTCTTCATAAAACTGTGTATCCTCTGACTTAACTTGCAACATGCCATGGGAAATCCACTAGACGTAGACTGGTGAAATGGGTAAACACATGGCAGATGAAATTTAATGCAGAGAAGTGTGAAGTGATGTATTTTGGAAGGAAGAATGAGGAGAGGCAATGTAACCGAAATGATATAATTTTAAAGGGGGTGCAGGAACCGAGAGACCTGGGGGTGTATGTACACAAATCTTTGAAGGTGGCAGGACAAGTTGAGACGGCTGTTAAAAAAAAGCCCATGGGATCCGTGGCTTTATAAATAGAGAACAAAAACAAGGAAGTTATGCTAAACCTTTATAAATCACTAATTAGGCCTTAGCTAGAGTACTGTGTCCAATTCTGGGTACCACACTTTAGGAAGGATATCAAGGCCTTGGAGAGGGTGCAGAGGAGATTTACTAGAATGGTACCAGGTATGAGAGACTTCAGTTAACGTGGAGAAACTGGAGAAGCTTAGAGTAGAGAAGGTTAAGGGGAGATTTAATAAAGCTGTTCAAAATTATGAGTGGTTTTGAGAGAGTACACAGGGAGAAACTGTTTCCACTGGCAGGAGGGTCAGTAACCAGAAGACAAATTTAAGGTAATTGGCAAAAGAACCAAAGGGGAGATGAGGAGAATTTTTTTTTACGCGGCAAGTTGTTATGATCTGGAATGCACTGCTTGAAAGGGTGGTGGAAGCAGATTCAATAGCAGGGTTATGGGGAAAGAGCAGGGGTGTGGGACTAATTGGTTAGCTCTTCCAAAGAGCCAGCACAGGCATGATTCGCTGAATGGCCTCATTCTGTGCCGTACGATTCTATAATATATAAATAATACCAACGTGAGTAGATCCAATAAAACCAAGAGAAGCAGAGAAAAGTTGATAACAGTATAAAAACTGAAGCTCAAGAAGGGAGCTACCCATGATAGGCATTCTGAAAGCAAACCCATTGGAATGAGGCAGTAACACTGATCAGTCTGACTCTTGTGGGAAACGATGGAAGTACATGTCATGTACATGGGCAGGGTGACATAAACCATAAGTAGGAGGTAGTCAGCAGGTGTGTCGATTAGGACAATAGTAGAATGGGCAATGCCGCAGAAAGTACAAATACTGGGATTGCTATCAGTCCATGCACAGATCATAGAAAGGAGGAGGCATTCAGAGCCTGAATAAAAGTATGAAAAATAGCAAGATTATTAGGAGGCAGCAGTCATGGTCTTAAGTAGCTTGGTGTACTCCAGAACAGATGTACAGAGTATAACTGACGCACAAGTGAAGCCTCAGGGAGAATTGAAGACAACTAAGTAATATATTAGTGTATCAAATGATGTCAGAAGGCCTGAAGGAGACGAGATTGTGCACGACTTATTGAACAAGTTATTTACAAAATTGATTGAATCACCTCTGGCCCAATGCGGCAAACTCGTCATTGTAATTATTGAAGGTCATGGTGTGGCCCAGGGAAAATAAATTACTGTGATTTATTGAAGTCTATAAGAAGATTGCACAAATTCATTACAAATTCATTTTTTTTTTTACTGTGTGTATCAGGAAGATACAGACAGTAAAGTCCAAGGTAAAAGAATGCTGGATTAGGAAGGGAAACAAGGTCATTTGTCCTAACAGGAGGCCCCCGAGAATCAAGACTGGGTAAAATCGGTTTACTAACCAAAAACATTCGCAAAAGGACTCTTAAATTGTGTTGAAGTTTGCATTGAGGGACATAACTCTTCATGTTTGATGAGCAGCTGCTTTTAGACTGATTGGCCCTGAAATTCCCCAAGGTTTCTCCCAATCTTCCAGCAGAAGTCTGAGATAAATAGTAATTTTCAGTCATTTATGCCTTATCTCTGGTTGTTCTGCTGGCCTCCCACCAGAGTTATGGCAGGAGTCATAAGAACACAAGAACATAAGAAACAGGAGCAGGAGTAGGCCAATCGGCCCCTCGAGCCTGCTCCGCCATTCAATAAGATCAAGGCTGATCCAATCTTGGCCTCAACACCACTTTCCCGCTCTCTCCCCATACCCCTTGACTCCCTTGTAGTTCAAATGTCTGTCAATCGCCGCCTTGAATATATTTAGTGACTCCGCCTCCACAGCTCTCCGGGGTAGAGAATTCCAAAGATTCACGACCCTCTGAGAGAAGAAATTCTTTCTCATCTCTGTCTTAAATGGGCAACCCCTTATTCTGAAACTATGCCCCCTAGTTCTAGATATCCCCACTAGGGGAAACATCCTCTCAGCATCCACCCTGTCAATCCCCCTCAGAATCTTATGGGGGAAAAATTCAGCTGCTTGCGCCTCCCGTTAGCGCCTTAAGAGGGCGCTAATGGGGCGTAAAGCAGCTAACGCCCGGGTGCAGCGCCGCCCACGCCTCCCGAAAAATTTAGTGGGAGGTTAGCGGCGGCGGCAGCCGGTAGCGCCCTGTGGCGCTGCGCCGCCGGCGATGACGTCATCGCCGTGCGCAGCACCCCGCTCGCGCCCCGGCCGTGATCTTCAGTCGCGCCCCCTGATTTACCGCCAGACGCTATGTCCGACGGGTTCAGGGAGGCGTACGTGCGGCCGGGGCGGCGATATTTAAAGGGGAGGTGGCAGGCGGCCATTTTTGTTGCTGGCCGCCTGCCAGCACCTGCCCGCCTGCCAGCACCTGCCCCCGTTGCTGTCCCCGGCCCCCGTGAAGCCCCCCCACCGTGAAGTGCCGGCTGCGCTCCAAGAGCCCGGCACTTCTCTTGAGTGCCGGGCTCTTTTGCCGGCACTCCCGATCCCTGGGGGCCCAGCTGGGCCCCGGTTCGCGCTGCGCAGGGTCCCTCCCCTTTAAGAAGGGGAGGAAAGCCTGCAATACCGCGGCACGACGTGCCGCAGCACGTAGCGCCAGGATATTCACTCGCAGCGCCCCAAGAGGGATGCGGGGTGCTTCCAGTGGCGCCCCGCTTCCCTCTTGGGGCGCAACCACTGAAGTTCCGGCGCGGGGCCGCTAATTTTTTCGGGGCGCTAAAAGTCGCGCCCCGGCGAGGTTAGCGCCCCAAATGGGGCGCGACTCAATTTTTACCCCTATATGTTTCAATAAGATCATCTCTCATTCTTCTAAACTCCAATGAGTATAGGCCCAACCTGCTCAACCTTTCATCATACGTCAACACCTTCATCCCAGGAATCAACCTCGTGAACCTTCTCTGTACTGCCTCCAATGCAAGTATATCCTTCCTTAAATATGGAGACCACAACTGTACACAGTACTCCAGGTGCAGTCTCACCAACGCCCTGTAAAGTTGCAACAAAACTTCCCTACTTTTATACTCCATCCCCCTTGCAATAAAGGCCAACATTCCATTAGCCTTCCTAATTACTTGCTGTACCTGCATGCTAACTTTTTGTGTTTCATGTACTAGGACCCCCAGATCCCTTTGTACCGCAGCATTTTGTAGTCTCTCTCCATTTAAATAATAATTTGCTTTTTCATTCTTCCTTCCAAAGTGGATAACCTCACATTTTCCCACATTGTACTCCATCTGCCAAATTTTTGCCCACTCACTTAACCTATCTATATCCCTTTGCACTGTTGCTGAGTCTGGGTGAAACCCTGCAGAATTTCAGATCCCTTTTATCCAGACTAAGTTAGAGTGTTAGGCCCAGGCTAAACATTTAAATCAAGCATTGCTGAGTACCAAGGCATGACAGGAGGTCAAATAGGTATCACAACCCCTGAGGTAACTTAATAGCCCTAGGTAGGGAAGGGAGGGTGACTCAGAGGATTGCACCAAGGTGTATGGAACCAAGTCAACTCTAGAAGCCAAGGCTTGCTAAGCACTAGAATTCAGACAGGATTAAGGCAGTTGAAAACAATGGCTGTAACCGATGTGGTAAAGAATCATGAGAGCACAAGAAAGGATTAGGTAAACAGGCAACAAATCAAAGGAGGCTCTGGGCCACAAAAGGCTGATACTCAAGTAGTAAATGACAATGCAGACGAATCCATGCAGGTCCTGATCTGAAGGGCGACCAAGAGTTAAGGAAAATGCAGCTAATACATCTGATGATTGTAAATGCAACTTCCCTGGTGCATTACCTTCTGACTGTGACATGTTTACTTGCTGTGTTAAATATGTACTGCGATGAAGGACAAATCTGAGATAGAAGAATGAAATTAAGTGTTCCTTTGTGCGTGCAATTCAAAGTCAAATAGAGATGAAGAAGAATTATCTTGGAGCTCTACCAAGAAAGTAAGACTCCAGAATAAATTATTTGAAAGGCAAATGAAGAGTGAGTCATAAATCGTCTTGCTGTGGTAAATGTACTGCAATTTGTAAAAATCAAATAATCATCAATGTTTTTAAAATAATCATTAACTAATGATCGAAACTCACTGTTTGCCTTCTTTTCTTACACCCTGTTGCTGAGTAAGAGGGTCTGTTAATAACGTTTAACTGACCAAACCTGCCTTCCCCTTAAGACCCTGTAGGTGAAGTGGTGGGTTTATCAGCACCTGTAATTCACTGATCTGCCCTCTCTTTAGACTCCAGTATGTGGGGTGGAGAGTCTGTTATCAATGTCTGGAGATGTTGCAGGCAAATCTCTGAATTTATAATTCTTATATTTGCTTCACTGATTTAAATATTAGAAATGTAACTGGGAACTCAGTCTTACTTCCTTGCTCTAAAGGAGTGGAAAATACGGTGGCAGACACTTCCTGGGGCAATGTTAACAAGCACGTCCCCATTCAGGCTGTTCAGTCCTCCCTTCCCCCTTCAAATGCTAAAGATAGGTAATACATTCAGGAAGTCAAGACACTTCCCGATCCAGCCCCTCTCCTTATAAGTAGTCTCCTTGTCCACAGCTCGGCGAGCCTGTGTTCAGTCTGATTGCTTTCCCATCATGTGTTAGGAAGTCATTGATTTGTGTATTGCTGATTCAATAAAATTACATTATGCGCTTCATAATCACTCCTTACACACACACACTACAGCAAAGCCTAAATAGAATTTAAGGAGTAAGAAATAAAAACAGAACATACTCGAAATACGCATTAACTCCATCAGCAGCTGTAAAGAGAAAAAACAGATCAACATTTCGGTTGTGGAGTCTTCACCTACTGGTGTCAGTTCACACCTGAAACAGTAACCTGTCTTTTTACAAAAACCAAGGCTTCTCCCCACTTTGATGATAACTCCCTCCATGCTCTTGTGGAGGAAGCAAGAGGGCGCAAGGAGGTTCTGTTCCCCTCCAATGGACGGAGGAAGCCTCCTCAGAAAACCAAGGCAGCCTGGCTGTAAATTGCTGAGGAGGTTAGCGCCAGGTCTTTGTGCTCACGCACCTGGGTTCAGTGCCGCAAAAGGTTCAATGATCTGCTCCGCTCAGCAAAAGTGAGAATAACATCACACTTACCTTCAATCTGCTCCCCATCCATTCTCATCACTTGCATTCTGCATTGTCAACCTACTCCTGCACATCCCAACTTACTCTGACATCCCTTGCACCATTAACCATCCCTCTCTCTCTATGTACAGAATCACTTCACCATTCTACTATGCACCCCTCGCACTCACTCTCACTGTTATGCAATGACAACAACTAACAACGCACAGGGAGGGCCCTTGGTATTGGCACCTCACTCCATCTTTGTCTCCCTCTAAGCATCTATGCTATGGATTCTCTACACTCACTCCAACATTCTCGCTCAAACTCCACTTGTGTCCCTCATTGCAGGAAAAGAGAGCCCACAGTAAGAGGGGGAGGGGGAGGACAGGAGGAGGCCCACCTTCCATGGTGCATTTAAGTAATGCTGAGGAGGCTGCTATCGAGATCATCGGAGGTGCAGAGGAGCTGGAAGTGGGTGACGGAGAGACGGGCGCAGTAGAGCAAGCTGCTGACAGATTAGATTTGCAAATCTCTCAATTAAATTTCATGACTGACTGATATGGCATCTGATGTTCATACAGATTGAGTTCTGTTCATTTGCACAATGGGATGTGTCTGCTACGTAAATATCACATGTCTAACTCATGCCTTTACTCCCCCACAGGACCATCGAGAGCCCCCTCCCCACTGTCCATGAGGAAGAGCCGGAGGACTCCTCAGAGGAAGCTGCAGCCTGAGGGAGCAGCGTCAGCAGAAATGAGCGCACCCAGCACCAGCGCAGAGACGCACACCTCGGTGGGTCCTTTGCGAGATAGAGTAGTGTTGTCACCTGGTGTATCTCAGCTCACAAGTGAGCATCAGCAGATGGTGGAGACAGGGACAGCAGAAGAGAGTCCTCGTCGGAGGGCACTGGACGCTCCTAGCTCTGCTCAGCTGCATGTAGACGCTGTGCCTCTGGGGCCATCCAGAAAGAGAGCGGTGCTGCAGCTTCAGGAACAAGTGCAGGAGGCTTTGACAGGGTTTGCAACCACGGTAACTGCGAGTGTGCAGAGAATGGAGGAGTCCATGTCAAACATGAGCAATGCCGTGGTGCACACAATGGCGAATGTAGGTGCCGCCATGGAAAGAATAGCAACCTCCAGGGAGGACATAAATCGCCAGACACAGCAGAACATGGTACCACTTCTAAATAGATGGTCATCTATGGAGGAGAGAAACAGAGGTGCATGGACGTCCTTGTTATGAGGGATGTCAGTACAGAAATGGGTCCTCATGGCCCCACTGATGTGCAACAAGGTGCTCTCCAGCTACTTGCTAGCAGTGAAGTGCAGGTGAACCATGAGAGGGATGTTGGTGATCGACAACAAGGAAGTGTGGGCTCCTCTCCAAGCGCTCACACTCCCATGTCACTGCAGAGCCCTTGATCAGAGCCCCAGATTCCTGACCCAACTGAGATGGCCGTCTCAGCCCCTGCACAGCCGCAGGAGGAGCAGATTGTTGCGGAGCCCTCCCAGGCTCCCAAACCCAGAGGACACCCGCAAAAGACGTCTAAGCAGGCACAGCAGAGAAGTGAGCAAGCTGCCTCTACATCTGCTGAAGCCACAGGGGAAGCACTACGTAGAAACACGCGTAAGAGAAAGTTAACACACAAATAGTCACAAGGGTAGTCACTTGGGTGTTTTGATATAATACAAAGTTACGTTTCTCATCGTTATTTCAATTGTATTAAAGAAATGCGATGTCAAAGATTCAAACAGTTGGCCTGTGTGTGCTCAGAAATGGAAGTTGCACAGTGAGGGGTCAGGGCGCCTTTCATCTGTAATGATGGTGGGGAGAGTGATAGGAATGCACAGTTTATTGTACAGATGCTGTATGGTGTGTAATGAAGGTCGTGCAAACACTCATTTCCATGTGCCAGCAGATTGAACAGCTGAGGCACAGTGGACTGCCACAGGATGAACGAGTCATGGCAACTGCCTGGGAACTTGACGCAAACATGCATAATGTTCTTCCTGTGGTAACACACCAGCTGGACGTTAAGGGAGTGGAAGCCCTTGCGGTTCACAAATACAGCTGGGTTGTGATGGGGTGTCCTAATGGCCACATGTGTGCAGTCTACGACGCCCTGCACCCTTGGGAAGCCTGCCATATTTGCAAAGCCAACCGCACGTGCGGTAACACTTGCTTCATCTGTGGAGAAGTGGATGTAATTGTGCGACATGGCAAAGAGGGCATCGGTAACCTGCGTGATGCAACTGTGTGCGGCCGACTGGGAAATGCCTCTGATGTCTGCTGCTGATTCCTGGAAGGACCCTGAAGCAAAGAAGTTGAGTGCGGTGGTGACTTTGACAGCCACTGGTAAGGAGTGTCCACCCGCTCCTCTGGGCTGCAGGTATTGGTGCAGCATAGTGCAGATGTCAGCGACTACCTCTCGCGAAAGTCTCAGCCTCCTTTGGCACTGCTGCTCAGTCATGTTGAGGAAGCTCATCCTCTGCCTGTAAACCCTGTGTTGGGGGTATCTCCTGCAGTGAGGTGCAGCCCTACGCTGACGCCCTCTGCATTGTGCAGCATCAGGTGGGTGAGGAGGAGGTTGGCGCTCCTGTTGTTGCTGCTGCTGTTGTGCCTCATTCTGCTGCTGTCGCGGCTGCTCTTCCTTCGATTCTGAGGACCAGGATGAGAGGGTATAAATGGTTCCCATTCTGCTGGTAGGTATGTCAGTTGAGGAATAGATGTTATAAGCGCTCAGTCAATGTGGGGAGAGGGTTTTCCAAGGAGGTCACAGTGCATATGGATCTCAGATTAAACACTTACAAGCTCAATAGACCTGCAGAATGTGCTTCAAAACCTCAGAACACAAAGATCTGGCATCTGAAAGTGAACTCATGTTGCAGGTCAGATGTTATGCTGCAGGAGAAAGCTGTCAAATATTCAGCTAGTTGCTAAACCCGGCACAATCAGCTGATGTGTTTGTCGCACGACGTGAAACACGCTGAAAATGTTGCAAAATGGAAAAAGCCTCTCAAAATAGGATTATCCAGGCAGTTAACAAACTGTTAACTGCCTTAAGTGGCTCTCCCGCCGCTTGGTGTCGGGTCTGATCGGAACTCGCAGACCTGACACTCTGTAAAATTGTGTGGCAGCGGGATGGCAGCGGGTTCGCGACCCGCCGTCAATCATTTAGATTTTAACTCCAGACCCGCCTCCAAACCCACCCTCCGAGCGCCGGCAAAATCGCGGCCATTAACTCTGTTTCTCTCTCCACAGATGCTGCCTGACCTGCTGAGTGTTTCCAGCATTTTCTGTTTTTATTTCAGATTTCCAGCATCCGCAGTATTTTGCTTTTGTTATTGTTTGGGTTATCTGCTGTCCACACGCTATCTGAAATGAATTAATATGATTGCCTGCCTAGTGGGAAAGTACGTTTGTTCTTATACGCTGCCTTGGAATCACAGAAGAATGGTATGGTAGGTGTGGGCCTCCCTGTACCTTCAGTGCCCTGCTCATCTAATTTCCATAATGCAGTGTTGGGAGGGTCTCCCTGGAGCTGAAGTACGCATGCGACATTTATCAAAAACTCAATTGAAAGATTCTGAAAAAAGAGAGATTTTGGACAGTGGAGGGAATTTTAACCCCAAAAAACGGTGGGTTGGGGTCGCATGGGCGGTTAAAGAGTTAAAAATCTGAATCCCGACCCCCCAACCCGGCTCCAACCCACCAACTTCCGGTTTTAACGGAGACTGGACGGTGGTGGGGGGAGGGTGGGGGTGGGGGCGGGCGGGCGGGCAGACAACCTGCTCCCAGGAGGCAGGTTGGCTCTGTAAATATGATAATGAGGCTGGAAGCCTCGGATTTATCCTGCTTTGTAAGTTTAACTGTAGCCGGCCGGGGTTTCCGGGCCTTGGGAATCTCGGCAGCTGCAGCAAGGTGAGGACAACCTCGGGAGCAATCCTTGTGTGCCAGGAGGAGCAAGAGTGCTTCCTCCCAGCCCCCAAGCTCCCCCACTATCTGCCCCCCGGGATCGGACTGTTAATTGTACTTAAGTGGTGTATAGCAATTCAGTGTTAATTGTATGCAGGTGATGGGAATTAATTGGGGACTCTCTTGGGCCGGAATTTTCCCGTTGTTTTTAATGCATTTACACTTTTCTGTAGCTGACAAGTTCTGGATTGTGTGTGTAGTCCCACCTCATTGGGAGAACCTCTCACCAGTGACAAATCGCTTCTGTAACCTCACCTGAAGCTACCATCTGTTCTAGCCTAAGGAGGGAGTCACTGGAGAGCCTGGGTGCAAGGGCTCACCTTTGTACAGTGATTGTCAGTGTTTGCAGCACCTCAATGCTGTCACTGAAAATTCAGCTGTCAAAAAAAATTGTGCGTGGCCCCTTTAAGAAAACCGGCAGATGACGCGTCATCAACTGACGTCATCTGACACTGGCTTCCTCTTAATTGGCCGGCATGCCCGCAGGCCGGGCTTAACAAGGCCAATTGACGCAAAATCGCGTCTGTGCGTCTGATGTCGTTGGGGGCGGGACTGGATCCCGGAAGACAGCTGTCCCGCCCCCAAGCCGCATCGATAGGAAAAATCGCGGCCTTAATCTCACAGTCGTGGGTTCGAGCCCCACGTTGGGCGAGTGTGTTTTTGGGAAACTTTTATGTTGCTTTCTCACTCACTCACTCTGGAGCTGAAGAAGAGCGAATAATCGATGGGTTTGTTTCCGCATGTGATTTACAAGGATGATACCAGAAATGTGAGGGTATACCTATCAGGAAAGGATGAACAGGCTGGGTCTCTTTTCGCTTGAAAAAAGAAGGCAGAGGGGTGACCTAATAGTGGTCTTTAAAATCATGAAAGGTTTTGATAGAGTAGATGCAGAGAGTGTGTTTCCACTTGTGGGGAAGAGCATAACTAGAGGCCATCAATTTAAGATAGTCACCAAAAAATCAAATAGGGAATTCAGAAGAAGCTACTTTACCCAAAGAATGGTGAGAATGTAGAACTCGCTACCACAGGGAGTGGTTGAAGCGAATAGTACAGATGCATTTAAAGGGAGACTAGATAGGCATATGTGGGAGAAGGGAATAGAGGGTTATGCTGATAGATTTAGATGAGGAAAGACGGGAGGAGGCTCGAGTGCAGCATAAACGCCAGCATGAACTGGTTGGGCCGAATGGCCTGTTTCTGTGCCGTATATCCTATGTAATCCTATGCAAAGATGAGCCCATCACCAGCAGCCACAGCAGCAGCAGCAGCAACCACAACAGCAACCTTCTCCTGAACGACCTCATGCGCCACAGGAGAGAGGGGGGCACCACAGGGCTGCAGCGCACCGGAGGAGATAACCCGAACACAGGATATACAGGCAGAGGATGAGCTTCCTCAACATGACTGAGCAGCAGTGCCAAAGGAGGCTCAGGCTATCGAGCCAGGTCGTCGCAGACATTTGTAGCTTGCTGGAACAAGACCTGCTGCCCAGAGGTCCTGGTGGACACTCCTTACCAGTGCTGTCAAAGTCACCACCGTCCTCAACTTCTTCGCCTCTGGCTCCTTCCAGGGATCTGCAGCAGACATTTGCGGGATCTTGCAGTCGGCTGCCCACAGATGCATCACACAGGTGACCGATGCCATGTTTCACAAGTCAGCCAATTATGTAAACTTTGCCACTGATGAGGCCAGTGTTACTGAGCGGGTGCTCGGCTTTGCGGCTCTGGCTGGCTTCCCACAGGTGCAGGGCGTCATCGACTGCACACATGTAGCCATGAAGGCACCCCCTCATCACCCAGAAGTGTTTGTGAACCACAAGGGCTTCCACTCCCTCAATGTGCAGCTTGTCTGCAACCATAAAAAGATAATCATGCATGTGTGTGCCAGATTCCCTGGCAGCTATCATTACTCTTTCGTGCTGTGCCAGTCCACCCTCCCTCAGCTCCAAACAGACTTACCGGCTGGCTGCTTGGAGACAACGGCTAGAAACATAGAAACATAGAATCTAGGAGCAGGAGTAGGCCATTCGGCCCGTCAAGCCTGCTCCACCATTCAATACGATCATGGTTGATCATCCAAATCCAGTACCCTGTCCCTGCTTTAATCCCCACAGTACACATATCCCACCCTACCCCCGTAACCCCATGTATTTAATTCCCCCTAACATATCCCATCCTATCCCCATAACCCCACATATTTAATCCCCCCCTAACACTAAGGGTCAATTTATCATAGCCAAATCAACCTAACCCGCACATTTTTGGACTGTGGGAGGAAACCGGAGCACCCGGAGGAAACCCACGCAGACACGGGGAGAATGTGCAAACGCCACACAGACAGTCACCCGAGGTCAGATTCGAACCCGGGTCTCTGGCGCTGTGAAGTGCTAACCACTATGCCACTGAAGAGGCCAAGTACTGAGGCCAAGGAGCGTTATAATGAGAGCCACCAGATGTGTCACAGAGCAAACAATAGGCATGCTCAAGATGCCCTTCAGACGCCTTGACAGATCTGGAGGAGCCCTTCAGTACGCACCAGCCAAGGTCTCCAGAATCATCGTCATTTGCTACGTGCTGCACAACATAGCGCAGCAGCAAGGATCGGAGCTGCAGGAGGAGCAAGGCGCAGAGCGCACAGCCTCTTCAGAGGAGGAGGAGGACAAGGAGGAGGAGGTGCAGGTGGAAGATGAGGACGAGGAGGAGGAGGAACCTGAGGTGGAGGTGGCACCAGCAGCGGCGCACATTGCTGCCCGGGATGGCCTCACCATGGCCAGATTTACTTAACTTGCTCCAACGCACCCATATAACTCCCACATGCTGTACTAAGTCCCACCCCCCGCCCCCCCCCCCCCACCCCATAAAGCATCCCTACAATGAACAAGCCATTCCTCTTATCCTAACCCCCATTGCTCAAGGTTAAGTAATGTCTCACCAGTCACTCCAAGTGACAAAGCCACTTCCCAGGTAGCAGGCAAAAATGGACAAGACCGGAAAGTGGTGCAAATAAATACATTTATCTGTGTCATCAAAATATCTGAAACTTAACACTAAAAAATTTTCATACACCCATGTGCATCTACTTTTGTGTCTTTTTTCTTTTCTGAGTGCTTCTACGAGGTGAAACCCCTGTGGCTTCAGCAGAGGTAGAGGCAGGCTGTTCACTTCCCTGCTGTGACTGGTTAGACACTTTTGGCGGACGTCCTCTGGGTTTTGGAGCCTGTGATGGCCCCGCCAAAGTATACTCCTCCTGCAACTGTGCAGGGGCAGACTCATCCAACGGGATCCGAGGAAGCATGTGGGGCTCTGACTGAGGGGGAGGCAATGGGAGAGAAGTGGGAGCACTTTGAGAAGAGCCCCCACTTCCATGTCCCCTCTCAACATCATCCCACTCATGGGCCACCCGCACTTCCCTGCTAGCAAGGAGCTGGGGAGCACCTTGCTGCACAGCAGTGGGGCGATGAATGCCCAAGTCTACATTTATATCCCTCCTAGAGATGAGGTCTATGAGCATCTTCCATCTGTTGTCCACAACTAGCACATGCTCATGTGACTGGCGCATTTGCTGCTCCATGCAGGTGGCCATCCTTTTCATGGAACAGCACATCGTCGCCATCGCCTGCGACATGGTGGTGCTCATGTTGGAGATGGACTCCTCCCTTCTCTGCACATTTGCAGACATCGCGGCTGCAAAAGCTGCCATAGCCTCATGCAATTGATGCTGCCCCTCCAAGATCACCCTCTTTCTCGATGGCCCCTGAGGCTCAGCGTCTGCATGCAGCTCAGCAGAGCTTGGAGCGTCTTGCGCTTTCCGGCGAGGAGTATCCACTGCCGTCCCTGTCAACACCATCTGCTCTTGCTCACTTGTGAAGTGTGAGACACCAGGTGACAACACTACTCTATCTCGCTCAGGACCCACCGAGGTGTACGTATCTGCGCTGGTGCTGGGTGTGCTTGGGTCTGATGATGGTGCACCCTCAGAGGCTGGAGGTTCCTCTGAGGAGTCGTCTTCCTCCTCCGGCTGGACCGTGGGGTGGGGGTGGGGGGGGGGCACTTGATGGACCTGTGGGAGAATAAAGAGATGAATTCGAAGTGCTATAATAAGAATGAGTAATATTATCATTATGCACATGATGACATTTCACTGGCTGCATACATCAAACACCATATGAGTGACTGCTGTATACCATGTGGCTGTATGAGATGTAATTCTGTCACCAGGTTGCTGGGATGTCCCCCTCTCTCGATCTCCCACCACCAGCAGCTCTGCAACTCCTGATATCTCCAGGGCCCCTTCCTCTGCTGGAGTCAGTTGCGTGAATACTGGAGGGCCACCTCCGGTTCTCTGCCTCTCCCGTGTTTTCTGGGCTCTTTTCTCCTGCAAGGAGGGAAAGAAGAGAACTTTGAGTGAGAGTGATGGAATGAGTGTAAGGAATGGATGGGTTACATCTGTAGAGGGTGACTATGAGGGAGTGGGTTGACAATGCCAAATGGCCTCCTTCTGTGGTGTTACTTGGTATGACTGCATTAGGATGAGGGCGAGTGTCAGGGGTGGTTAGTCAGATGGGGATGTGAGTATGTACCTAGAGAGAGATGGATGGGTGGACCTGCAAGGTATATTGGTGTGAGGAATGATGTGAAGGAGTAGGCTCGGGAAGACAGAGTGATGGGGATGTGGTGACAGACACATCAGGATGAAGGTGAGTATGGCTTTGCACTCACCTTTCCTGACCTTATAAGATCATTGAATCATTTCCTGCACTGGATCCAGCTCTTCCTGACCACATCCCTGTTGTTGACTTCCTCTGCTATCTTCAACCAGGCCCTTTTGGTGTCTTTGTGAGGTCTCTTGCGCCTATCTGCAGGGAACAGGACCTCCCTGCGTGCACTCACTGCCTCCACCAGAATATGCAGGGATGCATCAGAAAATCGGAGTGCAGCCCTCTGCCTTTGAGTATCCATCATTTAAAGTTTGGAACACTACTCAGACCTTTCTATTTCACCTTCCACACTCCTCTAACAACCTTGAAATGAATTGTGTGCATGGCTGCTTTAAATATTCGGCGCTGGGAATGAGTCATCGATGACGTCATCAGACCTGCTCCATTTAACTGGGCCGGGAAACGCGCATGACTGCTTTAAGTGGCGCCATTAAGTTAAAGTCGCCCTGAAGAACGCGCTGAGCAGAACATCGCGTTCCCGACCCGCTACACGGCCCGCATGCACCCGACCTGATCCAAGGTAAAAATTCCGGCCTTGCTCTTATATATATGGGACCACACTTTTGGTAAAAAAAAATTACTCCTGCATTTCCTATTTTCTGTTTTCTTTAATTTGTTAATATGACCCCTTGTGCTTAAATTCTGTACATGGCAGAAAAGTGGTAAGTATGTGGAGCAAATTATCGGCACGGATGGTGGAACAAGAAACTTTAATGGGTTCAAGAGGAACTAGTCAGAACCTTGTCAATAAATGTGATACAGGGCTTTTAGATATCTACCAAAGGAATACAGTGGTTAGGAGGGCTAGATGGACGGATGGTTTTCTCCTGTCTAAAACTGTTACACTGTTACTCTGTTACTATGTAAGTTGATAAGTCGAGGCCCAGGAGTGGCGCAGCGTGGACCAGCAGCGGGGTTAGGAGGACCACACTGCAGCCTATGAAACCCAGGCAGAGAGGACCTGCAGGAAGGAGGGAGGAGGACAGTAGGAGTATGTTTGTGTGTGTGTGCTAGGCCGATGTCGCAGAGCCTGGTCTCCAATCGTCTTGGATCCCCTTGCCATTGGACCAAGACCTTGCTCTGTCATGCCCATGTGGTAGCTGGTGTGCAACGGCCACCCCACGTTAAAAGAATTCACGCACAGGCATCATCCACCCTTTAAAATGAAGTTTGGGACCTGGAACGTCAGGACCCTCATGGACAACCCCAACAGCGACAGAGACTGTAGGTCCCGCATTGGACTCATCAGTCACCTGAGAACTCATTTTTAATGTGGAAGCAAGTCATCCTCGGTTCCGAGAGACTGCTTAAGAAGAAGAGTAGGCTGGGGAAGCGTTGCAAGCTTATCTTGGGGGTGCACAGTTTGTAATGTGTGTCTCTGTGAATAAAGGCTTGTAAGCAACTAAAGACGAGGCTCTAGTCTTCCATCCTTCAGAACTGGCTATCCGACTTTTACACGGAACCCACCCCTCTCCCCCCAGGGTCGGGGCTCGCACCTACCTGGGGTTGCGGCCTCTTTTCCAGCGTTCCCCACCTGACTGAAAGCCACCCTCTCAATCAGGCTGAATTCCGGGCGAGGAACCTGCCCGTGACGTCACACACACACTGTGGAGTTAAAACTCCACAGTGTGCGGGGAAATCTGGGTTTCCCGTGCTCTACTGCACCCCCCACCCCTGCTCCCAGTGGGTCTCCAGGTAAAAATTCTGGCCATTATTTTTGGGACAGTTTAACATATTGTGCAAGCTAAGCATTGTATTGTTATTTATTTACTGTATTGTTTTGCTTCTGTTGTTATATATCTTGTACTAGTGTTAACCTGAACAATATAGTGTGAGTATGGTATCTTCTGTCTTTCAGAGCAGACGGGAATGTATGATGGGCAACCCACGTGAGTCTCAAGTGTTTAACACCTTGGTAAAATGATAATAGTTTGTCCTGTGGCACACTATCCTATGACATGCATAAGATTTTAAGGAGATATGGTCCTGCTTATGGATACTGTTATTTGCTGTGAACCACAATTGCAATATATTGTTCATCCCACATTGCATTATAGATAAGAATGATTGCTCATTCTGGTGTCAGGAATGTGCAGATACATGTTGTGCCAATGTGCATCCTCACATAGCATGAAAGAAGCCACTGATGAGTCATTGCAGAAACGTGGAGTTTCATTTGTGGTATTTAATTGTAACACACGCCCAGCATGAACCAATTTAAAAAAGAACATTGGAAAATCTAAATACACAAAAAAAGTTATTTTAAAAATAAAACCATACTTCTAACATTTGTTTCCAAATTGCATGATTTCTAGGAACGTTGAGTGACAATGATTAACGCAGCTTAGCAATATTTGGATACCATTAATGTGGTGGGTGATTTAGACAAGAGGTACAGGAACCAGTATCAGACAGCAAAAGAGCTCAGAGGTAATGCTCCCAGATTTAGTTATTTGAATTTGTTTTGTAAATACCCGCAACACAAATCTAACATGTGTGATCTCCTGGCTGTGCAATGTACAATACAGACTGTTAGCTGCCCAGATCACATTGTAATACCCTGGTGAAGTCACAGTTGGATACCTTCCTCTTAATACAAGTTAGCACCAAATTCAAAAGGTACCTTGAAATCACCACATCATCATGAACTGATGACAGAGCTATGCTACAGTGAAATAATTTTAATTGAGCATCGCGGAATTGCGATTCTGAATGTTATGAATTTTGGGGCAGCTTCTGCCCCCTGAAACAGTTATGTTAGAATGAAGAGCACTACAAAGAAAGGCTGTTAGATGCTCCCAGTTTTGATAAATACTTAATATAAAGGCACATGCAGTGTAAGATATGGACCCAGTGTCCTCTCTGAGAGACTAGTGGGGATTCCTGATCAGAATTGCCACCCATTCTGTTTTGGATCAGACAATCCAGTTTTTGAGTGGACTGTCTGGGCAATTCTAAAATGTTAACTGGATATGAAAAAGGCTGTTACTTAAACTTAAGCCTGCCTTTTTATCTTCTTTTGGAGAACTATGGGATCTGTAATCCTGGGGACTATCATGGCATCTGGTTATCATCCAGGAGATAGTGAAGCTCCTTTTGATCTTCCTACATCCCTATGGTGGTGCAACATGTGACTGGCTGCCCCAGGATTGAAATGTTGTGAGCTTTTATGAGAAGGCCATTTGCTACAATTAGCTCATTCATCTAGAAAAACCTACAGTCCCCAATCACAGCTTCTAATGATTCCAAAGTTTTGCCTGCCTTGCCTGGAAGTCCATTCCAAGTATCGATTATTCTAAAGAAGAACTTCCAGACATTAGTCCTAAATTTACCTTTCACCAGATTGAATTTGTGTTCCCTTTTCGTATTGTCAGTTTAACTTGAAGTGAGGTGCCAAAGTTTACCTTTTTATTCTCTTTATCATTTTATATTCTCCATAAGCTCACCTCTGAGTCAAGGCTGAAGAAGTTAAGTTTCTCGAAGCTTTCCTTACAACTCCGTTCTCTGGCATTAGGGATCAGGCTCATGGCTCTTCTCTGCACCATCTGTGGGGTTTGAGCGTCTCCTTGACCAACAATGGAGTTTGACCAGAGTACAGTATTGTACAGTTTAAATATTACTTTTTCTGACTTATACACTACTATTTGGACTATATAGCTCAGCATTCTATTTGCTTTGCAATGATTGGACTTGTTATGTGCCGAGTCTACGAACAACCCTAGGTCTCTTCCAAATTCACCCTTGGGTTCTTCAACACTACTTATAGTGTATCACCCATTTTTCCGTCCGACGTGCAATACTTTACACTTATCTGCGTAGAGTTTCATCTACGACTGTCCTAGCCACTTACAAATTTTATCTAGCTCATTTTGTAGTTCCTTGGCTGCCTCACCAGACTTCATTGCATTGCCCGATTTAACATTTTTTGCAAATTTGACGAATTAGCATTTTGATTTTGAACCAAGATGCTGTGGTGTACTAGAAACAGAAGGGATTCCAATACTGATCCTATGTGGCCATACCACACAGTAATTCTTCCCCCAACCCTGCACCCAACACCGATCCCCTAACAGTGCCCACTGCTTCCTACCCATCAACAAATTTCTTAACTATTTCCAGGTTTTACATTGAATTTACACCAGTTTGTAGCAGTTTTTTGTGCAGCACTTTGTCAAAGGCTTTCTGGAAATCTAAGTACACAACTATTGTTTACATTTCTATAACACTCCTAATGAACAGGAAGATGTCCCAAAGTAATATTGGAAATAAAAATGATGAAGAAGGAAAAACAATAAGTATTGGGGGGAAATTACATGCTCAAAAAGAGTGTTAGAAGCTTTTGGAAGGCAAGGAGGGAGGTGGCAAGAAAGCAAGGAGGGAGTTTAGTGACTGAAAGTGCGGCCACCAATAATGTACTAGAATGCCCAGGGAACAAGGAGTAGCCCAGTGACAGGAAAGTGAGGAGTGTGCTTGGGGATGAATGGTAGAGGAAATGTAGGATGAGGCTATGAATTTGAAACCAAGGATTAGAATCTTGAAGTCAATTTCCTTGGGGCATGGCAAGCCACTGGAGCTTAGAAAAGATTGGGGTAATGGGAATGCAGAACTCTTGTACGGGGGAGAATGCAAGCCATAGAGTTCTGAATGAGTTGTACTTTGTAGAAAGTGGAAGCAAGGATGCTGGCTAGAAGAGTATTACAGGTGATAAAGTCATGGACTAGGGCTTCGGGAGAAGTGAGGTAGAGGTGGGCAATGTTGCAGATGTGGAGGTGGTCTTAGTAATGGAACAGAAGTGGGAGAAGTTGTTCAATTGGGCATTGAGGAATACGGCAACATTCTACGTAGCCTGACTTAGCCTGAAGTACAACCAGAGAAGCTGATGGAGGCATGTAGATGCTGGCAGCCGCTGAAGAGGAAGTTTTCAGTTTTGTTGAAAGGCAATTGGGAAGTGTATCAATAGCTTTTGGAGGAGACGAAGAGGTAGAGTTCAATGTTGTTGGTGTACATGTGGAACCTGACCCCTATGCTTCTGCATAATATCATTGAGGGGATTGTGTATAAATGATGAAGATACAACACATCATAAGACTTTCTACAGTTCATAAAAAATTCAAGATGGAGGTTGATCTTTGCTGAATTTTATGGCAGCCTTGACCTTTTTGAAGCATGTGTTGAAAGAAAGGCTGCAAATGCGAATTCTGTCAAAGTCAATTTTTGAACTTGGCAAAAAGTGGCAACCCTATTCTTGCTGCATCCACTGTACTTCTTTATATCTAATATTCTTTCAAAGTCATAACCATCAGACTACAGAATATCCCCATGAGAAATCCATTATCTCCATTCAGTTAGATTTCTGCTTCCAATATGGAGGCAGGTCTATGATGTTAACAGAGTCACCGTACGAACAAGGACATCTCCACTATTTATATACAATATATTCTTCTGAGGAAAAAGCAATCAGAATGTAAACTATCCACAAAGGGAATCCCTCCTTTAACAATTACCTCTATCCAGTTAGAACTCTGCCTCTAGCTTGATGAGAGAGACCTGCAGTCCGCAGGCTTTAGTCTTCAGCCTGGAGAGACAAGTCTGCAATCAGCAGGCATCAGCCTCCAGCATGCAGCCCAGAGTTAGGCTACAGTCAAGGAGTCCCTGCTTTCAGCCTGATAAAGTAAACCAGGACTCCTGTTAAACTACTGTTGTGATGCTTTATGGCAGCAACAACCCAATCTGTAGGAAAGGCACGAGTGCAAAGCTTTAAGAAAGAAATCAACAATCAATGAACAAAGTTCTTTGGTCCTGTACTAAAATCTGGTGAAACGGAATGATTTCAGTAGAACAGGTCTAACCGCAACAGAATCATAATGTTGATAAGGACATCTCAGAGTCAGCTAACTCCCAGAGTTACAGGAGAGCAAATGACAATCTCCCAGTGTTTGTAGTAAGTTACAGTAATTATCTCTCAGTGACCCAATGGAATAGCAGCTATCTCCCAATGATACAGTGATTTTATTAAAGCTCTCTGGGTGTAATTGGTGTAACTGCAATAATTCTAAGTTATAGAGAAACAAGGTTATCTTTTGTGGCTGCTCCAATGAATGTCCAATTCTTCTATGACTTATTGTAGCTGTCAGCAGTTGTTCTGACTCCATTACATGCTGGTCCTAACCAATATTCAGAAAATCTTCAGCTCGGGAGTGGAAATCTTTCAGTGGACTAAAGGCAGTGCAGTTGGATAGAAATTATTTATGAATAAATCCCAATGAATGATGTGCTCAAACAACATTAATGATTTCAAGTGTTTTTCATTGTGGTTCATCATCTCTAGCCAATAAAACTCCTTTTGGAAGCCCAGTAGGAATCATTCCTCAGGTCAGGCTTCACTTTGTACCATCCCACTCAGCACAGTTAAGGGGAGGGAGGTAAAGAGGCACAGAAGCATTCCTTGGAACCACATCACAAATTCTTTCAGCCCGATTACACTGGGACCAACTCAAAATACCCAAAATTCTCTATGTTTCTTACGGTCAATGCCTCACTTAACATCATTGAGCAGGACCGTATAAAGCAAAACAAACAAAATTGAGAAGCACTGTCACCTGGACTCAATGTCTGTGACCCAATGGCGAGCCACCTAGGAACAGCACCAACGTGAATGTCAAACCCATTCCTGCATGGAGCGTTTACAGTACAGCAGGAGTCTTGGTGTTCCTTTCTTCTGCAGTTGGAGGATGGCATAGATCAATCCCAGAATGCAGAGCAGCAGAATTAGTGGGACTATGACAATTACTATATTCATGGCTCTAGTATAGTCATCCACAGGGATGTTAATATGGATGTCCACCTCTTCTTCCCTCTCTTTTTCCTTTGTCCCACCTTCTTCATCATCATCATCAATATCATTAGAATCATCAAAATCGTCAATATCCAAATTAGGCTCCTTCTCAGCAAAATCAGGTTCAACATCCAGACGGCATCCCATCCAGTCGCGGAGGATGGATTTTGGATAACCAGGCTCTGTTCTCAGCAACTGGTTGTTAAACTTCCAGTATTTGGTACCTTTGTAAAAATGTGTGTAAGCTGCCAATCAAAATAGAATTGGTTTAGAGTTGGCATCTCGACAGATCTGAATGTTAGACAATAGTAGTCAGAAATGCTGTACAATTAATTCCTTCAACATTTTTATTGGACAGAATTATTTTGTACATTGACCTATAGGCGAAACTGGGAATTAGCTGGTCCCTGAAACATACTATGTTCACTGCAACAGAGGAGCCCTGTCTGTATTGGGCATGGATTTGAAACATAACTGTTACTGTAAAGCAGTAACTATATGACAATTTTTACTGTAGTAACACCACTGCATGTCATGCTATTGTTGAACTGCAACACCGCCTCACTCTCGGCTTTAAAATATGACGCCTTCATGCTTACATCATACAATGATATCTCAATTACCTGAAGTTAAATTCAGTTTCTTTTCATTTAACAAACAGAAGCAGGTTCCTGCATTCAACAACACGTGCTCATCAGTTTCCTGTCAAACCTGGCTCACTATTTTGTCCTAATTCTCTGTGTGACTCCTTGCTTACCTCCATCGTCAGTGAGGAAGGCCCCCTTCGGTGCGGGTGGGATTCCTTTCCAAACGCTGATAGGCTTTGGATAGCCACTATCTACTGCTCTCCTCTCCTCACTGAAGCGCCAATAGCTGAAATCATCAGAAAGTCTGTTCAGTACTCAGTGTTATTGCAGCACCATAGTAAGTGCTTTGCAAGCCAGCCCACCCAACCTCACACTATTCTCTACACAAGGGGAATCAAGTCAGGGTAGGTAAATCTATACCAAACACCACTCAAGGGGAATGGAGCCAGGAAAATAAATCAATACAAACCAGCAGCAAACAAGCCAAATGAAATAAGAGTAGATAAATCTATACAAAGCACTACTTGAAGTGCATTGGACAGGGGCAGGTAACTGAATACCTCTCCGTGCATAAGATGCATAGGGCAGACTCTCTATCTGTGTTCTGTGAGGTTGCCCTCAGTTCAGATCACAGTTACAGCTTAAGCACGGTTTCAGCTAGTACTTTAAAAGTAAAAGTTCCTGCAGAGTAGTCACAGAGAACTGAAGGTCGTTGTAGTCATGCATTTCTGACTCTGAGGCCAAGTCTCTCCTCCATGATCCCACCTGAACTATCACAGGATCGCGGCAGAGAATGAGGGAAAATTCAGGTGGTGAGTCATACTGCCACACTCACCACCCTTACCAGGAAATCCTTGCCCCACCCCCACCCCAGCCTCTGCTGGCACTGTCGCTGGCTGCTTCTTCATTGCCTGTCGCATGCAAATGACGGCGAAGGGAAGGTCCCGGATCTCCGGAGGATTTCCCTCTGTCCACCACACTTATCATCCCTTCCCAGGCTGCTACCTAGAAGGTGACTTTGGCCCCAGGAAGCAGCGGTAAAGGTCCCAGGTTCCTCCAATGGTCCTTCGCTACCTCCTCTGGTGCTGCACTAGTGTCTCCACTGTAGGATCATTGGAATCTTCCACCCACACACTGGCAGGCTCCCCCTTTGTTTTTATTGCATGACAGGCTGTCTAGGCTGGATACCATGGATCTTCCTGTAGTATATAACTGATGTATCATCTGTTGAGAATTCCATCTCGCAATGTCCATCAGATACAGAGATTCATCTTACACTGGCTGCAGGTTTTCAAGGGTAAAGATGCCCTCTGGTCCAGTACTGAGTCTTACAGATCAGGAAGGGTCCAGGTTTTTCCCTCTGGTACACAGATTCTAAATCAGTAAGAAACTAAAACCTAAGCTGTCCCACAATACTCAAAGTAAAGATGGCAACATAACTCAAAGCAGACCTGTCCCCTCTGAAGAAGTATGTTTGGCCAGTGATTTCCCACCAGATGGCTGCATCAATCCTGTCATGAGGCATTCCAGCACCAAGCGCCATCAGGTGACGCGGGTAACCTGGCTCCAACATCGCTTCATGGAACAGCCAGAATTTATCACCTGGAAATGAAGAAAGAATTCTATTCACCTTTGAACCCAAATCGAATTTTCGTCACCTTTGAAGATATTGCTTTTTGTTTCTTTTGCTACTGCCACAAACAATTTATTTTCAAATTCATTCAGAAAATCAATTGCATTGGGGGAGACTTTGGGCTGGATTTTCCCAGCCCCGAGGAGGCGGGCATGGAGGCGGGACTGCTGGTAAAGTAGCAGTAAAGTGGGGGCGGATGGCAAACCCGCCCCCATCCCGCCTCCGTGCCCTTTTGCCAGGAGGCGGGAAGATGTGCTGCTTCGGGTCCCGTCTCCTGGAGGTGGGAAAGGCTTTAAATACTTTTAACTGCCTGATAACAGGTAGTTAACAGGCAGAAAAAAGGATTAGTGCCATTTTACCTTCACAGGTGAAGGCTTCCCGACCTCGGAGAACCCCGCCGGGTTGGAGGAGATGTGAAGGAGGTCTGCGGCGGCCGGAGGCACCTGGAAGTAAGATGTAGAGGTGAGTGATGGGTGCAAGTGTGGAGTGGTAAGTATGTAAGGTGAGTGATAAGTGTAAAAAAATGTTCACTTACCTTGTTTTCTTCCTACCGCCTTCATCCTCTCTGGATCGGGAGACCCGACATCCTCATTGTCGATTTCACAGACTGGCTGTTGGATCCTCCGAACCAACAGCCATCTGAAATCGACAAAGTTGAAAGGTTTGATGAGTCCTGAACACAAGGACTCAACAAACTACAGAGAATGTCAGTGTTTGACAGCTTCACAGAGCTGTCAAACGCTGACATTTCTTCTTCTAAGAAGTCTTGACAGATAGCACGTCTGACGTTGACGTGCTCTGTCAGTGACTTCCTCCCTAATTGGCCTGCTGAGGCCACAGGGCAGGCTTAACAAGGTCAATCAGGGGAAAATCCCTCTTGTTGGTCAGACGAGGATGGAGGCGGGACATTGACACAACAAGCAGCAGTCCCGCCTCCAACTCGTCTCCATTGAGAAAATCCAGGTCTTTGTGTCCTGAATATCCTGTATGCCGGGTTTCCACCCCTTTTGTGCAAGATGCACACTTCTAGCGAGGTAGACAGAGTGAGTTTCTGCCCAAAACCCAAGCGTGGGGAATTTCCTTGGGGCTTTTCCCGTTCTGCAATCATAACTTTGACGGCAATTCCGACGGAGCAGGAGAAACCCTGAAGAAATTCCCTGCACAAGTCTTCCCCACTTCCAAAAGGACGTTCATGTAAATGGGTTTCGAGGCACTGAGGAGTACATGTATGGGGCAAAAATGCAACAATTCCGAAGCAATTTGTGGCCCATTTGTTTCTTCTGGCACTTCGGTTTTCATGAACTTTTGTGTAAATAGTTTATTTTTTTCCCCCAACATCATTACTGAAACCAACTGGCTGCCCAAAACGACTCCTTTCTGAAGTGTTTGGGAGAAGACGAGGAGTGTGCCAGGCAAGTCAGGCTGCATGAAAGGTGCTCTATGTCCATCTGCTGACACCTGCACATTTGTATCTGTACACAGAGGTGAAAGCATCTCGCATAGCAGATTAACAGAGCCTGAGGAGATTCTAATTCTCCAGTTAGGTCGTGACAGCAGGCCTGATGGCACAAATACATATGAAGGCCCGAATAACCATTCTGCTTCAGAAGCATGCCATGCTTTCAGGATACTGCACAAATGAAGGCATGCCAAGGTGATCATCAGCCAGAAATGCCTGATTGGCTGCACTTGCCAAAATGGTAACAACCATATCTACAGTCAGTTCTTCACCTACCTGGTAACAATTGTGGGGATCTGTTTTTTACAGCATCTAATCAGAAGTGTTACCTTCCTGTAGATGGCATCCTAAAGAAACTCAATTGTTACAGTTTTACCCCATTTGCTACGGGGTGGAACCATTCCAAATCAGTCCCACCATAAGCAAAAAGCCACTTCTGAGGTACATTTCATTCTCTGTCTCCTATCACATACACACGCTGTCAACATCAAGAATATCCTTATACCTCTACACTACAAGCACTGGTTCCAGTGCCCCCTGTGCAAAGGACAAATGTGACGGTAAAGCCAAGCATCATTGTGCCCAGAGACAAATCTGTAATTTTCCGGTGAAACGCATTGAGGTCGATTTTAACCCTGTCCCGCCCAGCAGAAATAGGCAGGTAAACAGTTAAAAACAAGCAGGTTTCTAACCCGCTTGGAACTCAACTCTTTCCTGCCGTGTCAGATATTAACCTGCCGGGTTCTGCAGGCAAATGAGGCCCTTGCCTAAAGCAGGTGGCAGCCTTGTGAATTTATGCAAATCAGGGTCCTGTTACATCAGTAGGAACCCAATGGCTGTTTAATTGGGGCCAGAGTAGGGATTTCCCCACCAGGCTTATGTACATCGACAGATGGTGGACAGGACGAAGAAGCCCTCCAGGTAAGTCAAAGAATGTCCTTTGTGGGGCCAGGAGAAGTAGGCGTACCCTCCCGAAACCCCCTCCCTGCCAGTTACCAGACAGCTGACGGGCGGCCAAGGACTACCCCCGCCGGCAGCCGCTCTGCACCTTCTTTCCGCCCATTTCAGACAGGAAGTGGACTGGCAAGATTTAAATGAGACCTGGCGATTAAAATCGCTGTGGCCACCTGCTGCCTCTGACGGTTTCCTGCTGGAACACTGCTCTGTGTTAAAAGCCATCCATGTTGACGCTACTACTCAAACTTCATTTAAGTAAGCCAATTCACATATGGAATGAGTCATCCATGTACGTCAAACAAGATAACTATTTTCTGCTGAAAACTTACTGTTATGATTCTCTCTCTAGTGAATACCATTCCAAGAAATGATACCACAACTGCTGTCATTTATGAGTATGTGAGCCTGTCCCCTTCCAAGCACTTTGCACCCACACAAACCATATCAGACAGATGGATTGGGGATGCAGTGCACTTGTAATGGCTAAATGTCCATTTTATTGTTAGAGCACAGGATGAACTATCACAAAGATCGAATGCAGGTGACAGTATAACTCCTGTCCCCTGTCAGGTGGGTGACACGAAGTGGCTGAATGATTTGAGATGGGGTCAGGACCAGGGCAGACTGGCAGCTGGAAGTTCTGCTCTGCTGAACCTCTGTCACTAGAGTAGGACACCAGTAATTTCAGGCCGAAAAAATTAATTTTAAAATTGAATATTAAAAATTTGGTTGTGGAGAATGGGAACAGATATACAGACAAAATACTTTTGCAGCACAGGCAGAGTCTTCCATATATACAATCTGAACTCTTTAAATGGCGTGAAAAGAAATTGAATCCCATCCAGTCACTATGTTACTTAAGACTTTCCCAAGCTAAGACGCACAGTATTGTTTGCTGGGCTTATATACAATTTCAAAATAATATCTCACTATTGCTATTCTTTGAATGAAAACATTTACTGTTGATCATTTTCAGTCATAGAGACTTTGCTAAAAGATTACTTCTGGAACTCTGAAACTGCTAAGCCCTGCTCCCTTTCTACAGCTTGCCTCTGTCCAATTTTGGATTTGGCAAAGGGCAACAACCCTATCCATATGCTGTGCAGTTTCACTCACAGTATGTGTGCTTGTAAGGAAATGGAATCTGTAAACAGCCTTCTGGGAGTGCTCATGTGATGCAGAGGCTGCATCACCCACAGCTGCTTTGTGCTTATGTCTGGGAAGTCTGTGTATGTTTAGTACTGACCATCTATGCAAAATGATGGTGTCTCATCCTGCTAGGAAACAATGGTAAATTATACAACAAACACATATTTTCCTGCATTTTACACCAAAACCTTCTGAAATAGCAGATAAGGACCCATGCCACCCCCCACCTAAGGAACAATCTGTTGTTGGACAAATACAGAAAACAGAAAAAGGTTGAAGGTCAACGGTTAAGGTGTACTTAAGGTTTTTTAAAAGATATTTTTATAGTTTGCATTGTTGGGTACTTCCATCACTGTCCTCTCAGCTGCCCTGCAGGGTGCATAGAGGCAAGAGGATACAAACATACAGAGGGGGATTTTAATTCCCCTCTCCAGGTGGAAACCAGGCAGCAAAAATGGAGCGGATGAAATACCAACAACAACTTGTATTAATATAGCGCCTTTAACGTAGTAAAACGTCCCAAGGCGCTTCACAGGAGTGTTATCAAACAAAATTTGAGACCGAGCCAAATAAGGAGATATTAGGATAGGTGACCAAAACTTGGTCAAAGAGGTTGGTTTTCAGGACCTTCTCAAAGGAGGCCAGAGAGGTAGAGAGGTTTAGGGAGGGAATTCCAGAGCTTCGGGCCTCGGCAACTGAAGGCACAGTCACCAATGGTGCAGCAATGAAAATCGGGGATGCACTAGAGACCAGAATTGGAGGAGCGCAGAGATCTCGGAGGGTTGTAAGGCTGGAGGAGGTTACAGGGATAGGGAGGGGCAAGGCTATAGAGGGATTTGAAAACAAGGCCGAGAATGTTAAAATCGAGGCGCCTCCGGATTGAGAGCCAATGCAGGTCAGCGAGCACAGGGGTGATGGGAGAACGGGACTTGGAGCGAGTTAAGATACCAACAGCAGAGATTTGGATGAGTTCAAGTTTATGGAGGGTGGAAGATGGGAGGCCGGCCAGGAGAGCTTTGGAATAATCAGATCTAAAGGTAACAAAGGCATGGATGAGGGTTTCAGCAGCAAGTGGGCTGAGGCAGGGGCAGAGCCGGGCGATGTTATGAAGGCGGAAGTAGGCAGTCTTGGTAATGGGGTGGATATGTGGTTGGAAGCTCATCTCGGGTTCAAATAGGACAGTCTGGTTCAGCCTCAGACAGTGATCAGGGAGCGGGATGGAATCGATGGCTAGGGAACGAAGTTTGTGGCGGGGACCGAAGAAAATGGCATTGATCTTCCCAATATTGAGTTGGAAGAAATTTCTGCTCATCCAGGTCTGGATGTCAGAGAAGCAGCATGACAAATCAGAGACAGTGGAGGGGTTGCCTGATTTTTCAGGTGTAGGAGGCACCCGCCTGAGTTCGGCAGGGGCCACATCCAATTCACGTAATAGGCCTCGACGAAGTGAGGGTGGAAGAGGCAGGGGAGAGGGGTTTAAGGAGGCAGTTGGTAGTACAAAGAAGGATCCCAGGGTTATCTTTGCCTTCCGGAATTATCCCACAGTAGTGTGCAATTTTGGCAGAGGCCGCCGAGGCCCAGTAGAATTTGACAGGGTCAAACCAGGTCTGGCGATGGATGACCAAGCCAGTTGTGGACTCAATTTTGTGCCCCATGGACTTCAGAGAGCAAAGGTGGAGACCGTACCAAGGGGAGTGACAGAGATAGGAGACAATGAAGGCTTTTCTAGGGATGAGGGCATGGAAAATAGAGCTGAGGCAGTGTTGAGCTAATCAATAGCTGCAGAAATATTGGCCCCGATGTTAATCTCATGCGGGGGCGTTGAATTGCAAGGGGGAAACCCGACAGTCAACTGAGCAGGTCGGAATCTGCGATCTCAATTCAACTGAACCAATTAATTTTGACTTCTGGGTTTCGCGTCTCCAAGCTACGCAATGGGCGTGATGCGCACCCACGTGACCCGGTCTCAGCTATATTTAAAGGGACAGTCCACAAATGGAAATTGGAGGTGTTCAGGATGGATGGTGAACGCAGAGCAAGGGCAGCACCCAGATTTAATGGCGCCTCGCTGGAATTACTGCTGGGTGCAGTCAGAAGGAGGAGGGACAGACTTTTCCCCAGCAATGGGAGGAAGAAACCTGCTGCTCTCACCAAGAAGGCGTGGTTGGAGGTAGCTGAGGAGGTGAGCAGCAGGAGCGTGTGCCCAGGCCATGAATGCAATGTAGAATGTGGTTTAATGATCTAACCAGGTGAGGAAAAGTGAGAACATTTGCTGATTCAACTAAATGCTGTACTTTAAGCACCCTCCCCTGCTTTCACTCTGTCTTGCTAAGTGTTTTCCATCACATCACTTTCAGCAGCATCCAGCCTATGCATTTCATCACCTCCCCATTTATCCATCCACTGTTGATACTCACCCCAATTTTTATGCAAGGTGATGCATGTGGCTCATAGTTACCCTCACCGAATGCACTGCATCCATCAGGTCAATACCTCACCTTCACTCACTCACAGGTCTGTTTTTTCGCTCCTTGTAGGAGAAGAGAACACAAAACGCAAGGGAGTGGTACAGGACTGGAGGTGGGTCATCACAAATAGTCCAGCTCACAGAGGAGGACACCCTGGAGATAAGTGGCACATTTGCATCACTCTCAGTCAGAGATGGAGAGACAGGGAGCTCACAGATAGCTGGTGACAGAATTACAAATATCTCTGACACACATAAGCTGATTTAATTTCATCAATGACTGAACTATGAGAAGACTGAGTATGGTGATTGTCAAGATTGTGATTTGGCACAACTAAATCACAACCCTTTCTTTTGTCTTCCGGGGCCTTCACGCGTACAGCAAGTGTCACGGGACATGCATGAGGATGATTCCTCAGAGGACCTCATTCCTTCTGAGGGTGCACTGTTACAGGACCTACAGCCATGCACCAATGCAGGTACTCACACTCTGGTGGGTACACGTAGAGAGTTGGTTGGGTTTTCACCTGGTGACTCACACCTCACAAGCGAGCACGAGTAGACACTGGTGGCAGGGACAGCTGTGGAGAGACCGCATCGGGGGGCACAATCCTCTCCAAGCTATACTCAGCTGGACACAGATGCTGAACCCCAGGGGCTATCGTGAGAAGGAGAATGTTAGAGGTGCATCAGCAACTTCGCCAGGTACTGACAGACATGCCACGTGCACTCTCTACAATAGCGGAGAGGATGGAGGAGTCTAACTCGGTCGCTAGTGGATCGGTGGCGCAGGAAATTGCGAGAATATCTGGCATGGAGAGAGTCCGCCTCCATGGAGCATCAAGCAATGCTCTCAAATGAGTCCATGCAGGCCATGACCATGTATAGAATAGTACAGCACAGAAGGAGGCCATTCGGCCCATCGAGTCCACGCTGGCTCTTTCAAAGAGCAATCCAGTTAGTCCCACTCCCCCGCTCTTTCCCCATATCCCTGCATTTTTTTGCTCCTTCAAGTATTTATTCAATTCCCTTTTGAAGGCTACTATTGAATCTGTATCCACCACCCTATCAGGCAGTGAATCCCAAATCCTAACCACTCGTTGCTTAAAAAAGTTTTTCCTCATGTCGCCTCTGGTTCTTTTGCTAATCACCTTAAATCCGTGGGCTTACAACGTGTCTGATCTTCACCAATCTGGTCTGCAGCAGAGTGGTAGGAGTGATGTGGCGCTGGCCCAGGAGAGGGATGATGGCGAAAGGGGACATGGAAGTGGGAACACTACTCCCACTTCTCACCTGTTACACCGTCCACCCCCCAGTCAGTACCCGACATGCTGCCTCATCTCCCGATGGCTGAGTCCACCGCTGCACAGGTGAAGGTGGAGCAATCTTTGGCGGGGCCGTCAGAGGCTCCAAAACCCAGAGGTCGTAGGCCAAAAGCATCTCAGCAGTCAGGGCAGGGATCTGAGCAGCCTGCCTCTACCTCTGCTGAGGCCACACGGGATGCACCACATAGAAGTGGTAGGAAGCATAAGTTGAAGAAATTGTAATTCACCAAGGGTATGCACATGGGTGTTTGACAAAATGTTATGTTGTTAAGTTTCCTTTTTCTTTCTAATGCCACATAAAATTGAGTGATTTGCACCACTTTCACATCTTACCCATTATTGCATCCCAAGGGCCAGCTCGCCTTTCACTTGTTTCGCGAACATAGAGACCTGGGGGTATAAGTGCACAAATCGCTGAAGGTGGCAGGGCAGGTTGAGAAAGCAGCTTAAAAGGTTTACGGGATCCTGGGCTTCATGAATAGAGGTATAGAGTACAAAAGTGTAGAAATGATGATGAACCTGTATAAAACACTGGTTCGGCCCCAACTGGAGTATTGTGTCCAATTCTGGGCACCGCACTTTGGGAAGGATGTGAAGGCCTTGGAGAGGGTGCAGAAAAGATTTACGAGAATGATTCCAGGAATGAGGGACTTCAGTTACGTGGATAGACTGGAGAAGCTGGGGTTGTTCTCCTTGGAACAGAGAAGATTGAGAGGAGATTTGTTAGAGGCGTTCAAAATCATGAGGGGTCTGCACAGAGTAGATAGAGAGAAACTGTTCCCATTGGCAGAAGGGTCGAGAACCAGAGGGCACAGATTTAAGGTGATTGGCAAAAGAACCAAAGGCGACGTAAGAAAAAACTTTTTTACGCAGCGAGTGGTTAGGATCTGGAATGCGCTGCCTGAAAGGGTGGCGGAGGCAGACTCAATCTTATCTTTCAAAAGGGAGTTGGATAAGTGTCTGAAGGAAAAAATTTGCAGGGCTACGGGGAAAGGGCAGGGGAGTGGGACTAGCTGAGAGTCGGCATGTGCTCGACGGGCCGAATGTGCAATGGATGGATGAGTGGCTGAAAGATTGTTTAATGCAAAGGGAGGGCTGGGGGTGGGGGTGGGGGGGGGGGGGTGGTTGGTCCTGGTGCTGGGAGCAGACCGCGGGATTTCATTTTTTAATTTTTGTGTTTCACACTAGGTGAACCTTCGCGATATTAGGGCATCCCTGGCAGGAATGTAAGCGGCTTGTCTGGCGATGGGTGCCCCATCTTATTCCTCCTGCTCCTCCTCCTCTATGTTCTTCTCATCCAAAGATGAGTAATGTGCCCCTTTGTCCTCCTCCACTCCTCCCTCCTCTGGACCTTTTTCCTGTGCACGTGCTGATCCCACCACAGCATGTGTCGCTGCTGTGGATGGCGATGGTCTTCCTCTTCTGATGTGCTGTCAAACACATTCAAGGCGCCTTCCCATCCTGATCTTGTCAATGTGAAATCCTCCAAGGTTGAAAAAAGCTGTATCCACACCAGCACTCCCTGCCAGACATTTGTTAGAGGGAACTGAGACAGCAGCTACAATAAGTGAGGTTTTATTCAGATGGGACAATGACAAGTTTAAATACCACCTGAACTGTTGCTCAAACTTGCCTCTGTTTCCCTTGCCTGTTTCCAGAGCCCCGGGAAACCCATCCTGCTCAAGTAAAATTTGGAGCCAAGTTAAAAACAATTTTAAAATACCTCATTAACATCTCCTAAGGACGTTAATTGCGCCAATAAGTACCCGCCTGCATCCAATTAGGAAATCCCGACTTCAGCAAGTAGGTTTCTCACCGTCATCCAAACGGGCTCCGTTAAACCTGGAAGTGGGCACTTTGGAGCCGGGTTGTGCTCCCGCTCTAGAAATCTAATTTTTACCCCACCATCCGCTCCGAACCCACTCGTTCTTGGGGGGGGGGGGGGTTAACATTCCCCCCATCCCGACAAATGGAGGGCCAAAGGCAAGGCAGTTGGTAGTTTGAAAGTGCATTTGTAAGAGACTTAGGGGCAAGTTTCTCCATGGATGAATGCTAAAAGAAGTGCAATTAAAGGAGGGCAGGGAATGTGGGTGGTGAGGGAGACAAGAAAGTGGTGGGATATAGACTTATCAGTGATCAAGACCACCCTGCTGCAGCTCCAGCATAACAAACCCACTCTGTCACACCACCAGAGCAATAAACCTTCAATGCTGCATTTCCAGAGTAATAAGCTCGTCTGAAACTCCTTCAGAGTAATAAGCTTCCAAAGTATCACACTCACTCTGTCACAAATCCAGAGTAATGAAGCTACCTTAATGCACCTCCAGAACAATAAACAAACCCTGCCACACCTCTAAGCTAAGAAGCGCAGCCTGCCACACCTCCAGATATAAACACATCCCTCTACACCCCCAGTGCATCAATACAACACTGCCACACCTCCAAAGTAATTAACTCACCCTGCCACACTTTTGAGTATCAATATCACCCTTTCTCATTTCCAGAATTCAAACCACCCTGTCACACCTTGAAATAACCCTAAACCGCCACAGCTTGAGGAATAAATAAATGCTATCACACCTACAGATTATCAAAACCATATTGCCATACCTCCAGAGAAATAAATCCACTTTGCAACACCTCCAGATCAACAAATCCAACCTAACATACCTCAAAAGCAATAAACCTACCCTGCCACAGTAATCAACCCGTGCCAACAACATCTCCCGAGTAATAAATCTACACTGACATAACTCTGAAGTATTAAACACTTGCTACCACACTCTATTTAGAGGAATAAACACACCGGGGCCGGTTTTAAAATTTGTTGCAAAACGGGGGTCGGTGGGCAGAGTGCGCTCCCCTGCCCATCTGTTGTTGCTGTTGTGCCCTTTAGTACCAGTACCTCCTTCAATGGCAGATGGAAGTTAGTACAGACAGTTGTAGCAAAATCATTGTCAATACGGAGGTGGGCAAGAGTGCTTCAGTCACTCAGCCCACTGCTGGTGAAGATTTTTGGCCACTTCTGTGGCTGATGTTCCATCACTTGTTTACGCTGGAGACTAAACTAGTACAGTACCATCACTGGAGGTGCTACAAAACCACCTGCTTTTATGGGGTGCACCACCTCCAACAATAACAGCACCTTGTACTTACACTGGTTCAACACTGATGGCTGCACAACTGGAAGCAGTAACCTCCTAATATAAACAGGATATTAGTCTGTACATCAAGCGATGGTGGTCCCACATAGAATTATACACCTAATGTGTCGGCCAGAGGATTCCTCCTACCCCAGCAGAAATAGTCAGTCTGAATTGATAAGCGGATCTTGCCCTTACCTTTAAAAAACACAAACTTTCCATCATGCCGTTCATATGCTGCGTCAATATTGGCTGGTAGTCCTCTCCAGAAATGGCCGATAGGCATTGGGTAGTTGTCCAGTACTCGGTTATTTCGAACCCTCCAGAACCAGAGTCCCTATTTGGACAGGAGATCAAGCTCAGAACACACAGACACAGAGAATTTTGGATCTGCACAAGCTCAAAATCTCTCATCAATATATAATTTTTAGATTGTTCTTTTTGATCTAGTCTGATTATCAAAACTATCCCCGGTTGTAAGGAACAAACAAGCCTAAAAGTTATAGTGCAGTTTATGTACTACAATAGGTCAGTGTGCGATGGTATTACTGTAGTCCTACGGATCAGTACACTTTGGGTTAGTAATATCCATACTGCTGGATCACTGTTATTGTTGCAAGGCGCTGTGGGCACAAAGCTAGCAATGCCCTTATTGCTGTTCCAGTTGCTGGTGCTATTACAGGGCACAGTGGGTTTGGGTAGAAAAACGCAACCCCCATCCCTGCTGCTGCAGTTACCGCCTCTCTGGTGCATTGTTAAGGAAAAAAGCTTTGTAAATAATTACTCTGCTCTGTCTTCGCGTCACTTATAGGAAACAGTGACAGACAGATCCTGTGGAACACAATTCATGATTTTGCTGCTACCTACTGCAATAAGGGTAATGCCAAACTCTCCATCGCTAAGAAGGCTTCAGGTTACTTGACATTCTCTACCACACGTTTGAACTTAAGTTCTTCACAATATTGCTACACAGACCTACTGAGGCATACCTGACTGATAATTAAATAACAGAACCCAGTAACTCAACTTGCAATCCATCTTTACCTTAAACACAAACATTTCTCCCCGCAACATAGCCATACAATCGAAATTGCCATCACATATCTTAGGACCATATTGGGTGGGTCCATCTGTAGTCCTGGGATTGTCTGGATCAGGGTCCCTGGGAGCTGGTTTTCTCTCGGTAGGTGTTTTGGGGGGCACACGTTCTGGTTTCTTTGGTCTCCGTGGTGTCACAGTTGGCAGTGAATTTGTGGGTTTGGGTTTGCTGTCTGGTGGACCTAGAGACAAAGCCAGGAACAATCAGAAAAAAGCAGCAGTCAGCACATTACACACTCGGAGGGAAGAAGGGAGGGAGGGATGGATACTTACCCTGAGGGAGAGGTACAAGTACTCAAACTCACATACTGGGGGTGAGGCATATGCCTATTATTTGTATGAAAGGTAATCGACCTGAAACGTTAACTCTGTGGGCTGGATTTTCAATGACCCGTGGAGTCAGGTTTGGAGGCGGGGGGGTTAAAGTTGCAGATTCGGGGGTCCCGACCCCATCCTGACTCCAACCCGCCTCCATGCCAGTTTCTCTGGCGGCGGGTACCCGACCTGTGCTAAGACCCGACTCCCCGAGGCAGGAAGGGATTAGTGACAATTAACTGCCTGTTAACAGGTAGTTAACAGGCAGTTTTTTGCATAATCCCTATTTTAAAAAGAAAAGTGTGGGCTTCCCAACAGGTGGCAACCACGCCAAGTTATCGGGGTGGGCCGTGGGTCTGCAGGGGTTGGAGGGGTCGATATGTCCGGTGGGCAGGTGAGTGATGGGTGCATGTGTGCAGAGGTAAATGTGTAAGGTAAGTGCTAAGTGTTGGAAAAAGTTTTACTTACCTTAATTTCCTCCTGCAGGTGTCAGCCCTTCAGTTCTCGGGAGTTAGAAATCTCACCGGCACAGAAAGCAGGAAAGCCGTGGTTCTGTCAAAAACTGCAGCCTTCTGTTTTCTGTGCTGGAATGATTTCTAACTCAGCCTGAGAGGAAGGACTGAAGTTAGAAATCATATTGTGAGTGTTTGACAGCTTCACAGAGCTGTCAAACGCTGATATTTCATCTGTCAAAAGCTCTTGACAGACGAAATGTCAGTCTGTGACGTCACCTGTTGCCGGGTGGCCCTTAATTGGCCTGCTGAGCTCACTGGGCGGGCTCAACAAGGTCAATCAAGGGTAAATACAGTGGGTTGGCCACATCTCGATGGAGGCGGGTTCACAAGCCAGAATGTGTGATTCCCAACCCCAACCCGACCCCAGATTCAAAATCCAGCCCTGTTTCTCTCTCCACAGATGCTGCCTGGCCTGCTGAGTGTTCCAGCATTTTCTGTTTTAATTTCAGATTTCCAGCATCTGCAGTACAGGAAACTCTCGTTTAAACGGCACGGAATTCTCTATTAACCGGCAAAAGTCATACTCCGAAAACAACACCTCAATAACCGTTTTGTTTTACTGTTAAGTAATTAAAGAGTTATGGATTACCCTCATATGGCAGTACTGTATTTAATCAAGCATCTTCCACCATCCATTTAACACAACATTCTGTAGGTGAGTACCCAATTACTGTATACTGCACATTTCTTGATTTTTTTATTTTTGTCTGTTAAAAATAACCTCAGTAGATAACCCTCTCCGTCATCCGGAATTTTTAATCAACCGGCACCATCCCGGTCCCTTCGGCGCCGGATACCAAAGAGTTTCCTGTACTTTGCTTTTGATCTATTATTTGTACCAGATCTCATGGGGGTCACTTGATGGCTCAATGGTTAAATAGATATTATGTTGTGGTACTCAGCCATGAAGACCAGCAAAGTCCCAGGTTCAATCACTGCTCTCTGCTGAGAGCACTACAATTGGCCTCTGTGCTTCCAAGCTGGAAGAGGGAAGAAACAGAAAATAACCAAGATACCTGCTTCTGATTGCTAGCCATAGGTTCCTGGTGGAAAATTCCATGGTATAAATGTCAGGAGAGGGTCAGGGTTGGTGACCACCACATATGGAGAGCAGTCATTTGGAAGAATCCATGAGGCTGTCAGCAACCATGGAACCACACTCCAGCATGAGCCAATCTTTCAGGAAAGTGAGTGGCACCTCTGACTGAATCAAATGTCATTCAATGTCATACCTCAATGAAAGCATAAACCAAGCACAAGCTAGAACTGTTTCTAGTTTTATGCCCTGTATTAGTCCTTGCTGTCTACTGAATTAGGAATGTGTCCTATGTCTGCAACAACTCCTGTTGGCCTACAATATATTACAATTGGACATTAGGGTTATTTGTATCTCCCATGGAAACCCTTCAGTACATGAACAGAGCTTAGAATTACAAATGAACCTCCCTTCAAAATATAAATATACAGAATAAATAAAGTGATATCCCTCAAGCTGGCTCACCATAAATCTGCTGGACCCCCCTTAGGTCATCTTCTGGAAGCTCAAACTTCTCTGTATCCATCCACTGGTAAAAGGGTGCCATGATGGCGTTTGGATTGTTGGAATGTTCTAGGCCCAGAGCGTGGCCCAGCTCATGTACTGCCACCAGGAACAGGTCATTCCCTTTGGACGAAAACAATAGATCGTAACCAAAACTAGTTAAACGGTAACCTACTATAGTAATCCCTAAAACCAGAGTAAAATAAGCCTTTCACTTCATGTCAGATAGATGCACATGGCTGAAGAATAGAAGACACTGGGGAAACCAAAGAATAACATGGTGTTATACCAAGTAGCACAGTACCAATGGTGGCATTGGGATCAGCATAATTTGTACTTCAAAGGCACAGTTGGAGCAATGCACTGATATTACTGGCCTCCTATAAATGTGCAACGAAATAAACATAGGACTGATAATTCAGAAAATTGCCAGTCTGCAGCAGGAGAATTGGGGCAACATTATATACACTCAAGAAGTAGCCATTTGTCAAAGATAATTAATTTATCTCCCACTCATGGACTTCTTAAAATGAATCTGATCAATGCTGCACGTACTGTACAATGCTCTCTGATAAAATCACTCTCCTTTGAAGGAATGAGATCAAAGCAGACAGTGACTGTCATCTGAATGAAAGTGGTTACATATTAAGTTAATGTCTGACAACACAAAATTTCATTTCCTCTGTCCGTTAGAGCTAGTGCATGGGCTGATTTTGTGTTAAGGTAATTTATCTTCTATATATATATATTGATATATATATTTCTAATGCAAAAATGAATGTTAATGCTTCATCAATTAACACAGAACATGCAAATTTACTTATGATTTAGTTGTATTTACTCTCAAGGATGAACATGTCACCTCAGCAAGCCACGGCGAAAGGCAAGCTAAAAGACATAAAAATAAAATATCATCTTTCTGCCAGAGCTCCAGTATTTTAAAAGTAGGTGTCTCCAATCCTGTCACAAGCAATGGAGGTGGCGCATTTTGGGAAGTCAAGCTTGCTCTGCTATGGAGAGATGAGATGTGGGTTTGCACCCATGATCCTCCACATGGTGAATTCCTATTCTCAGCTGCGGAGATGCCGGCGTTGGACTGGGGTGGACAAAAATGAGAAGTCGCACAACACCAGGTTATAGTCCAACAGATTTATTTAAAATTACAAGCTTTTGGAGCTGTCGCCCCTTCCTCAGGTAAAGTTACAATGAGTGAATCTACAATATTTCACAGTATATAAACACAGAAACTGCAGAGATACAATCTTTCAGGGAAGGTGTCCTTACATCAAAGACACACCAGAGCACAGCCAAGACAATGAGATCGTGACTCGACATCGTTGTCTGTCTTTCCAGTTTTTAAAAAAAAAACACAAAAAACACAAACACCAAAAAAAAACAACTGCAGACAGCAGGATTTGACACGTTGGACCCCCTGTGACACATCTCATTGTCTTGGCTGTGCTCTTGGTGTGTCTTTGATGTAAGGACACCTTCCCTGAAAGATTGTATCTCTGTAGTTTCTGTGTTTATATACTGTGAAATATTATAGATTCACTCATTGTAACTTTACCTGAGGAAGGGGCGACAGCTCCGAAAGCTTGTAATTTTAAATAAATCTGTTGGACTATAACCTGGTGTTGTGCAACTTCTCATTATTCTCAGCTGCACTGGGAGACATCTGAGCAGATGCTCCTGAACTATCTGCGAAACCTGTACATTGTCAGGCATGGGCTATTCACTAGAATAATGAAAGTGTCTTTAAGTCGGACATCAAAGCCCTTAATGTACACGAGCAATGATCCCAGCAGTTATACCAGGATTGCAGCTGCCAATGCTCTCCAGCACTGACCCTGCCAGAGTAAGTGGATCCTGCCCTCCTAGAATGGGGGCTGATTTCTTTTTAATTTACCAAGTGGACCCATACATCTCGTGGCAATACGTCAAACCAGAGTTGGCAACCACAGGTTGGAAATGAGTAGAGGGTGGTAAGGGATACAATGAAGTGGTTGGAGATGGCCTTGTCAGTGATCAAGATCATGGGAGTAGAGCGGCCATGGGAGATTGCAAGGTCGATGACCTGGCCATGAATACGGGTAGGAGAGTTTATACGGAAGGAGAGATTTAGGGAGGACAAGAGGGCAGTTAATTCAGAGGAGAGAGGGCGAGGAGAGCTAAAATAGAGATTGCAATCACCAAGGATAAGGAGTCGCTCAATGCAGAGGCTGAGGGAAGAAAGGATGATATAAACCCGAGCAGGTTTACTGCTCACTCTTTTCTTCCACATCCCAGAGAGAAACAAAAAAAAATTCTTACCCTGAAGGTCAATGTTTTCCAGTGTCCATGGCTCATCTAAATCAAAATGCGTGTCTCCACCCATTCCAGGGCCAGGGAAGTAGGCATGAGCCAGGAAGCCACCCTCGCCATCAAATGGGGAACTGTCTCCATGGAAACCCGAGGCAAAGAAGACCATGATGTCTGCGTTCTTCCTGCGGCCATATCGAATATCGTAATAAGGAATCTCCTCAAAGATTAACGGTGTAGCTTTCTGCCAGACTGCAAAAGCCTTACGGATGGCCTGGAGTGACCTGTATTCCCCCACTTTGGGTGTATA
This sequence comes from Squalus acanthias, assembly GCA_030390025.1. Classification (NCBI taxonomy): domain Eukaryota; kingdom Metazoa; phylum Chordata; class Chondrichthyes; order Squaliformes; family Squalidae; genus Squalus; species Squalus acanthias. The sequence continues at coordinate 60,133,611 of CM059430.1, read as the reverse complement.
GTTCTGGATGCTGCAAGAAGATATAGTAATGGCATTAATCAAGGACCTCAGATCTTAGCATAAATTTTGGAGATGGTTATTGTACTCATTCATCAAACTTTATACTGCGATGCTTCCTATTCAGAGAAAGCACACAAGATTTTAGACAGGGAAAGGGTGAGCATACACACACACACACACATGCATACATAAGAGAGACAGCAATATACAAGGATACAGAGGATTATAACATTTGAATGAGGTTTAAAGGTTGGGTCTGAGTTCCTTACCTGTATGTGATACGTTCCCGATTCCACTTTTGTCCTGTGAGGGCATACCGCTTACGACGCAGATTTGTCTTGATTTCTGTACCAAAATTGTCAGGAACACCACAGCGGGGTTTCTTCATCCACCTGGCAGAGGTTAACAAGCAAAAGGCTGAAGTGAAACCTCCATCCTGCGCTCACTATCCAAGATGCTGCTTGTTTGCTCAGGTCACCCTGAACACTTCTTCCTTTCCTCACTGCAGAGCCTGGTCTGGGTTTACTCACACTGACAAGATTAAAGCTTTCTAGAAAAACTGACAGCAACTGGATCTTCTGCCAGTTTGGTGCTTAAACACAGCGGATTGGATTTCCCACTGGGCTGGATTCACCGCGGAGACCTCCGATGGGCTGGATTCACCACTGGAGAGGGTCGGGAAGCGATGTCCTGCCGATGACCTGACCCATTTGCCTGGGTTGGGGCTCATCAAGCATGCAGAGCGGTGTTCCGGCAGGGATACCGACCACAAAGAGGGAGCCTGCAGCTGCATGGGTGCAAAAGTCGGTGATACTGCACGGGAGACCTGCTGCAGCACTAGGAGGAGGAGGGACCTTAAAGGGAGCAGAAGAGCCCCGAGAAATCTTTTTTCACTTTCAAGACAGATTGTCCATGCGCCAAGGGACCTTTGGCAAGAGCTAAGGGGGCCTGAATAGAAGAAGATAATTGCAATACTAAGCTCTCTCCCTCCAATATTCTGCAGAGCAGGCTGGCTGCTGATGCCCGTCCTCCCACTGGCATCTAAATGTGGTGAAGCAGGCAAGAATTGGGCAGCCAAGATCCCTGCGGTGGGGTAAGTGGAGGAAAATCCATGGCAGTGCTAACAGAAGTGGGGATGCGGTGATAAGTGTTCCTGCCTGGCATACCTAATTTTTTGCAATGGTAGCGCACGATTTTGTTGGAAAATTTATCCCACAACCTGCACAGAGTAGGCTGGCTACTCTCAAAAGAAACGTTTAAATTATTGACTGAGAGAACAGGGTGATATAGTGGTTAGCACACTATCCTTGCATCTCAAGGGCCTGGTTTTGTATATAGCTGGACTGATGAGATGAAAGTATCCTCTGTCTGCTGGAAGCAAATGTCCTCTGCGAATTGAATCCAGGCAGTTTCTAGTGCGTGTGAGTGCTGTTGACACAGCACAAAACTTCCTCAAATTCAACATGAATTGGCAATCACACTCAAACAGGGCATGACGACATTTATCAGAGGAAAAGAAAAAACCCACACTGGTTCAGTAGGGGTGATCTTCTGAGGCTGGGAACAGAAAGCGCTTTACACTGCATCCAAGCCTTGTTACGCTTTGACCTGGGAGTGCTTGATGCTAATGTTGGATACATGATATTGGATAGTGTTTCATTCCTCAGTGTTGACATTTCTTGTCTTGATCAGCTCATAAATTCACCTAAAATGTAAAGTTTAAAATAAAAACTAACTAGATGTAGACTAAACCACTGATAGGAACAGAATAAGGATCAGCAAGGTCTCCATTACTCACAATATTGCAGCAAATAATTGCACTGTCTGCAGTCTTTCATGCTAAATATACAAGGTCAAAGCAGACATTTCAACACTAAATTGTTCTGACAAAACACTTGTGACATGTCGATGCACAGCAAGTAAAGGTTAGCAACCAAATTAATTCAGAGCATGCTTGGGGAACAGGACTACTGGAAGATGCCAAGAATTCTACCAAAGTTAGTTTGTGTTTCAATCACCAAAACAATGTCCAGAAGCACCTCCCAATCTGTCTTTGCCTGTGTAGCAATTAGGTTTTTGTGATGACATTTCAGACGAGTGCTCTGTGTTATCACAGCAACACATTGTATCATGGCAACAGTCACCATCCACCATGGTTTGTCTGCAGTAAATGTAGCCCATACAATCTGAGCAAAATAACTATAAGGCCGTTCAGCAATCCCATCCCACTTCATCTCATTTAGTCACTGTCGGATCAGGGAACATCTTCAATAAGAGAACTATAACACCCAATCTGATAATAACAGCAACAATATCCTACAGAAAGGTAGCAAGTGCAGAGGACATTGATTTTGTCATACTAGTATACAGAAAGGGCAGGAAATGCTGAATACAGAGAGGATGGTAAACACTCAGTGAATCCTGCTTCAAAAGGGCATTGATGCATTGGAGAGGGTCTAAAGCGTGGCAAGGATGATTCCAGCACATAAGGCTCTAATTTATAAGGAGTGACATGCAGAATTTTAACATATTCACTGAGAAAACATTGAGGGGGGTACAATCTAAGTTGTTAAACTGCTGAGAGGCAGGAATAATGGAGGTGTAAACAGGCTATTTGACTTGGGCTGTAAGGACAGAACTAGAGGACACAAGTTTAAAATGACGAAAGTTTAAGTAAGATTGGAAGAAACTTTTCCCCCCACAGTATAGTGGATATATGCAACAGGAAATTGAGGCTATGACAATTAATTAATTTAAAACAAAGCTGGAAAAATATCTGTTAGATAATGGGATTGGAAGTTATAGGGAAAGCTATAGACTGCAATGATCAAATACTTAGTGGGACACAATGGTTCCTGTGATGATGGGGCAACGGGACGCAATGTTATCCGTAAAACAGAAGACTAGGTTTGAATAGTGGAAACATGAAAGTAGATGAACATTTGGGCCTGGAAAATTCCTTGGGTTCGGCTCACTCACCGTAAGTGCAGTGTTGCAGGACCCCCGCCCACAGCTCCCGTTCTAAATTCCAGGATGCATCAACAACGGCCGCCCCAGCACAAGCTGATCTGTCCTTCCAAGGCAAAATTCCCTGCAGTTTTTGTTTTTTTAAAACTCCTCAGCTCCCAATGGAGCAACTCCAACTAGAGAAAGTAATTGATCATCTCTGGGATCAATTGACTTACACTAGTGAAGGTTTTGGGCTTTTAGAAGGCCTCAAAGAGTCTCATGCGAGGTTTCAACTGGCTGCAGTTCCACTGAGACATTTCAAGGGCATAAAGGGAGGAATTTCCGAGGAAGCCCTCCATACAATCTATCCTCTTGACATAGGGAGACATGTGTAAGATCTGCCCACGGCCTGATCCCAGAGTGGGATTTAAAGGTCTGGTCCAGAAGGGGCAGAACCCAGGCAGCTCCGGGATCAGGCCCACATTCTGCCCTCCCTTCTGCTCTATGTAACTGTGACATGCCCTCTCCAGTCCCAGGAATTTTGTGCCCTGAAATGTTGCTTGATTGATTTTGAGGATTAGGAAGTATTTATCCGGAATTTTCTTTGAGGAGACTGAATGGGTGGTGTAGAGTCCATGTTAGGGTAAATTGGACATAGCCTGTTGAAGGGGTTGGCTTGAAGGGTCAAATGGCATTTTCTTATGCCATTCTTTCTTATGTTCTTATCTTACTGATGTTATGTGGTGCTGGAGAATGCCAAGCGTGCCATACAGTGAAAGCATAATATGGTGAGGGTGCTGTGCTGAGGTACTCGTCAAATCTTTATATCACTGATCAAATCTCTTGTGCTGTCATGTTTTGTTGAGGCTGATGGGCATCTGAGTGTTGTGTGGAGACTGCTCTGAGACTGAATCATTTTCAAACAAGCTCTTACGCTTTTGTGTTTTCATCAAGTTCCCCAGTTACTTGAATTCCATAGAACCTCTGCATGTTAGCGATGGCATTGGAGAGTGTCTGCGCTGATCTCATCGTGGACATTCGTAAGCCACCTTGGGGGATGTATCCATACGACTGAAGCCAGGACTGAAACATAAACAAAGACCAAGAGAGCGCCATCCAATTATTCAGTTATGTATGTATTTGTAACACAACTAGCAATAAAAATCAGTTTGTCAAGTTAGACTGGTGGATTGATCACAAATGAGCCCTACTATCATCTCTAAAGATGCTCATTATGATCAACACAATAGCAGTGCCAACCGTGAGCCTTACAGCAGTGTCTCCACCAATACCGTCATGATCAGTGTCAATCGTGTCTCACAAAAATAAGTCCAGCTGCTGATGCCAGAGTTCAGGTCTGCCTGTTTCTCTCATGTTCACTGTGCAGTCACAGATCACAGATATCTGCAAACCCCCACAAAAAAAAATTTCAGAGTAAAATCATAATATCCTGGAAAGAGCAAAATAACATTAGAGCAGCATTGCAGAAAAAACAAATCTGATCTCAACTGAGAACTACCAAGTGTGTGGGAGGAGAAGGGAGGAGAAAAAGGGTCATTTGGGGCACAACGTACTTTGAGAGGGAGAAGATCCTTCAGCAAGGGTGGCAACTTTGACGTGTAGTTCTGATCATCTCTTTGAGCTGAAAACTCTCAGATTCATTATCTGCCATTATAGCACTTGAGAAATAATGACTGCTCCTGACAGGGTCTTTGCCCATATTTCACAGCCTGTTTCCTATTTTGATTGAGCCCACATTTTGGTGCAAGTGGCTCTTAACGGAGACAGCAATCCTGGGGTCAGAGCTACAAATGTGAGCTACTTTCCTGTAGCTCACCTACATGTGGGGGAAAAGTTGAAATGACAGGGGCAAGTACTTACACGTCTGTAAAGACTACTGCAAATTGAAGGCTAAGGTAATCACATCCTCAAAACATCCAGGAACCTACTCTGCCACGCTACTGGGATGAACCGCACCACTTTATATAGTCCGGCGTCAGAATTTATTTGTTGTCACATCTCCCCGCCTGTATCACTAATAGTTCCCCCAGAAAACCTTGGTCCAGAAGGACCATTAAAATCTCTGAATTAAAATAGCAAACTCACTGGAATCTGAGGGAGTAATATAATGGATTTGCTTGGTAAAAATACTTTAAGAAATTCATTTAAAAGTGGTAAATGTAAAACAAGGGCTTTCTGGATGGATTTAAATCTGGAGAGTAAAGTATTAGGCATCAACAAATCTATTCTGGTCTTCAGAACAGAAACATTTTCAAACATCAGGGATGTTTGAAATAAGATTTATTGGCAGTATCTGAAGTCTGGACTTTTTCAAATAAGTATTTATTTGTTTTCTTTTGATGTTATTTTGCATAAATAATTTTTTATTCCTTTCACAAAATGTCTTCGATGCATTACATTTACTGTGCCATAGAGACAGCCAGCTGTGCTCCTTGTGGAGGGGTTGATGCCTGTTGGATTATTTTTTTCCCTATGGTCTACAACTAGCTCAGAATTTATTATTGTTGCAGATTAAAATTTTAGTCCCCAGGAAATCTCAGCCAAATTCTGAGATCATTCGCAACCTTCAACAACCCCACCACCCCCACCCCACCCCAACTCCAAATACAGCCCATCAAAGAGATCAAATCCTTCTCACACTAACTTATTGAAAGACTGGCGCTTGGCCATTATTCCTTGCCAAAATAATGAAGCATGGATTGAAAACCCACACACAACTGTCTACAACCACAATATTGAGGAGCACGAGAATGCTGCATCAAAAAAAGTTAATAAAGTAAACTTGCTTGCTTTCCCCCACAAATCTGAGAACTTGTAACAACTGAACTGAGATTTTTCTCTGTAAAAAAAAAATCAGCAAAATGTGTATATTAGAAAAACTCATACTTTTTATTTGGTACCTTTTTACAGCTATTCCAGCTGATTAGAATGGTGAATTCTCAAACGTTTTGTATCAGCTGGGGACAGATGTAATAGATGCCAACCTCTCCATTATCTACTTCCATTTCCCATTTTGCAAAAAATAATTGCAGCCGTCAGCATCAGGGGAACAGAGCAGAGGAGGGTGGTCAGTAATCACAAGGAGAGAGAGCAGAGATGGGTCAGCAGTCACCATGAATGATGCATTCAGCAGTTATTAAGAAGGGAGAGAAGAGAAATCGCTAATTACTACAAGAAGAGAAGAGCCTATTAAAGTGTTTAATTATGAATGCTAAAAGCATTTGCAACAAGATGACTAAACATGAAGCTGGTGTGACAATTGGGAACTGTGGTGTAATAGGGATCTCAGAAAATGGGTTAAACCCCGAGTGATGGGGAGGAGTATAACAAACAAGGGTTTAGAGTGTTCAGAAAGGGCAGACTAGACAGGAAAGGAGTTGGAGTAGGTCTATATGTCATGGTACACCTGGGAAGTAAAGGAAGTAGATCCATCTTGCAGGATAGGTTTTCCAGTGAGATAGTATGTACTGCGAAGGATGCAAAGGTAATTTTGGCGTTTTCTATAGACCATCAAGTCAAAATAAAAATGGGCAAGTTAAGTCAGAAGGTTGTGGGTTCAAGTCCCACTCCAGGGACTTGAGCACATAAATCTAGGCTGACACTCCTGTGCAGTACTGAGGGAGTACTCCACTGTCGGAGGTGCCGTCTTTCGGATGAGACGTTAAACCGAGGCCCCGTCTGCTCTCTCAGGTGGACGTAAAAGATCCCATGGCACTATTTCGAAGAAGAGCAGGGGAGTTATCCCCGGTGTCCTGGCCAATATTTATCCCTCAATCAACATAACAGAAACAGATTATCTGGTCATTATCACATTGCTGTTTGTGGGAGCTTGCTGTGCGCAAATTTTTTGCCACGTATCTCACATTACAACAGTGACTACACTCCAAAAGTACTTCATTGGCTGTAAAGCGCTTTGAGACGTCCGGTGGTTGTGAAAGGCGCTATATAAATGCAAGTCTTTCTTTCTTTTTATATAAAGATAAGCAAAGTATGTGCAAACAGAAAGGTCATACTAATGAGGAACTTTAACCAGCCTAATAAAATTTGGGAATGGCCAAGTTATTTAGAATCTGAATGTAATGGGCCTCAAGTCCTAGAAATACCTTCTATAACAATTCATGTTCAATATGTTAGCCATTAGCCACATGTGGTTAATTGGGAATCCAGATGTGGCTAAATACATTTCTGATTAGCAAATAAAAAAGGAGTAATAGACGCTGCCATTGGGCATGTGATCTCAACACTCATATTCACATGGCGTATGCATGTGTGCTTTAACCTTTTTTGTGAGTTTGATGGTAAAATGGTAAGATGAAAAGCAGAGTGTGCGAGTGTTTTATGATCGTTGTGAGTGCTTTACTTCCTGGTTTACTGAATAGTGGTAGATGTTTGTTAAGTAAATATACACAAATGAAGTACACTTATCTGTAGGTGTTTTCTACTAAAATTAGTGCATGTGGCTAAAACAATGTCATTGTAGTGGCTAGTTGGCAATTTCTACTGGCGAACACTTCTAGAATATCCAAGACTGAAGTAAACAGCTAAAAGCAGACTTTACCAAAATAGTATTTACCTGTTCTATAATGATAGCAAGTGAAAGATATAGGAGAGGAGCTGTTAGATATGAGTTATATACTGTGAATGGGTTCATCTGATAACTCAAATAAAATCATAAATGAGTTATGGTCAGCACTACAAGTGAGCTATGAGTTATAACCCACAGATCTTCATTCAACATCATGTTTGTACCAGAAGTTAAAACACTAATGAAGTAAAGAGGTAATAGAGAAGGTTTAATAGTTTGTTCTATTCCTTTGTGGTTCAGTTTGAGTACACCATGGACTGATGACTGCATGGTTTGAGGATGTGGGTTTAGTATGGAGAGAATGTTTCAAGCATGGACAAAGGAAAAGTAATTCAAATGACATAATCCTAATTGGTATAAGACCTGATAACACACAGTTCAATTCCATACAAAACTCATATATGGGAATGAAAATTCTAGGGTCTTGTCACTTTAGAGGAATACTCCTAGATCCCTCCAATGACCTTTTTCTGAATGTTCATGGGAAGTATATGAGACAGAGGGTATCTAATTTAAGTATTAAAAGAAATTAAACACTCTCTTGCTGATCTCCTGAGCAGGTCATCATCTTCATGGCATTTCCAAGGCTGGGCCCTGAAATGTGATAGGCGGTATTCTGCACTCCCAGCCTGAAGTGTGGGTCAGAGATAGGGCTACAACATTGCAACTACAATTTTCCAAATTACAATCCTTGGTATAGATCTTGACTTTGTGCAATAGTGTAAAATGGGTGATAGCAAATCGGCAGCCCGTTTTACATCTGTCCCAATTTTTATTTTGCGTGAAGTGCTGCCGACTCACTATCATATATTTTATACTAATGCACAAAGTCAAGATCTAGCCCCTTGTGTGTATAGCTATTCACTGGGAGTACGGGATTGCAGAATCAGCCTTAATCTTTCTATGCTCAGCGTAAAGTGGAGAGGAGCATTGAAGGCAATGATTGGTGGCGGGTTCTGGGAACCAAGGCCAATCTGTCTCTAAATCTTAATGCGTATGTAGTTGTTTTGCTACTATTTCTGTAACGTTTCCTTGATCATAAAGAAAGTCTTGCATTTATATAGCGCCTTTCACAACCACCGGACGTCTCAAAGCACTTTACAGCTACCTTTGAAGTGGAGTCACTGTTGTAATGTGGGAAATGCGGCAGCCAATTTGCGCACAGCAAGCTCCCACAAACAGCAATGTGAAAATGACTAGATAATCTGTTTTTGTTATGTTGGTTGAGGGAGAAATATTGGCCAGGACACCAGGGATAACTCCCCTGCTCTTCTTCGAAATAGTGCCATGGGATCTTTTACGTCCACCTGAGAGAGCAGACAGGGCCTCGGTTTAACGTCTCATCTGAAAGACGGCACCTCTGACAGTGCAGCACTCCCTCAGCACTGCACTGGAGTGTCAGCCTAGCTTTATGCGCGCAAGTCCCTGGAGTGGGACTTGAACCCACAACCTTCTGACTCAGAAGTGAGTGTGCTACCCACTGAGCCACAGCTGACACATAAAATAAGAAACAAAGGCAGTACTCTCAGCCTTGAGCACTGCATTGCCATATCTCACTTTTTAGTGGACCTGAAAAGACTCTGGTGAAATGGTGATCCATCCTTACACTTTTATGTTGAGAAAGCTAAGATAAGGACTAAGACCTACAACGCAGAACACCACCAAGGTTGAAAAAAGAACCAAAGGTGTTATAAATCAGGAAGTAGTAATTAGATGATGTAAAGCTTGAGTTTTAAAAGCGTGTAGATTGTAGGAAGGAAAGAATGAGGCCAATCTGTACCCAAGTCTGATGACAGTCATCATTTCATCTGCATGATGAAATTCCATGCAGTGGTACATCTGGCTGCAAACATACAGGGATTCAGACAATTGAATGTCAAACCATTTTGGGCTGGATTCTTTCATCACAGATGCAACAGCCTGCAGATTCAAAATGGGACTCTACATATGCAAAATGTCTTGTCCACTCTCTCCACAGATGCTGGCTGACCTATTGAGTGTTTCCAGCATTCTCTGTTTTGTTTCTCTTGATGACATAAACTGATTAGCTAACTTGAATCCTCCACTTGGACACGAGCAGCTAAAGGTCTTCTAATACAGTGGCTCTGTGTATAGCTGATTAAATATAACCTCTCTGACTGAATTTCCTCCGTGCTATTGTTTCACTCACTTTTTGCTTTTCCTGTCAAACCAGTCTGTGCAGTGTCTCAGCTGCTGACAGGGTTACACGGAAGCATAAAGAAATCTTTAAACAACAGCAGCTTTTCTAATCAACAGCACTTTATGCTGAGGGTGTTCGCCATCCGCCATCACAACACTGACGCTGTATACATACAGAACCCTTTGTCATCCACATCCTCACCAAAGCCTGGAATCAGGATTTATAACTGCCCACCTCCAGCATCAGAGTAGCCAACCCAGGAGAAAAAAATTGCACTCAACAGGTACATACTGATCATCACTAAAAGCTACCGTATTGTTGAGGTCACTTGCTAATCAAGGATATGATATTGCCACCATTTCTGCTTGTTCCCCAGAATACCTTTCCAGATTGGAAATGTATTCCCCCATTGTGGATGTCGACGTCTTGTGTAAAATCCAGAATTCTATTATTTTGCAAGGACTCACAATGCTAAGGTCTTTCCACAGACACCTCTTGTGTAGAAACTGGTTGTGGACCTGGAACTAGCAGTCAGCTTGCTGGGTGGCAGCTTGCCATAGGATTTCCACTTCAAAGATGTTCGCTGTACAGAACCTTCACAAAGAGCTGCAAAGACTAGCAAAGATAAGCTACTTCACAGGAAGTGAAGCATTGAGCTTTGTCAGTGAACTCTCACTCACAATGCATCACTGCAAATTCATCTGAACAATGCAGACCATAGTTTGCTTTAAAGGCAGTGCAACCAAGGTTCACTAGATTGATTCCTGGGATGAGAGATCGAGTAGAATGGGCCTGTACTCTCTGGTGTTAGAAGAATGACAGGTGATCTCATTGAAATATACAAGATTCTGAGAGGGCTTGACAGGGTAAATGCTAAGAGGCTGTTTCCCCTGGCTGGAGAGTCTAGAACCAGGGGTCACAGTTTCAGAATAAGGGGTCGGCCATTTAGGACTGAGATGAGGAAAAATTTCTTAACTCAGAGGGTTGTGAATCTCTACCCCAGAGGGCTGTGAATGCCCAGTTGTTAAGTATATTCAAGGCTGAGATCGATAGATTTTTGGACTCTAGGGGAATCAAGGGATATGGAGATCGGGCGGGAAAGTGAAGTTGAGGTCGAAGATCAGCCATGATCTTATTGAATGGCAGAACAGGCTCGAGGGGCTGTATGGCCTACTCCTGCTCCTATTTCTTGTGTTTTTATGTTCAACCGTTCTAATTTAGTATTCTCCTTGCGTTTTCTCGTGCAAATATACAGAACAGAGCTACACTGCATCCACCACTGCCCAGACACATTAAGAGACAGAAACACAGACACCTCGGGCTGGATTTTGAATGACCCATGGAGTCGGGTTTGGAGGCGTGTGGGGGGTTAAATTTGCGGGGTCGGGGGTCCCGACCCCATTACGACTCCATCCCGCCTCCACGTAATTTTGACAAAATCAGTCGCGGGGTTCTCGACTCCGTCCCGCCTCCAAGAGGCGGGAGAGGCCATTAAAGCCCTTAACAAGCCCTAAATTGCCATTTTGAAACGTTTTAGCTAGTTTAACCCTTTTCCGACGTGAAGTACGCCTGATGTGAAACACTCCAGTGAAACCTGGCAGGAGCACAAGTGGATAGCTGACTATCAGCTGCAGGTCCACTATTACAACGGAGTAGTATTAGGTGTGAAAGTCGCCTCTGATGCTGCTGCATTGAATGTCTTCAGAGACTGCAAGGCCTTTGCTGTGAGAGGACTTGGATGGAAAAAAATTCTCTCTCTCTCTCTCTCTCTCTTCCCCTCTCTTCCCTTCCCCCCATCCAGGTCCACTCAAAAGCCAGGCAGGTCCTCTCTCACCAACAGCCAGACAGTCTCTGAGACCAGGCGGTCAGCAATGATGACATCATCAGAGACGACTTTCAGACTGAAACCACTAATTGGTTCATGGGTTCCCACATGCTGGAACTCAATTGTCCAATTAAGTGAAAACTGCATCATTCATCCACATTAATCTGGAGTCGGGGGGGGGAACACGAAATGCGGATGACACGACCCTAGCCCGACCCCAAGACAAAATCCAGCCCCTCATTTCTGCAATGCAATATAGTGATAAACACAAATACAGGTTAGTAATCTGCTAAACATACACACTATTAACCCTAGATTTTCTGATCAGTGTTATTTGCTCATCAACATTAACCCATTTATTTAAAGCAGGTAAACGCTGGCATTAAAGTAACACCGATCACGAAATCTAGACTTCAGTGTCCAGACTAATCTCTCTGCACTTTAAGTGTTGAGACCAGATCAGTCTGCCATTTGTTTCCAGAGGCCCAGCCTTGCGAAACCAGAGGTACTGCTGATACTTTTGGTGCATTTTCGTGCTCATCAAGATGAGGATGTCAGGCTTAAAGAAAGGAATATTTTTCCACTTCAATGATCTAGTGTCCGCATTGAACTCTCCCAGTTCAGGTGCAGCATGGGTTAGATGCTGAGTAAAGCTCCCTCTATTCTGTCCACCACTGTTCTTGAATCCCAATGTCAGAAGAGAATCTCCTACTTGCACGGTCACTGAAGAGGAAAATCTCAGCCAAAGTATTCAAAATTGCATATGGAATAGGGACATGGATACTGACTTAATAAAGTTCATATACACCACTGCAATATATAAACCCATCATAATACTAGACTTGTACAAGGAGCCCTTCATCAGTTTCTGGACTATTGGACAACCCAATCAGAAGGGCTACACCTTAGTGTACATCATAATTTGGGACCCTCATGTTATTGTTACCCTTTCTGCTATCTCTTTCCATCTAGAAGGCTTTTCATGTCAGACGACTGGATATGCTCCAGACAGATTCCACTGGGACATGAGGCTCACTGAGTGAGCGAAACCAAAAATTATATTAGGTCATCAGGCTCACCTAGTAAGTGAGTGAGAGGCTTAACTGCAGCAGAAGGTCTGCCAGTCCAACATCATAGACTTTCTTGAGATGATGACAAGCCCAGGGGAAGCCAAATGACATTGTGTACCTTGACTACCAAAAGGCCTTTGATAATGTACTACATGATAGAGACTTTTAAAAACTAAAGTCAGTATATTTCAAGCTATGTCCCAGACATGAATTAGTAACTAGCTAGAGGGATGGAGGGAGAGGGAAGTCGTAAGTGAAGCTAGATTGAGAGATATTAAGTGGTATGCCACAGGAATCCATGCTGGGGCACCTTCTGTTCCTAGTATACATAAATGACCTGGATTCACAGGCTCAGTGAAAAGTACTAAAATTTGGAGCCAGAGAGGAGTGTGGAGTCAAAGGAGGCAGCCAAGATCTTATAAAAAAACCTCAACAGGCTATTGACCTGAGCTGATCAGTGGCAAATTAAGTTCAATTACAAAAATGCAAGGTACTGCATACTGGAAGTAAAAACAGGGGCACGCCTATTTCATGCGTGGGATAGAACCTGCCAAAGAGGAAGCTGAATGGGACCGGGGGTGTTAGTCAACTCGTCATTCATTGTGTCCAAACACTGAGAAACCAATAAATAAAGTGAACAGGATACTGGGTTGTATTGCCAACTAGCTGAGTTCAAATCTCCAGAAATCACACTAAAGCTGTACAGTATTCTGGTCAGGCCACGCCTGAACTACTTAAAAGGGTATGGGGAAAGGAAGGGAGAATGGGACTAAGCTAATAGATCTTTCATAGACCTGGCACAGGCAAAATATGCTGAACAGCCTTGTTCTGTGCTAAACAATTCTATAATTCTATGTACAAATCTGGTCATCTCAACATAAAAGAACCACGCAGGGCTTAAAGGCAATGCAGAGAACAGCAACAAGCTGATCACCGGTGCCAGAGCAAAGAACCATGGGAAATGACTTGCAAAGCTAGGACTGTTAAGTTTCTCAGAAAGGCCCTTATAGAGGTATATAAGATACTTAATGAAATAGAAAAGATAAACCTGGAACAATACTTTCAGATGTGCCAAGCTAGCAGTACAAGAGAGCAAGTTAAGAGCACACAGCACAAAGCATTTCTTTATATAGAGGATGATTAACAGCTTGAATGGGTTGCCAGGAAAAATGGTTGAGGCCAGGACACCAGAGCTATTTAAGAAACACCTAATTGCTGTAATGGGAAAAAGAGAGTTGGTTTTATACAAGGATGAGATCAAATGGGCTGAAAGTCCTTCTTCGTCCAAACCTTCTTTTTGATCTTGTCAGAACAGTCTGCTTATCTGTCCACAGCCCAAAATAGAAACCTGGATTTCAGCTTTCACACTGGCATTCTGCAGAGACTCTTAGGCCGGAATCTTACCAGTGCTGAGAGAATGGGATCGGAGGTGGGTCAGCTGTGAAATTTGAAATGATTGACAGCGGGTCGGAACCCCGCTGTCAACCCGCCACCACGCTAGTCTCCCAGGTGTCGGGTCTGTCAGCGCTGAACAGACCTGACACCAAGCAGCGGGGGAGGCAATTTAGATCATTAGCTGGATTGTTAAGAGGCAATTAAGTATTATTTTAAGCTTACCTTTAGATTTTTAGAGTTCGCCAATGGCTTCCCCACTGCTCGGGGATTACGTGAGGTAAGGAGGTCGGGTGTTGTGTCAGCGTGTAATGATTTACTAACTTGACAGCTGCAAATGGTCTATAAAAGCGCCCATTTCATAGGTCTTCACCGTCCAAGGTTAGAAGCTGTTGCTTACTGCATTTGGAAGACAGATTGAGCTTTATGCAGCTTGCAAGTGTTTGGAGTAAACTCTCTATCCAGTGTCACCTCATTGGAACAACCTCTCTCACCATTGACAGATTGCTTCTGTCATCTCAACCTCACCTGCCATCTATTCCATCAGCGCCCTTGAAAAAATCTCACCTTGATCCTCAGAATCCCACCACGATCAGCCCCAACACCAGCATCACTGGGCACACCAGCAGCACCAATATCAACAACAATCTTATCTGCAATCAACTGATGCTGCACAGGACAGAGGGCATCAGCCCCCGACCACATTGCTGCCCGGGATACCAGGGATGGCCTCACCATGGCCACATTTACTTTGCTTGATGCTGCACACCCTGGCTGCCACATGATGTTCCAGGTTGGCACCACCCCACACCAACACCATAAAGCATCCCTACAATGTCCAAGCCATTCCTTTCACACTCATCACCATTGCGGGGGGTACAATTATGTCTCACTATTCATTGCAACTCACTAAGCTACTTCTGAAGGTGCACACAAATCTGTCCAAGAACTCAAAGTGTATAAAAGAAAGACTTGCATTTATATAGTGCCTTTCACGACCACCGGACGTCTCAAAGCGCTTTACAACCAATGAAGTGCTTTTGAAGTGGAGTCACTGTTGTAATAGTATAGGGGTTACTCAGCAAATATACACACTGTAAAAAGAGTATGAAAACAATACATCCAGCATGCGTTTTGTCCATCATGTCACACTTCTTGTGTCACAGCAGCTGATTGGCTCAAATATCATTTTCATACAAGGGCCATCAGACTACTTCTCCAAAATCAAATCTCTGATGAGCTGTAACTTCCTCCAGCTGAACAGTGGGAAGACCAAAGCCAATATCTTCAGCCACCATCACAAACTCTACTGAATTACTCCAATAAAAACAGAAAATGCTGGAAATATTCAGGTCAGGCAGCATCTGTGGAGAGAGAAACAGAGTTAACGTTTCAGGTTGATAACCTTTCATCAGAATGAAACATTAACTCTGTTTCTCTCTCCACAGATGCTGCCTGACCTGCTGAATATTTCCAGCATTTTCTGATTTTATGTCAATTACTCCAATGGTCTCCTGACCTGCCTCTCATCCTCCATAAACTTCAACTTACCCAAAACTCCGCTACCCGTATCTTCTCCTCCACCAAGTCATGCTTGCCCATCACCCTGTCCTCACTAACCTAAACTGGCTTTCGTTCCCCCAACAACTCAAAATTAAAGTTTTCGTCCTGTGTTTAAATCCCTCCATAGCCTCACCCCTCCCTGTAACCACCTCCAGTCCTACGGCCACACCCACCCCGCTCCCCGCCCCGGAACTCTCGTTCATCTGACTCATCTGTAATGTATCTCCTATCCCTTCCCCCTACCACTGGCAGCCATGCTTTTAGCTACCTAGATTTCAATCTCTAGAATTCTCTCTCAACCTCCTCCCTTGTTTTAAGACCTTCCTTAAAACCCATTTCTTTGACCAAGCTATTGATCACCATTCCTAATCTCTTCTTTGGCTCGCAATCTGTTTTTCCTCATATTTCTACTGCTTAGTCCCATGCTCTGTAATCCTCTCCCTAAGTCCCTCCGCTTCTCAATCTCCCACTTCTCCTTTAAGGTCCTTCTTAAAGCCCACTTCTTTGACCAAGCCTTTCTAATTTCTTCTTCTTTGGCTCAGTGTCCAATTTCCTTACATCTGTGTGAAACGCCCTGCATTAAAGGTACTATGGAAATGCAAGTTGTTGTATAAAACATCCGAGACAAAGTAAAGCATGAAATTTTCAACTTTGTCTGAAGTAATTTTCTTGAAAAAACCATTGAGGTTACTATGTTTAAGGATTGTCTACAATATGTTACACATGTGACAAATAAAACTTTAAACAATGCCAAATTTTGAAGTGCAATTTTTACATTTTGTTATGTATTCTAAATGGTTACAGCAGCTGGACTTGAAAACAATACATGTTCATATAAACATAAGGGACTGTACCATGAGTTGACTTTGGGGGGAAATTCTGAACTAAAGTTCTGAATTTCACATATTTTACCAAAATGTTCTGCTTACGTATATTAAGAACTGTTGCAGAAATAAAGATGCAAATATAAAAAAAATTACACTAAAGTTTATTTCTTGGCAATCACTATAAAAGCCACACCCTGAACAGTAACTATGGTATTTATTTATCTACTGGCAATGTGTACAGAAAACATTATGGCACCAAAAATCAATAGGCTGCAATCCCAGCGTAAGCATGTCTGCCAGTGCCCTCCAGCACTGACCCTTCCATCTTTAAAGGGACCGCACACTTAGACTGCAAATTAGAGGGAACATTGGGTGGTACCCAATCTCCTCCCTCTCCCAAGACATCATCCACCTCCCCTTTGGTCCCATGTGTAAAGAGACCGACACAGATTTCTTTTTAAATGTTTATTTTTCTAGGGAGGTTCAGGCAACTCCCCTCACCTGGAACCCATATGCTGGGGCCCACCTGCGCCTCATCTCTCTCTGTGTATCGGCTCAATTAATATGCTGGGTTCCTTCTGTGCTAATTAAACGGGAACCCCCGGTGTAGGGAATCCCCAACCCCTTGGCGTCATTGCATTGTAATGGGCAAGCAGAGGTTCTACCTTTTACAAGGCCAACTGGGAACTCCCTCGGTCAGCGGCCACCTGGCATAACTGGGTCCCTGTTGTTTTCCAAAGAATTCCGCTGGAACTATGGCAGGAGTCTGGCGGAGCTCTTGGGTAAATTTGGAGCAAATGTTTATTTTCTAGGAACCAACTGAAAAACACTTCGCTCTCCCTAGGGAGACCACCTTTTATAAACTTTTTCAAATGTTCTCATTGGAGATGTGGATCACCCACTTCTATACCCCAGTAATCTACTCCCCCCTCCCACAATAGCATAACCTCTAAATCACTAAGAAACACCGCAGGACATCTGAAAATATATATCCATGTCTATCTGTGCTTTAAAAGGTACCGCAGAAGAGGCCTGTTACAAAAACTAAGGCACAAGGACTGTATGGACAGAGAGGTGGCTCGGGTCACAAAGCTAAGACTATGGGTAAATGGATGTTTTCGGATTGGTGTGATGTGCTCCCTGGATTTGCGCTGGGACCTCTTTTGTTTTTCATTTATATAAATGATTGGAACATAGGCACAAGAATTATAATATCAAAGTTTACTGAATTAGGGGACATGACAAACTGTGAAGAATGCAGAAGGCTGTAGGAGGGCACAGACAGGTTAGCTAACAGGGCAGATTGGTGACAGATGCAGTTAACACAGAGAAATATGAAGCAGTACATTTTGGAATAAGAACAGTGAAATAGTTAAGATTCTTAATAGAGGGAGGAACAGAGGTCTAGAGGCGAAGATACCTAAATCTTTAAAGGCAGAGTATAGCTGTAAAGTACTATAAAAGAGGCAAATGGGTTTCTGAGTTTTACACAAAAGAGCATGGAACATTAAAGAAAGGAAATTATGTTGAATTTGTACAAGACATTGTATGGCAACAGTTGAAGTACTGCATGCAGTTCTGTGCATCACATTATAGAGAGGATACTTGAGCCATGGAAAGGCTACAGCAAAGATTCACTAGAATGATACCAGGAATGAAAGATTATAGGTTTTACAAAAGGCTTTAAAATTGGAGCTTTTCGCATTAGAACAGAGAGTGATATAGAAGAATCTAATAGAGGTTTCCAAAATTATGAAAGGTCTTTAGAGAGTAAGCAGTTAAAGATGTTTTCACTGGTTTGCGAATTGGTAGCAAGTGTCACAGACTCGGGATTATCATTAGAAGAATAAAACGGAAGTTAGAAGATTTCTTTTCACACGGGGTCATTAGCACATGGAATACTTTACTACAAGTGGCTATCAAGTCAGACATAACAATATAAAAGGATATGAGTAAAGGGTAAGGAAATAATATTAGAGTAGATAGCCTCTGATGAAGACATAACATCAGCACAGGCACAATGGGCTGAACGGCCTCCTTCTATGCTGTGATTTATATGATGCTATCTATAATATATTAAACGTCTTGCATATGGCACACATTTCCTGTCCACGTGAAGCTTACTTCCTTTATCACAATTTTTGAGTTGTGCTTCCTATGTCAATATTTATAATGGCAAAACCTTATATCAACATTTTATACTGGTAAAATCGTATGTTTACATTTGCTGTCATGCTGCAGTTGCCAGCCTTTGGACACTAGGTGCCGCTTATGCCGTGACACTTTAGTCGCAGGCCTCTAGACATGAAGTGGTACTGTGGCACAAGGTCATAGTCATAACGGCACAGAAGGAGGCCATTCGGCCCATCGAGTCCGTGCTGCCCCTCTGTAGAGCAATCCAGTCAGTCCCATTCCCCCGCTCTATCCCCGTAGCCCTGCAAGTTTATTTCCCTCAAGTGCCTATCCAGTCTCCCCTTGAAAACATTGAGTGTCTCCGCTTCCACCACTTCCGTCGGCACCAAGTTCCAGTTCCTCACCACTCGCTGCATAAAAAGGTTATTCCTCACGTCCCCCCTGTATCTCTTGCCCAAAACCTTAAATCTGTGTCCCCTAGTCCTTGTACCATCACCTAGCGGGAACAGCCTTTCCCCGTCTAGCCTATCCAAACCCGTCATAATCTTGTACACCTCTATCAAATCACCCCTCAACCTCCTTTGCTCCAATGAAAACAAATCCAGCTTCTCCAACCTGTCCCTGTAGCTAGGATCCCCCAGACCCGGAACCATTCTGGTAAATCTCCTCTGCATCCTCTCAAGGGCCTTTACATCCTTCCTAAAATGTGGTGACCTGAACTGGATGCATTACTCCAGTTGTGGCCTAACCAGCGCTTTGTAACGGTTCAGCTTAACCTCTCTACTTTTGTACTCAATACCTCTATTTATGAAGCCCAAGATCCCATATGCTTTGCTAACCACTCTCTCAATATGTCCTGCCACCTTCAGGGATCTATGCACATTAACTCCCAGGTCCCTCTGTCCCTGCACACTCTTTAAAACTGTGCCATTAAGTGTATATTGCCTCTCCCTGTTCCTTCTGCCAAAATGCATCACCTCACACTTGTCTGTATTAAATTCCATCTGCCACTTGTCTGCCCATTCTGCTCGCCATTCTATGTCCTATTGCAATCAATTGGTATCATCCTCACTGTTTGCCGCACCCCCAAGTTTGGTGTCATCGGCAAATTTAGAAATTCTACTCTGTATTCCAATATCCAGGTCATTTATATGTATCAAAAAAAGCAGTGGCCCCAGCACTGACCCTTGGGGAACACCACTGTCTACCATCCTCCAGTCTAAAAAACAGCCATTTACCACAACTCGCTGTTTTCTGTCCTTAAGCCAATTCCTTATCCAAGCTGCCACTGACCCACCTATTCCATGAGCCTCAATTTTGTTAACCAACCTTCTATGTGGTACTTTGTCAAACGCTTTCTGAAAATCCATGTAGACAACATCCATTGCATTCCTTTCATCAATCCTCCCTGTTACTTCATCAAAAAATTCAATTAGATTAGTCAAACACGATCTGCCTTTTACAAATCTGTGTTAGCTCTCCTTAATTAGCTTAAACCTCTCCAAGTGCCCGTTAATTTTTTCCTTGATTATTGTTTCTAAAACTTTACCCACCACTGATGTTAAACTGAGCGGCCTGTAGTTACTAAGATTGTCTTTACACCCTTTCTTGAACAATGGTGTCACATTTGCCACTTTCCAATCCTCAGGCACCTCCCCCGCCTCTAGGGAAGATTGGAAAATTATGGCAAGCCCTTCCGCTATCTCCTCCCCCAATTCCCTTAGCAACCTGGGATGCAAGCCATCTGGACCAGGCGACTTATCCACTCTAAGCATACCCAGCCTTTCTAGTACATCCTGTCTATCTATTTTCACCCCTTCCATTGCTTCTACCTTTTCCACTTCTACCAATATTTTGTCAGCATCCACCTCCTTAGTAAACACCGATACAAAGTACTCATTGAGTATTCTAGCCTTGCCCTGCGCCTCTAAGCATATATCACCTTCTTTGTCCCTAATAGGCCCCACCCCACCTCTTACTACCCGCTTACTGTTTACATGCTGGGTTCCCTTTTATACTAACCGCCATTCTACTCTCATATTCTCTCTTTGTCAATCTTATTTTCATCTTCATTTCCCCTTTCAACTTATTGTATTTGGTCTAGTTCTCCCTTGAAGAATTCACCTGACATGCATCATACACCCTCTTTTTTTGTTTCATCATCTTCTCTCTCTCCCTCGTCATCCAAGGAGCCCTTGCTTTGGTTCCCTTACCCTTCCCTCTTGTTGGAATGTACCTAGCCTGTACTTGGAACATCTCCTCCTTAAAGATCACCCATTGTTCCGTTACAGTTTTTCTTGTCAGTCTTTGGTTCCATTTTACCCTGGCTAGATCCTTTTGCATCCCATTGAAGTTAGCCCTATTCCAGTTTAGAAGTTCCACTCTAGATATTCCTTGCTCCTCTCCATTGCTAATCTAAATCTTATGATACGATGATCACTCGTACCCAAGTGTTCTCCCACAGACACTTGGTCGACCTGGCCCACTTCATTCCCCAGCACCAGATCCAGCAATGCCTCCTTCCTAGTTGGGCCAAGAACATACTGGTCAAGGAAATTCTCCTGAACACATTTCAGAAATTCCTCCCCATCCTTTCTTATACCCTAGCATTATCCCAATCGATATTTGGGTAATTAAAGTTCCCCAATATCACCACTCTATAGTTCTTGCATATCTCTGCGATTTCCCTGCAGATTTGCTCCTCTACCTCCCTCTCACTATTTGGAGGCCTATAGAATACCCCCAATAGTGTGATCATACCCTTTTTGCTTCTCAACTCTAACCAAATGGATTCTGTCCTTGTCCCCTCAAGAACATCCTCCCTTTCCAACACTACAATGTCTTCCTTAATCAGCACTGCCACCCCACCTCCCTTTTTTCCTTCCCTATCTTTTCTGAACACCTTGTACCCTTGAATATTAAGGGGTAAAAATTGAGTCGCGCCCCATTTGGGGCGCTAACCTCGCCGGGGCGCGACTTTTAGCGCCCCGAAAAAATTAGCGGCCCCGCGCCGGAACTTCAGTGGTTGCGCCCCAAGAGGGAAGCGGGGCGCCACTGGAAGCACCCCGCATCCCTCTTGGGGCGCTGCGAGTGAATATCCTGGCGCTACGTGCCGCAGCGCCACGCGCTGCGGCACGTCGCGCCGCGGTATTGCAGGCCTTCCTCCCCTTCTTAAAGGGGAGGGACCCTGCGCAGCGCGAACCGGGGCCCAGCTGGGCCCCCAGGGATCGGGAGTGCCGGCAAAAGAGCCCGGCACTCAAGAGAAGTGCCGGGCTCTTGGAGCGCAGCCGGCACTTCACGGTGGGGGGGCTTCACGGGGGCCGGGGACAGCAACGGGGGCAGGTGCTGGCAGGCGGCCAGCAACAAAAATGGCCGCCTGCCACCTCCCCTTTAAATATCGCCGCCCCGGCCGCACGTACGCCTCCCTGAACCCGTCGGACATAGCGTCTGGCGGTAAATCAGGGGGCGCGACTGAAGATCACGGCCGGGGCGCGAGCGGGGTGCTGCGCACGGCGATGACGTCATCGCCGGCGGCGCAGCGCCACAGGGCGCTACCGGCTGCCGCCGCCGCTAACCTCCCACTAAATTTTTCGGGAGGCGTGGGCGGCGCTGCGCCCGGGCGTTAGCTGCTTTACGCCCCATTAGCGCCCTCTTAAGGCGCTAACGGGAGGCGCAAGCAGCTGAATTTTTCCCCCTAAGTGTCCAATCCTCACTGTTTTTAAGCCACGTTTCCGTTATTGCCACAACATCATATTGCCACACGGCTAATTGTGCTTGTAGCTCACCAACCTTATTCACCACACTTTGTGCGTTTACATACAGTCATTCTAAACCCATTTTTGAATTTTTCATAGTCTTTCTTAGTCTGCTCCTATCTAATATGGTACTACTTCCGCCTCTAGTACTACTTACTTCTCTAGTACTATCCAACATACTCACTCTGTTATGCACCTTATTCCTCTTTTCTACTCCTATATGCTGGTGCCCATCCCCCTGCCAAGCAAGTTTAAACCCTCCCCAACAGCACTAGCAAACCTCCCCGTGAGAATATTGGTCCCGGTTCTGTTGAGGTGTAACCTGTCCGGCTTGTACAGGTCCCACCTTCCCCAGAAACAGTCCCAATGCCAAAGGAATCTAAAGCCCTCCCTCCTGCACCATCTCTCCAGCCACGCATTCATCTGTTCTATCCTCCTATTCCTGTAATCACTAGCACGTGGCACCGGGAGTAATCCGGAGATTACTACCTTTGAGGTCCTCCTTTATAATCTCTTTCCTAGCTCCCGATAGTCTGCCTGCAGGACCTCATCCCTCTTTCTGCCTATGTCGTTGGTACTGATATGGACAATGACCTCTGGCTGTTCACCCTCAGAGTGTCCTGAAGCCGCTCAGTGACATCCTTGACCCTGGCACCAGGGAGGCAACATACCATCCTGGAGTCAAGTCTGCGGTCGCAGAAACGCCTATCTGTTCCCCTCACTAATGAATCCCCTATCACTATTGCTCTTCCACTCTTCTTCCTTCCCCCCTGTGCCCAGTTTTGGGGTGCTTTTAAGACTGTTTTTGCATGTTTTACACCGGATTTTCAACTTTTTCATCAGATTTTCTGGGTACCAGAACCCCCTCCACCCACCCGATCCATTTGTAGCTGCTCAAAAATAGGCCTTGGGTGGCAGCCTACCTGCTTTGCGCCTGCTCTATGTAGTCTGGCTTCGAACCTACCACTTGGACTTAGCCACCCAACCCGTTTGCTCCCACCAGACTGGCGTTGGGGACACTACCACTCCCCGTTTCATATTCTTTTTAGTAGTGGTCGGCTGTCAATCCTATCATCTCAAAACTCGCCCCATCCCCGACCCGACCCTTCAGTCATGCATGACCTCGCATCTTGACCACTTCACCCACCCCCAGATTTACTCATATCCATTCTTCCCCCTCGGAGCTTTCTTCCAAGCATCCGATCTTTGTGCTGACTAACTGAAACTTTTATCAGTTGAATCCTTTACAAGAGCTTAAAGTGATAGCACTATACAAATATATAGTATTAACTCCTTAAGTGCCTTAGCAATCTAATAGCCCCTCTCGTTACTTCAGTAACTTTAAAGATGCTTTTATTTTTTTTTATCCTCATCTTTCATGTCGCTGCAAATGGTGCTACAAAGTACACCACAGGGAGACCGTTTATGTAGTGACAGAGATGGCAAAACGAACATGTCCTCCAAATCACCGTAACTCCCAGAATAACATCTAACATAAACATAATTTGACTTCTTCAGTCACTATAAGTCAATGGCCCTGATAATAACTCATAAAACAGCGTAATGTCTGACTCACAGTGCGTAATGCCACAATAGATCCGATATCTTATAAAAATGATAATTCTAGCAAGCACGTTCTGTCTGTCACACTTCAGATGACATACTGCACTAAGTCTAGGAAATTATGGTGTGAGTGACTTATGCAATTACTTACGTCACGCCATAATTTCCTGGGACTTTTGCTCCGCTCCGCCGAGACCCTTGCCGGAACAGTTAAAACATAGGGCCAAATTTTGCTGTCAAAATAACAAAATAATAATGGCACTCACTGTTATTTATGTGCAAATGGTAGAGCAACTTCAGGCGAGGGGGAGATGCATGATTAACCACAGATATCTCAAACTTTCTGTCCGTGTTGCACTGCTCTTCCGTTAGCTTCACAAAAACGGCATCTTGCTGCCTGCCTCACCATGCAAATACATTGAATGGTGTGAAGTTGGTGTATTTGCGCGGGAGATACGAAATAAACTCCCCAAAGAAAATTAAGTCATTTCAAGTCTTTTAACAATGTGATAAGTGTTAATTACTGCCAATCAACCTCTCTGGCACTGAAAATTAACCATTACAAGTGTGGAGTCTCATTCCTTCAGGTTTTAATTGTTGTTGGAGATTTTTAAAATGCAAAATTTAAAAAACATTTTTTTAAATTTACTTTTCCTTTCTGACTTTCCCACCCGACCCGCCACCGATCCCGCCCGCTGACCTGCTGGAAAATTCTGGCCTTTTTGTCAGTTTCACAAAATCCAGGGTCAGTCACGGATCCTCAGGATTGGATTCTGAGAATAATTACATCGCATTGTGCGTCAGCAGCAATGACATTCATCTCATTACACTTACCGACAAATTATAGGCCAGTAATAGTTCTTGAAAGTAAACTGAAGGAAAGCGGGTACTGGAAAAGGAAGACTGATTGTCACTTTCATTGAACTAATTCACTGGAATTGGAAATTACGCAGAATGGGTTCTGAACGTGGAAAATAGATTTGATCTCAGCCAGGTTCATTTACTGACAAGACATCCAGTCAGAAGTGAAATTAACCACACACCATCCCGAGTTGGACATATATCCCTACCTAACAGCATTGTGGGAGTACCATCACCACACGAACTGCAGCGGTTCAAGGGCAACTAGGGGTGGGAAATAAATGCCAGCCTTGCCAGCGAAGCCCACATCCCGAGAATTAAAAAAAAAATGTGTAACAATAATGATCAGCCCTTGTTTTTGCACCGTGCCAATTATAAGCAACGAGAATTAATTACAAAATAAGAACAGCCTAACTCTATTTATAATCAGCTCAGGTAAAGGTAAAGAATTGGAACATATAAAAATGGGAAGCCTGCCTGAATAGTTTTACTTTTATGAAAGCATTAAATAACCTGTTCTGTTCTGTGTCAGGCCCCGGCAGCTTAGATGCGTATTGGACATTGGCTTCCCAGTTTCGGACTCGTCGCTATGCTCGCTGCGGCATATTCTAATCAGTGTCCAGCAAATTTTATCGGAAATTCACCACTGGAGGATCGGAAGCACAGCGGTTTAACCTATGGCGTTCCGCACTAATATTGCCGTTGCAGCAAATTCCGGGCCATTGAAACCACAATATCTTCACCTCTTAATTGACCTTCCCACAAACAAAGCCAGGTTTGTAATTTCCTGCTTGAACAGCAATTGCCCTTTGAATGAACTGACCTAGTGTTTGTTTAACATTTATTAGACTTTGTATCTTTAAAGGAACACATACATACACTTTGGCCGAAGTATAAAGCACTAGTTTAAATTTCCTACCCACCCCAATGACTTTTAGCAGATCTGAAACGGTCACGGCACAAAGATGCACGCAGACGCACTCTGCCGCATCCCTCCCACTTGCCACCTCCCAGTGGGCAGACCCCAAGATCTAAAATGTGCCTGTCTATACATGTGCGCAAATTACATTAAAATGGGGGAAATAGGGCCTCTGGTGTTTGTCCCGATTAAACTGGGGCCATCTCTCAGGCCCTGGCGTCCAGAGTGGTAAGTCAATGGAGGGGGCGTCGAGTGTTCTTTGGAGCAATGCCTGTGCAAGCACTTTTATATTATGGGCATGCACAGGCCTCATCAGTGAAAGTTTGGAGGCTGCCTCTTGCTCACACTGCAGCAGGGCCAACATGAGCCAGTCTGGCAAAACTCTCTGGCAGAAATCGGGAGACTGCCTCCTGCATGCAAATATGGGCTGGCAATATGACTTGGATCATAGGGCTTCTGTGGGCGGGCAGAAATCCCCACTGGAGATGTGGCCCCCCCCATAAGGAAGTCTAGGCAATTGTGAATTTTACATGATATATTCCTATCCCCATAAACCAGCAGATTCTATGACATAACATAATTGGAGATTCATATTTATTATAAACTGTGCATATGTTCACACTTCTTAGCCATCGCACTTTGCAAATTAACAATCAGCATTCAGAATGAAAATAACCAATTAGGAATTTCACACAATAACAGATGAACAATCACCAATCTGCATTCTACCAATAAAAGAAAGGAAAAGCACAACCAAGCAAATCACTTCAAATATGTTTTTCAAAATCCTTTCAGCGGCCATTTCTTCACAGTACCTTAAATGCATAGGCTTCAAAATCAACTTTGTGACACAATAAACGTACAAAACATGTACATCAGAAAACTATCACCAATAAAACCTTTTGAATTCTATTTTCTGCCGTTGAATCTCTTAATGCACATATTTTCCTGGGAGGCCTCAACATTTCCCAGAAGCTTGGAACTATAGTATGAGGCTCAATCCGCTTTTACTACTCTTTTCAGTGGATGCTTTTGCCCATTTTCCCGTTTTGTATATTGCACAAATTTGAAATTGCCTTGAGCACAAACAATGAGATCCACGGCCGGAATTTTCTGGGGTCCGTGCGGGCGCGATTGGAGGCGGGTCAGGTGGGAAATTTGAAAAATCTTGCAGCGGGTCAGGAACCCGATGTCATCCCGTCCCCACGTGCCTTTCCCTTGGGCGCGTTTGCTGGTGCGGCAGCGATCTGAACGACAGAGGCGGGCGAGCTAAATTAAATCATTATTAGGTACTTGTCAGACCCTTAAGAGTCTTTTTAACCCTACCTTTCAAATTTCACTGGATGACCACAGGAATCAGACAGCTCGGGAACTACGTCTGTCAAACTGAGGCGGAAGTTGAGTGGCCATTGATCCAGCTGATTAGTGCACAGCATGGAAAGTACAATAAAAACTCCCACCTCACAGCTGCTCACTTTCCTCAGGCAGAAGCATTGCTGACAGCATTGCAAGCACAGATTTAGCTTTCTACAGGCTGCAAGTGTTTCCAGCAAAGTCGGGATGCATCCAGTGTCACCTCATTGTTAGAACCTATCAACTTATTGACAGATTGCTTCTCTCATCTCTACTTGACCTGCCATCTACTCCATCAGCATGGCTGCTGTCTATACTGTCTCACCTTGGTCCTCAGAATCGTACCACGATGAGCCCCAAGACCAGCAGCACTAGGCATCTATCTGATGCTGCACAGGACAGAGGGCATCAGCGCAGGGTTACACAGCGCCGGAGGCGATACCCCCAACACAGGGTATACAGGCAGAGGATGAGCTTCCTCAACATGACTGAGCAGCAGTGCCAAAGGAGGCTCAGGCTATCGCACCAGGTCGTCGCAGACATTTGCACATTGCTGGAGCAAGACCTGCAACCCAGAGGAGCGGGTGGCCATGCCTTACCAGTGGCTGTCAAAGTCACCAGCACCCTCAACTTCTTCGCTTCAGGCTCCTTCCAGGAATCTGCAGCAGATATTTGCGGCATCTTGCAGTCGGCTGCCCACAGATGCATCACACAGGTCACCGATGTCCTCTCTCACAAGTCAGCCAATTATATCAACTTTGCCACTGATGAAGCCAGTGTTACTGAGCGGGGGCTCAGCTTTGCCACTCTGGCTGGCTTCCCACAGGTGCAAAGCATCATTGACTGCACACATGTGGCTATCATCACCCAAGAGTGTTTGTCAACTGCAAGGGCTTCCACTCCCTCAATGTGCAGCTCGTCTGCAACCATAGGAAGATCATCATGCATGTATGCACCAAATTCCCATGCAGCTGCCATGACTCCTTCGTCCTGCGCCAGTCCACCCTCCCTCAGCTCTTCACTCCTCCAAACAGACTTTCCGGCTGGCTGCTTGGAGACAAGGGCTAGCCACTGAAGACGTGGCTCATGACACCCTTGGGGATGCCAAGTACTGAGGCTCAGGAGAGATATAATGAAAGCCACATTTCCACCAGATGTGTCATAGAGCAAACAATAGGCATGCTGAAGATGCGCTTCAGATGCCTTGACAGATCTGGATGAGCCCTTCAGTTTGCACCAGCCAGGGTCTCCAGAATCGTCGTTTTCTGCTGCGTCCTGCACAACATAGCGCAGCAACGAGGATTAGCGCTGCATGAGGAGCAAGGCACTGAGCGCACAGCCTCTTCAGAGGAGGAGGAGGAGGAGCAGGAGGAAGCTGCGGTCCAGATCCCACCAGCAGCCGAGCACATTGCTGCCCGGGAGGCCAGGGATGGGCTCATCATGGCAAGAACTTTATGCATTACATCCATATGGCTGCCACTTGCTGCGCCAGGTTCGCACCACCCCACAGCAACACGATAAAGGATCCCTACAATGACCAAGCCATTCCTTTCACACTGACCACCATTGCTGGAGGTAACATTATGTCTCACCATTCACTTCAACTCAGTAAACCACTTCCAAAGGTGCACACAAATTTGTCCATAACTGGAAAATGGTGAAAATAAAGATTTTTATGTGTGACTTTACAGTAATGGAAACTTTACACAATCATTTAACAAAACACCCAAGCAGCTACCCTTGTGAATCTACTTGTGTTTCATCTTTCTCTTACGCGTGCTTCTACGAGGTTCTACCCGTGGCTTCAGCAGAGGTAGAGGCACCTGCACACTTCCCTGCTGCGACTGCTTAGACGCTTTTGGCGGGCATCCTCTGGATTTTGGAGCCTCTGATGGACCCACCAAAGTCTGCTCCTCCTGCGACTGTGCAGGGGCAGACTCGGCCATCGCTGTCCCAGGAGGCATCTGGGGCTCTGACTGAGGAGGTGGCAACGGGGGAGAAATGTAAGCGCTTTGAGAGGAGCCCCCACTTCCATGTCCCCTCTCACCATCATCCCTCTCATGGGCCCCCCGCACTTCCCTGCTAGCAAGGAGCTGGAAAGCACCTTGCTGCACAGCAGTGGGGCTATGAGGACCCACGTCTACCTTGACATCCCTCCTAGAGAGGAGGTCTATGAGCGTCTGCCATCTATTCTCCATAGAGACCATGTGCTCCTGTGAGTGGCGCATTAGCTGCTCCATGCAGGTGGCCATCCTATCCATGGAAGAGCCTACAGTCACCATCGCCTGTGACATGGTGGTGTTCATGTTGGTGATGGACTCCTCCATTCTCTGCACATTTGCAGACATCACGCTCGCAAAACCTGTCAAAGCCTCCTGCACTTTTTGCTTCACCTCCAGGATCACCCTCTTTCTGGATGGCCCCTGAGGCTCAGCGTCTGCATGCAGCTGAGCAGAGCTAGGAGCGTCCTGCACCCTCTGGCGAGGAGTCTCCACTGCTGTCCCTGTCTCCACCATCTCCTCTTGCTCACTTGTGAGTTGTGAGACACCAGGTGACAACACTATTCTATCTCGTGTGGGACCCACCGAGTTGTGCGTATCTGTACTGGTGCTGGGTGCGTTTATGTCTGGTGACGGTTTGCCCTCAGAGGCTGGAGGCTCTTCTGCGGAGTCGTCTTCCTCTTCCTTCTGGACGGTGGCGGGTGGACTCTTAATGGACCTGTGGGAGAGTAAAAAGATGAGTTAGATATGTCATATGAAGAATGGGTACAGATACCGTTATGCACAAGATGACCATTCAGTGGCTGCTGACATCAGTCCCCATACGTATGCCATGTAACTGTATGATATGTAATTCTGACAGGTTGCTGAGATGTCCCCCTCTCTCCGTCTCCCACTCTCTCCGTCTCCCACCTCCAGCTGCTCGGCGACTCCATAAACTTCCAAGGCAGCATCCTCTGCTGATGTTAGCGTCACCAATGGTGGCGTTCCACCTCCAGTTCTCTCCCTCTCCCTCTTCTTGTGGGCTCTCTTTTCCTGCGAGGGAAAGAAGAGAAGGTTGAGTGAGAGTGATGGAATGACGTATAAGGAATGGATGGGTTACATCTTCAGAGGGAGACTATGATGGAGTGGGGTGCCCAAGCCAAGTGGCCTCCTTGTGTGTTGTTAGTTTGCATGATTGCATTAGGATGAGGGTGAGTGTGAGGGGTGACTAGTCAGATAGGGATGTGATAATGTAGATAGAGAGGGATAGGTGGACGTGCAAGGTATGTTGGTGTGAGTAAGGATGGGCAGCAGCAGGGTTGGGAAGGCAGAGTGATGGGGATGCGATGAGAGGCACAGCAGGATGAAGTTGAGTGTGGCTTTGTACTCACCTTTCCTGATCTAATGAGATCATTGAAACGTTTCCGGCACCGCACCAAGGTCCTCCTGACAACATCCCTGCTGTTTACCTTCTCTGCTATGTGGAGCCAGGCTCATTTGGTCTCCTGGGGAGGTCTCTTCCGCCCATTAGAAGGGAAGAGGACCTCCCTGCGTGTTCTGACACCCTTCACAAGCATGTGGAGGGAGTCATCGGAGAACCTGGGTGCAGCCCTCTGTCTCAGTGCAGTCATATTTGGCACTCTTTCCAGCAGTCCAATTGTGCAGTGTGCTGCCTGCACACTCCTAGATGAACCTTCAAATGCAATGTGGCCATGGCTCTTTTAAATATCCCGGCTGAAAATGCGTCATCGCTGACGTCGTCAGACCCGCGCCATTTAATTGGGCCGGGTAATGCACAGGGCGGCCTTAATAAGCCCCATTAACGCAAAGTCGCTCTGAGGAGCGGCATGGAATCAGGAACAGGGTCGTAGCCCGCCCACACCCAACCTGCCCAGGTACGGAAAATTCCGGCCCACATGTCAGCAGCTGTTGAACATATAGTCACATGTCTGTGGCCTCTACCCTTCAATAATGCATGCACGTTACTTCTACCTTATGCTCACACGTGTGCAGCCTCTAACAGCCTGTTCACTTCCATCTTGCATGTGTGACCTACACCCGAATGATCTACACCGATGCCCAGTTGGGTTCTGCCAGAACCACTCAGCTCCAGACCTCATTACAGCCTTTGTCCAAACATGGACAAAAGAGTTGAATTCCAGAGGTGAGGTGAGAGTGACTGCCCACTTCTGACCTTATGATGGAGGGAGTGACTGCCCTTGACATCAAGGCTGCATTAGACCGAGTGTGGCATCAAGGAGCCCTAGTAAAATTGAAGTCAATGGGAATCAGGGAGAAAACTCTCCACTGGCTGGAGTCATACCTAGCTCAAAGGAAGATGGTTGTGGTTGTTCGAGGCCAATCATCTCAGCCTCAGGACACCACTGTAGGAGTTCCTCAGGGCAGTATCCTAGACCCAGCAATCTTCAGCTGCTTCATCAATGACCTTCCCTCCATCATAAGGTCAGAAGTGGGGATGTTCGCTGGTAATTGCACAATGTTCAGTTCCATTCGCAACTCCTCAGATAATGAAGCAGTCTATGCCCGCATGCAGCAAGACCTGGACGACATTCAGGCTTGTGGTTATGTTACTGGACTAATAATCCAGAGACCTTGGACTAATAATTCAATAGACGTGGGTTCAAATCCCACCACTGCATCCAGGGAACTTAAATTCAGTTAATTAAATAAATCTGGAATAAAAAGCTAGTATCAGTAATGATGACCATGACCATAAAACTATCGTAAAAACCCATCTGGTTCACTAATGCCCTTTAGGGAAGGAAATCTGCCGTCCTTACTCCAGACTCACAGCAATGTGGTTGACTCTTAACTGCCCTCTGAAATGGCCTAGCAAGCTACTCAGTTGTAACAAACCTCTACGAAAAAAGAATAAAACCGGACAGACCACCCAGCTTCGACCTAGGCACCAGCTTCGGACACGACAACGGCACGCCCAGTCAAAGCTGCAAAGTCCTCCTCATTAACATCTGGGGACTTGTGCCAAAATTGGGAGAGCTGTCCCACAAACTAGTCAAGCAACAGCCTGACATAGTCATACTCACAGAATCGTACCTTTCAGCCAATGTCCCAGACTCATCCATCACCAACCCTGGGTATATCCTGTCCCACCGGTGGGGATGATCGCTGATGATTGCACAGTGTTCAGTTCCATTTGCAACTCCTCAGATGATGAAGCAGTACATGCCCGCATGCAGCAAGGCTTGGACGACATTCAGACTTGGGCCGATAAGTGGCAAGTAACATTCGCGCTACAGAAGTGCCAGGCAATGACTATCTCCAACAAGAGAGAGTCTAACCACTGTCCCTTGACATTCAACGGCATTACCATCGCCAAATCCCCCAACATCAACATCCTGGTGTTCACCATTGACCAGAAACTTAACTGGACCAGCCACATAAATACTGTGGCTACAAGGGCAGGTCAGAGACTGGGTATTCTGTGGCGAGTGTCTCACCTCCTGACTCCCCAAAGCCTTTCCACTATCTACAAGGCACAAGTCAGGAGTGTGATAGAATACTCTCCACTTGCCTGGATGAGTGCAGCTCCAACAACACTCAAGAAGCTCGACACCATCCAGAACAAAACACCCAGCTTGATTGGCACCCCATCCTCCACCTTAAACATTCACTCCCTCAATCACCAGTGCACCGTGGCAGCAGTGCGTACCATCTACAAGATGCACTGCAGCAACTTACCAAGGCTTCTTCAACAGCACCTCCCAAACCTGCGACCTCTACCACCTAGAAGGACAAGGGCAGCAGGCGCATGTGAACACCATCGCCTCCAAGTTCACTTCCAAGTCACACACCATCCTGACTTGGAAATATATTGCCATTCCTTCATCGTCGCTGGGTCAAAATCCTGTAACTCCCTCCCTAACAGGACTATGGGAGTACCTTCACCACACGGACTGCAGCAGATCAAGAAGGCGGCTCACTACCACCTTCTCAAGGGCAATTAGTGATGGGCAATAAATGCTGGCCTTGCCAGCGACGCCCATATCCCATGAACGAATTTAAAAAAATGCATGATTCAACCTGTACAAGTCACAAATGACATCCTTTGTGACTGTGACAAAGGTAAACTATCCCTCCTCGTCCTTCTTGACTTGTCTGCCGCCTTTGACACGGTTGACCACTCCATCCTTCTCCAACGCCTCTCCACCGTCATCCAGCTGGGTGGGACTGCACTCGCCTGGTTCCATTCTAATCTATCTAATCGTAGCCAGAGAATCACCTCCAACGGCTTCTCTTCCCACTCCCGCATCGTTAGCTCTGGTGTCTCCCAAGGATCTATCCTTGGCCCCCTCCTATTTCTCATCTACATGTTGCCCCTTGGTGACGTCATCCGAAAACACAGTGTCAATTTCCACATGTACGCTGACGACACCCAGCTCTACCTCACTACCACTTCTCTCGACCCCTGCACGGTCTCTAAATTGTCAGACTGCTTGTCCGACATACAGTTCTGGATGAGCAAAAATTTTCTCCAATTAAATATTGGGAAGACTAAAGCCATTGTTTTCAGTCCCTGCCACAAACTCCATTCCCTAGCCACTGATTCCATCCCTCTCCCTAACATCTGTCTGAGGCTGAACCACACTGTTCGCAACCTTGGTGTCATATGTGACCCTGAAATGAGCTTCCGACCACATATCCGCAGTATAACAAAGACCGCCTATTTCCACCTCCGTAACATCGCCCGTCTCCACCCTCTGAGGCTGAACCACACTGTTCCCAACCTTGGTGTCATATGTGACCCTGAAATGAGCTTCCGACCACATATCCGCAGCATAACAAAGACCGCCTATTTCCACCTCCGTAACATCGCCCGTCTCCACACTTGCCTCAGCTCATCCGCTGCTGAAACCCTCATCCATGCCTTTGTTACCTCTAGACCTCCTGGCTGGCCTCCCACATTCTACCCTACGTAAACCTGAGGTCATCCAAAAATCGGCTGCCCGTGTCCTAACTCGCACCAAGTCCCGTTCGCCCATCACCCCTGTGCTCGCTGACCTACATTGGCTCCCAGTTAAACAGCACCTCGATTTCAAAATTCTCATCCTTATTTCCAAATCCCTCCGTGGCCTCGCCCCTCCCTATCTCTGTAATCTCCTTCAGCCCCACAACCTCCCGAGATATCTGCGCTCCTTTAATTCTGCCCTCTTGAGTATCCCTGATTATAATCGCTCAATCATTGGTGGTCGTGCCTTCTGTTGCCTGGGCCCTAAGCTCTGGAATTCCCGGCCTAAACCTCTCTGCCTCGCTACCTCTCTTTCCTCCTTTAAGACACTCCTTAAAACCTACCTCTTTGACCAAGCTTTTGGTCACCTGCCCTAATTTCTCCTCATGTGGCTCGGTGTCAAATTTTTTGTCTTGTCGTTCTCCTGTGCAGCACCTTGGGACGTTTTACTACGTTAAAGGCGCTATATAAATACAAGTTGTTGTTGTTCATTGTTTTCCTTCTAGTATCAATTACTCCGTCGTGTGTGCATGGACTGTGCGGATACAGGTCACATATGTATGAATGCTCCCATATCTCAGGACCACTCCTCATTGCTGCCAGACCACAGGAATCACCCCACAGGCATTTCCGTAACCATCCCATCCCCACTACTGCTAAACCCCGCTACCTATCTGAAATTTCCTACATAGAAACAGAAAATGCTGGAAATACTCAGCAGGTCAGGCAGCATCTGTGGAGTGAGAAACAGAGTTAACGTTTCAGGTCGGTGACCTTTCGCCAGAATTTCCTACACGTTGCCGACAGTCTTCATGTGTATCCTGGGCTTTAAAAAAGGTTGATAATCAAATAAATTAAAATAGGTAAAGGAACATATAATAATAATCAAGGCCATTCATTTACAGTTTTCAATAACAGCAACTTGCACTTATATAGCACCTTTAACATAGAAAACATCGCAAGGCACTTTACAGGGCAGGAATAAAAATAAAGGGAATGGACCCTGATCCATGTGGGAGAGTTAAGGCAAGTGACTGAAAGGTTTGTCAAAATATGGGTATTAAGAAGGTCTTTGGAAGGTGGAGAGAGGAGTTGAGAGACAGTGGGTTTAGGAATATGACAGGGGCAGCTGAAGACTCTTCCACCAATACTGGGGTGATGAGGGCGGACGGATGCACAGTCGGCCAGAGTAGAAGAAGCAAAGGATGCAGGAAGGGATGCATGGCTGGAAGAGATTGCAGATGTAGGGATAGGCCAAAGATGTTTAGGAATTTGAAGATGGGGATGGTAATTTTAAATTCGATGCACTTTGGAACAGGGAACCAGTGTAGGACACAGGTGTTGGGCGTGTGGGACTTAACACGGGATATGCTGGCTGAGTTTTGGATATGTTGGAGTATATGGAGGTAGAGGATGGGAGACCACTAAGGAGGATATTGGCGAAACAGCCCGAGTTGCTAAATTTGATCCAAAACACTGGTAACATTTCCAGAATATTATGTAATAAAAACTAAATTTAATTTATTCAGTCATTGTAAATCAATGGCCTTGATAATACATGTGTGCATTACATGGCATAACACACCTAGTGATATAAAACAGCACCTCCTCCAATTTACCTTGACCAACACCATGGAGGATTTACTAGTAATATAATAAAACAGTATGTGTCCACGCATTTCCTGTTCATCACATTGCAGGCATCACACTTCCTGTGTCACAATTAGGTAAAAGCAAATTTCAGCAAATTTATTGCAGCTCATTTCTGCTAACAAATGTTACAAAAAAGAGGAATAAAGTTAGCTATTTGTAATGCATATCGATTATCCTCACAAACATAAAATATTTATTAACAAAAGGGTCAAGCTGTCTGTATCCTTATTACTTCAAATATAATTTTAGCAAAAACACTTAAAACAAGACAAAGAAACCCAGATAATGGATCTTGGGTTCTGACGTACAGCCTCAAGAACAAACAATCTTAAAATACTGGGTCCTTCTGAGCTACAGGCTGAAAATGACTAGCACATGTCAAAGCACATTCCCAATTCAAAGTTCTCTGACCAAACAACAGCTAAACTCTGAATAGCGCTGGCCTTGTTTTATTAAACAACGATTAGATTTTGTGGACTTAAAGAATCATGGCTCCGCTTTAGCAAAATAATGCATTCGCTATTACATGCTTTAAGACTCCTCTCCTCATAAAACAACGCATTATCAGAAATCTCTTGGGGGGCAAAATTGGGTCGTGCCCCCTTTGGGGCTCTAACTTCGCCGGGGCGCTACGTTTAGCGCCCCGAAAAAGTTAGCACCCTCGTGCCTGAAATTCACTGGTAGTGCCCCAAGAGGGAGGCGGGGCGCTACTGGAAGCATTGCAAGCACAGATTGGGGCGCTGCAAGTGAATATCACGGCGCGACGTGCCGCAGTACTGCAGGCCTTCCTCCCCTTATTAAAGGGGAGGGGCCTAGCGCAGCGCGACCTGGGGCCCAGCTGGCCCACCAGGGATCGGGAGTGCCGGCAAAAGAGCCCGGCACTCAAGAGGAGTGCTGGGCTGATGGAGCACAGCCGGCACCCCGCGGGAGGGCTTCAGAGGAGGCCGAGGACAGCAATGGGGCAGGTGCTGGCAGGCGTCCAGCAATAAAAATGGCCACCCGGCACCTCCCCTTTAATTTGCGACATCCGACCGCACATACGCCCCCCTGACCCTGTCGGACATAGTGTCCGGCGGTAAGTCAGGGGGTGCTACCGAAGATTGCGGCCGGGCGCGAGTGGGGTGCTGCATACGGCGATGAAGTCATCGTCGGAGCCGCAGTGCCGTGGGGCGCTGGCGGTTACCGTTACCACTACTCTCCCGCTGAATTTCACGGGAGGCATTAGCAGCGCAGCATCCGGGTGCAAGTTGCTTTGCACCCCGTTAGCGCCCTCCTAGGGCGCTAACAGGAGGCGCAAATCAACCAAATTTTTCCCCCTTGGTGTCCTGGCCAACATTTACCCCAAAAACATTATTACAACAGATTATCTGGTCATTTATCTCTTTGCTGTTTGTGGGACCTTGCTGTGCGCAAATTGGCTGCCGCATTTTCCTACGTTATAACAGCGACTACACTTCAAAAGTAATTCATTGGCTGTAAAGAACTTTGGGACGTCCTGAGATCATGAAATGCGCTTATATAAATGTGAATCTTTCTTTCTAACATAAATAAACTCAATTTTTCAAGTCACTCAGGGACCCTAAAATTATGCGGCACCCAAGCCTAATTTCAGAAGCAAGCTCAACAACATTCTGTAGGCAATAGAATGTAGATTTTGCAGCAGGTCTATCCGGTTTCTGTAGCAATTACTAAGTGGTTTACACATATTTATGCCTTAATTAAAATATAACAGCATCAATTTTTAGAATATAAACAGCACAAGTTTAAAGGGAGGCTGTTGAAGTATAAATTTCTTGATACCCGCTGGGAAGGAGAGGGCAGTAGAGCAGAACAGCAGACCAGAGCAAAGACCTGGGTCAACCAGTAACAAAACATG
The DNA here is from genome assembly GCA_030390025.1 of Squalus acanthias. Taxonomy (NCBI): domain Eukaryota; kingdom Metazoa; phylum Chordata; class Chondrichthyes; order Squaliformes; family Squalidae; genus Squalus; species Squalus acanthias. Next base: position 60,096,136 of record CM059430.1, on the reverse strand, counting down.
GAATAGAGACCTGAAGCATCCAGCCACCGGCAGAAAGAGGAGGGTTTGAGGCCCCAGGCTATGGGAGCAGGAGCAGTAGGAACATTATCCAAGCCAGAATCATCAGTGGGATCAGCAGCAGCAAAATTAGAAAGCTGGAGAGGTGCGAGAATCAGAAGAGTTATAGTCATAGGGGGAAAAATTAGGTCGCGCCCCGTTTGGGGCGCAAATATCGTCTGGACGCAAATATTAGCGCCTGGCGCTAATTATCGCCACTGACTGGAAACTTCACTTATACTGCCCCGGGAGGTGAGTGGAGCGCTAAATCAGGCACTGCACACCTGTCTTAAGGCGCAAAGGCCGAGCAGTGAGGCGCTAACTCAGCGCGCGAGCGCAGCGCAGGTGCTGCCAGTTAGCGAGGGAACACAGACACACTGGCGCCGGCCAGTTCTTAAAGCGGGGGGGGGGGCCAACTGTTAGGATCAGTAGGCAAAACTACCTCACAAAGCGTTGACTCAATGCAGAAGTCTCTCTTTCTCTCTCTCCGAATCTCTCTCTCTCTCTCAGAACGAGTGGTGCAAAAATGACAACCACAGAAAAAGACAGGAAGAGGCCCCCTTTAAATAGCGCCCCCCCCAGCCCCACAGCAATTGATAGCGTTCCAGTCTTCCGGTCGTTGGATGCGCCAGGCGGTAAGGCAGGGGGCGCCACTCAATTTCCGCTCCGGGGCACCACAAGGGCGTTGCACCATGGAATGACGTCACAATCTGCGCGCGCAGGTGGTCGCAGCGGTAAAGTTTAGCACCGCCGCACAATGTCTAGTTAAGTTCCCGAGCGGCGCAAACATCGCTGCGCCCGGGCGTTAGCGGCTTTGCGCCCCATTAGCGCCCTCTTAAGGCGCTAACGGGAGGCGCAACCAACTGAATTTTTACCCCATAGAGTCATAACAGTACAGAAGGAGGCCATCGGCCCATCGAGTCCGTGCCTGCTCTCTGTAGAGCAATCCAGTCAGTCCCATTCCCCCGCTCTATCCCTGTAGGCCTGCCTATCCAGTCTCCCCTTGAAAACACTGAGTGTCACCACTTCCGTCGGCAATGAGTTCCAGGTACTCGCTGCGTAAAAAGGTTTTTCCTCACATCCCCCCTGTATCTCTTGCCCAAAACCTTAAATCTGTGTCCCCTAGTCCTTGTACCATCAACTAGTGGGAACAGCCTTTCCCCGTCGAGCCTATCCAAACCCATCATAATCTGGTACACCTCTATCAGATCACCCCTCAACCTCCTTCGCTCTAATGAAAACGAATCCAGCTTCTCCAACCTGTCCTTGTAACTAAGATCCCCCATCCCTGGAACCATTCTGGTAAATCTCCAATGCACCCTCTCAAGGGCCTTCACATCCTTCCCAAAATGTGGTGACCAGAACTGGACGCAATACTCCAGTTGTGGTCTAACCAGTGTTTTATAAAGGTTCAGCATAACTTCTCTACTTTTGTACTCAATACCTCTATTTATGAAGCCCAAGATCCCATAGGCTTTGCTAACCACTCCCTCAATATGACCTGCCACCTTCAGGGACCTATGCACATTAACTCCCAGGTCCCTCTGTCCCTGCACTCTTTAAAACTGTGCCATTAAGTGTATATTGCCTCTCCCTGTTCCTTCTGCCAAAATGCATCACCTCACACTTCTCTGTATTAAATTCCATCTGCCACTTGTCTGCCCATTCTGCTTGCCTATCTATGTCCTATTTCAGTCGATTGGTATCATCCTCACTGTTTGCCACACCCTCAAGTTTGGTGTCACCGGCAAATTTAGAAATTCTACTCTGTATTCCAATATCCAGGTCATTTATATATATCGAAAAAAGCAGTGGCCCCAGCACTGACCCTTGGGGAACACCACTGTCTACCATCCTCCAGTCAAAAAAACAACCATTTACCACAACTCGCTGTTTTCTGTCCTTAAGCCAATTCCTTATCCAAGCTGCCACTGACCCACTTATTCCATGAGCCTCAATTTTGTTAACCAACCTTCTATGTGGTACTTTGTCAAACGCCTTCCGAAAATCCATGTAGACAACATCCATTGCATTCCCTTCATCAATCCTCTCTGTTACTTCATCAAAAAATTCAATCAGATTAGTCAAACACGATCTGCCTTTTACAAATCTATGTTGGCTCTCCTTAATTAGCTTAAACCTCTCCAAGTGCCCGTTAATTTTTTCCTTGATTATTGTTTCTAAAACTTTACCCACCACTATGTTAAACGGAGCGGCCTGTAGTTACTAGGATTGTCCTTACACCCTTTCTTGAATAATGGTGTTACTTTTGCCACTTTCCAATCCTTAGGCACCACCCCCGCATCTAGGGAAGATTGGAAAATTATGGCAAGCCCTTCCGCTATCTCCTCCCCCAATTCCGTTAGCAACCTGGGATGCAAGCCATCTGGACCAGGCGACTTATCCACTCTAAGCATACCCAGCCTTTCTAGTACATCCTGTTCTATCAATTTTCACCCCTTCCATTGCTTCTAACTTTTCCACCTCTACCAATATTTTGTCACCATCCACCTCCTTAGTAAACACCGATACAAAGTACTCATTGAGTATTCTAGCCTTGCCCTGCGCCCCTAAGCATATATCACCTTCTTTGTCCCTAATAGGCCCCACCCCGCCTCTTACTACCCGTTTACTGTTTACATGCCGGTAGAAGATTTTTGGGTTCCCTTTTATGTTAGCCACCATTCTACTCTCATATTCTCTCTTTGCCAATCTTATTTTCATCTTCACTTCCCTTCTCAACTTATTGTATTTGGTCTGGTTCTCCCTTGAAGAATTCACCTGACATGCATCATACACCCTCTTTTTTTGTTTCATCATCTTCTCTATCTCCCTCGTCATCCAAGGAGCCCTTGCTTTGGTTCCCTTACCCTTCCCTCTTGTTGGAATGTACCTAGCCTGTACTTGGAACATCTCCTCCTTAAAGATCACCCATTGTTCCGTTACAGTTTTTCTTGTCAGTCTTTGGTTCCATTTTACCCTGGCTTGATCCTTTTGCATCCCATTGAAGTTAGCCCTATTCCAGTTTAGAAGTTCCACTCTAGATTGTTCCTTGCTCCTCTCCATTGCTAATCTAAATTTTATGATACGATGATCACTCGTACCCAAGTGTTCTCCCACAGACACTTGGTCGACCTGGCCCACCTCATTCCCCAGCACCAGATCCAGCAATGCCTCCTTCCTAGTTGGGCCAAGAACATACTGGTCAAGGAAATTCTTCTGAACACATTTCAGAAATTCCTCCCCCTCCTTTCCCTTTACCCTAGCATTATCCCAATTGATATTTGGGTAATTAAAGTCCCCCAAATTCACCACTCTATCGCTCTTGCATATCTCTGCAATTTCCCTGCAGATTTGCTCCTCTACCTCCCTCTCACTATTTGGAGGCCTGTAGAATACCCCCAATAGCATGATCATACCCTTTTTGCTCCTCAATTCAAACCAAATGGATTCTGTCCTTGTCCCCTCAAGAACATCCTCCCTTTCCAACACTACAATGTCTTCCTTAATCAGCACTGCCACCCCACCTCCCTTTTTTCCTTCCCTATCTTTTCTGAACACCTTGTACCCTTGAATATTAAGTGCCCAGTCCTCACCGTTTTTAAGCCACGTTTCCGTTATTGCCACAAGGCTAATTGTGCTTGTAGCTCACCAACCTTATTCACCACACTTTGTGCGTTTACGTACATGCATTCTAAACCCATTTTTGAATTTTTCGTAGTCTTTCTTAGTCTGCTCCTATCTAATATGGTACTACTTCCGCCTCTAGTACTACTTACTTCTCTAGTACTATTCAACGCACTCACTCTTTTATGCACCTTATTCCTCTTTTCTACTCCTATATGCTGGTGCCCATCCCCCTGCCAAGCTAGTTTAAACCCTCCCCAACAGCACTAGCAAAATCCCCGTGAGAATATTGGTCCCAGCTCTGTTGAGGTGTAGCCCGTCCAGCTTGTACAGGTCCCACCTTCCCCAGAAATGGTCCCAATGCTTCAGGAATCTAAAGCCCTCCCTCCTGCACCATCTCTCCAGCCACGCATTCATCTGTTCTATCCTCCTATTCCTGTACTCACTAGCACGGAGATTACTACCTTTGAGGTCCTGCTTTTTAATCTCTTTCCTAGCTCCTGATAGTCTGCCTGCAGGACCTCATCCCGCTTTCTGCCTATGTCGTTGGTACCGATATGGACCACGACCTCTGGCTGTTCACCCTCTCGTCCGAGAATGCCCTGCAGCCGCTCGGTGACATCCTTGACCCTGGCATCAGGGAGGAAACATACCATCCTGGAGTCACGTCTACAGCCGCAGAAATGCCTGTCTGCTCCACTAACTATCGAATCCCCTACCACTATTGCTCTTCCACTCTTCTTCCTCCCCGCCTGTGCAGCTGAGCCACCTGTGGTGCCATGGATCCGGCTCTGGCTGCACTCCCCAGAGGAAACATCACCCCCACCAGTACTCAGAACAGAATACTGGTTGGCGAGCGAGATGCACTCAGGGGACTCCTGCACTACCTGCCTGGTCTTCCCCTTCTGTTTGGCGGTCACCCATTCCCTCTCTGCCTGCACACTCTTAAGCTGCAGGCTGGCCACCTCTAGAAATGTGCTATCCACAAAGTTCTGAGACTCGCGGTTTCACCGCAGTGACTCCAGCTGCCGCTCAAGCTCCGAAACCCGGAGCTCGAGTTGCTGCAGCTGGCGACACTTCCTGCACATGCGGTCGTCCAGGCTACGTGAAGCGTCCAGGACTTCCCAGATGGCACAGGATGTGCAGTCCACGGGACTGTGATGCCCTGCCATGCCTCTAGTTATTAGATTAATTAACTGAAGTTTTTAGTATACCCCTCTGCCCTTAGTTAAAGACCAAAAGACAACAGAGAAAAAAAAAGTGATACTCACCGACCGCGAATCTGACTAGCAAAGAAAAACGATGTGACCTTTACCAACCAATCAGTTACCAGCTATCCTGTGACGTCACTCCTTGTGTTTTTTCCCCCCTCGCTGCTGCCGCGGCCGTTGAGTCTGGGCCTCGCTCTCTCTCTCGCTCCTTATACTCCTCGCTCAGGCTCCTCCCAGGGCCGCTCTCGCTGCTGCCGCGGCCGGTGAGTCTGGGCCTCGCTCTCTCTCGCTCCTTATACTCCTCGCTCAGGCTCCTCCCAGGGCCGCTCTCGCTGCTGCCGCGGCCGGTGAGTCTGGGCCTCGCTCTCTCTCTCTCTTGCTCCTTATACTCCTCGCTCAGGCTCCTCCCACGGCCGCTCTCGCTGCTGCCGCGGCCGGTGGGTCTGAGCCTCGCTCTCTCTCACTCCTTATACTCCTCGCTCAGGCTCCTCCCAGGTCCGCTCTCGCTGCTGCCGCGGCCGGTGAGTCTGGGCCTCGCTCTCTCTCTCTCTCTCTCTCCTTATACTCCTCGCTGTCCTTGCTCAGGCTCCTCCCAGGGCCGCTCTCGCTGCTGCCACTGCCGGTAAGTCTCGAGGGGCGAGATACAATCAATATTTACAGTAAACTTAGTTAATACAATAGTCTCATGTTGTTACAACTGCCCAAAGAGATTTCTGTATTAACGAAGAAATTTACTTTTGAAGCTATTTCTATTTCTCCCATTTCTGCTGGCTCTCCCGCTGCCATGGTGGGGGAGGGTAAACTCCACAGCGGGAGGAAATTCGAAGATGCATGGGACTGGGTGGCAAGTTCACCTTCCGCCTCTGGGACCTGAGTTTAAATGATGCCCAGTCTGATCGGATGAACATCTGCCATGTCTGCTAGCTGTAAGTGTATTATGTGACAAGTTAGGGGCAGTTCTGCCCCTAACTTGCCACTAATGGCCACTAAATTGGCAATCTCACTCAGACACGTTACAGGATCACTGATATCAGAAATGGAAAAACATTACATTGATGTAGTAGAGAGTGGCCTTCTGAAGTTGGTACTAGACCAGAATTAACATCCTAACCGTAACCTAGAAGTGCTTCATCCTAATACTGGGTGCCTGAAAGCTGATGTGTCCCAGCATTAATATCCAGCACAAAATTCACTAAAATATATACACTGTATGGTGATGCTGTATCGCAAGTCATTCAGTTAATTAAAAAAGCACTCTACAGCAAAACCCTCAGTATTCTACACAACATATTTCTGTGTATACTCACAACATGATAGCTTTGCGTGTATTTGTAATGTATCATCCCTGTATTTTGTTATACATATTCTTTACCACTTGGCGTTCCTCATAACCAAACATTGCTGGAATGGTAAAACCCCTTGATGGAAGAATTACTGACATTATAAATATGTTTGGTTTGACTGTAAGTATGGTGGCACTAGATATCAAGCAAAGCAATTCTTGCCCATAATTAGCTTGAATGTATACATAGAAATACATATAATATACAGCACAGAAACAGGCCATTTGGCTCAACTGGTCTATGCTGGTGTTTATGCTCCACACGAGCCTCCTCCCACCCCTTTTCATCTAACCCTAACAGCATAACCTTCTATTCCATTCTCCCTCATGTGTTTATCTAGCTGCCCGTTAAATGCATTTATGCTATTCGCCTCAACTACTCCTTGTGGTAGCGAGTTCCACATTCTTTGAATAAAATAGTTTCTCCTGAATTCCCTATTGGATTTATCAGTGACTATCTTATATTTGTGGCCTCCTATCACAGGCCTTCCCTTTTGTTCTTTCCTCCCCTCCCCCCTTTCCCTGCCCCTGCACTTGCTTAAAATCTGTCTCATCTCTAACTTTTTCCAGTTCTGATGAAAGGTTATCGACCTGAAACGTTAACTCTGTTTCTCTCGCCACAGATGCTGCCTGACCTGCTGAGTATTTACAGCATTTTCTGTTTTTAGTACAGATCTCCAGCATCCGGAGTATTTTGCTTTTGTATTTGTATTTATGGCCCCTAGTTTTGGTCTCCTCCACAAGTGGAAACATCTTCTCTGCATCTACCCTATCAAACCCATTCAAATACCTCTATCAGGTCACCCCTCAGCCTTCTCTTTTCTAGAGGGAAGAGCCCCAGCCTGTTCAATCTTTCCTGATAGGTATAACCTCTCAGTTCTGGTATCATCCTTGTAAATCTTTTTTGCACCTTCTCCAGTGCCTCTATATCCTTTTTTATAATATGGAGACCAGAACTGTGCACAGTACTCCAAGTGTGGTCTAACCAAGGTTCTATACAAGTTTAACATAACTTCTCTGCTTTTCAATTCTATCCCTCTAGAAATAAACCCCAGTGCTTTGTTTGCTTTTTTTATGGTTTTATGAACCAGCGTCGCTACTTTTAGTGATTTGTATATCTGTACCCCTAGATCCCTTTGCTCCTCTACCCCATTTAGATCTTATGTTCCAAGGAGTAAGTGGCCTCCTTATTCTTCCTACCAAAATGCTACGCCTCATACTTACCTATATTGAAATTAATTTGCCAATTATACACCCATTCTGCAAGTTTATTAACGCCTTCTTGTATTTTGTCACAGTCTTCCTCAGTATTAACTATGCCCCCCAATTTGGTGTCATCCGCAAATTTTGAAATTGTACTTCCGATTCCCGAATTTATATCGTTTATGTAAATGGCGAACAACAGTAGTCCCAGCACCGATTCTTGTGGTACAAGTGCAAGGAGCTCATGGACTTCTTTGTCACTAAGATTGAAATCATCTCATCAGCTGCCTCTGCCACTTCCCTCCCTTCCCTTAGCCCATCGGGCTAAACTTCCTCTAAGGCTCCCCCCTGCCCTAGCCCTGAACTCACATCTTTCTCTAGTTGCTCTCCTATCTCCCCTCATGCCCTCTCGGAGCTCATCTTGTCAATGAGACCCATTTCATACTCCCTCGACCCTATTCCCATTAAACTGTTGACCACTCAACTTCCCTTCTTGGCTCCCATGTTAGCTGATATTGTTAACGGTTCTCTCTCTCAGGTACTGTCCCCCTCTCCTTCAAATCTGACGTCATCACCCCCTCCTCAAAAAACCAACCCTTGACCCCTCCGCCCTTGCAAACTACTGCCCCATCTCCAACCTCCCTTTTCTCTGCAAAGTCCTTGAACTTGTTGTCGCCTCCCAAATCCGTGCCCGTCTATTGCGGAACTCCATGTTTGAATCCCTCTAATTAGATTTCCGCCCTGCCACAGTACCGAAACGGCTCCTATTAAAGTCCCAAATGACATCCTATGTGACGGTGACAAAGGTAAACTATACCTCTTCGTCCTTCTCGACCTGTCTGCAGCCTTTGACATGGTTGACCACACCATCCTCCTCCAACGCCTCTCCACCGTCATCCAGCTGGGTGGGACTGCACTCGCCTGCTTCTATTCTTATCTATCTAATCACAGCCAGAGAATCACCTGCAATGGCTTCTCTTCCCGCTCCCGCACCGTTACCTCTGGTGTCCCCCAAGGATCTATCCTTGGCCCCCTCCTATTTCTCATCTACATGCTGCCCCTTGGCGACATCGTCCGAAAACACAGCGTCAGTTTCCACATGTACGCCGACGACACCCACCACCTTCACCACCACATCTCTCGACCCCTCCACTGGATCTAAATTGTCTGACTGTTTGTCCGACACCCAGTACTAGATGAGCAGAAATTTCCTCCAACTAAGTATTGGGAAGACTGAAGCCATTGTCTTCGGTCCCCTCCACAAACTCTATTCCCTAGCTAACGATCTATCCCTCTCCCTGCCAACTGTCTGAGGCTGAACCAGACTGTTCGCAACCTTCCGACCACATATCCGATGAGCTTCCAACCACATATCCACACCATCACTAAGACCGTCTATTTCCACCTCGGGAATATTGCCCGACTCCGCCCCTGGCTCAGCTCATCTGCTGCTTAAACCCTCATTCATGCCTTTGTTACCTCTACACTTGACTATTCCAACGCACTCCTGGCCAGCCTCCCACGTTCTACCCTCCGTAAATGTGAGGTCATCCAAAACTCTGCTGTCCATGTCCTAATTCACACCAAATCCCATTCACCCATCACCCCTGTGCTCGGTGACCTACATGGCTCCCGGTTTTAAAATTCGCATCTTTGTTTTCAAATCCCTCCATGGCATCGCTCCTTCCTATCTCTGTAGTCTCCTCCAGCCCCACAACCCTCCGGGATATCTGTACTCCTGTAATTCTGGCCTCTTGAGCATCCCCGATTTTAATTGCTCCATCATTGGTGGCCGTGCCTTCAGCTGCCTAGGCACTAAGCTCTGGAATTCCCTCCCTAAACCTCTCCGCCTCTCTACTCCTTTAAGATGCTCCTTAAAACCTACTTCCTTGACTAATCTGCCCTAATATCTCCTTATGTAGCTCAGTGTCAAATTTTGTTTTATAACGCTCCTGTGAAGCGCCTTGGGACATTTTACTACATTAAAGGCGCTAAATAAATACAAGTTGTTGTTGTTGCTGAATAGCACTTCCCACCTTTTGCCAACCTGAGTAACTACCCTTAACCCTTACTCTCGGTTTTCTGTACCACAAGCTTCATGCACAGCATTAAAGTCCAATGCCAGCAACATTTTTCAAACCATATCAGACATAGGAAGTAATCTGATGACAATGACTGTGTTACCTGGAGTTATAACCATCGCACTCAACAGCTCCAGTAAAATCCTTAATGCACATACATTCTTGGAGTTTACTACTCCCTGAATATTTATACTGAATAATGAGTCTTCCTGCATATAACTATTGACCGATCAGTGTTTATTAATGTTGTATAGTGGTTCCCTGTATATCAACAGTATAGAGAGAGTCTATCAGTTAATGATAATATTGTATAAAGACTAACAGTGTAGAATACTTTACAGAGCCTATCACTGCACAATAATCACACCCTACAGTCAGTCTCAATGCATTAAACAGTGCAATGTCAATGGATGTCAGTACTACTGTTCAGTTAAGACCAGTATATAAGTAGCATACAGTGAACCTCAATGCATAATAAGGTGCAGTCTAACTATGCCTGGTAACACTTGTGCATACTAATAATGTAGAGTATTATTGACCGTAAATGAATGGACTCAATAAGTTAAATAGCCTTTTCTCTTCCAAAGCTTTATATTCTCATGCTCTCATGCTTGGGTCCATCCATGCATATTGATATGAAGTCAATCCATGCATATTAATACTGGACAACGAGTACATCCATGCATCTTAACACTGTAAGTTTATTTGCAAACTTTATTACTGGACAGTGAGTACACCCATGCAACCTTATACTGCAAATTAATCAGTGCACTTTAATACTGGACAATGAGTCTATGCATGCATCTTAATGTTATAAATGTATTTGCTCACTTTATTACCAGACAGTACATCCATGCAACTTAATACTATAAATTTATTAGGACACTTTAATATTGAATAATGAGACTATGCATGTATATTAATGAAGTACAGTGAGACTATCATTCATATTAGTACCAGTCAATGAATCTATTCATACATATCAGTGTTGTAGAATGAGTAAATCCATGCATATTAATACATTACAGTTTATTAACATATTTTAATATTCAACAATGAGTCTAGATATGTATATTCTGTACAATGAGCCAAACCATTCATATTAACACTGGACAGTGAGTAAACCATCCATATTAATACTGTACAGTTACTTACCACACTAATACTGGACAATAAGCCTATGCATGGATATTAACGCTGTACAATTAGTCAAGCCATTAATATTAACACTGAACAACGACTAAAACATGCATATTAATACTGTACAATTTATTAGCACGTTTTAATACTGGCCAATTAGTCTAACTATGCTTCTTAATACTATATAGAAATGCCAGTGTGTATCAATACTGTCTTTCCCGGTGCCTGTTAACACTGTACAGTGAGATCAGCAACAGCTCATACGAAGGTGCATCTGTCTGTATGAGTACTGTAGCAGCTGTACATGCATCGACGCGACTTGCAGATTGACTCCAACCGGAGTCTGGATGTCTTCTTTACCTCTGCGCTAAAGTTGTCCTGCTCAGCCCGGCTAAGACTGGCGCAAAGCCCGAGAATGAGAATGGGCACTGTCCAGCCCCGGGTACAGCACACCTTCCCGGCCATTTCCTAGCGATGTGCTCTGGCTCTGCCGCCCGAGCCCGGGTGATCCCTTCTTTCTCCTCTCTCTCTCTCTCTCTCTCTCCCCCGTTCTATGATCAAACTGAACTGACCGAGAAAATCAGCGCCCTCTACAGCCTAACAGCAACGAGACCATAATTGCTTACAGCCGAGTGACTGTCTCAAATTTGTCTCTCTTGCCCGTAGTCTAATTATCAGTCTTCATCGCCCCACTTCCTCTCCCATTTGCAATTAAAGTAGGCCGCTATGCTATGTCTATACTCTGCCTCCACCTGCAAACCCGCCTCCTTGCGTTCTTCATTCCCACACTATTAAAAAGAGCAACTCCTACCCTGCTTTTTGCTTTCCTTAATTTTTTTCTAAAGGGGGAAAAATTCGGAGGCGCCCCCTTTGGGGCACTAACGTCCCAGTTAGGCCCCACGCCGTAAATTCAGTAGTAGCGCCCCCAGCTGGAGGCGGGGTGCTACTGGAAGCGCTCCCCCTCCTTCTTGGGGCGCTACCAGTGAATTTCGCGGCGCTACATGCAACAGCGCCACGTAATTGCAGGCCTTCCTCCCCTGATTAAAGGGGAGCGTCCTGGCGCTGCGCGCACCGGGGCCTTGTTGGACCACCGGGGAGCGGAGTGCCGGGCTGAGCGATTGCGCCACCACCCCGAAGATAAAAGGGGAAGGGGGCAGGTACTGGCAGTCGGCCAAAAAAAATGGCCGCCCGACACCTGCCCTTTAAGTCGCGGCACCGCGGCTGCAAAAACGCCACCCTGACCCTGTCGGACATATCATCCGGCGATAGGTCAGGGGGTGCAACCCAAGGTTGTGGCCGGGGTGTGAGTGGGGCGCTGCGCACGGCGATGACGTCATCGCTGGCGGCGCAGTACCACGGGGCGCTACCGGCTGCTGCCGCCGCTAACCTCCCACTGAATTTCGTGGGAGGCGTTAGCGGCGCCATGCCAGGGCACTCGGGGCTCTGTGCCTGGGGCGCAAAGCAACCCAATTTTTCCCCCTTTAGTCTCTTGAATACTCTGAAATCACAATCAAAATTTTCCCATAATATTTCCCAGTATGCTACAATTTTTGTAACACATACATAAAATCATATTGATACCTATACACATTCATACACAAACACACACATATACACAGATACATATATAAACACATTGCAGTATTTCGTACAGTATTCATATGCATGAAAAGACTCATCTACAGTATTACATACACACACATATACACCTACACATATGCAGTCACAAAGACACATGGTGACATGTACACAGAACTGTCAACATGGAAAGAATCCTGGGGGTGATTTGTGAACGCCAACCATATATCAGAAAGCATCATCTCACACCACAAAGATAAACATGGTTGAAGTGGTATAACAACAGAAAATGCTGGAAATACTCAGCAGGTCAGGCAGCATCTGTGGAGAGAGAAACAGAGTTAATGGGCTGGATTTTGAAGTTGGAGTCGGGTTGGGGTCGGGAATCACACATTCTGGCTTGTGAACCCGCCTCCATCGAGATGTGGCCAACCCACTGTATTTTCCCTTGATTGACCTTGTTGAGCCCGCCCAGTGAGCTCAGCAGGTCAATTAAGGGCCACCCAGCAACAGGTGACATCACAGACTGACATTTCATCTGTCAAGAGCTTTTGACAGATGAAATATCAGCGTTTGACAGCTCTGTGAAGCTGTCAAACACTCACAATATGATTTCTAACTTCAGTCCTTCCTTTCAGGCTGAGTTAGAAATCATTCCACCACAGAAAACAGAAGGCTGCTGTTTTTGACAGGTCCACGGCTTTCCTGCTTTCTATGCCGGTGAGATTTCTAACTCCCGAGAACTGAAGGGCTGACACCTGCAGGAGGAAGTTAAGGTAAGTAAAACTTTTTCCAACACTTAGCACTTACCTTACACACTTACCTCTGCACACATGCACCCATCACTCACCTGCCCACCGGACATATCGACCCCTCCAACCCCTGCAGACCCACGGCCCGCCCCGATAACTTGGCGTGGTTGCCACCTGTCGGGAAGCCCACACTTTTCTTTTGAAAATAGGGATTATGCAAAAAACTGCCTGTTAACTACCTGTTAACAGGCAGTTAATTGTCACTAATCCCTTCCCGCCTCGGGGAGTCGGGTCTCAGACCAGGTCGGGTACCCACCGCCAGTGAAACTGGCATGGAGGCGGGTTGGAGTCGGGATGGGGTCGGGACCCCCGAATCTGCAACTTTAACCCCCCCCCCCCGCCTCCAAACCCGACTCCACGGGTCATTGAAAATCCAGCCCAATATTTCAGGTCGATAACCTTTCATCAGAATGAAACATTAACTCTGTTTCTCTTTCCTTTTTTAAATCTCTTTACTATTTGGCTTGCCTGGCTGTGGGTTTTTGGAGTGTTTCCTCTTGCAGCATTGATAAGATCTAAAATTTTAATAGAAGACTTTCACTACAACTATGAATGCTGGGATAACCCATATCCATAGCATCCTCTGAGTTTTTCTTCTTTTCCAGTGAAATAAAAATAAAAGTACCAGAAATTCCTGGCACAGTCCCTGCACACCCAAGATTACTAATCTTGAGGTGGAAGTGGGGCGAGATCACAATCTCACCCTCAAGTGTCCCACCAAATGTGGAGAAGTTGGTCAGCCGGAGCATATACACACAAACTAAGACAGAATTACTAACGATGATGTTAAAGAATGTGCAGCTGCCATGCTGGATCCAGCAGTGTGAAGTTCCCAGGAGCCTGCAGATGTTCAATATTACTAATGGTTAATAAATAAGAAGAGCACTTGGCAGAGCAAACAGGGCTGCAGCTTCCAACCGCTCCCTATTAGGATATCCTGCAGCGCCACTTGCAGGAGAACCAGTGACTCACAGCAGCTGCACAGTATCTGCGATCCACAGAACGTACAACTGACAAGCACAGCAGTCAACATTGGACAAATCCTAGCTTTCCGATTTGCAGTCGCGAGCTGTATACCTGAGGTATCCTCTCATGCTAAAACATAAATATGGTTGAAAGCACCAAGCTGCATCTTTCACAAAGACCACAAACACAGCCAAATGATATTAACGTATTGTACGCAACTCGCCAAGGCTTCTTCGGCAGCACCTCCCAAACCCGCGACCTCTACCACCTAGAAGGACAAGGGCAGCAGGCGCATGGGAACACCACCACCTCCAAGTTCCCCTCCAAGTTACACACCATCCTGACTTGGAAATATATCGCCGATCCTTCATCATCGCTGGGCCAAAATCCTGGAACTCCCTCTCGAACAGCACAGTAGGAGTACCTTCACCACACGGACTGCAGCGGTTCAAGAAGGCGGCTCACCACCACCTTTCTCAAGGGCAATTAGGGATGGGCAATAAATGCTGGCCTTGCCAGCGACGCACACATCCCAGGAACAAATTTTTAAAAACTCCCTTCTTTCTCTTTTTACTCCCCTCTTTCTCTTTATACTCACTGTGGTATTTGTGCTGTTTTCTCGCCTTCTCTCATTACAGATCAAGATAAAGCAAAAGTCAGCTATAGAGACAGGGCGATCTAACTATTTACAGCAACTGTGAAAGCTCTAGGAACAGGAGTAGGCTATTCAGCCCCTTGAGCCTGTTCTGCCATTCAATTAGATCATGGCTCTCTACTAAAACTATGAATGCTGCTGCTTCCATGGATGCTCAAACTAGGATGGTTCCCGTTTCAATTTCTAGTCTGCACGTATCTCAGCTAATGCGGTAGAAAGGACACTACAATTGGCCTCAGCGTCTCCTGGGTTAGGGAGAAGTAAATTAGCCAGGGTTCCAGTTCCTATCAACCCTTCTGGAACTGCACATCTATGGATATAAGGTGAAGAAAGAAAAAGGTTTGACTGTGGTAGAATAGCCTGCCAAGGCTCACACATGAATATTAGCCACTTGGGCAGCACTGCAGCAACTGTTATATAGGAAAATGTGGCAGCCATTTTGTGCACAACAAGATCCTACAAATAGCAATGAGATGAATGATTAATTAATCAATCAATTTTTGGTGGTTTTGTTTGAGGGATCAATGTTGCCCAGGACACCAGGAAAATTCCCTGCTCTTCTTCAAACAGTATCAAAGGATCTTTCATGTCCACAGATGTAAACAACTGGCATTTAACCTTTTCTAATTGTCAACAATAACAGTGGCCTAGAAATTTGATTTGCAGGCTGGCACAAACTGGGGACAGGCAATGATCCCTGCGCTTGTATGGGTAGGCACGAGGCGCATCTGATATAGGGGCTCGGGCCTCATTAAATTAGGCCAGCGAAGAGGATTGCAATTTCAGGCTGCTGCATCGCCGGCAGTGGCCTCAGGTAAGTGCTTAAAGGGGAAGGGAAGGCGATCGGAAGAGTGGACGATCGGGAAGGGGTTGATCGGGTGAGGAGGCCTATCAGGATGGGGGGTGGGGGGGTGACCGGGAGACGGGTGGTGACCGGGAGAGGGTGGGGGGCGACCGGCAGAGGTGTCAAAGCAGCAAGCGATGGCCAGCAGTGGCCCATGGTTCTGGTTTCCGCCGATGTTACGGCGGTGGAGAAGGAGAAGCCCCAAAGAAATTCTTATAATTATTGTTTTATATATAATGTTTCCCATCACTAACATATGCAATTTTGCATTGATGGAGTATCTGCATCTAGCTAACTGCATAACCTCAGACAAGACCTCTGGATTGTATGCCTGATACTGACATTAATGCCTAGTTGAATCAGAGAGCAAGTGTTTCTTAAAAGCAGTTCCAAAACAAATGCTGCCAATCACTTTATCAAGCTGTGAGCAAGATAGCAGGTGTGCTACAAACACATACCTGTTTTGACTGGCATCAAGCCAATTTGTGTGTCTTGTCTTTGCGTTGCATCATGAACACTGGTGCATGTCTACATTTTTGGAATAGCAGTGCCAAAGGCCAGTACAAAATTGTTAGGGTGGACCAATATTGGGTCCATTTTGCTTCACGCTGTCTTTCAGATGAGACATTAAACCCTCTCAGGTGGATGTGAAAGATCCCATGGCATTATTTCGAAGAAGAGCAGGGGAATTCTCCCCGGTGTCCTGGCCAATATTTAACGCTCAAACAACGTCACTAAAACAGATTATCTGGTCATTACCTCAATGCTGTATGTGGGCGCTTGCTGTGTGCAAATTGGCTGCCGCGTTTCCTACATTACAATAATGACTACACTTCAAAAGTATTTAATTGGCAGTAAAGCGCTTTGGGACGTCCTGAGGTTATGAAAGATGCTATATAAAGGCAAGTTCTTTCTTTCTTTTCACATTAGTTGCAGCTTAATTGCCACCAGTGCAATTACTGTACTACTTTTAAACTTCCCTTTTTGAAACAGTTTTTAAAATCTCAAGGTGCAGCATGCGACCTTTCATTATTTTCTGACTCAAAAGAAAATGAGTCCTGAAGCCATCACACTGTGCTCCATCCAAGTATTTGTGCACACACATAGCTCTGCCCTGACCCACTCCATAATGATGTAAGCAGGAAGTGTAACTGTTGCTAAAGTGCTGTTGCTTGTATTACAAGGTCAGCACTATATATAGAAATGGTGAAGAAAGGGGGAAATCCAGGACTTCAGCCTCAAGTCAGTCTTGCATCAGCCTAATTTCACACAGTGCTGAGCTATCACAAGACTCTCACACACACATCCGTATAAGAATGAGATCAACAAAATGTGGACAGGACAGCAATTCATTCAGGATTAATTCTTACAAAGTCAAACACTAGAGGTTTATGAATCATTGACAATCATTATGAGGGAATCATTGGACACTCGGGAGGTACTAGGAATAGGCTAGAGTTTAGAAATGTGGGTGGAGCAAAACAGACTCAGGCAACTACAATCTCATTAACCCTATTTTCATTCCGTGTAAAATAATGCAATCGATTATCAAAAGTAACCTTGAGAATCATCTCTACAATAGCAACCTAATAAACAACAGTCAGCATGGAATCAGAAAGGAAAATCCTGCCTGACCAACCTCCTTGAATTCTTTGCGGCAGTGATCACCCAAATGGACGGTGGAAAGCCCTGTGACCTGGTGTACCTCGACTTCCAAAAGGCTTCTGACAAAGTTCCACACAAAAGGCTATCAGTTAAATTCAAAACTGTAGGGATCCAGGGTGAACCATGAGAATAGAAAATAAATTGGCTGAAGGGTAGAAAACAATGAGTACTCATTAGAGGAGTGATGTTGGGGTGGGGGAGGTAGTGAGTGGGGTGCCCTAGAGCTTCACTTTCTGTTATTAATGTTTGTTAATCTATTTCTGAAGAAAGTGACATATGATCCAAGATCTGCAGGATGGAAGTGAGGACTGGGGATATCTGCAAATTCAAAATATCCCTGTGAGCTAGTGTGTGCTGGGATTAGTGCGAGGGTATAGTTTCTGGCGAGGATGAATAAGCCAGCTTTGATTTTCCCAATGTTGCATTGGAAAAAGTTCTGGCTCATCCATGACTTTATGTCAGACATATAGAAAAAGTGGGAAAGGACAGGAAAAGAGAGACACTGGCAGACAGAAAGAAAGTGATTTTCCAACACTACTTTCATACTGCAAATGTATACTAGAAATTCAAGCACAGTTTCCAAAAAATGTATTTAAATGGGCAGAAAATAATGCACAGCATGCCCCGAAATTTCCAATTTATGCTCGTAGCAGGTGAGACTCTCCACCAGAAGCACAAAGTTGGAAATTACCACTATAATATGCAAAGGAAGAGTGTGGAGAAAGATGGTGAGGTAAAATTGTGAAAAGGGGGATAGAGATATGAAGGAAGATTTTCTATTAAAATTTTAAAAGTTTTCTAGAGTTTGCTGCATCTGCAATATAAGTGTGGATGTGCACCTGCTCTACCTCACCACCACATCTCTCGACTCCTCCACTGTCTCTAAATTGTCAGACTACTTGTCCGACATCCAGTACTGGATGAACAGAAATTTCCTCCAACTAAGTAT
Source organism: Squalus acanthias (assembly GCA_030390025.1). Classification (NCBI taxonomy): domain Eukaryota; kingdom Metazoa; phylum Chordata; class Chondrichthyes; order Squaliformes; family Squalidae; genus Squalus; species Squalus acanthias. The sequence goes on along the minus strand of CM059430.1, from coordinate 60,078,027 downwards.
TGGGAAGACTGACACCATTGTCTTTGGTCCCTGCCACAAACTCTGTTCCCTAGCCACCGACTCCATCCCTCTCCCTGGCAACAGCCTGAGACTGAACCAGACCGTTCGCAACCTTAGTGTCATATTTGACCCCGAGATAAGCTTCCGACCACATCTCCGCACCATCACTAAGACTGCCTATTTCCATCTCCAAAACATCGCTCGAATCCGCACCTGATTCAGCTCATCTGCTGCTGAAACCCTCATCCATGCCTTTGTTACCTCTAGACTTGACTATTTCAATGCAATCCCAGCCGGCCTCCCACGTTCTACCCTCTGTAAATGTGAGATAATTCAAAACTCGGCTGCCCGTGTCCTAACTCGCACCAAGTCCCGTTCGCCCATCACGCCTGTGCTCGCTGACCTACATTGGCTCCCGGTTAAGCAACACCTCGATTTTAAAATTCTCATCTTGTTTTCAAATTCCTCATTGGCCTCGCCCCTCCCTATCTCAATAATCTCCTCCAGCCCCACAACCCCCCCCCCGAGATATCTGCGCTCCTCTAATTCCGGCCTCTTGAGCATCCCCTATTTTAATCACTCCACCATTGGTGGCCGTGCCTTCAGCTGCCAAGGCCCTAAACTCTGGAATTCCATCCTAAACCTCTCCGCCTCTCTACCTCTCTTTCCTCCTTTAAGACGCTCCTTGAAACCTACCTCTCATCTGCCCTAATATCTCTTTATGTGGCTCAATGTCAAATTTTGTTTTATAATGCTCCTGTGAAGCGCCTTGGGACGTTTTACTACGTTAAAGGCGCTATATAAATACAAGTTGTTGTTGCATAAATGTGTGAATAAGTTTATGTGCACGCACACGTACATGCATATGCACATGCACAGATATATGCACTGAGTCATGAATCTGGGTTAAAAGTTGAGTGGAAAGACTGAGCTATTGCACAGTACTTGAGTAATTTTATCTGTGGTTGCTGCTGAAGTGAGAAGGTTGTTCCATATTCAAATTAAACCATATGATCACATTGTGACTAAAATGTCCTTTGATTTAAGGAATTGGGTTGACACTGCCCATACACATTTTAAACAGGCTGCAAATGGAAACCAATCCCAAAATAATATGATGGACATAGACCTTTGTACCAAAAGTGTACGGTCAATATTTGTAATAAAACTGCACGATGCTGCTCCCAAGACATTTTGTGTTCATCAATTTGAGGGCGATTAGTGCTAGGGAATGGAGCACTTTCAATTTCAGGAACCCATGTCTCAACATCAAGCACTCCCAAGTCAGGTATAGCACGACTGAATGTAAGGCAATGCGCTCTCTACTCTGTCCCAACCAGAGCAAGATTAAGAATTCTTGGGTCCCTGGGAACCAAGAACATCAGTGCCCATTGCACCCCTCACACAACTCCCAGCCCCGATCCAATAAAACACAAATGTGTAATAAAATGCACACTACATTAATAATAAAGCAAAGCATATTACAATATACTACGCTTAAATTAAACTGATCCACTGGTTGTATGCAGTTTTTCTGTGTTATGGTAAATTTTAACAAGGGTCCCATATTTGGCTGGGATCCCTGAGAACAGGCGCCATAGGCCCCTGCGTTAATCCACCCCCAGCACCAACAATATACCCCACCCCCATCCTAAGAAGAGCATCCCTTACTCACAAGTGTGGTATTGTTTCCAGTTCCCACACCAAGCATCCTCAGGCCTGTCTGAGTGAAATTGCCAATTTGTGCTGAATTAAGGACAATATTGTGCTATAGGTAGTAGGGACAGGACTGAGACTGCCCAAATTAATTTCTATTAGGACCCTTACACCCAGAAATCATCTTGTCAGTCTGGGTTAGATTTCAACTCAACTCTCAGAGGTAACATAGTGGTTATGTTACTGGATTAGTAATCCAGAGACCTTGGACTAATAATCCAATAGACGTGGGTTCAAATCCCACCACTGCATCCGGGGAACTCAAATTAAATAAATCTGGAATAAAAAGCTAGTATCAGTAATGGTGACCATGAAACTATCGTAAAAACCCATCTGGTTCACTAATGCCCTTTAGGGAAGGAAATCTGCCGTCCTTACCTGGTCTGGCCTATGTGTGACTCCAGACTCACAGCAATGTGGTTGACTCTCAACTGCCCTCTGAAATGGCCCAGCAAGCTACTCAGTTGTAACAAACCTCTACAAAAAACAGTAAGAATAAAACCGACGGACCATCCGGCATTGACCTAGGCACTGGCTTCGGACACGACAACAGTCGAACCAGCAAGGTCCTCCTCACTAACATCTGGGGACTTGTGCCAAAATTGGGAGAGCTGTCCCACAGACTAGTCAAGCAACAGCCTGACATAGTCATACTCATAGAATCATACCTTTCAGCCAATGTCCCAGACTCCTCCATCACCATCCCTGGGTATGTCCTGTCCCACCGGTGGGGGATAATTGCACAGTGTTCAGTTCCATTCGTAACTCCTCAGATAATGAAGCAGTCCATGCCTGCATGTAGCCAGACTTGGGCTGATAAGTGGCAAGTAATATAAGTGCCAGGCAATGACTATCTCCAACAAGCGAGAGTCTAACCACCGCCCCTTGACATTCAACAGCATTACCATTGCCGAATCCCCCACCATCAACATCCTGGTGTTCACCATTGACCAGAAACTTAACTGGACCAGCCACATAAATACTGTGGCAACAAGAGCAGGTCAGAGGCTGGGTATTCTGTGGCGAGTGTCTCACCTCCTGACTCCCCAAAGCCTTTCCACCATCTACAAGGCACAAGTATGGAGTGTGATGAAATACTCTGGATGAGTGCAGCTCCAACAACACTCAAGAAGCTGAACACCATCCAGAACAAAGCAGCCTGCTTGATTCACACCCCATCCACCACCTTAAATATTCACTCCCTCGATCACCAGTGCACCGTGGCAGTAGTGTGTACCATTTACAAGATGCACTGCAGCAACTCGCCAGGGATTCTTCGACAGCACCTCCCAAACCCGTGACCTCTACCACCTAGAAGGACAAGGGCAGCAGGCACATGCGAACACCATCACTTCCAAGTCAAACACCATCCTGACTTGGAAATATATCACCATTCCTTCATCGTCGCTGAGACAAAATCCTGGAACTCCCTCCCTAACAGCACTATGGGAGTACCTTCACCACACGGATTGCAGCGGTTCAAGAAGGTGGCTCACCACCACCTTCTCAAAGGCAATTAGGGATGGGCAATAAATGCTGACCTTGCCAGTGACGCCCACATCCCAGGAACGAATAAAAAAAAAGTGAAAGCCCAGTGTCTAAACCACTGCACCATCCAGTTTTCCCCCCTACCCCTCACTCACCATGAATTTATATATTTTTAAAAATATAAATAATAAATCTTTTGAGCAGAACTAATACTTAGTAACTTCTTAATGCTATCAAGATTCATATGGTCTCTGATCATGCCTGATTGACAGTTTTATATTGGAACTTGCCTGGACCCTGCATGGAACTGTACCTGTCTGGCACTTTGCCTTGAAACCTGCTGATAAGTCATAGGAGAGCCTCCAAAATCTCAGGACTCAATGGCCCCTGCTGGGAGGGTCTGGTAATATTCTGTTACCTCAGAATTTGGTCCATTAGGAGTCTAGTAATGTTTTATTGCCTCAGGATTCACCGGCCCATATTGGGAGTATCTGGAAGTGATTTGTTAGCTCAAGACTCACTGGCCTATGCTGCACTTGGCGTTCCAAAATAACCACACCCGCCCCCCTCATAAATATCAAAACTTCTGTAATATTAATACCCTTCAATGAATTGGCTTCAACAAATTAGTCCCCATAAGTACACTTTGCCTTTATTTTGCTCTCTCATATATACCTTAAAATAGTTGTGCCCTGATAAATCTCCTGAGATTTACATTCAATAAGTTAACCGAATGAAACCATCTCCATAAATAATGTTCACTCTGCTAAGCCTACTCCACCCTAAAGCCTCTTGGTCACGTTCTTTCAATAAACGACTCAGCCAACTGCATTCCTAACATTTAATTCGGTATAGCGAATTAAATCAAATTTCAAATCACCAATTCCCCCTATCATCAATTAATTATTTAATAAATTAACCATTAGATAGCTGGCAGTTCAGAGAAAAGACCTGTCTTCCTGGAGTAAACAATTTTCTTTTTCTTTTAGCACACACATTGTAATGCTGGGAATAAGATTAATAATATGGTAAATACTAAAAGAATGGTATTAAAGCTACTGAGACATCTGGGCTCCGTTTTTGAGTGTACTATATTAACTTTAAACTACTAAAAATAACATTTTAAATAGAAGTAAAAAAATTTACAGTTTATTTCTGCTTGTTCTATCATTCCTATTTTCCCTATACTCTCCCTTCCACTTTAATGTAACTTTATTTCTACTTTGAGCGAGATATCCATTTTTCTCTAACTTATTTCTATTTACCTATTTGTTTGTCTCCCACTGTCTATTGTGGGGGTGGGAACAATGTTAGAAAAACTATCTTTTCTTTAGCTAAATGCTGGTTTTTAAAGAATCAGAGGGATGCTTAGTTGGGTCTCTCAGGTTCCAATGTGAATTTACTTTCTGATGCTTTTCTCCTACAGTGAGAGACAATTAAGGTAATTAATGAGGAACTTGTGCAGACATGTCTACATTGAAATTCCCCTCATATTTTCCAAAGTTCCTGGAAACCTAAGAGCTGTCAACTGTCATTGTCTTTGGTGCTCAGTAGCTATGGCGACAGTTTTACAGCTTGGCCCGGTTCCAGTTTGCAAAGAATTTCCTGACAGAATCCACTTGTACCGTACTAAGGGGAATTCAAGCAACAGCCAACAGCCAATCACAGCCATATCATCTGACTCACAGTCAGCAACCACACAGCCCCACGTAGTCTCGTAGTCAAAAATTTCAACTTATTTCAGTTTAACCAGCAGGCGAGGGCTGGGGGAGAAGGACATTGTGAAGATTACATTCTCTAATCTGAGTCTGCTTCCACTGAAGTACCAGGTATGTGAAAAGGAATCCTAAACCAGCTCTTTCTAAATGAGTGACGGTGAGCAATGGCTTTTTGTTCTTGTAAAACAGGCCATGGGTAGAATAGTTAGTGGGAATAAAAGGCATATTGCTATTCTAGGCAATGTAAACATTCAGCAGCAAACTACAAGAATGAGTGATTTCAACTTATTGATACTAACTATGAATTCAGCCTTTGATCGCAGCGCATGTCTATGTGTGTGTGTATACTCCCTATGCATATGTACACATTAAGTGCAGTCTATAGACACAGATGATGCTATGGATTTAACTGTCTTTCGCTTTGGAGTACTGATTAGAATTCAGCTCAACCAGGCAGGAGTAAGAGTTCTAAGTAAAATGAGTTTGCCAGAAGGTATAATTCCACAGTACAAAATTATTAATAATTTGGGATTAAATGGCACTAATGGGGTAATTTCCACAATTTCATGCTCACCGCAGGGAAACTACACTCACAAAGAGCATGGGTTGGAGACAGGACTGCAGTATTATAGTCGCGGCTCTCCGACTGTGCTCCCTGCAGGCGGAGCTCACCACCGCTGGATTGCAGAATTACTACTAAAGTTAACAAACTCACTTAGGGAAGGCAGACGGTGTGAGAAATGGAAATGCAATAATAGGTAATCTTCTTTATTCGGTAACTAACTCATGTTATGCATGACCTGGAATTGCTTAACAGTGCAGCATCGTGAGAGCTTTACCCAGCATCTAATCTGCACTGTACCAAGTACTTGATGGCTACACTGAGGAGGTTCATTTAGCCAAACCTGCCTGGCGGGAAACTGACAGAATTGGATTGGCTGCCCGTTCTACACCTTTTCCAATGGAAAGTTAAATTGTGAGGCCAATCCGATCCCGTCAGTTTCCCACCAGGCGGGTTAAATTAAAATTACCCCCTCAGTGGCAAAGTATTTCGATGCCCAGCACTGCATCATGCATATTGATGGGCACAAAAAATAAATACTTAAAACAAAGGTTCACTGCCCTGTTTTCATCTCCATTACTAAATTAGCAGGAACAAATAAAAATAGAAATACAATCAAATATAAATATCCAGCTGCTTTGTTTCAAGGTGTCACTCCTTCTAGCTGCTAACACGGTTATGTTTTGATGGAGCGAGAGAGGCATAGTGATTGATGGAGCTCTCCAGGGCTGTGCTGTATTCCCTTCTGTTCAGTAATTTCTAAACGATATATCAGCAGGAAGAGACGCAGGCCCCGATATTTACGGGGAGGGGGCGGGGGGCGAGTTTTAGTGGCCGGGAAATACGGAAATACAGGGAACGCAGAGGTCCTGCTGAATTTGACGGCATTACCTCATTTGAATTTTCTTTTCTCCGTTTCCCACCCGGTAGCTGGCCAGATTAGGTGGCTGACTGGTTGTCGGGCAGGAAGGCCTGTGGTAAAAGCTGCAGCTGGGGACCAGAGAGGAGGGAGGGAGAGATCGCGGCGGGGAGGGAGGGAGACATCGCGGCGGGGAGAGAAGAAATCGCGAGGGGAAGCAGGAGATTGCAGGGTGGAGATTGCAGGCGGAAGAGATTGTGGGGGAGACTGCGGGTCGGCATCAGATCGCGGGAGGGTTGACATCAGATCGTGGGGAGGGAGGCAGATCGCGGCTGGGTAGCTTGGGGTCCGGGCAGAAGCACTCCTGCTCCTCCAGGCCCACAAGCAGCGCTGGAAAGGCACTTACCTGCTGCAGCCAGCAGTTCGCGCCTCCCTTCAGCTGCCGGGTTTCCTGAGCCCTGGGAAACCTGGCCTGCAGCCGTTAAATCCACGTGGCTGCTAAAATCTGAGGCATGCAGCCTCATTAACATATTTAAATTACTGACCCGCCTCTCGAGAGCAGATAACTTGCCCGCAACCCAACCGAGCCTGGTTAAATCGAAAGTAAACGCGTTCGTGGCAGGCTGGGGTTGGGTTTCCCATTTTTTATATTTTAACCCCCCCACTGCCCATCCTGTAGGGTTAAAATTCCTCCCTATGTATTGGGCCAGATAACCAGTTTTCAAGAGGTTGCTTGCATTTAAAGGAATTAAAGGCATTGGCTAAGGAGTGGCAGGTGGATTTTTCTACTGGAATAATTTCAGGATAATGTACATTTGTACAGGAAGCATGTACATAATGAATGATGTCTATTAGCAAAAGTGGAAAAAGATTTGGGTGCAATTATCAATCACTGAAAATACTGACAAGGCTAATTAAAAAGGAAATATATTCGTTGAACCGCCATTTTATCCTAAATATTCTAATGGTCATCCCTTGGGTGACAATTTTTTCTGTTCAATAGCTATAGCATAATCATCAATGCGTTCTTGATAAACATGTTTACAGCCAGAATTTTCCCTACCGAGTCGGGTCAGGTCGGGTGCGTGCGGGCCACATAGCAGGTCGGTACCACGATGGATTGATCAGCCCGCTCCTCAAAGCGACTTTAGCGTAATGGCCCCATTAAGGCAGAAATGCGCGTTTCCCGGTCCTATTAAGTGGTGCGGGTCTGATGACATCATCGATGACTCATTTCCAGCGGGGATATTTAAAGCAGCCTTGGCCATATCGCATTTGAAGGTTCATGTAGGAGTGTGGAGGGAGGATTGGAGAGGGGTGTCTTGTTGTGCAGAAACAGAAAAATTACTTCCCAAAGACAGAGGGCTGCACCCCGCTTTTCCGATGACTCCCTACATATTCTTGTGGAGGGAGTCAGAACACGCAGGGAGGTCCTCTTCCCTGCTGATGGGCGGAAGAGACCTCCCCAAGAGACAAAAAGAGCCTGGCTCCAAATTGCTGAGGAGATCAACAGCAGGGATGTAGTAAGGCGGACATGGGCACAGTGCCGGAAGCGCTTCAATGATCTGATGAGATCAGGAAAGGTGAGTGCAAAGCCACACTCACCTTCATCCTGCTGTGCCTGTCACCACATCCCCATCACTCTGCCTTCCCAAGCTTACTCCTGCACATCATTCCTCACACCAACATACCTTGCACATCCACCCATCCCTCTCTCTCTATGTACATACTCACATCCCCCTCTGACTAACCACCCCTCACACTCACCCTCATCCTAATGCAATCATACCAAGTAACACCTCAGAAAGAGGCCATTTGGCATTGTCACTTTGGCATTGGCACCCCACTCCCTCATAGTCACCCTCTACAGATGTAGCCCACACAATCCTTACACTCATGCCATCACTCTCACTCAAACTTCTCTTCTTTCCTTCCTTGCATGAGAAGAGAGCGCACAACAGGGAGAGGGAGAGAACCGGAGGTGGCCCTACATCTTTCAGTACTTTAACTGCAGCAGAGGAGATGGCCCTGGAGGTCTCAAGAGTTGCAGAGCTGCTGGCGGTGGGAGACGGAGAGAGGGGGGGCCTCTCAGCAACCTGGTGACAGAGTTACATCTCATACAGCCACATGGCATACAGCAGTCACTCATCTGGTGACGATGATGTCAGCAGCCAGTGAATGTTTATCATGTGCATGATGGTATCATTAGTCATTCTTGATATAAAATTTCTAAATCATCTCTTTACTCTCCCACAGGTCCATCAAGAGCCCCACCACCCCCCACCCCACTGCTCCTCAGAGGATCCTCCAGTCTCTGAGGGTGCACCGTCAGCAGACCCAAGCGCACCCAGCACCAGCGCAGATACACACACCTCGGTAGGTCCTATGCGAGATAGAGTAGTGTTGTCACTTGGTGTCTCACATTTCACCCGTGAGCAAGAACAGATGGGGTTGACAGGAACAGCAGTGGAGACTCCTCGCCGGAAAGCGCAGGATGCTCCAAGCTTTGCTCAGCTGCATGAAGCCGTTGAGCCTCGGGGGCCATCGAGAAAGAGGGTGATCCTGGAGGGGCAGCAAGAAATGCAGGAGGCTCTGGCAGATTTTGCAGCCACAATGTTTGCAAATGTGCAGAGAATGGAGGAATCCATCTCCAATATAAGCACCACCATGTCACAGGCGAAGGCGACTGTAGGCTTTTCCATGGGAAAGATAGCCACCTGCAAGGAGCAGCTAATGCTCCACTCACATGAGCACATGCTAGCTATGGACAACAGGTGGCAGAGGCTCATAGACCTCCTCTCTAGGAGGGATGTAAACATAGACTTGGGTCCTCATGGCCCCACTGCTGTGCAGCGAGGGATGATGGTGAGAGGGGACATGGAAGTGGGGGCTCCTCTCAAAGCGCTCACACTTCTCCCCCATTGCCCCCCACTCAGTCAGAGCCCCAGATGCTGCCTCGGATCTTGAGGGCCGAGTCTGCCCCTGCACAGTTGCAGGAGGAGCAGACTTTGGCGGGGCCCTCACAGGCTCCAAATCCCAGAGGACGTCCGCCAAAAGTGTCTACGCAGTCACAGCAGGGAAGTGAGCAGGCTGCCTCTACCTCTGCTGAAGCCACAGGGGTTGCACCTCGTAGAAGTATGCGTAAAAGAAAAATGGAACAGAAGTAGCTGCACAAGGGTAAGCACATGGTTAGCACAAGAAGTGTTATTGTTAAGGTTCCGTTACTGTTATGACACATATAAAAGTATTTATTTTCACCACTTTCTGGTCATGCCCATTTTTGTCTGCTACTTTGAAGTGGCTTTGTGAGTTGGAGTGAATGGCGAGACATATCGTTACCTCCTGCAATGGGGGTCAGTGTGAAAGGAATGGCTTGTTCAACGTAGGGATGCTTTATGGTGTTGTTGAGGTGGGGGGGAGGGGGGGATCTTGGCACAGCATGTGGCAGCCAAATGGGTGCAATGCAGGAAGTTAAGTTAATTTGGCCATGATGAGGTCATCCCTGACCTCCCGGGCAGCAATGTGCTCCGGTGCTGGTGCCATCTAGACCTCAGGTTCCTCCTGCTCCTCCTCCTCGTCTTCCAGCTGATGCTCCTCCTCCTCCTCCTCCTCTGAAGAGGCTGTGTGTTCTGCACCTTGCTCCTCATGCAGCTCTAATCCTCCTTGCTGCGTTATGTTGTGCATCGCGCAGCAAACAACAATTCTGGAAACCCTGGCTGGTGCGTACTGAAGGGCTCCTCCAGATCTGTCAAGGCATCAGAAGCTCATCTTGAGCATGACTATTGTTTGCTCAATGACACATCTGGTGGACATGTGGCTTTCATTATAATGCTCCTCAGCCTCATTGCTTGGCCTCCTCAAGGGTGTCATGAGCCACGTCGTCAGTGGATAGCCCTTGTCTCCAAGCAGCCAGCTGGTAAGTGTGTTTGGCAGTGCGAAAAGCTGAGGGAGCATGGACTGGCGCAGAACGAAAGAGTCATGACAGCCGCCAGGGAATTTGGCGCACAAATACATGATGATCTTCCTATGGTTGCAGGCGAAGTGCACATTCAGGGAGTGGAAGCCCTTGTGGTTCATAAACACTCCTGGGTGATGTGGGTGTGCCCTGATGGCCACATGTGTGCAGTTGATGATGCCCTGCACCTGTGGGAAGCCAGCCAGAGCGGCAAAGCTGAGCGCACGTTCAGTAACACTGGCTTCATCAGTGGCAATGTTCACATAATTGGCTGACTTGTTAAACATGGCATCGGTGACCTGTGTGATGCATCCATGGGCGGTCACCTGCGAGATGAAGTATGATTAAGAAGTTTGCAGATGATACAAAAATTGGCCGTGTGGTTGATAATGAAGAAAAAAGCTGCAGACTGCAGGAAGATATCAATGGACTGGTCAGGTGGGCAGAACAGTGGCAAATGGAATTCAATCTGGAGAAGTGTGAGGTAATGCATTTGGGGAGGGCTAACAAGACAAGGGAATATATTATAAATGGTAGGACACTGAGAAGTGCAGAAGATCAAAGGGACCTTGGAGTGTATGTTCACAGATCCCTGAAGGTAGCAGGACAGGTAGATAAGGTGATTAAGAAGGCATACGGGATACTTGCCTTTATTAGCCGAGGCATAGAATATAAGAGCAGGGAGGTTATGCTTGAACTGTATAAAACACTAGTTAGGCCGCAGCTAGAATACCGCGTGCAGTTCTGGTCACCACATTACAGGAAGGATGTGATTACACGAGAGGGGGTGCAGAGGAGATTTACAAGGATGTTGCCTGGACTGGGGAATTTTAGCTATGAGGAAAGATTGGATAGGCTGGGGTTGTTTTCTTTGGAACAGAGGAGGCTGAGGGAAGACCTAATTGATGTGTATAAAATTATGAGGGGCCTAGATAGAGTGGATAGGAAGGACCTATTTCCCTTAGCAGAAGGGTCAATAACCACGGAGCATAGATTTAAAGTAATTGTTCGGATGTTTAGAGGGGATTTGAGGAGAATTCTTTTCACCCAGAGGGTGGTGGGGGTCTGGAACTCACTGCCTGAAAGGGTGGTAGAGGCAGAGACCCTCATCACATTTAAAAAGTACTTGGATATGTACTTCAAGTGCCATAACTTACAAGGTTATGGACCAAGTGCTGGAAAGTGGGATTAGGGTGGATAGCTCTTTGTCGGCCGGCACGGACAAGATAGGCCAAATGGCCTCCTTCTGTGCTGTAAATTTCTATGATTCTATGCCGCAAATGTCTGCTGCAGATCCCTGGAAGAAGCCTGAGGCGAAGAAGTTCAGGGCACTGGTGACTTTGACAGCCACTGGTAAGGCGTGTCCACCCACTCCTCTGGGCTGCAGGTCTTGCTCCAGTAAGCTGCAAATGTCTGCGACGACCTGGCGCGATAGCCTGAGCCTCGTTTGGCACTGCTGCTCAGTCATGTTGAGGAAGCTCAGCCTCTGCCTGTATACCATGTTGAGGGTATCGCCCTCGGCGCTGTGCAGCCCTGCGCTGATGCCCTCTGTCCTTTGGAGCATCAGGTCATTGAGGAGAAGGTTGGTGGTGTTGTTGCTGTTGCTGCTGCTGCTGCAGGTGTACCTGCTGCTGCTGGTGGTGGGGCTCATCATGGTCCGATTGTGAGGACCAAGGTGAGACAGTATAAGTGGCACCCATGCTGATGTAATAGGTGCAGGACAAGTAGAGATCAGAGAACCAATCTGTCAATGTTGTGATAGTTACTAGCAATATGGTGAGAGTGGCTTCCGAGGTTGCAGAAAAGACTTGCAAACTGTAGACACCTAAATCTGTGCTCAAAATGGAGTCAGCAAGAGCCTTTCCCATAGGTAAGTAATGAGGTGTCATGTGGGAGTATTTATTTGGATTTCCATGCTCTGCATTAATGACCTCGCTCAATGGCCACTGAGCTTCTCCCTCAGGTTGACAGACGTGGTTCCTGAGCTGTGTGATCCCCGTGGTCATCCAGTGAAAATCAAACGGTCTGGTTAAAATCCCTGCTAAGGGTCTGACAACAAGGATTTAATGAGCTTAATTAGGTCGCCCGCCTCTGCCCCGTGGAGCACCACTTCCCACCTTTTGTCAGTCTGAGTAGCTACCATTAACCCCTACTCTCTGTTTTCTGTTTTGTAGCCAGCTTGCTATCCATTCTGCTACCTGTCCCCTGACTCCACATGCTCTGACCTTAGTCATGAGTCTGCTATGCAGTACCTTATCAAAGACCTTTTGAAAATCCAAATATATTACATCTACTACATTAACCTTATCTACTCTTTCTATTACTTCTTCATAGAATTCAATAAGGTTGGTCAAGCATGACCTTCCCTTTTGTGCAGGGATCACATATATTCCTTAGACCAGTCTGCACGGCAACAAGTAATTTATTCCAAATGCCTGCTTTTATTACCTTCCTTTGAAGGTGAATGATTGCATTTTGGGGAGAGAAATATCAGTATAAGAAGAGCATAGGAAAGTATATGTATGTATTATCAAAATTTCATTTGCTTGTTTCACTTAATGTGTCTTCTGTCCAAAAGATCATGGTACATATTTTCCAACATTTGCTAACTTTAGTGAAAAGATAGATGCAAACATAAAGTGTGGAAATTTGCTTTATATTAATGTCAACATTTTCACTAAAATTAGTTAATGGTGAAAAATATGCTCCCAAGTTGGTTAGTTTCCTTGAATAATTAGCAGCCTGGTTCCTTTGATGTGAAAGAAATGTTTTGCTCCTCATGGTGCTAGAGACTGCTATTCACCTTTGGCCAGATTGAAGAATACCAGCAGATCCTGTTAAGTGCAATGTCCAAAGGCTTTGCACATTTACTAAACCAACAGGGATATTTGAGTTTGTCATCTTGACCTTTGGGATGTAAAGTTCACCTGGCACGCTCTAGCAGTGGGTGGATTCTGTCCTGATGAGGGCTGGGGATCGTGCAGTGGCAAAAACAGATGACACTCAATCTTAATCAGACATGGGACAACCACCCCATCTACATCACAGAGGTAGTGATCAGGTTAGAAAGGGCACGGTTGACAGTTAAAGCCAAAAGATATCATATTGGTATGGCAGAGGTGCTGTACCTGGGTCACCATGTTCAAGAAGAGGAAACGGAAACCTGATCAGATAAATTTGAATGCCACCTCAGAAAGGCCCCACCCTGAAACATGATCTTTTCTTAGATCACCAGATTATCAATTGGAACTTAATTCCCAATCATAGCCAATCAACCACACAATTTATGGACTTCACCCAAAACAACTTGAAATCAGGTGGGTCTGGTTGCAAACCATTTTTAGTGCTTTGAAATGGCTGAAGGGGACTCTGTGCACAGATCCTGTCAGCCACACAGATCTATGCTGAGTCAGGCAAATGACCAAAATGAAAAACAACTGACATTTATCTGCGCTGCAAGCTATTGCAAAAATAAATAGTACACTCATCAAGTGAGAAAGGATGCGGCACTGCTGTGTAGCAATTATAAAGATCCTAACAGTATTTGCATGGTACAGGTTTCAAAGTATGTTCAGAACTTTGGTATGGCTAAATAGAACTTGCGACAAAATAGCTGGCTGCGATGTTGAGAGTATTGAATATAGCATTCTCATGCTGAAGGGCACAGTGAATAGTAATGTCAAAGGTTTTATTAAAACCAAAAATTGTAACAGCATGGAACTTTATTTTTGGTAAGCTGGGGGTCTGATATGTATGAAAACACATTACCAGACTCAAGACTCTCCAACCAAGCAACTGAGAAATCCACAAAAGTAGAGCTTCTCTTTGCATGGAGTGCACACTCTTCCCCACAGGGACACACCCCACTTATCTAAGTCCAGAGTTTAGGCACACATTAGTAACAGCCATGATTTAGGAGCCTTCAGTATGTGGAGAGGTACTGCTGGAATTAAACTGTGCAGCTTGCCAACACAGAGCACTGCTTAACTTCCCACTGCTTGTCCAACCAGTAACACCCTACCCTTTACCACATTGGCTTTGTAAAATGAGACTAATCCCAGGCCCCAGTGACATGGCTAATCCCTCCAGGTCCCATTAATGAGCCAAGCTGGCTGTTCATTCACCTCTGACTGCTACAGGTCTGCCTGGCTCAGTTTTCAAATTACCAAGTCTGCTGCGGACAGTTGACTTGGTTCCAATCTTCCATCACCAGGTTTATCATCTTGGACCCACCTTGATCAAAAATGGACCCCATTTATTTGCCAAATGGAGACAGTCACTGACAAGTACATGTTTAAGCCCTTGCTGGGCAAGCAGCAGGTATCATGAACTCTTCAAGAGCGGCATGGTGAGCAGCACAACTCTCCATTATTCGTGCAAATGCATTGCCACCATCATCCTGACCACAGCATGGAAACATCACATCCCATCAAACAGTTCCAGCAGTTGGAGGTGCAGAGTTTCAGCAGTAATTGCTTGCTCTTTACAACGCTGGAAGTATGAATACATGTTTTCTACCTTGCCTCCAGGTAACATCTTCCAGCAACTGTCAGCATGAAACGGAAAAGGCCATTTAGTCCATTCTTTCCACAGTGTCAAGAACTCCCTCCCCATCCATATAATATTATGAAATTAATTTTTATTTTATCTTGCAGGAGATATTTCAAATTATAGTGTCATGTTCCACCTGTACTCCAATCCACTTCATAGCTCCCTTTGGACTAAACTACAGATTTCTAAATTAACATGAGGAATCCCATGAATAGGCATCTAGGGATGGTGTGCATGCCAGCCAGAAGGTCTCTGCGTTGCATGGGCTCTGCTGTGAGGAGTTTCATCTTTAGAAACTCATGAATAAATCAGAAATTAGAAATGTTAAATTAAATCACAGTTGCCTTGAAAGTTGGCTCCTAGTTTCGCTACAGTATAAACACATATTTATTTTTTCCAGATTGCGTAACTATCCTGAGAAACGTATTTGACACTTTCGACTCCAAAGTAATGTTGAAAGCAGTTAACAGTGTGGCAGTAACACAGGTAAAATGACATGGTATTGGTGGGAGTGTACTAAAATGGATTGAAAACTGGCTGGGTGATAGGATAGGGTCTGCATGAATTCAAAATATTCTGGATGGAGAGGTGAGTGGAGCACCACAGGACTTGGTGCTGGTACCCTTCAACATTTTTATAAATGATGATGATATGGAGGAGGATATGAGTAGCTAGAGCTTATTTAGGGAAATAGATAGACAATTGGCAGATGCAATTTAATGTGGTTAAATGTAAAATAATTCAATTAGAGACAAGAGCCAGAATTTTCCCCTAAAAAAAAACGGGTGGGTTTGGAGCGTGGGGACAGTTAAATTGTTAAAAATGGGATCCCGACCTGATCCCGCCTCCAACCCACCCACTTCCGGTTTTAACGAAGGCAGGACAGGAGGCGGGTGACCAGCCCGCTCCCAGGGGGCGGTATGTCAATTTAAATATTGTAATGAGGCTGGAAGCCTATTTTTTTCACCTCCATTTCGAATTTAACTGGATGTGGACGGGTTTCACATAATTCGTGAAACCCGGCAGTTAAACCGAGGCGGGGACTGTTGCATCCAGGTGGTAAGTGGCTTTACATTTACCTCCTGGATCCCTACCTAACCCACCCCCCACGATCGGAGACCCACCTCACGAGGCCTCTGATCACCACCCCAGGCCTCCGATCCCCAGTATGAGGCCTCCCCCTCTGGCACCGCCACCGATGATGCAAAGGCTGGCCATAATCCTCTGGTGGCCAGCCCCGATCCTCCCTACCCCCCACCCCCGCCGATACTCAGCCGACACCCACCCCCCCCCGCCCATCCTCCAACTCCACCCCCCCCGCCCCCCACAATCCCCAATCTTCCATTGCCAATTCCTGACCCTCCCCCGCCAATTCCCAACTTCCACCCCCCCAGCGATCCCCGATCCTCCACTGCCGATTTCCGACACCCCTCCCGCAATCCCCGATTCTCCACTGTCGATTTCCGACACCCCTCCCGCAATCCCCGATTCTCCACTGTCGATTCCCAACCGCACGCTGGGCTTTGCCACTCTGGCTGGCTTCCCACGAGTGCTGGGCGTCATCAACTGCACACATGTGGCCATCAGGGCACCCCATCATCACCCAGGAGTGTTTGTCAACCACAAAGGCTTCCACTCCCTCAATGTGCAGCTGGTCTGCAATCAGAGGAAGATCATCATGCGCCAAATTCCCAGGCAGCTGCCATGACTCTTTTGTCCTGCGCCAGTCCACCCTCCCTCAGCTCTTCCCAACTCCAAACATACTTTCCGGCTGGCTGCTTGGAGTCAAGGGCTAGCCACTGAAAACGTGGCTCGTGACACCCCTGAGGAGGCCAAGTACTGAGGCCCAGGAAAGATATAATGAAAGCCACATTTCCACCAGATGTGTCATGCAGCAGACAATAGGCATGCTGAAAATGCACTTCAGATGCCTTGACAGATCTGGAGGAGCCCTTCAGTACGCACCAGCCAGGGTCTCCAGAATCGCCTGCTGCGCCCTGCACAACACAGCGCAGGAGCGAGGATTAGCGCTGCATGTGGAGCAAGGCACTGAGCGCCCAGCCTCTTCAGAGGAAGAGCAGGAGGAGCATCAGTTGGAAGATGAGGAGGAGGAGCAGGAGGAACCTGCGGTCCAGATCCCACCAGCACCCAAGCACATTGCTGTCCAGGAGGCCAGGGATGGGCTCATCATGGCCAGATTTACTTAACATCAGGCATTACACCCATATGGCTGCCACATGCTGTGTCAGGTTCTCACCACCCCACAGCAACACCATAAAGCATCCCTACAATGACCAAGTTATTCCTTTCACACTGACCACCATTGCTGGAGGTAATGTTATGTCTCACCATTCACTCCAACTCACTAAACCACTTCCAAAGTTGCAGACAAAATTGGCCATGACCAGAAAGTGGTGAAAATAAATATTTTTATCTGTGACATCAGAGTAACAGAAGCTTAACACAAACAGTTACCCTTGTGCATCTACTTGTGTGTCATCTTTCTCTTACGCGTGCTTCTATGAGGTGCAACCCCTGTGGCTTCAGCAGAGGTAGAGGCAGCCTGCTCACTTCCCTGCTGTGACTGCATAGACACTTTTAGCGGATGTCCTCTGCGTCTTGAAGCCTATTATGGCCCCGCCAAAGTCTGCTCCTCCTGCAACTGTGCAGGGGCAGACTCAGCCATTGCGATCCCAGGAGGCATGTGGGGCTCTGACTGAGGGGGATGCAATGGGGGAGAAGTGTGAGTGCTTTGAGAGGAGCCCCCACTTCCAGGTCCCCTCTCACCATCATTCCTCTCATGGGCCACCCGCACTTCCCTGCTAGCAAGGAGCTGGAGAGCACCTTGCTGCACAGCAGTGGGGCCATGAGGACCCAAGTCTACATTTATATCTCTCCTAGAGAGGAGGTCTATGAACGTCTGTCATCAATTCTCCATAGATAGCACGTGCTCATGTGAGTGGCGCATTAGCTGCTCCATGCAGGTGGCCATCCTTTCCATGGAAGAGTCTACAGTCGCCATCGCCTGCGACATGGTGCTGCTCATGTTGGAGATAAACTCCTCCATTCTCTGCACATTTGCTGACATCGCGTTGCAAATCCTGTCAAAGCCTCCTGCACTTCTTCCTGCACCTCCAGGATCGCCCTCGTTCTGGATGGCCCCCGAGGCTCAGCGTCTGCATGCAGCTGAGCAGAGCTGGGAGCATCCTGTGCCCTCTGGCGAGGAGTCTCCACTGCTGTCTCTATCTCCACTATCTCCTCTTGCTCACTTGTGACTTGTGACACACCAGGTGACAACACTACTCTATCTCGCATGGGACCCACCGAGGTGTGCGTATCTGCGCTGGTGCTGGGTGTGCTTATGTCTGCTGACGGTGCACCCTCAGAGGCTGGAGGCTCCTCTGAGGAATCGTCTTCCTCTTCTTCCTGGACAATGGTGGGGCTCTTGATGGACCTGTGGGAGAGTAAAGAGATGATTTAGAAATGTCATATCAAGAATGGGTAACGATACCATTATGCACATGATGAACATTCACTGGCTGCTGCATCAGTCACCATATGAGTGACTGTTGTATGCCGTGTGGCAGTATGAGATGTAATTCTGTCACCAGGTTGCTGAGATGTCCCCCTCTCTCCGTCTCCCACCTCCAGCTGCTCTGCGACTCCTGATACGTCCAGGGTGACCTCCTCTACTGCAGTTAACGTCACCAACGATAGAGGGCCTCCGGTTCTCTCCCTCCCACTCTTATTATGGGCTCTCTTCTCCTGCAAGGAGGGAAAGAAGAGAAGTTCAAGTGAGAGTGATGGAATGAGTGTAAGGAATGGATGGGTTACATCTTTAGAGGGTGACTAGGAAGGAGTGGGGTGCCAATGCCAACTGGCCTCCTTTTGTGGTGTTACTTGCTATGACTGCATTAGGATGAGGGTGAGTGTGAGGGGTGGTTAGTCAGATGGGGATGTGAGTATGTACATAGAGAGAGAGGGATGGGTGGACATGCAAGGTGTGTTGGTGTGAGGAATGATGTGCAGGAGTAGGCTTGGGAAGGCAGAGTAATGGGGATGTGATGAGAGGCACAGCAGGATGAAGTTGAGTGTGGCTTTGCACTCACCTTTCCTGATCTAATGAAATAATTGAAGTGTTTCCGGCACTGCACCAAGGTCCTCCTGACAACATCCCTGCTGTTCACCTCCTCTGCTATCTCCAGCCAGGCTCATTTTGTCTCCTGGGGAAGTCTCTTCCACCCATCAGAAGGGAAGAGGACCTCCCTGCGTGCTCTCACTCCCTCCACAAGCATATGGAGGGAGTCATCTGAGAACCTGGGTACAGCCCTCTGCTTCTATGCAGTCATGTTTCCAAGGCTTAGCAACACACAAATGCTCCAACACAGTGCCTGCACAATCCTAAATGAACCTTCAAATGCAATGTGGTCCCTTTAAATATCCCAGCTGAAAATGAGTCATCGATGACGTCATCAGACCCGCACCATTTAATAGGGCCAGGTAACGCGCAGGGCTGCCTTAATAGGCGCCATTAAGGGAAAGTCGCTCTGAGGAGCGGCATGAAATGGGGAACTGGGTCCCAATCTGCCACACCGATCACCCGCACCCGACCCGCCCAGGTAAACAAAATTCCGGCCAGTATCTCAGTTACCAGAGTCTCTGACCCTGAAATTCTATGGAGTTATCACTGGTCCCCCACAACTTCAGCAGGAGATGGCAGAATCTCTAAAGAATGGCAAAGTTATGGAAGGAAACCAGGAGAACTCTGAAATTTCAGGGCCTTTATTTCTTGTTTTAACAAAAAATATGGGGAGAAGAATTTAAGTGCATTGAAAGAGCTGAGGGGTGTTACAATCCTCTATTTTATGTTCTTCCAACTCTATGGCTGAAATTTTAGTGTCAAGGGAGAGAAACAGGATAGACCTGGTGAAGAGATACTCTATAAAAGATAAACCAATAGCCCAGCCTATTCCTTTTAGCAGTTAAGGTGGACAGCCTGAAAACAGCAGGAATATCAAGTGAGAGAGAGAAAAAGGTTTGTCAAGTTATTACTTGACTTCCTGCTAGAATGTTAAATGTCACATTACATATATTTTTACTAAATAGTAATAGGAAAGTTTTCATAGTTCTAGGCTTAGCTTTCTCATAGGTAGGTTTGGATTGGTTGACTCAGACCCAAACTACAATCAATTCCATCCTCCCTATAATTGAATATTACATTGGCAAATGCAGAGCGCTGCGGTGGCCATGGTGCCCCTTCATGCACCTGAAATTCCCCTCTCCACTGTTTTAGCAGAGTTTTAAAATAAAATAGCAAAGAGAGCAATTTCAAGCAAACACTTTAAGCATCCACATGCTAATATCCTACAGCCTAGTTTCAGGTCTCAGAATTTACAATGATCAGCCTTTGGTTCCACTTGACAATCAATGCTGAAAATGTTTTGTAGGATTGATAGGCAACTGTCGGTCAAAATATTTTATAAAACAAATGCTGTAAAAGTATTATTGCAGCAGTACAAATCCTCTGCAAATGTTGTATTGTAAATATATCCTTACAATAAGTTTAAAACTGCCAATTAATATCTTTCAAATTACTTTATTTTAGCAGAGAATATTGGAGAGCAATAAGGATGTTTGTCCCACACAACTATTTTGTATTGATGTTAAGAACCTTGAGGTAAGAAAATGCAAAAGACTCATTTATATTTACAAACTTTATACTCACATGGTGAGCAAGTGTGAAAAAAGGATAAATGCATACACTTTGCGCGGTGTAAGCAAGGGGACAGGTATATACGCTCACAGGGAAAATAAAATGGAAATCTCTGAATTAGTCCTACATAGCTAGTTGAACTAATGGCCCCGATATTTACTGTGGCGGGGTTTCCGTGACAGGAGTGGGGGGTGGGGGGGAGGTGTTATTGTCGGGAAATATGGAAGTGCGGTTTTCCCCGAACGCCGTGGCGTGCGTGGTTTTTTTAACAGGTTCCCCTAATTGGAAGCCAGTCTGATTGACAGGCTTGGCTTCGTGTTGGGTGGGGAATGCTCCAGAAAAGGCCGCAGCCCAGGATCAGGTAAGTTTCATGGTTGTTGGGGGCAGAGATCGCGGGGGGGGTGGGGAGATTGGATGGGGGCAGAGCTCGAGGGGTTGGAGAGAGATGGGAGAGGGGTCGGAGATCGGGGGAGAGATGGGGGGCAGTCGGGGGTAGAGTTGGAGATCGGGGGGTCAGAGATCGGGGAGAGAGATGGGGCGGGCGGGAGAGATCGGTGGTGTCGGTGATGGGGGGGTCTTGGGAGAGATCGTGGAGGTGGGGGGGTTGTCTACAAGTTAGCTTGTTGGGCCAGGAGGAAACAAGCAGTGCTGCAAAGGCACTTACCTGATGGATACAGCCCTTCTCGCCAGGTTTCCGACATGGGTTAAAAATAGAAACCCTGTAAAAATGGAATTACTCAGCCTCCATAAAAGGTTTCAACGACCGACCCACCTCCTGAGAGCAGACTGGTCACCCGCCCCTCATCCCGCCTCCGTTAAAACTGGAAGTGGGCAGATTCGAGGCGTGTTGGGTTCCTGTTTCAGATTTTTAACATTTTAACCTTCCACCTGACCCAAACCCACCCATTTTTGGGGGTTAAAATTACCCCCAATATGTCTATACCACTAAACTGTTTTAACTTGTTAAGCTAAATGTGCAGTACTATATATAGTTGTTTCATAATATTTATTGCATAAAGTTATCATTGTATAGTCCTAGTACAGATTAACATTTGATGCAGTGCACAGAGTTAGCATTCATGTAGAGTATTGTGAATAGAGTTTGTAATTGCTTAATATGAATAAAATCTTCAAGAGGTTTCATTGTCTTAGACTGATGTCACTCTGGATTGTTCTCAGGTGCGCTGTGATCACAAACTACCTCTCAATAAGAAGATTTATCTGGGGACAGAGACTCTCAAGTCTGATGGAAATCCAATCCATGGGAACTTGGAGAGCAAATGTTCCCCAATACTTTTAAATATCTCAGACCACCAAAGGTTCCCATCATACACAACACAACAGAAAGGTAAAACAATACATTAGAAGGAAACTAGAAGGGACTGGTGTATTACTGAGTTTATGTACCGGGTATCACAGAGTGTGACAGAAGATACAGTATAGCAGAGTTCACCCAAGTACCATGCCAAATTTCTTACCGTCTATTCTTCGTGGCTTTCCTCCCTCAGCCTCTGCACCAAGTGACTTCTCATCCTCGGTGATTTCAACTTCCATCTCAACTCATCATGCTTTCTCTCCTGAGTGCACTGCCCTCCTATCTTCCCCTAATTTCTCCCTCCATAAAAACTCCCCTACCCATATTCACGGCCACCCCTTCACCTTGCCATCACGTGGCCTCGCTACTCCCAATGTGTCAATCACAGATAAGGCCATCTCTAATCACTTCCTTGTATTGCTCTCTACCCACATCCCCCTTCCCCCTCCCAACCCCACTTCCTTCTATGTCCGCCCCTGGAAAAAATTCTCACCCAAGTCACTTACAACTGCACTTTCAAATTCCCAACTGTCCAGCCTTTGGCCCTCCATTCACCACGACATTTCTGCAGCTACCAATCTGCACAATCACACCCTCACCACCACCTTTGATGCCCTTGTTCCCATTAAAACCATTACTCTCTCTCACCCTGATCATTCCCCCTGTACGGTCCTCATCACTCCCTTAAGTCCAAGGGACGCAGACTCGAACGGATATGGCGGACAACTGGTTTAGCCATTCACCGCCAGATCTGGCTGGACCACATAAAGCACTATCGGGCCCTGCTCTCGTCTGCCAAAATTGCTCACTATTCCAGAATTATTCTGAAATGCAAAGATAAACCCCAGCTCCTATTCTCTACTGCCAACCGTCTTCTTAAACCCCTCTCTCCTGTCTCCTCCGATAACAAGTGTGAGGAGCTCATGGACTTCTTTGTCTCTAAGATTGAGACCATCCGTTCAGCTGCCTCTGCCACTTCCCTTCTTTCCCCTAGCCCACTGGGCCAAACTTCCTCTGAGGTTCACCCCTGCCCTAGCCCTGAACTCGTATCTTTCTCCAGTTTATCTCCGATCTCCCCTCATGGCCTCTCTGTGCTCATCTTGTCTATGAGACACACCTCCTGCTCCCTTGACCCTATTCCCACCAAACTGCTGACCACCCAACTTCCTTTTCTGGCTCCCATGTTAGCTGATATTGTTAAGGTTCTCTCTCCTCAGGTACTGTCCCCCTCTCCCTCAAATCTGCCGTCATCACCCCTCTCCTCAAAAAACCAAACCTTGATCCCTCTGTCCTTGCAAACTACCGCCCCATCTCCAACCTCCCTTTCCTCTCCAAAGTCCTTGAATGTGTTGTCGCCTCCCAAATCCGTGCCAATCTTTCCCGCAATTCCATGTTTGAATCCCTCCAATCAGGTTTCCGCCCTTGCCACAGTATCGAAACGGCTCTCATCAAAGTCACAAATGACATCCTTTCTGACTGTGACAAAGGTAAACTATCCCTCCTCGTCCTTCTTGACTTGGTTGCAGCCTTTGACACGGTTGACCACTCCATCCTTCTCCAACGCCTCTCCACCGTACTCCAGCTGGGTGGAACTGCACTCGCCTGGTTCCATTCTTATCTATCTAATCGTAACCAGAGAATCACCTCCAACGGTTTCTCTTCCCGCTCCCGCATCGTTACCTCTGGTGTTCCCCAAGGATCTGTCCTTGGCCCCCTCCTATTTCTCATCTACACATTGCCCCTTGGCAACATCATCCGAAAACACACCGTCAGTTTCCACATGTACGCTGACGACACCCAGCTCTACCTCTTCTCTCGACCCCTCCACAGTGTCTAAATTGTCAGACTGCTTGTCCGACATACAGTTCTGGATGAGCAAAAATTTTCTCCAATTAAATATTGGGAAGACCGAAGCCATTGTTTTTGGTCCCCGCCACAAACTCCATTCCTTAGCCACTGACTCCATCCCTCTCCCTAACATCTGTCTGAGGCTGAACCACACTATTCGCAACCTTGGTGTCATATTGACCCTGAAATGAGCTTCCGACCACATATCCGCAGCATAACAAAGACCGCCTACTTCCACTTCTGTAACATTGTCCATCTCCGCCCTTGCCTTAGCTCATCCGCTGCTGAAACCCTCATCCATGCCTTTGTTATCTCTAGACTTGACTATTCCAATGCACTCCTGGCTGGCCTCTCACATTCCACCCTACGTAAACTTGAGGTCATCCAAAACTCTGCTGCACGTGTCCTAACTCGCACCAAGTCCCGTTCACCCATCACCCTGAGCTCGCTGACCTACATTGACTCCCGGTTAATTTCAAATTTCTCATCCTTGTTTTCACATCCCTCCATGGCCTCGCCCCTTCCTATCTCTGTAATCTCCTTCAGCCTCACAACCCCCCCCCACCGCGAGATATCTGCGCTCCTCTAATTCTGCCCTCTTGAGCATCCCTGATTATAATCGTTCAACCTTTGGTGGCCGTGCCTTCTGTTGCCTAGGCTCTAAGTTCTGGAATTCCCTGCCTAAACCTCTCCGCCTCGCTACCTCTCTTTCCTCCTTTAAGACGCTCCTTAAAACCTACCTCTTTGACCAAGCTTTTGGTCACCTGCCCTAATTTATCCTTATGTAGATCGGTGTCGAATTTTTTGTCTTAAAATACTCCTGTGCGGCGCCTTGGGACGTTTTACTACGTTAAAAGCGCTATATAAATACAAGTTGTTGTTGTTGTTGTTGTTGTTTATGGCAGACAACTGGTTTAGCAATTCATCACCACATAAAGCACTATCGGGTCTTGCTCTCCTCTGCCAAAACTGTTCATTGTTCCAGGAACATCCTGGGATGCAAAGATAACCCCCGGCCTCTTCTCTTCACTACAAAATGTCTTCTTAAACCCCTCTCCCCTGCCTCCTTCACCCCCACCTCCAGCAACAAGTGCGAGGAGCTCATGGACTTCTTTGTCACTGAGATTGAGACCATTCGTTCAGCTACCTCTGCCGCGTCCCTCCCTTCCTCTAGCCCACCAGGTCAAACTTCCTCTAAGGTTCCCCCCTGCCCTAGCCCTGAACTCACATCTTTCTCTCTCCTATCTCCCCTCATGCCCTTTCCGAGCTCATCTTGTCCATGAGACCCACCTCCTACTCCCGTAAACCTATTCCCACCAAACTACTGACCACCCAACTTCTCTTATTGGCCCCCATGATAGCTGATATTGTTAATGTTTCTCTCTCCTCAGGTACAGTTCCCCTTCCCTTCAAGTCTGCCATCTTCACCGTTCTCCTCAAAAAACCCACTCTTGACCCCTCTGTCCTTGCAAACTACTGCCCCATTTCCAACCTCCCTTTCCTCTCAAGTCCCTGAAGTTGCTGTCACCTCCCAAATCCGTGCCCATCTTTCCCGGAACTCCATATTTGAATCCCTCCAATCAGGTTTCCGCCCCTGCCACAGTACTGAAACAGACCTTATCAAAGACACAAATGACATCCTATGTGACTGTGACCATGGTAAACTATCCCTCCTCGTCCTTCTCAACCTGTCTAAAGCCTCTGACACAAGTTGACCACACCATCCTCCTCCAACGCCTCTCTTCCATCATCCAGCTGGGTGGGACTACACTCGCCTGGTTCCATTCTTATCTATCCAGTCATAGCCAGAGAATCACCTGCAATGGCTTCTCTTCCTGCTCCCACACGGTTACCTCTGGAGTCCCCCAAGGATCTATCCTTGGCCCCCTCCTATTTCTCATCAACATGCTGCCCCTCGGCGACATCATCCAAAAGCACAACATCAGGTTCCACATGTACGCTGACGACACCCAGCTCTACCTCACCACCACCTCGCTTGATCCCTCCACTGTCTCTAAATTGTCAGACTGCTTTTCCAACATCCAGTACTGGATAAGCAGAAATTTCCTCCAACTAAATATTGGGAAGACCGAAGTCATTGTCTTCGGTCCCCGCCACAAACTCAGTTCCCTATCCACTGACTCCATCCCTCTCCCTGGCCACTGTCTGAGGCTGAACCAGACCGCTCGCAACCTTGGTGTCGTATCTGACCCCGAGATGAGCTTCCGACCACATATCCGCGCCATCACCAAGACCGCCTACTTCCACCACCGTAAAATCGCGCGACACCGACCCTGCCTCAGCTCATCTGCTGCTGAAACCCTCATCCATGCCCTTGTTACTTCTAGAGTTGACTATTCCAAAGCTTTCCTGGCCGGCCTCCCATCTTCCACCCTCCAAAAACTTGAGCTCATCCAAAACTCTGCTGCCCTTATCCTAACTCGCACCATGTCCCGTTCACCCATCATCCCTGTGCTCACTGACCTACATTGGCTCCCAGTCCAACAACACCTCAATTTTAAAATTCTCATCCTTGTTTTCAAATCCATCCATGGCCTCGCCCCCTCCCTATCTATGTAACCTCCTTCAGCCCTACAACCCTCCGAAGATCTCTGTGCTCCTCCAATTCTGGCCTCTTCCCATCTCCTATTTTAATTACTCCACCATTGGCGGCCGTGCTTTCAGCTGCCTAGGCCCTAAGCTCTGGAATTCCCTCCCTAAACCTCTCCACCTCTCTGTCTCTCGCTACTCCTTTAAGACGCTCTTTAAAAAACATACCTCTTTGATCTGTACTAATATCTCCTTATGTGGCTTGGTGTCAAATTTTGTTTGATAACGCTCCTGTGAAATGTCTAGGGACGTTTTACTACGTTAAAGGCGCTATATAAATGCAAGTTGTTGTTATTGTTGTTGTTCACACTGTCCCCGCAATACAGGACTCGATATAGCACTGAGCTATAATTTTGATTGTTTAACTTCTTAAGTAGTATTGTATCAAAGGCTTTGCTGCAGTCCAGATAAACAGTGTCCATAAAGTTCCCTTTATCCACAAGCTCTATTACCTCCCCAGAAAATTCTAACAGGTTTGTCAAGCATGAACTCTCCTCCCTCTCCCAAAAGTCATGTTGCTTAGGTGTTTCATGATACCCTCCAAGGATAGCTTTATTCATCACAGATGCCAGGCTTGTAACTTCCAGGACAGTCCTTTTTTTCAAAAAAGATAACTCTTATGTTTCCTTCTCCCCAGTCCTTTGATACAATTCCCATTTCTAATGGTTCCCTGAAAATCCCCAAGTACCCTTTTACACAGGCCATCCAGCACTGGAGTTTTATCCTGTCCGTTCCTTCAAAGTTTCCATCACTTCTTTATCTGTCATTACAATTATCTTTAAAATTTAGTCCTCATTTCCCAGATAGTCAACCCTCACTTCTAGAAGTCAGCAGTTTCTTCTGTGTACACAGTTGCAAAGAAATTGTTTGGGATATCTGCCTTTTCCTGCTTGCTGATACCACATCCCCATCTGCGTCTTTCAAAGGCCCTACTACTTCCTTGACTTTAGATTTACTCTGGGAGTACTTACAGCAGCCTTTATATTGTTCTTTATGTTGCCTGTAATCCTAGTCTCGTTGTCTGTTTTTGCCTGCCTACCAAGATTTTAACCCTATCTTTTACTCCTGTCCGTCTACCACTGAATAGGAAGATATATATTTTTGATATATACATTTTTGCCCGTATTCCTTACATTATCTCCTTTGTTGCCCACTTAGGTTTCCTTTTATTCCTACTGTGTTTCTTAGCCAGTGATATAAATTGACTTTGCAAAATAGAAAGAAATGACTTGTTTCATATATCACCTTTCACATCCACAGGAAATCCCAAAGTGCTTCATAACCAATGTAGTTTTCATTCTCAGGATATGGGCATCGCAGGCATTTGTTGCCCATCCCTAGTTGGTCTTATACAGACTCAGAGAACAATTAAGAGTCTTTGGTATGGAACTGGAGTCACATTTAGGTCAGACCGGGTAAGGGAGGCAGGTTTCCTTCCCTAAAGGACATTAGTGAACAAGTTGGGTTTTTGCAACAATCTGACAGCTTCATGGTCATTTAAAATGATAACAACCGAAATCAAATTCTCAAACTGCCATGGCAGGAATTGAACTCACATTGTCGGGATTATTAGCCCAGACCTCTGGATTACTAGTCCAGTAACATAACCATTTTGTTGGTTTGTAAACAAACACAGCAACCAATTTGATCACAGCAAGGTCCCACAAACAGCAATAAAATAAATGACCAGATAATCTGTTTTTATTGGTGTTGGTTGAGGGGTAAATGTTGGCCAGGACACCGGAAGAACTCCCCTGCTCTTCTTCGAAATAGTGCCATAACATTTTCTACGTCCATCTGGTTTAACATCTCATCCAAAAGACAGCACCTTTGACGATGCAGTACTCCCTCAGAACTGCACTGAAGTGTCAGCCTAGATTATGTGGTCAAATATCTCTGCAATGGGACTTGAATCCACAACCTTCTGACGCAGATCTGAGAGTGCTACCACTGTGCCAAGGCTGACTTTGTAATTGTGCATTTAAAGGTATACTACCTCTCCGTGAAGTTTTGTCCCTTTAACAATTTATTTCAGTCCAGCTCCATGTACTGCTTCGTCATTTCCTCAAATTCCACCTTCCTAAAATGAAGAATCTTTGTTGTATTTTTCTAATCCATGGCGAGTCTAATGCCAAACTCAATTATGTTATGGTCACTATTTCCAAGATGTTTCCTAACCTTAACTTGCTCAATTATCTTTAGTTTGTTACACATTCTCCCTCATGTGCTCCTTAAATATCTAGGTCAAAATGCAGTCCTAACCACGTAATTCTGTAACTAAACCATCTGAATCCCTTGATTACACTCCAGCCTATAGCTCACTCTCAGGTATCCATTATTCCAGGCATCTCCAGCCTTTTGGAGCTGGGGATTGGTTACACATATCAAAGCCTATGAGTTGGTTACATATGATTATGTAAAAATGCGACCCACCTACATACAAATGAAAGGCCCATACATTAAAAAAGTGAGACCCCTCTCGAGAAGCAAAAAACTAGATTCCCCGCATGCAAAAAGACCTTCGATACACAAAGAAACTAGATCATGCAAGGCCTCACATACTCCTTTACCCCTCATCCTCCCCTCCTTTTCCCCTGCTTATCCTTACCCCTCCTTTACCTCCCCCAAGCTTGATAGTTCACTTTACTCTTTTTATTCTTTCTCTATTTTATACATTGTATAATCATTATTTAAAACGATAATCACTATTAAGATTTTACCTCTTGTCTGTTTCCTAGGCATAGCATCTGCTGTTCAGCTCTTCCCAGCTCATCTCACCCATACTTCAATCCATCCTTCTGCAGCTCCATCTGTGCCACCTAATGAGGTTAAAAAAGAGGTTGGACCACTCATGCAACGAAATGTCAGCATCAACACGGGCCAATCAGAACACACTATATCAAGTAAGAAAATTTGTCTAATGAGGGAACAGAAAAATTATAAAAGCAGCTACGATCTATGGACATCAGTTTACCTGAAGCTGTGCCACTGCCACCTTGGCAGCACTGAGTGCAGGTTTTCAATAATGTTAGCAACCGACTCTATTACTAACTGGTTCCATCTTTTCATTTGTTATTTGGCAACAATTTTACACATACAGTGGGGTAGATTTTCAACTTGCCGCCCCGGCGTAAAACTGGCATTGTGAAACGGCTGCCGTTATAGAAACCGCCCAATTTTCATTTCCATTGAATTCAATGGAAGTTGAAAATCTACCCCAGTATGTTTTGGTACAGGAGATAGTTTCTGCACACAGTAGCAACTTTGTTTTTATATGAATCCGATAAGCAGCATACAACAATGGTGGCATGTGGTTACCCGTGTGTAATGCACATGAAACTCTGCCTTGCAGAGTATCATAAAATATTTCTGTCATATGTCTCATTCATATGAAATTCTAAAGCTAGGCAAATGTTCTGTGTGTTTTAATGTACGTCTATTAGCTGCACTCTGAAAGGATCTTCTTTATCTTGGGGTCTAAAGAGTGAATATACAGTACTGAAAAGGAACAGCTAGTGATATCGGGCCTGATAGCCCAGCTAATCTTCCAGATATGGGTCATTAGGGCATCTTCTGGCTGCAAGATGTACATATGCAAATTTGCCGCTGCAAGAAGAGAGGCAGTTGTTATCTGTAATGGCAGATTCATCAGGGAAATATCCTGAGAGGAAGATAGTTATAGTGTCAAAATTAACGCATGCGACATGAAAGTTTTCTGCATTAAAGGTAATATATAAATGCAAGTTGTTGTTGTTGAAAGGCCTCTTTTAGCCACATAGGTCCTGCAATAGCTACTAATTTTGAGTTCACTTATTTCAACCATCTGTTTTCACATTACAGCAGTGAGACTAAACTCTTTTGAGACAGAAGCCTGCTCCACGTAACTATTTAAAGACTCAGTTGAAAGATTCTAAAAAGTAATTTGGAACACCATTTTTCAAGTCAGGATAAAACAGGATGCAAGATTAGCACTGAATTTTGTGTCTGTCTACAGAATCTACCTTGTTGCTGTGAGCACAAATAAAGAGCGTTGGGGAAAAGGTAGATTCTTAATGCCTAGCAGTTGTGTTGGTGTTCGGCTCTTCTAGGGTGGCTGGGGCTAGGGGGTGATTACAAAATCCTACTCTAAGACAGACCTGCACCTCCTATGTTGGTTTAGCCCAACTACTTATTGGTTTCTGATGAAAGGTCATCAACCTGAAACGTTAACTCTCTTTCTCTCTCCACGGATGCTGCCTGGCCTGCTGAGTTTTTCCAGCGTTTTCTGTTGTTATTTTTATTACTTATTGGTTTATACCGTTTGGATCGGCCGTTGTGTGCCATTCCAGTATTAGTGGTACATACATATTGACAATAAAACTGTTGCCAGTAGACGACCATCTTTAGCCAGAAGTGCTGAGTGGATAATCCATCTCGGCCTCCTCCTCACAGATGTCAGTCTTCAAGCAGATTCGATTCATGCCACACAATATCAAGAAACGGCTGAGCACACTGGATACAGCAACGGCTATGGGCCCCGACAACATCCTGGTTATAGTGCTGAAGATCTGTGCTCTAGAACTAGCCGTGCCTCCATCCAACCTGTTCCAGTACAGCTACAAAACTGGCACCTACGCGACAAAGTTAAAAATTGCCCAGGTATGTCCTGTCCACAAAAAGCAGGGCAAATTCAATCCAGCCAATCCATCAGCCTACTCTCAATCATCAGCAAAGTGATGGAAGGTGTCGTCGACACTGCTATCAAGCGGCACTTACTCACTAATAACCTGCTCACCAATGTTCACTTTGGGTTCCGCCAGAACCACTCGGCTCCAGACCTCATTACAGCCTTGATCCAAACATGGACAAAAGAGCTGAATTCCAGAGGTGAGGTGAGAGTGACTGCCCTTGACACCAAGGCAGCATTTGACCAACTGTGACACCAAGGACCGCTAGTAAAACTGAAGTTAAAGGGGATCAGGGGGAAAGCTCTTCACTGGCTAGAGTCATACCTAGCACAAAGGAAGATGGTTGTGATTGTTGGAGGCCAATCATCTCAGCCCCAGGACATCGCTGCAGGAGTTCCTCAGGGTAGTGTCCTAGGCCCAACCAGCTTCAGTTGCTTTATCAATGACCTTCCCTCCATCATAAGGTCAGAAGTGGAGATGCTCGCTGATGATTGCACAGTGTTCAGTTCCATTCACAATTCCTCAGATCCAGGCTTGGGCTGATAAGTGGCAAGTAACATTTGCGCCACACAAGTGCCAGGCAATAACTATTTCCAACAAGGGGGAGTCTAACCACCTCCCCTTGACATTCAATGGCATTACCATCATCGAATCCCCCACCATCAACATCCTGGGGGGTCACCATTGATCAGAAACCTATCTCAACCAGCCACATAAATATTGTGGCTACAACAGCAGGTCAGAGGCTAGGTATTCTGTGGCGAGTGTCTCACCTCCTGACTCCCCAAAGCCTTTCCACCATCTACAAGGCACAAATCAGGAGTGTGATGGAATACTCTCCACTTGTCTGGATGAGTGCAGCTCCAACAACACCATCCAACACAAAGCAGTCCATTTGATCGGCACCCCATCCCCCACCTTAAACATTCACTCCCTCCACCACCAGAGCAGCGTGGCTGCAGTGTGTACCATTTACAAGATGCACTGCAGCAACTCGCCAAGGCTTCTTCGGCAGCATCTCCCAAACCCGCGACCTCTACCCCTAGAAGGATAAGGGCAGCTAGCGCATGGGAACACCATCACCTGCAAGTTCCCCTCCAAGTCGCACACCATCCTGACTGGAACATACATTGCCATTCCTTCATTGTCGCTGGGTCAAAATCCTAGAACTCCCTACCTAATAGCACTGTGGGAGTACCTTCACCACCACACGGTTCAAGAAGGCAGCTCACCACCACTGTCTCAAGGGCAAATCATTCTCATTAATAACAACGGTAGCTATTTCCAATCTGTATCAATGACTTAGATGAGGGGATCGAGTGTAATGTACCCAAATTTGCTGACGATACAAAGCTAGGTGGGAACGTAAGCTATGAGGACGCAAAGAGGCTGCAAAGGGATATAGACAGGTTAAGTGAGTGGCCAAGATCGTGGCAGATGGAATATAACATGGAGAAATGTGGAGTTATCACTTCAGTAGGAAAAATAGAAAAGCAGAATATTTTTAAATGGTGAGAGACTGGGAAATATTGGTATTCAGAGGGACCTGGGTGTCCTTGTACATGAATCACTGAAAGTTAACATGCAGGTACAGCAAGTAATTAGGAAAGCAAATGGTATGTTAGCCTTTATTAAAAAGGTATTGGAGTATAAGAGTAAAGAAGTCGTACTGTAATTATATAGGGTCTTGGTGAGACCACACCTGGTGTACAGTTTGGTCTCCTTACCTAAGGAAGGATATACTTGCCTTAGAGGGAGTGCAACAATAGTTCACTAGATTGATTCCTGGGATGAGGGGATTGTCCTAGAGTTGAGAAGAATGAGAGGTGATCTCATTGATGCATATAAAATTCTTAAGGGGCATGACAGGGTGATGCTAGATGGATGTTTCCCCTGTCTAGGGAGTCTAGAACTAGGGGTCAGTCTCAGAATAAGGGGTCGGCCATTTAGGACTGAGATGAGATGAAATTTCTTCACTCAAATGGTTGTGAATCTTTGGAATTCTCTACCCCAGAGGGCTGTGGATGCTCAGTCGTTGAGTATATTCAAGACAGATCGATAGATTTTTGGATTACTATGGAAATCAAGGGATATGGGGATCGGGCGGGAAAGTGGAGTTGAGGTAGAAGATCTTCCATGATCTTATTGAATGGCGGAGCAGGTTCGAAGGCCCAAATGGCTTACTCCTGCTCCTATTTCTTATGTTCTTATGTTCAGATGCTTACACTGATTGTCATTAATATACTACAGGTTTGGGACCATTTACCAGTGTTTGCCAAAGTGAAGGGAAATGGAGAAATAATTATTTATAAAAAAGCATTTAAAATTTGAAGAAATATGTTTTTGAAATATAATTACTTTTTGATGTCCATTCACCCACTTCAGTGTCACTATATGGTCGAACTTTGCACCTCTGCAGATTTCAATCCAGCCAAACACCAGAAATGAAGATTACATCTATCCAAGAGCAAATAGTGAGATAAGCATAAACATTCAGAATCCAGTTCCTAGTAGCTGAGAGTTCACAGCACAAAAATGCCACAGTAATTAATAGGAACTTTATTCAGAAATATCAAATAGTATGAAAATGTGAAAATTAGAAATCTTAGTGATACAGTAAGGGAATCTCGTATAATATTAATACTGGGGCATAATGTAAATTGAAGCAACTAACAGCTAGCTTAGATACAATTTCTAAGACAACCGTATCTGCTGTATATGCGCAGCAATTACTTGAACCTTTACATGGATACACCACTGCTCACTGAGAACTGAGGTAAAACCGTAGTAAATAAAGTGTTCTTGTTTAGAAATACAGCCTTTGATTTCTCTTTCATAATATAAAAAAACCAACATCCACAGATTGCAATGAGTGCACTGACTACATTGTACATCGTGTTATTGTTTCCCAACATTGATTGGCATCTGATTTTGTCCTATTGTAGATCTCCAATTGGCAGAAATTCCGTGCACTCAAATTTTGAAAGAGAGTCAGGAGTGCCTTATTAAATGTATGACAGAGGGACGCCTGAACCACATCCTTGATGTGCTCCGATCCCAACAGTTGTTGACAAAGTCCGATTATGAAACCATCACTGCATCAATCACAAGGAGTGGCCGGACAAGGACTCTTCTGCACACTTGCCTCTGCCTTGGGGAAGGAGCAGCCAAGATTGTGGTGAGCCTGTTAGCAGGAGGCAAAAAGGTTAAATTAACAAGAAGTAGAAGCATTCCACAATGCTACGTGACTCAAAGCTAGAATAACCCTACTGCGGTCAGAGACAGCTACCAGTCCGAAGAAATCCTGGAACTGTAGATCTGGTATGAACTGGTCTTGTGTAAATGGATGAGGCCAGCTGGACTGGACAGTATCTTTGAGATCAGTGAAAGTATGATTATGAATCTATCTTGTCTGAACTATCCAGACTGTAAATAACATTGTAAACTACCATCTAGATTAATTGTTATTTATTTGAATATAATATATTGCAAATAAATGCCATAATTCATATATCTACACTCCTGTTCATGTGCTTAAATGTGGGCGCATCTGGGCACTCTTCTATTATTAAACATTTTTCTTTGTATTGATAGTTGTCTGTCTTTCATATTTTGACTCCATCAGTAGAAAAGTGGCTACTGCTGAGATTTAGCCAGTAACACAATGGTTAAATACTGCGGAATTTTTCAAAAGTAGAAGCTTTGCCCAATGTCTACGGAACATTAGGAAACTGTTATTTCCAAAATTTTTGCATCAAACCAATTGCACATTTGTTAATTTTATCACTTCTTACCAGGAAGGCTCAATGTCTTAGGGCTCCTATCTTTACAAAATGTTCCCACGCGCCTGTAAATATTTGCCTGTAGTTCAGGTATCATTGATATCGGCAACTCAATATCAACACAGGCACAAAACAGCTGTTGACTGTCACTGCCCATTAGTTCTTGGATAAATGCTAGAGTTTACTGAAGTGAAGGGAGATAAAGAAGCAGTTATTAGCACTCCTCTGTCTCCTGTCACTTTTGGCAATATATGGGGTAAAATGTTAAAGGTTTTTTTTTAACTAATCACTTCTCTAGCTTTCTTCACTTCAGCGTCATTCTGTACATTTTCCCTGTGTACTGTCAAAAAAATAGAAGCAAATTAAAAACAGTATGTGAACTTAACTGTTGCAATATTTTTCTTAATAAGAAACAAATACTGTTTGTTTTATGATTAAAAACAGAAAATGCTGGAAATACTCAGCAGGCCAGGCAGCATCTGTGGAGAGAGAAACAGAGTTAACGTTTCAGGTCGATGATCCTTCGTCAGAACTGGAAAAAGCTGGAGATGGAACAGGTTTTTAAGCAAGTGTAGGGGCAGGGAAAGGGGGGAGGGGAGGAAAGAACAAAAGGGAAGGTCTGTGATAGGATGGAAGGCAGGAGAGATTAAAAGAGACATTAAGAGAGATTAAGAGATGGTGCAAGGCAAAAGTAGGTGGTAATGGAACAAGTTAAGAAACAAAAGATGGCTCTAGATGAAGTGTAAATGGCAATGGCAGAATGAAAGACCGCTGCCATGTGGGAGAGAGAAAAAAAATGGGAAAAAAAGGATAGGGGCAGAGGTTGTGGTTTGAAATTGTTGAACTCTATGTTGAGTCCAGAAGGTTGTAAAGTGCCTAATCGAAAGATGAGGTGCTGTTCCTTGAGCTTACGTTGAGCTTCATTGGAACAGTGTAAGATGCTGAGGACGGTGAGGTCTGAGTGGGAGTGGAGCGGAGAATTAAAGTGACAGGCGACCGGAAGCTCAGGGTCACCCTTACGGACTGAACGGAGGTGTTCCGCAAAGCAGTCACCCAATCTGCGTTTGGTCTCCCCAATGTAGAGGACACATACCCTTTTACCTCCACCCTTCCCACTGTCCAGGGCCCCAAACACACCTTCCAGGTGAAACAGCGATTTACTTGTACTTCTTGCAATTTAGTATACTGTATTCACTGCTCACGATGCGGTCCCCCATGGTGAGTTATGATATGCTATTTTATCCCATATAACAATCAGGGCATTAGAGTTACAGTATTTAAATAAATCAAATTGCATTTTATTACAGTGTATTATAGCAGTGTTTATGATATTTTTAGGTTTGCATTCCATAATTATGTGCATATTTGCCTGGAAACTGTAAATCGGTAGCTTTGATTACCATTATATGTTCTTTTAACTCTGTATTTTAATTAATTTTACCTCTTACTTTTTAA
Organism: Squalus acanthias; assembly: GCA_030390025.1. NCBI lineage: Eukaryota > Metazoa > Chordata > Chondrichthyes > Squaliformes > Squalidae > Squalus > Squalus acanthias. The sequence continues at coordinate 60,041,788 of CM059430.1, read as the reverse complement.
AGACTCAGGATACAGACCAAGATTGTAGCGAATATGTTTGGGTAGATAGAAGGTAGCTTGCATGAACAGTATTGTGGAGTTGGGGGAGAGCTGTTTATTGGCACCACTGCGAGGGTGGTCCTGGGATCTGTAAGGGGGCGTGTCTCAGACAGTGCTGGTGCGAGGTTAGGCCTTCGTTGCCTATACTATTGCTTGCTCTGGTCTCCGGCCAGCCTTTTTGCAATAAGCACCTGTGAGTGGTTCGACCCACTCGCCCTTACGGTTCTGACACCTGGACTTAGATGCAAGGAGCAGTAATGCAGAGAAAAACTCAAATAGACCCGGTTGAATAGCACGAAATGAAAATCTTTATTGCATGGCGTCTAAAATCATGAAATACATGTCATAGGCGCAAATCAAAGAGAGTACAAGTATACACACATTCATAAAGCTTGGTCTATGGAAATGGAGAACACACGGCACATCGTAAAAAGGGGAACACATTATACCTTAACCTTATAAAACCAACCCTCTCTTAACAATACCTAAACTACGTCTGGATTTGTAGGATCGGAAATCATGCTCACCACTCGGCTTACTTCGGAGATTTTAAAGTGAGGCACTCAGCTCGTTTCGCTGCAGCACCTGACTGTCACATGTTTGGAAGGGTTTCTGCACCCCACTTGTTTACTTTCGCTGCTGCGACAAGCAGGCCAGACTCCCTGTTGTCATGAAGCAGTCGATGGACTCAAACCGTCTTAGAATTCAAAGAAGGATCTTCCTGTGTTACGGTACATGTAGGAGTCGGTAGAACTCAAAGGAAAGTTCTTGTAGTTATATTTTTCGGGCGCGGTCGGGGTTTACTGACCGTGGCGGCACGTGGAATTTCTTCTCGTCTTCTTCTCGTCACTCGGGCCTCTGGGTCCAGACACCGTTTACCGACACTCGGGATGGTGTACCCTGTTACTTGCCCTTGTCGGGGCGGCTCGTTCCGATTGAGCTCCACCCAACACTCGAATAACCGACCAGTACGGCTAAGAGTCAAGAGTCAACAGAGTCCAGAGAATCAAACGACCAAAAGTCCAGCCCCAAGGAAAGAGCTTCAGCAAGGGTCAGCAGAGCGATAAGAGTTCGAGTCCAGAGAAAATAAGAGAGCGATGGACATTTGTCCTCTATAGTTATACCGTTCTGTCCGCTTTATCTCCTGCTCAAATCTAAATGTTTATCCTTTGTGTGATTTTTGGCGCTTAAAACTCCCAGCATGGGGCGATTCTCTTCTTAACGGGTTTCGGTAGCACCTGAAACTGGCCAACTATCCGTTAATGTCTTCCCCATTGTTGAGCCAGCCAGGATGTGTATGAATCGTCTCCTCGACTGGTTTTGGGGCCCCCCGAATACTGGCTTAATCACCCACCAATGTCTCTCTCATTGTTGAGCCGGGGGGGGATATTTGTGTATTGATGTGTCTGGATGGGCCTCGATGGCCCAGTTCAATGATCCTTACTGTGCATAGGAAAACGATTCCAGCACTTATATCATTGCTATTGTTCACAATGCAAACGGGTTGCATCCTGTCTTATCAATGTTTACCGAGTATGATCCAATCTCATACTGAATGTATATTCGACGCCATCTTGTCTGCCCACTGTGTCTCTGGAAGCTTCTGCCACGATGCGCGGCAGCCATTTTACAGGCTTCTGTGTCCTTTATTATCAGGACAGCATTTCATTTAATAAAACTGATCAATTGAATCTGCTTCTCTCATGTTATTTTGAATCGCGATAATTGCGAAACTCTACAGATAAGAGAGCATTGAGGGATAGGGTTGCCAGGGTCTAGTAGAACCAGGAGTGGGTTGTGGGTTGTGGGATATGGGAGTACTAGCGGTCTTAGTCATAGAGTCACAGGGGGCGATTTTCCCAGCCCTGGGGAGGTGGGTATGGAGGCGGGACTGCCGGGAAAATGGCAGAATCTGGGGGCGGGTACCCATCCCGCCCCCAACCCGCCTCCGTGCCATCTTCCCAGGTAGTTAACAGGCACTTTTTTGGATAATCCCTATTTTGCCACCTAAAGTGTGGGCTTTCCGACGGCTCCGAACCTGGCCAGGGTCAGCGAGGTGAGCCGTGGGTCTGCAGGGGTCGGAGGGGCCAAGATGTCCAGTGTGCAGGTGAGTGATGGGTGCATGTGTGCAGAGGTAAGTGTATGAGGTGAGTCTAAAGTGTTTTAAAAGCTTTACTTACCTTTGCTTCTTCCTCCAGGCTTCATCCCTTCAGGTCTCGGGAGTCCCTCATCTCACCGGCAGAGGAAGCAAAATGGCCGCTGCATTCTCAAATGCATCAGCCTTCTGCTTTCTGCTGAGGACTGATCTCTAACGGAGCCTGTGTCCCAGGACTCAACTTAGAAGTCAGATTGTCAGTGTTTGACAGCTTCACAGAGCTGTCAAATGATGACAATTCATCTGTCAAAAGCTCTTGACAGATAAAACGTTACTCGCTGACGTCACCAGTAACCGGCTTTCCCTTAATTGGCCTGCTAAGCCCGCTGGGCAGGCTTAACAAGGTCAATCAAGGAAAAATAGCGTGGGTTGGCCGGACGTCGATGGAAGTGGGACTACCTCCATCACGTCCCTATTGGCAAAATCACCCCCAGAGTCATACGGCACAGAAGGAGGCCATTCGGACAATTGAGTCTGTGCCGGCTCTCTGTAGAGCAATCCAGTCAGTCCCATTCCACCGCTCTATCCCCGTAGCCCTGCAAGTTTATTTCCCTCAAGTGCCTATCCAGTCTCCCCTTGAAAACATGGAGTGTGTCCGCTTCCACCACTTCCGTCGGCAGCGAATTCCAGGTCATCACCACTCACTGCGTAAAAAAGTTTTCCCTCACATATCCCTTGTATCTCTTGCCCAGAACCTTAAATCTGTGTCCCCTAGTCCTTGTACCATCAACTAGGGAGAACAGCCTTTCCCCATCTAGCCTATCCATACCATAATCTTGTACACCTCTATCAAATCACCCCTCAACCTCCTTTGCTCTAATGAAAACAAATCCAGCTTCTCCAACCTGTCCTTGTAGCTAAGATCCCCCATCCCTAGAACCATTCTGGTAAATCTCCTCTGCACCCTCTCAAGGGCCTTCACATCCTTCCTAAAGTTTGGTGACCAGAACTGGACGCAATACTACAGTTGTGGCCTAACCAGCGCTTTATAAAGGTTCAGCATAACTTCTCTACTTTTGTACTCAATGCCTCTATTTATGAAGCCCAAGATCCCATATGCTTTGCTAACCACTCTCTCAATATGTCCTGCCACCTTCAAGGACGTATGCACATTAACTCCCAGGTCCCCCTGTCCCTGCACACTCTTTAAAACTGTACCATTAAGTGTTTTTTGCCTCTCCCTGTTCCTTCTGCCAAAATGCATCACCTCACACTTCTCTGTATTAAATTCCATCTGCCACTTGTCTGCCCGTTCTGCTAGCCTTTCTATGTCCTGTTGCAGTCGATTGGTATCATCCTCACTGTTTGCCACACCCCCAAGTTTGGTGTCATTGGCAAATTTAGAAATTCTACTCTGTATTCCAATATCCAGGTCATTTATATTTATCAAAAAAAGCAGTGGCCCAGCACTGACCCTTGGGGAACACCACTGTCTACCATCCTCCAGTCTGAAAAACAGCCATTTACCATAACTCACTGTTTTCTGTCCTTAAGCCAATTCCTTATCCAAGCTGCCACTGACCCACCTATTCCATGAGCCTCAATTTTGTTAACCAGCCTTCTATGTGGTACTTTGTCAAACGCCTTCCAAAAATCCATGTAGACAACATCCATTGCATTTCCTTCTTCAATCCTCTCTGTTACTTCATCAAAAAATTCAATTAGATTAGTCAAACACGATCTGCCTTTTACAAATCCGTGCCTTAATTATCTTAAACCTCTCCAAGTGACCGTTAATTTTTTCCTTGATTATTGTTTCTAAAGCTTTACCCACCACTGATGTTAAACTGACCGGCCTGTAGTTACTAGGATTGTCCTTACACCCTTTCTTGAACAATGGTGTCACATTTGCCACTTTCTAATCCTCAGGCACCTCCCCCGCCTCTAGGGAAGATTGGAAAATTATGGCAAACCCTTCCACTATCTCCTCCCCCAATTCTATTAGCAACCTGGGATACAAGCCATCTGGACCAGGCGACTTGTCCACTCTAAGCATACCCAGCCTTTCTAGTACATCCTGTCTATCGATTTTCACCCCTTCCATTGCTTCTACCTTTTCCACTTCTACCGATATTTTGTCAGCATTCACCTCCTTAGTAAACACAATGTTTGAGATCACTGAAAACCCCAGGGTCTGTTAGGAGGGGAGGAATGTGTTGCTGCATACAAGCACTGGGGAGTTGGGGGGCAGAGTCCTGGGTGTAGACCTCAGTTTAACATCTCATCCAAAGGCAGCAGCTTTGACAATTCAGCACACCCTCAGTGCCGCACTGAACTGTCAGTCTAAATAACATAGTAGATGTCATGTTAAAGACCAAATAGGTCATCCAATGAATAGGCATGGTAGAAATATTATGAAGGATTATGAAATGATAGGTGCGGTTAAATTAATTCTTCATATCCAAAAAGAAATGGCAAATTCCTAATCCATCATTTTGGCTTAGCAATGTATAACATGTGTAAAGTTCAGAAAAAGAATATGCTGTGAAGAATTAAGGGGGAGGAGTAATTTCTCAACTGCTGGTCCTTTTTATTCCAACTCACACATGAAGAAAATGTATTTGAAGCATTAAATTATATTTAGGCAGTATTAACATTAGTTTGTAAATTCTAAAATAAGTTTAACAGGCAGCAAATCTTTGATAATTACACACTATTATGGGGAGATGAAGGTAGATTAAATTAATGTTAGTAAAATTGTAAATTCCAAATAGTTACATGACGCACTTTATTGAAGTTACAAGTCATGTTTTATCTATAACAGCAGACTAATGTCAATACAATTTTAGTCTTATCATCTTTCAATCTTACCACAAATAACTGTCTAAAGTGCTTAAAGCCAGTAATATTCTCTCCATAATATCTACAAAGCACATGAACTTGACGGAATACATTTAAGAATCCTCAAGGAAATGAGTCAGTAAATACGCTAGGGTCCGTCCATAAATGCACAGGAAGACTGGAGTATAGTAAATCTTATCCCAATATATACAAAAACTCAAGGCATGAACCTGGGAATTTTAGAACAGGTTATCACTGATGGTGGGGAAAATGCACAAGATGCTATCAATGTTTATCTAAGCGCACAGAGGCCATAAAGAGTATTAGCAAGGATTTATAAGCAATAGATCATGCCTAATTACTTGAATTCTTTAAGGATATAAATGAAGTAATGGATGAAGGTTATCCAATGGAAATAATTTAATCTACTTGGATTTTCAGAAACAGTTCATGTAGTTCCACATGTGAGGTGCTTAAATAAAGATAAGTCTTGAGAAATTAATGGTGACTTAATTGGTGTATTGAAATAGGCTTGGCAATAGAAATTAGATGCCAATATTAGGACTGACTAGTAGAGTTCTGCATATGTCTGTTCTGGGCCCTTTGTTTTACATATTATTCATTAATCACATGAATCACTTATTGTACAATCATAAAATTTGTTGTTGACATGATGCTATGTGGCCAAGTGATGAATATGATCAAAACATAATTAAATTCAAAGAGATAGGCTAAGCAATAGCAGATAGATTTCAATATGAATAAATATAATGCATACTTAAACATTAAATGACCATTAGCAAAGATGTAAAAAGAAAAGTTTTGGGTGTGATAATTGACTATTCATTGAAAGTTTCCCATTAATATGAAAGTGTTAACATTAAACCCAATCAAATACAAGGGTGTATCTTAGAAGGATTTAGTTATAAGTCAAAACAAGTTATTCTAACTATGTATAGATGAATGGTGACACCACATTTGAACATTATGTGCAATTCTTTGGAGAAGGTTCAGAGAAGAGCAACAAGGATGATTTCAAGACATAGGGCTCTAAATTATGTAGATAGACTCACACAGCTGCACTTGTAGTCATTGCAGAAAAGAAGATTGGCAAAAACATGATTCAGGCCTTTAAAAAAAACTAAGCAAAAGCAGGAAGAAAGAATACCACTTTTCGTATCTCAGTCAATGAATTACATTTGAAATGTAGTCGCTGTTATATAGCCAAACACAGTAACCAATTTGTGCAGAGCAAGTGTGTTGTATGTTTTCTTGTGTTCTTATCCAGTATCTGATATTGTCAGCTTTTAATCTCTGTGGAAAGACACAAACAGTATTCTGAGGCAGATTTGCTTTGCCCTCAACGGGACTGTTTTATCCATTGATTTATGTATATTTTGATGCAGCAATAAAGCCACTGGAAAAAAGTAATTGTCTTTCGTGTCCATCACAAAGCGAGTTAGACTCGGCTAACATTCAGCATAGACCTGCTCTGCTCAGTGTGTTACAGCAATGGCTGACCCATAGAAGGGCATCTGAGCAGCAGATCAACTCAGATAAACATGAATCTATCTGGTAGTAATGCCAACTCCACCACATCAGTGCGATTGTATCAGAAGCTTTCTTAGTAAGATTGTGCCTTTAGTCAGGACAAGACTACCGTGGAATATCCTGACACCATTGTCCGTCCATCTATTCTGTTCTGCCCCAGGGTAGGACCTAACTCAAATCTCACACAAGATGCTTGAGCCACTTACTAGGGAAGAGTAGCTGAGGTAGTTTTCTGTTGCCTTCCACAAGGTTTTTTGTCTTCGGAGTACTTTCTTCTAGGTAGGCTGAAACCAAGGCTAAAGTGCCCACCTACCCTTTACAATGGGGGTGGCCTCCCACCCCCATCAGGAGCAAGTAGCTGGACTTCAACCCAGTATTCAGAGCCACACTCCAGTCTCCTCTCACCAGTGCTGTATGGAGTGGGTCCGAACCGAACCCTTCCAACTCAAGGCGGGAATAGTACCACTGAGCCAATGGTCACTCCATCTGGAAACGGGTACCCCCGCTGGATGTCAACCCAGTATTTCGAGATCATATTCTAATTTCCACTCGTCGAGGCTGTTCTGATTTAGTATTTATTCACCAATGAAGCAGTAGTGCTAAATGCAATCCTTACCAAACCTCCAGGCCCAGAAAATGAAAACACAACAATGTTACATTGCTGGGTGTTTACTATAGACCCTCAAAATAGTGAGAAAGAGATAGAGGAGCAAATCTGTGGGCATATTTGAGAGAAATATAAAAATAATAGAGCAATAATAGTAGGGAACTTCAATTACCCTAATATAGCCTGGGGAATAAACAGTGTAAAGGGTAAGAAGGGTAAAGAATTCCTAAAATGTGTATAGGAGAACTTTCTTAATCAGTATGTTTCTAGCCCAACTAGGAAGGAAGCAGTACTGGATCTAGTTCTAGGGAATGAAGTAAGGCAAGTGGCGTGTGTTTCAGTGTGAGAACATTTGGGTAATAGTGATCATAATATAATTAGGTTTAAAGAAGATGCGGAAAGGGACAAAGAAAAATCAAAGGTGAAAATACCCACCTGGAAGAGAGGCAATATCAGTGATTTGAGAAGGAATCAAGCACAGGTGGACTGGAAACAAAGATTGGCCAAGAAAACAGTAAATGAGCAATGCCAGGCCTTCAAGGCGGAAATAGTTCCGGTACAAACCAAGCATATTCCCATAAGGAGGAAGATAGGGCATCCAACGCGAGAGCTCCCTGGATGACAAAGGAAATAGAGATTAAAATAAAGCAGAAAAGGGTTTATGACAAATGTCAGGTACAGAATACAGTAGGAAACCAAGCAGAATACAGAGAGTGCAGGGAGAAATTGAAAAAGGATATAAGAAGGGCAAATAGAGAATATGAGAAAAGATTAGCGGGTAAGGTAACATAAAAGGGAACCCAAAATTCTTTTATAAACATAAAAATGTAAGAGGATAGTTAAAGGAATGGTGGGGCCGATTAGGGATAAAGAAGGAAATCTTCTTGTGAAATTAATGTCGCAGTAGATGAGGAGGGAGTAGAGATATTGGATAGGATAAAAATAGATGGAAAGGAGGTACTAAATAGGTTGGCATCACTCAAAGTTAACAAGTCACCCGGTCTGTATGGGATGCATCCTAGGTTGTTGCGCGAACCAAGGATGGAGATAGCAGAAGCTCTAACCACAATCTTTCAATCCTCCTTGGATATGGGAGTGGTGCCAGAGGACTGGAGGATTACAAATGTTACACCTCTATTCAAAAAAGGGGAGAGCTAAACCTGGTAACTACAGGCCAATCAGTCTAATGTCAGTGGTGGGAAAACGACTAGACACCATTATCAAGGATAAAATGAATTCTCACTTGGAGAAGTAAGGGTTAATAAGTGATTGCGTCTAACTGATTGAGTTCTTTGATGAAGTAACAGAGAGGGTTGATGAAGGTAGTGCAGTAGATGTTGTACATACAGACTTTCTTTTTATTTAGAAAATAGAAGCACATGGAATTAAAGGGACGGTGGTAACTTGGGTACGTACTTGGCTAAGGGATAGGAGGCAGAGAGTAGTGGTGAACAGATGCTTTTCTGACTGGAGACAAGAATGCAGTGGGGTCCCCCAGGGATCGGTATTAGGACCATTGCTTTTCTTGTTATATATAAATGACCTGGACTTCGGTATAGGGAGTACAGTTTTCAAGTTTGCGGATGATACAAAACTTGGCAACATAGTAAATAGTGAGGAGGATCATAGCAGACTTCAGGAGGACAGACAGACTGGTGAAATGAGCAGACACATGGCAGATGCGAGTTAATATGGATAAGTGTGAAGTGAAGCACTTTGGGAGGAACAACATGGAGAGGCAGTACAAGTAAATTGAACTATGTTGAGGGGTTGCAAAAGCAAAGGGACCTGGGGGTGCATATTCACAAATCTTTGAAAGTGGCAGGGCAAGTTGATAAGGTGAGTAAGAAAGCGTATGGGGTACTTGGCTTTGTAAATAGAGGCATTGAATACAAAAACATGGAAGTCATGCTAAACTGTTACAAATCATTGGTTAGGCCTCAGCTGGAGTATTGTGTACAATTCTGGGCACCACACTTTATGAAGGATGTTAAGGCTTTGGAGATGATACAGAGGAGGTTTACCAAGATAGAATCATAGAAATTTACAGCACAAAAAGAGGCCATTCGACCCATCGTGTCCGCACCGGTTGAAAAAAAGCTATGCAGTCTAATCCCACTTTCCAGCTCATTTTTAAATTTGATGAGAGTTTCTGCCTCTACCACCCTTTCAGGCAGTGAGTTCCAGACCCCCACCACCCTCTGGATGAAAAAATTTCTCCCCAACTCCCCACTAATCCTTCTACCAATTACTTTACATCTATGCCCCCTGGTTACTGTCCTCACTGCCAAGGGAAAACGTGCTTCCAATCCACTCTATCTAGGCACTTTATAATTTTATACACCTCAATTAAGTCTCCCCTCAGCCTCCTCTGTACCAAAGAAAACAACCCCAGCCTATCCAATCATTCCTCATAGCTAAAATTCTCCAGTACTGGCAACATCCTTGTAAATCTCCTCTGTACCCTCTCTAGTGCAATCACATCTTTCCTGTAATGTGGTGACCAGAACTGTAAACAGTATTCTAGCTGTGGCCTAACTAGTGTTTTATACAGCTCTAGCATAACCTCTGCTCTTACGTTCTGTTCCTCAGCTAATAAAGGAAAGTATTCCGTATGCCTTCTTAACCACCTTATCTACCTATCCTGCTACCTTCAGGGATCTGTGGATATGCACTCCAAGGTCCCTCTGTTCCTCTACATTTCTTAGTATCCTACCATTTACTGTGTATTCCCTTGCCTTGTTAGCCCTCCCCAAATGCATTACCTCACACTTCTCCAAATTGTATTCCATTTACCAGTTTGCTGCCCACCTGACCAGTTCATTGATATCTTCCTGCAGTCTGCAGCTATCTTCCTCATTAGCAACCACATGGCCAATTTTTGTATCATCTGCAAACTTTTTAATCATGCCCCCTAAATTGAAGTCTAAATCACTGATATATACCACAAAAAGCAGGGAACCTAGTACTGAGCCCTGTGGAACCCCACTGGAAACAGCCTTCCAATCACAAAAACAACCGTCGACCAGAGATGTCGGGAACATAGGATCTAATGAGAGGGAAGAACTGAATGAAATCAGTATTTGTAGTGAAATGGTGTTAGGGAAATTGACGGGATTGAAGGCCGATAAATCCCCAGGGCCTGATAATCTACATCCGAGGGTACTGAAGGAAGTGGCCCTAGAAATAGTAGATGCATTGCTGGTCATCTTCCAAAATTCTATAGACTCTGGAACAGTTCCCATGGATTGGAGGGTAGCTAATGTAACCCCACTATTTAAAAAAGGTGGTAGAGAAAAAACGGGGAATTATAGACCGGTAAGCCTGACATCGGTAGTGGGCAAAATGCTAGAGTCCATTATAAAAGATGTAATAGCAGAGCACTTGGAAAAGTGACAGGATCGGACAAAGTCAACATGGATTTACAAAAGGTAAATCATGCTTGACTAATCTACTGGAATTTTTTGAGGATGTAACTGGCAAAATAGATAAGGGAGAACCAGTGGATGTGGTGTATTTGGACTTTCAGAAGGCTTTCGATAAGGTCCCGCATAAGAGATTAGCGTGCAAAGTTAAAGCACATGGGATTGGGGGTAAGGTACTGACTTGGATAGAGAACTGGTTGGCAGACAGGAAGCAAAGAGTTGGAATAAACGGGTCTTTTTCCGAGTGGCAGGCAGTGACTAGTGGGGTACCGCAGGGATCGGTGCTAGGACCCCAGTTATTCACAATATATATTAATGATCTAGACGAGGGAACTAGATGTAATATCTCTAAGTTTGCAGACGACACAAAGCTGGGTGGGCCTGTGTGTTGTGAGGAGGATGCAGAGAAACTCCAGTATGATTTGGACAAGTTGGGTGATTGGGCAGATGCATGGCAGATGCAGTATAATGTGGATAAATGCGAGGTTATCCACTTTGGTGGCAAAAACAGGAAGGCAGATTATTATCTGAACGGCAATAGATTGGGAAAAGGGGAAGTGCAACGAGACCTGGGAGTCCTTGTGCTCCAGTCGTTGAAGGTAAGCATGCAGGTGCAGCAGGCGGTTAAGGAGGCAAATGGTATGTTGGCCTTCATAGCGAGAGGATTCGAGTACAGGAGCAAGGATGTCTTGCTGCAGTTGTACAGGGCCTTGGTGAGACCACACCTTGAGTATTGTGTGCAGTTTTGGTCGCCTTATCTGAGGAAGGATGTTCTTGCCATGGAGGGAGTGCAGCGAAGATTCACCAGACTGATACCTGGGATGGCAGGAATGACGTATGGAGAGCGATTGGGACGATTGGGCTTGTATTCGCTAGAGTTTAGAAGAATGAGAGGGGGATCTCATTGAAACCTATAAAATTCTAACAGGACTAGACACACTGAATGCAGGAAGGATGTTCCCGATGGCGGGGGAGTCCAGAACCAGGGGTCACAGTCTAAGGATAAGGGGTAAGCCATTTAGGACTGAGATGAGGAGGAATTTCTTCACCCAGAGAGTGGTGAACCTGTGGAATTCTCTACCACACAAGGCAGTTGAGGCCAATTCATTAAATATATTCAAGAAGGAGTTAGATATATTTCTTAAGGCTAAAGGGATCAAGGGATATGGGGAGAAAGCAGGGACAGGGTACTGAATTTGGATGATCAGCCATGATCTCAGTAAATGGCGGAGCAGGCTGGAGGGGCCGAATGGCCTACTCCTGCTCCTATCTTCTATGTTTCTATGTTTCTATTACCCTTTGCTTCCTGCCACTGAGCCAATTTTGGATCCAACTTCCCACTTTCCCTTGGATCCCGTGGGCTTTTACTTTTCTGACCAGTCTGCCATGTGGGACCTTGTCAAAGGCCTTGCTAAAATCCATGTAGACTACATCAAATGCACTACCCTCATCAACCCTCCTTGTTACCTCCTCAAAAAATTCAATCAAGTTAGTCAGACACCACCTTCCCTTAACAAATCCATGTTGACTGTCCTTGATTAATCTGTAACTTTCTAAATGATGATTAATACTGTCCCTCAGAATTTTTTCCAATAATTTTCCCACCACCGAGGTTAGGCTGACTGGCCTGTAATTACTCGGTCTATCCCTTTCTGCCTTTTTAAACAATGGCACAACGTTAGCAGTCCTCTGGCATTACGCCTGTAGCCAGAGAGGATTGAAAAATGATGGCCAGAGCCTCCGCTATTTTCTCTCTTGCCTCTCTTAACAGCCTGGGATACATTTCATCCAGGCCTGGCAATTTATCTACTTTCAAAGGTGCTAAACTCTTAATACTTCCTCTCTCTCTATGTTTATCCCATCTAATATTTCACACTCCTCCTCCTTAACTACAATGTCTACATCGTCCCTCTCTTCTGTGAAGACAGACACAAATATTCATTAAGAACCATATCCACGTCTTCCACCTCCACACATAGGTTACCTTTCTGGTCTCTAATAGGTCCTACTCTTTCCTTAGTTATTCTCTTACTCTTTATGTATTTATAAAGCATCTTTGGTCTTTCCTTGATTTTACTTGCCAATATTTTTTCATGCCCTCTCTTTGCTTTCCTAATTTCCTTTTTAATTTCACCCCTGCACTTTCTATACTCTTCTAGATTTTCTGTAGTATTGAGCTCTCGGTATCTGACAAAAGCTTCCCTTTTTTTCCTTATTCTACCCTGTATGCTCCTTGACATCCAGGGGGATCGAGATGTGGGAGTCCCACCCTTTTTGTTTGTAGGAACATATTTGCTCTGGACCCTCACCATCACCTCCTTGAATGCCTCCCACTACTCTGACACTGATTTAACTTCAAGTAGCAGTTTCCAGTCCACTTTTGCTAAATCACATCTCAGCTTCGTAAAATTGGCCTATCCCCAAGCTAGAACTTTGACACCTGGGCTATCTTTGTCCTTTCACATAACTATGCTAAACCTAACTGAATTATGATCACTACCACCAAAATGCTCTACCACTGATACCCCTTCCACCTGCCCAGCTTCATTCCCTAAAACTAAGTCCAGAACTGCCCCCTTTCTTATTGGACATGTTATGTACTGGCTAAAAAAGTTCTCCTGAATGCATTTAGAATTCTGCGCCCCCTATTCTTTTTACACTAATGTGTACCAGAAGGAGTGGACCTGGAGGGAGCACAGCGAGAGTGGAGCACATAAAAGGAGCAGTCCTGAGCGGCAGGAGTCTGAGACCGGAAGGAGCGGACCTGGAGGGAGCACAGCAAGAGCGGAGCAGATAAAAGGAGCGGCAGCAACTCAACAGAGGCAGTTTTTGAAAAAGTGACACCAGAGTAAAAAAAGTGACGTCGGCACAAGGGAAGGAGCTGATTGGTGGGTAGCTGATGAGTGTATTTTTTTATATTTATAAGAGTTACGTGGATAGCACATTTCTAGAGGTGGTCACCCCACAGCTTAAGAGTATGCAGGCAGAGAGGGAATGGGTGACCGCCAGACAGAAGAGGAGGACCAGGCAGGTAGTGCAGGAGTCCCAGAGTGCATCGCGCTCTCCAATCAGTATTCTGTTCTGAGTACTGGTGAGGGCGATGGGTCCTCTGGCGAGTGCAGCCAGAGTCAAGTCCACGGCACCACGGGTAGCTCAGCTGCACACAGGGGGGGGAGGAAGAAGAGTAGAAGAGCAATAGTGGTAGGAGATTCGATCGTTAGGGGAGCAGACAGGTGTTTCTGTGACCGTAGATGTGACTCCAGGATGGTATGTTGCCTTCCTGGTGCCAGGGTCAAGGATGTCACTGAGTGGCTGCAGGACAACGACATAGGCAGAAAGAGGGATGAGGTTCTGCAGGCAGAGTTTAGGGAACTAGGAGAGAGATTAAGAAGCAGGACCTCAAAGGTAGTCAGTTTTCTTTGGCAGTTCCTCGGAACCGAGGATGACATGCTTTCACATTAAAAATGAGTTCTCAGGTGACTGATGAGTCCAATGCGGGACCTACAGTCTCTGTCACAGGTGGGGCAGACGGTGGTTGAAGGAGCGGGTGAGTGGGGTGCTTGGGTTGACGTGCGCTCCTTGCGCTTGGCTTCCGCTTGCTCCCGGCGAAGAGACTCAAGGTGTTCGGCGCCTTCCCGGATGCTTCTCCTCCACTTTGTGTGGTCTTGGGCCAGGGATTCCCAGGTGTCGGTGGGGATGTTGCACTTTTTCAAGGAGGCTTTGAGGGTGTCCTTGAAGCGTTTCCTCTGCCCACCTGGGGCTCTCTTGCCGTGTCGGAGCTCTGAGTAGAGCGCTTGTTTTGGGCGTCTCGTATCGGGCATGCGGACGATGTGACCTGTCCATCGGAGCTGATCAAGCGTGGTCAAAGCTTCGATGCTGGGGATGTTGGCCTGAGCGAGAACACTGACGTTGGTGCGCCTATCCTGCCAATGGATTTGCAGGATCTTGCGGAGGCAGCGTTGGTGGTACCTCTCCAGTGCTTTGAGGTGCCTGCTGTACATGGTCCATGTCTCCGAGGCATACAGCAGGGCGGGTATCACTGCTGCTCTGTAGACCATGAGCTTGGTGCCGGGTTTGAGGTCCTGGTCTTCAAACACTCTCTTCCTCAGGCGACCGAAGGCTGCACTGGCACACTGAAGGCGGTGTTGGACTTCGTCATCGACGTCTGCCCTTGTTGACAGTAGGCTCCCGAGGTATGGAAAGTGGTCCACGTTGTCCAAGGCCTTGTTGTGGATTTTGATAATCGGGGGGCAGTACTGTGTGGTGGGGGCAGGTTTGTATAGGACCTTTGTCTTACGGATGTTTAGTGTAAGGCCTATGCTCTCATATGCTTCGGTGAAGATGGTTTGGAGTTCAAGGGTACAAGGTGTTCAGAAAAGACAGGGAAGGAAAAAAGGGAGGTGGGGTGGCAGTGCTGATTAAGGAAGACATTGTTGTGTTAGAAAGGGAGGATGTTCTTGAGGGGACAAGGACAGAATCCATTTGGTTAGAGTTGAGGAGCAAAAAGGGTATGATCACTCTATTGGGGGTATTCTATAGGCCTCCAAATAATGTGAGGGAGGTAGAGGAGCAAATCTGCAGGGAAATCGCAGAGATATGCAATAGTTATAGAGTGGTGATATTGGGGGACTTTAATTAGCCAAATATCGATTGGGTAAAGGGAAAGGAGGGGGAGGAATTTCTGAAATGTGTTCAGGAGAATTTCCTTGACTAATATGTTCTTGGCCCAACTAGGAAGGAGGCATTGTTGGATCTGCTGCTGGGGAATGAGGTGCGCCAGGTCGACCAAGTGTCTGTGGGAGAACACTTGGGTACGAGTGATCATCGTATCATAAGATTTAGATTAGCAATGGAGAGGAGCAAGGAACAATCTAGAGTGGAACTTCTAAACTGAAATAGGGCTAACTTCAATGGGATGCAAAAGGATCTAGCCAGGGTAAAATGGAACCAAAGACTGACAGGAAAAACTGTAACGGAACAATGGGTGATCTTTAAGGAGGAGATGTTCCAAGTACAGGCTAGGTACATTCCAACAAGAGGGAAGGGTAAGGGAACCAAAGCAAGGGCTCCTTGGATGACGAGGGAGGGAGAGAGAGAAGATGATGAAACAAAAAGAGGGTGTATGATGCATGTCAGGTGAATTCTTTAAGGGAGAACCAGACCAAATACAGTAAGTTGAGAGGGGATGTGAAGATGAAAATAAGATTGGTAAAGAGAGAATATGAGAGTAGAATGGCGGTTAACATAAAAGGGAACCCAAAAATCTTCTACCGGCATGTAAACAGTAAGCGGGTAGTAAGAGGCGGGATGGGGCCTACTGGTGACAAAGAAGTTGATATATGCTTAGAGGCGCAGGGCAAGGCTGGAATACTGAATGAGTACTTTGTATCAGTGTTTACTAAGGAGGTGGATGCTGAGTATCAATGATGGGTAAAGTTTCAGAAACAATAATCAAGGAATAAATTAATGGGCACTTGGAGAGGGTTAAGCTAATTAAGGAGAGCCAACACGGATATGTAAAAGGCAGATCGTGTTTGACTAATCTAATTGAATTTTTTGATGAAGTAACAGAGAGGATTGAAGAAGGGAATGCAATGGATGTTGTCTACATGGATTTTCGGAAGGCGTTTGACAAAGTACTACATAGAAGTCTGGTTAACAAAATTGAGGCTCATGGAATAGATGGGTCAGTGGCAGCTTCGATAAGGAATTGGCTTAAGGACAGAAAACAGCGAGTTGTGGTAAATGGCTGTTTTTTCAGACTGGAGGATGGTAGACAGTGGTGTTCCCCAAGGGTCAGTGCTGTGCCACTGCTTTTTTGATATATATACATATATATATACAGTATATAAATGACCTGAATATTGGAATACAGAGTAGAATTTCTAAATTTGCCGATGACACCAAACTTGGGGGTGTGGCAAACAGTGAGGATGACACCAATCGACTGCAACAGGACATAGAAAGGCTAGCAGAACGGGCAGACAAGTGGCAGATGGAATTTAATACAGAGAAGTGTGAGGTGATGCATTTTGGCAGAAGGAACAGGGAGAGGCAATATACACTTAATGGCACAGTTTTAAAGAGTGTGCAGGGACAGAGGGACCTGGGAGTTAATGTGCATAGGTCCCTGAACATGGCAGGACATATTGAGAGAGTGGTTAACAAAGCATATGGGATCTTGGGCTTCATAAATAGAGGTATTGAGTGCAAAAGTAGAGAAGTTATGCTGAACCGTTATAAAGCGCTGGTTAGGCCACAACTGGAGTATTACGTCCAGTTCTGGTCACCACACTTTAGGAAGGATGTGAAGGCCCTTGAGAGGGTGCAGAGGAGATTTACCAGAATGGTTCCGGGGATGGGGGATCTTAGCTACAAGGACAGGTTGGAGAAGCTGGATTTGTTTTCATTAGAGCAAAGGAGGTTGATAGAGGTGTACAAGATTATGATGGGTTTGGATAGGCTGGACGGGGAAAGGCTGTTCACACTAGTTGATGGTACAAGGACTAGGGGACACTGATTTAAGGTTCTGGGCAAGAGATACAGGGGGGATGAGAGGAAAAACTTTTTTACGCAGCGAGTGGTGATGACCTGGAATTTGCTGCCGATGGAAGTGGTGGAAGCGGACACACTCCATGTTTTCAAGGGGAGACTGGATAGGCACTTGAGGGAAATAAACTTGCAGGGCTACGGGGATAGAGCGGGGAATGGGACTGAATGGATTGCTCTACAGAGAGACGACACGGACTCGATGGGCTGAATGGCCTCCTTCTGTGCCGTTTTGACTCTATGGGCTTGATTTTTCCAGGCCCGAGGAGGCGGGATTGGAGGCGTATGAGTTGTTAAAATCGCCAAAAATGGTGGGCGGGCCCGATCCTGCCTCCGAGCAATTTTCCCAAATGCGTGTTTTCTGACCCCCGTTTCAACCCGCCTCCAAGAGGTGGGATAGGCCCTTAACAACCACTTAATTGCCTCTATAATACCATTTTGAGAGGCCTTTCCGATTTTTAGACATTCCCCCCATCCTACACGCCTCCTCTGGAACACGCCAGGTAATGCTGGCAGCCTCACAAGTGGATTGCTTACTTACAGCTGCAGCTCCACCATTACAAAGGAGTTTTCACCAATGATTATTTGCAGGTGGCAGAACTTTGTTGTTTCAGGTCTGGGGGAACTTTTAGCAGGCATACTCAGTGTTGTGGAGGTTTGGAGCCTGACACCCATCTCCAGTGTGACCTCCTGGGAAACCTCTCTCCCCACCTTGATTAAGCGCTTCCTCAACTGAGGCATATACCAGAAGCATGGCAACCATTTAATTCCTTTCCTCCTGGGCATCAGATTCGGACGAAGACCAGCTGCGGCAGCAGCAGAACCATGAGCAACAGCAGCACCAACAGCAGGAGCATCAACAGGAGCACCAAGCTGCTAGTCACCCACCTGAAGATGCACAGGCCAGAAGGCGCCAGCGCGTGACAACATTGCTGCCCGGGATGCAAGGGACGCCCTCATCCTGGCCAGATTTGCTTAGCCTGCACAATCAAACACTTTAGTCTCGTTCCTTCTTACCAGAGCATCAACAATGGACAAGAACCTGCGGAATCCTATCACTCTGACCACCATTCTGACAATCGCAAGGCGCCCTAAGCCCTCAATGTGAAAGTCCCATTTGCGAAATGACACAGGCCACAACTTCAACAGTTTGCCATCAATATACTTTATAATACAATCACAATGATGGCTGGCCCAAAAACAAAACAACACAGCACCCAAGTGACACTTGTGCTTTATCTTCCTCTTACGCATGCTCCTACGTGGTGCTTCCCCTGTGGCTTCAGCAGATGTGGAGGCCCCTTGCTCACTCTCTTGCTGCTCCTGTCTCGACGCCTTTGGCGGGCATCCTCTGGGGTGGCGAACCTGTGCGGGCTCGTCAACAGTCTGCTGCTCCTGTGGCTGTGCAGGGGCTGAGATGCCCATCTCAGTTGGGTGGGGGCTCTGACCAAGGGCTTTGCTGTGGCATGTTTGTGTGAGTGCTTGGAGAGGAGCCCCCACTTCCTTGTTGTCTGCCACCAACATCCCACTCATGGGTCAGCCCCACTTCAGTGCTTGCAAGTGGCTTAACAGCACCTTGCTGCACTGCAGGGGGCCATGAGGGCCCGTTTCTGCACTGGAAGTCCTACTCCAGAGGACTTGCATGAAGGTCTGGTTTGTTTGCTCAATAGCTGACCATCGCTCCTCAAGAGATATCATTTTATTCTGAACAATGACCATGTTTTCAATACCCTGGCAACTAAGCTCCTCCATGGACGTAGCCATCCTCTCCTCTACCGTAGCCAGCCTTACCATGGAGGTAGCCATCCTTTCCACGGTGATGCGTGCATGCGCCAATGCCTCTACAAAGGCTCTGCTCATGTTTGCGATGGACTCCTCCATTCATAGAAACATAGAAACTAGGAGCAGGAGTAGGCCATTCGGCCCATCGAGCCTGCTCCACCATTCAATACGATCATGGCTGATCATCCAGATCCAGTACCCTGTCCCTGCTTTCTCACACAGAATCCCCATCGAGCCTGCACCGACACATATCCCACCCTATCCCCGTAACCCCACGTATTTAATTCCCCCTAAAATATCCCTTCCTATCCTATCCCCGTAACCCCACATATTTAATCCCCCCCTAACACTTAGGGTCAATTTATCATAGCCAAATCAACCTAACCCGCACATTTTTGGACTGTGGGAGGAAACCGGAGCACCCGGAGGAAACCCACGCAGACACGGGGAGAATGTGCAAACTCCACACAGACAGTCACCCGAGGCCAGATTCGAACCCGGGTCCCTGGCGCTGTGAGGCACCAGTGCTAACCACTATGCCACCGTGTTGCTCCACACTCGCAGCAACCCTGGAGACAAAACCTGCCAGAGACTCCTGCACCTGTTCCTGGAGTTCCAGCACCGCTCTCCTTCTGGATGGACCCGGAGGCACAGGGTCGACATGCAGCGGAGCCGAGCTGGCAGAGTCCTACGCCCTCCGACGAGGACTCTCCACTGCTGTCCCTGTCTCCACCAGCTGCTGATGCTCACTTGTGATCTGTGATACACCAGGTGACAACACTACTCTATCTTGCGAAGGTCCCACCGAGGTGTGAGTGTCTGCACTGGTGCTGGGTGCGCTGAATTCTGCTGACGCTGCGCCCTCAGAGGTTGCGGCTTCCTCTGAGGAGTCTGGAGGCTCAGTCTGTTCCTCCTGGATAGTGGGGACGGGGGCTTTCGATGGTCCTGCGGGGGAGTAAAGGAAAGAGTTACAGATGTGAGGCCAAGGTTACATGCACATTGAATATTGCAGATGATCATAAGTCAATCTGTTAGAGCATCAGAATCATTATCAGTGACTCATGCTATGTCAATGAGAGAGATTCCAAACTATTCTGTCACCAGCTTGCTGTGATGCGCCTGTCTGTCCGTCCCCCACTTGGATATCCTCCTCGATCCCAGCAATTTCCAGGACCGCCTCCTCCCAGGGGGTGAGCTGGGCTACTGAGGGTGGCCCTCCTCCTGTCATGGCTCTTTCCCTCTTATTGTGGGCTCTCTTTTCCTGCAATGAGGGACACAAGTGGAGTTTGAGTGAGAATGAAGGAGTGAGTGTAGAGAATCCATAGCATAGATGCTTAGAAGGATACAAAGGACCCTCCCTGTGTGTTGAAAGTTGTTGTTGTCATGCCATCACAGTGATAGGGAGTGTGAGGGCTACATGGTCGAATAGTTAAGTGAATGTGACAGGGTGCAGGGATGAAAGTGTCAAGTGGCATGTGGAGGAAGAGGTTGGCAAAGCAGAGTGTTGATGAGGAGAGGCGATGGGGATCAGATTGAGGGCGATGGGAAAGTCATACTCACTTTTCCTGTGCGGAGTGTGAAGGAATAAGCCATATAACCTATTCAGAAAAATACACCATTCTATGAAAGAATTCTGGCCTTATTAAAACATGACAAACTGGGTCTGGAGATCTAGAAACCTAACTATGAAAAAGCTGTGAAAGCATTCTGGCCATAGAGATAAGATAGTTGTTGACACTGAATCAATAACCTTATTGAAACAGAAGGTTAAAGGCTCCCGACAGTCTGAATCTTTCGGACCAAGACAATGGTTCACCCTGGTTAAGGTGTTCTAATTTACACTTTGTAAAGAAGCACATAAAATTAAGAACCATCTGCCTTCGTAAAAATGACATCAAATAAAATGCACCTGCTGTTACACCGTTTTTTATGGTAAACTTAGAACACCTAGAGAAGAGACATAATTCTGTAATGCTACCAGCTGAGGTGACTGTAAGAATTGCAGGGGTCAGCAGAAAAATGACTAGAGATAATTAGCTTACATCAGCAGAAAACCTTAAAGGAAATACCACTGGAAAAGGGTATAAATATTGAACTCTCAAATGGGATAGTAGACTCGCTTTAAAGGGGCAAAGCGATTCTCGGCTTCAGAGGCGGCTCTGTAAGTCTCCAACTCTTTGTACCTCGAGGATCAAAGGTATTTGATTTTGGTGGATATCCTGTAGAAAACTAAGAACTGTAAAACTGTAGCGAAGTTAAGATTTGAGAGTAGGTTCTCTGATAATAGAATTGTAAGCTTTCTCTTTTTGGAACTGTTAATGTTGCGATTGACTCACCAACTGTAAATTACATGTCAGTTCTTTAATAAATCTATATATTTTTAGAATTGTCTCACATAAGACTTCTGTATCAAACTCGCGAACTCAATCTCTGTACACTCTTTGGTGAGGAGTTGCAGAATTCTGGGGGAGTTTTCCGGACCCTCATAATATCCAGAACGTTACAGTCTAGCTAAACTTATTAAAAGTGCTATCTGGAGGATGGTAACATTTTCAGGTTATTCCTTTCCTTTAGGGAGAGATAGTCTGGGCCTTTAGACCCAATTAAGCGTCTTTAGGATTCGGCTACCTCAAACTTTAGTTAAAAGTGAACATCTGAGGAATACGCCTGATCCGGGGTAGCCCTAAAGGGGCTAGGACTAGTAATTATCCCTTCAGGAGAAGGTCATGAAACCTCTTCCTGCATTGCAGCCAGGTTCTGCGGCTCAGCAAAATGGAGTTGACCTCCTCGGCCACTTGTAGCCACACAGCTTTTGTCTGCTGGGGTGGTTTTTTTCTCCCTGAGGAAGGGAACAGCACCTCCTTATTACAGCTGGCTCCGTGCACCAGAGCTTGGAGGGAGAGCTCATCAAATCGAGGAGCACACTTTTGCTTGATCGTTGACATTTTCCACAATTCAACTCCTTCATATAAATTGCAGAGCCTTTGCAGTCTCCAGAAGAAGCAAGGCAGCTTGCAGGCCTTAAATCCAACAGCATTGATGACGTCATCGGAGGCGACTTTCTGTATGAAAAGACTCATTGGGCCAGTGGTTCCCACACGCAGGAAATCAATTGCCCAATTAGAGGAAAATCCCACTTTTTCAACACATCACTTAGGAGTCGGGGTCCTGACACAATTTCCACCTGGCACGCTCCAGCCCGCCCACACTGACAAAATCCAGCTCTATGACTCTAATTCTATCCCAGTTAATATTAGGGTAGTTGAAATCCCCTACTATTACTGCCCTATTGTTTTTACACTTCTCAGAAATTTGCCTACATATTTGCTCTTCTATCTCCCTCTGGCTGTTTGGGGGTCTATAGTACACTCCCAGCATTGTGATTGCCTCTTTTTTGTTCTTCCGTTCAACCCATATGGCCTCATTTGATGATCTTTCTAACACATCATCCCTCCTCACAGCTGTAATTGTTTCCTTAACAAATATTGCGACCACCCCTCCCTTTTTATCCCCCTCTCTATCTCATCTGAAAACCCTCTAACCAGAAATGTTGAGCTGCCATTCCTGTCCTTTTTTCAGCCATGTTTCAGTAATAGCTATGATATCATACTTCCACATGTCTATCTGTACCCTCGACTCATCTGCCTTATTCACTAGACTCCTGGCACTGAAGTATATATCATTAAGCACTGCCAAACTCCCTTGTTGTCTATTTTCTAGCCTTTGCTTCCTCTGCCTTCCAAACTCACTTACTAATTTACTGCCTTCCATTTCCAGCTTTGCTTCTCTCCCTAGTAAATCTACGCTCAGATTCCCATCCCCTTGCCAAGCTAGTTTAAATCCTCCCCAACAGCACTAGCAAACCCCCCCACCCCCACGAGGATATTGCTCCCAGCCCTGTTGAGGTGCAACCCATTTGGCTTGTACTGGTCCCATCTCCCCCAGAACCGTCCCAATGCCTCAGGAATCTAAAGCCCTCCCTCCTGCACCATCTCTCCTGCCACGCATTCATCTGCTCTATCCTCCTATTTCTGTACTCACTCACTCGTGGCACCAGGAGTAATCCGGAGATTACTACCTTTGAGGTTCTGCTTACTAAGCTTTTTCCTAGCTCCTAAATTCTGCTTGCAGGACCGCATCCCTCTTTCTACCTAGGTCATTGGTACCGATATAGACCACGACCTCTGGTTGTTCACCCTCCCGCCTCAGAATATCCTGCAGCCGCTCAGTGACAACCTTAACCCTGGCACCAGGGAGGCAACATACCATCCTGGAGTCACATCTGCAGCTGCAGAAACGCCTGTCTGTTCCCCTAACTATTGAATCCCCTATCACTATTACATTATTGACCTTCCTCCTCCCCTGCTGTACAGCTGAGCCACCCATGGTGCTGTGGTCTTGGCTCTGGCTGCACTCCCGAGAGGAACCATCGCCCTCACCAGTGAATACCGGTTAGAGAGTGAGATGCGCTCAGGGAACTGCTGCACTACCTGCCTGGTCCTCCTTTTCTGTCTGGGGGTCAACCATTCCCTATCTGCGGGGTGACCACTTCCTGAAACGTGCTAGCCACGTAGCTCTCAGCCTCACGGATGCACTGCAGTGATGCCAGCCGCTGCTCAAGTTCTGAAACCCGGAGCTTGAGCTCCTCCATCTGATGACACTTCCTGCACATGTGGTTGTCCAGGACACGAGAAGCACAGAAGGTTAAGGGGAGACACTCTATCTTGGCCCCTCATAGATTTATACACCTCGTGGCTAAAATTCTCCAGCCCAGGCAACACCCTTGTAAATCTCCTCTGTACCCTCTCTAGTGTAATCACATCTTTCCTGTAATGTGGTGACCAGAACTGCACGCAGTATTCTAGCTGTGGCCTAACTAGTGTTTTATACAGTTCAAGCATAGCCTCCCTGCTCTTATATTCTATGCCTCGGCTAATAAAGGCAAGTATCCCATATGCCTTCTTAATCACCTTATCTACCTGTCCTGCTACCTTCAGGGATCTGTGGACATGCACTCCAAGGTCCCTCTGTTCCTCTACACTTCTCAGTAACCTACCATTTATTGTGCATTCCCTCGCCTTGTTAGCCCTCCCCAAATGCATTACCTCACACTTCTCCAGATTGACTTCCATTTGCCACTTTTCTGCCCAGCTGACCAGTCCATCGATATCTTCCTGCAGTCTACAGCTTTTTTCCTCACTATCAACCACACAGCCAATTTTTGTATCATCTGCAAACTTCTTAATCATGCCCCCTACATTGAAGTCGAAATCATTGATGTATACCACAAAAAGCACGGGACCTAGTACTGAGCCCTGCGGGACCCCACTAGAAACAGCATTCCATGCAAAAAAACATAGGTCGACCATTACCCTTTGCTTCCTGCCACTGAGCCAATTTTGGATCCAACTTCCCACTTTCCCTTGGATCCCGTGGGCTTTTACTTTTCTGACCAGTCTGCCATGTAGGACCTTGTCAAAGGCCTTGCTAAAATCCATGTAGACTACATCAAACGCACTACCCTCATCAACCCTCTTCGTTACCTCCTCAAAAAATTTAATCAAGTTAGTCAGACACGACCTTCCCTTAACAAGTCCATGCTGACTGTCCTTGATTAATCCGTGCCTTTCTAAATGACGATTAATATTGTCGCTCATTATTTTTTCCAACATTTTGCCCACCACCGAGGTTAGGCTGACTGGCCTGTAAATACTTGGTCTATCCCTTTCTCCTTTTTAAACAACAGTACAACTTTAGCACTCCTCCAGTCCTCCGGCACTACACCTATAGCCAGAGAGGATTGAAAAATGATGGTCAGGGACTCAGCTATTTCCTCCCTTGCTTCCCTTAACAGCCTGGGATACATTTCATCCAGGCCTGGCAATTTATCTACTTTCAAAGGTGCTAAACTCCTTAATACTTCCGCTATCACTATGTTTATCTCATCTAATATTTCACACTCCTCCTCCTTGACTACAATGTCTGCATCGTCCCTCTCTTTTGTGAAGACAGATGCAAAGTATTCATTAAGAACCATACCCACATCTTCCGCCTCCAAACACAAGCTTCCTTTTTGGTCTCTAATAGGTCCTATTCTTTCTTTAGTTATCCTCTTGCTCTTTATGTATTTATTAAACATCTTTAGGTTTTCCTTGATTTTACTTGCCAATATTCTTTCATGCCCTCTCTTTGCTTTCATAATTTCCTTTTTAATTTAACCCCTGCACTTTCTATACTCCTCTAGACTTTCTGCAGTATTTAGCTCTCGGTATCTGACATAAGTTTCCCTTTTTTGCCTTATCCTACCCTGTATGCTCCATGACATCCAGGGGGCTCTAGATTTGGGAGTCCCACCCTTTTTCTTTGTGGGAACATATTTGCTCTGAACACTCACTATCACCTCCTTGAATGCCTCCCATTGCTCTGACACTGATTTACCTTCAAGCAGCCGTTTCCAGTCTACTTTTGCTAAATCACATCTCAGCTTAGTAAAACTGGACTTTCCCCAATCGAGAACTTTTACTCCTGGTCTAATCTTTGTCCTTTTCCAGAAGTATGCTAAATCTAACTGAATTATGATCACTGCCACCAAAATGCTCCCCATTGATACCCCTTCCACCTGTCCAGCTTCATTTCTTAAAACCAAGTCCAGAACTGCCCCCTCTCTTGTTGGGTTTGCTACGTACTGGCTAAAAAAGTTCTCCTGAATGCATTGTAAGAATTCTGCGCCGTCTATACCTTTTTCACTGACTCTATCCCAGGGTCTTAGGGTAGTTGAAATCCCCTACTATTACTGCCCTATTGTTTTTGCATTTTTCAGAAATTTGCCTACAAATTTGCACTTCTATCTCCCTCTGACTACTTGGGGGTCTATCGTACACTCCCAGCAGTGTAACTGCCTCTTTTTTGTTCTACAGTTCAACCCATATGGCCTCATTTGATGATTCTTCTAACATATCATCCCTCCTCACAGCTGTAATTGTTTCTTCAACCCCCCCTTTTTTTAATCGCGCTCTCTATCATGTCTGAAAACCCTGTAACCAGGAATGTTGAGCTGCCATTCCTGGCCTTCTTTCAGTCATGTTTCAGTAATAGCTATGATATCATACTTCCACATGTCTATCTGTGCCCTCAACTTATTTACATGGACAAAAGAGCTGAATTCCAGAGGTGTGGTGAGAGTGACTGCCCTTGACTTAAGGCAGCTTTTGACCAAGTGTGGCATCAAGGAGCCTTAGTAAAATTGAATTCAATGGGAATTGGGGGAAAACTCTCCACTGGCTGGAGTCATACCTAGCACAAAGGAAGATGGTGTGGTTGCTGGACGCCAATTATCTCAGCCCCAGGACATCGCTGCAGAAGTTCCTCAGGGCAGTGTCCTAGGCCCAACCATCTTCAGCTGCTTCATCAATTACCTTCCCTCCATCATAAAAGGTCGGAAGTCAGGATGTTCGCTGATGATTGCACAGTGTTCAGTTCCATTCACAGCTCCTCGATAATAAAGCAGTCTGTGCTTGCATGCAGCAAGACCTGGATGGCATTGAGACTTGGGCTGATAAGTGGCAAGTCATTTGCGCCACACAAGTGCCAGGCAATGACTATCTCCAACAAGAGAGAGTCTAACCACTGCCCCTTGACATTCAACGGCATTACCATCGCCAAATCCCCCACCATCAACAACCTGGGAGTCACCATTGACCAGAAAATTAACTGGACCAGCCACATAAATACTGTGGCTACAAGAGCAGGTCAGAGGCTGGGTATTCTGCAGCGAGTGTCTAACCTCCTGACTCCCCAAAGCCTTTCTACCATCTACAAGGCACAAGTCAGGAGTGTGATGGAATACTCTCCACTTGAAAGAAAAAGACTTACCTTTATATAGCGCCTTTCACGACCATCGGATGTCTCAAAGCACTTTACAGCCAATTAAGTACTTTCGGATTGTTATAATGTGGGAAACGCAGCTGCCAATTTGAGCACAGCAAGCTACCACAAACAGCAACGTGATAATGACCAGATAATCTGTTTGTGTTATGTTGATTGAGGGAAAATTGGCCAGGACACCGGGGATAACTCCCCCGCTCTTCTTCTAAATAGTGCCATGGGATCTTTTACGTCCACCTGAGAAAACAGACGGGGCCTCGGTTTAACGTCTTATCCAAAAGACGGCACCTCTGACACTGCAGAACTCCCTCAGCACTGCACTGGAGTGTCATCCTAGATTTATGCACTCAAATCCCTGGAGTGGGACTTGAACCCACAACCTTCTGACTCAAAAGCAAGTGTGCTACCCAGTGAGCCATAGCTGACACACTTACCTGGATGAGTACAGCTCCAACAATACTCAAGAAGCTTGACACCATCCAGGACAAAGCAGCCTGCTTGATTGGCACCCCATCAACCACCTTATGCATTCACTCTCTCCACCACCGGCGCACCGTGGCTGCAGTGTGTACCATCTACATGATGCACTGCTGCAACTCGCCAAGGCTTCTTCGACAGCACCTCCTAAACCCGCGACCTCTACCACCTAGGACAAGGACAGCAGGTGCGAGGAAACACCATCACCTCCAAGTTCCCTTCCAAGATACACACCATCCTGACTTTGAAATATATCTCTGTTCCTTCATAGTCGCTGGGTCAAAATCCTGGAACTCCCTCCCTACCAGCACTGTGGGAGTACCTTCACCACACGGACTGCAGTGGGTTCAAGAAATTGGCTCACCACCACCTTCTCAAGGGCAATTAGGAATGGGCAATAAATACTGGCCTTGCCAACGACATCCACATCCCAGGAACGAATAAAAAAAGTCATAGATTTAAAATAATTGGCAAAAAAATTCGAGGCAAAATGAGGAGAAATTTTTCACACACAGATTTGTTAAGATCTAGAATGCACTACCTGAAAGGGTGGTGGATCAGATTCCATAGAAAATTTCAAAAGCCAATTCAACATGTACTTGAAAAGGACTAATTTGCAGAGTTATGGGGAGAAAGCTGGGATGTCTGATAATAGCCCTGATAATAAAGGATGGGATAAAGACAGTAGAGAGAAAGGATCTTAGCTCCGAAAATCAAGAAGTAGAATCAGTTTGGGTGGAGCTAAGAAACAGCAAGGGGCAGAAAACATTGGTGAGAGTTGTTTATAGGCCCCCAAACAGTAGTTGTAATGTATCAATCAGGAAATTAGAGGCGCATGTAACAAGGGTAAAACAGTAATCATGGGGGACTTTAATCTACATATAGACTGGGCAAACCAAATTTTTAATAATAGTGTGGAGGACGAATTCATGGAATGTATACAAGATAGTTTGAGGAACCAACTAGGGAACAGGCTATTTTAGATCTAGTATTATGCAACGAGAAAGGGTTAATTAGTAACCTTGTAGTAAAGGGGCCTTTAGGGAAGAGTGACCATAATATGATAGAATTTTATATTGAGTTTGAAAGTGACTTAGTTAAATCTGAAACTAGGGTCTTAAATCTAAACAAAGCAAACTACGTAGGTATGAGGGGCGAGTTGGCTAAGGTAGGTTGGGAAACTACATTAAAAGGTATGACAGTGGACAAGCAATGGCTAGCATTTAAAGAATTAATACATAATTTACAACAAATATACATTCCTTTAAGGCACAAAAACCCCACAGGAAAAGTGGTCCAACCGTGGCTAACAAGAGAAGTTAAAGATAGTATTAGATCAAAGGAAGAGGCTCATAATGCTGCCCAAAAGAGTAGAAAGCCTGATGATTGGAAGGATTTTAGAATTCAGCAAAGGAGGACCAAGAAATTGATAAAGAAAGGGAAAATAGAATATGGGAGTAAACTATTGAGACATAAAAACAGACTGTAAAAGCTTCTATAGGTATGTAAAAAGGAAAAGATTAGCAAAAGTAAATGTGGGTCCCTTACAGGCTGAGATAGGAGAAATTATAATGGGGAATAAGGAAATGGCAGAGAAATTAAACAAATACACAGAAATAGTGAACAACCAAGGGTCTAGCGAGAATGAGGAACGGAAAGAAATTAGTATTAGTAAAAAAGTAGTACTGAAGAAATTAATGGGACTGAAAGCCGATAAATTCCCTGGACCTGATGGCCTACATCCTAGGGTTTTGAAAGAGTTAGCTATTTTCCAGAATTCCATAGATTCTGGAATAGTTCCCGCGGACTGGAAGGTAGCAAATTTAACCCCACTATTTAAGAAAGGAGGGAGAGAGAAAACGGGGAACTACAGACCAATTAGCCTGACATCAGCAGTAGGGAAAATGCTAGAATCTATTATTAAGGACGTGGTAACAGGGCACTTGGAAAATAATAGCAGCATTGAGCAAAGTCAACACGGATTTATGAAAGGGAAATCGTGTTTGACTAATCTGTTAGAGTTTTTTGAGGTTGTAACTAGCAGAATAGTTAAGTGGGGAACCAGTGGATGTGGTGTATTTGGATTTTCAGAAGGCATTCGATAAGGTGCCACAAAGGGGTTATTAAACAAAATTAGGGCTCATGGGATTGGGGGTAAATATACGAGCATGGATTGAGAATTGGTTGACGGACAGAAAACAGAGAGTAGGAATAAACGGGTCATTTTCGGTTTGGCAGGCTGTAACTAGTGGGGTACCGCAAGGATCAGTGCTTGGGCCTCAGCTATTCACAATCTACATCAATGATTTGGATGAGGGAACCAAATGTAATATATCCAAGTTTGCTGATGATACAAAGCTGGGTGAGAATGTAAGTTGTGAGGAGGATGCAAGGAGGCTTCAAGGGGATATAGACAGGCTAAGTGAGTGGGCAAGAACATGGCAAATGGAATATAATGTGGAGAAATGTGAATTTATCCACTTTGGTAGGAAAAATAGAAAAGCAGAGTATTTTTTTAAATGGTGAGAGATTGGGAAATATTGGTGTTCAGAGGGACTTGGGTGTCCTTGTACACGAATCACTGAAAGTTAACATGCAGGTACTGCAAGCAATTAGGAAAGCAAATGGTATGTTGGCCTTTATTACAAAAGGATTTGAGTATAAGAGTAAAGACGTCTTACTGCAATTATATAGGGCCCTGGTGAGACCACACCTGGAGTATTGTGTACAGTTTTGGTCTCCTTACCTAAGGAAGGATATACTTGCCATAGAGGGAGTGCAACGAAGGTTCACCAGACTGGTTCCTGGGATGGGGGGATTGTCCTATGAGGACAGATTGAGTAGACTCGGCCTATATTCTCTAGAGTTTAGAAGAATGAGAGGTGATCTCATTGAAACATACAAAATTCTTAAAGGGCTTGACAGGGTAGATGCAGGGAGGATGTTTCCCCTGGCTGGGGAGTCTAGAACCAGGGGTCACAGTCTCAGAATAAGGGGTCGGCCATTTAGGACTGAGATGAGGAGAAATTTCTTCACTCAGAGGGTGGTGAATCTTTGGAATTCTCTACCCCAGAGGGCTGTGGAGGCTCAGTCGTTGAGTATATTCAAGACAGAGATCGATAGATTTTTGAATATTAAGGGAATCAAGGTATTGGGCGATAGTTCAGGAAAGTGGAGATGAGGTAGAAGATCAGCCATGATCTTATTGAATGGCGGAGCAGGCTTGAAGAGCCAAATGGCCTACTCCTGCTCATATTTCTTATGTTCTTATGTGGGCCTAAATTGGACAGCTCCTTCAAAAACACAACAGACCGAATGGCCTCCTTCTGTGCTGTAAGATTATATGATTCTAACAAGTCAACAAAACAAAATCTAAGCTCAAATGGGCTTTGTGGGCTTCATTTCCAGGACACAAGGGCCACTTATGGCCAATGGGCCAGTTTGGATATCCCTGCAAACCTTGCTCCTCCATATCACACTTGATCCTCTGTATCACATTTTATACATACACATCATAGAAATCACATTTCACAAAAAGAGAATTGGTAACGTTTTCTCTTGCCAAAGAATGAATAAATGCAGAATTATGTACTTAAATCATCAGATTTTTATTTTACATTGCAAAATGCATTATTCACACAAAACCACCTGCTGGACTGGCAACACTGACCAAATTTATCTTAATCACATTCAGTACATTTTCAAAGAATTTGGGGTATGATGTACAGAACTGGATATTACCTTGGGAAGGTACCTTTCCTTTCTTTCGTTCGCTCATCACCTCCATCCTCTCCACCCTTTGCTAACTACCATCGCTTTCACTTCGCTTACCCCTTGCCGGCTTCCTTTTCCCAAACTTCCAACTTTTACCCCCGTCTCTCACCCTTCCTCCACACTTGCTCCTGCCCTGCCTCTCTTCTTACCATCTCCTCCTGCTCACACCCGTGACGCCCTCCCTCCCGCCTCTTGGCGCCACCCGCCGAGTGCGGGAGGACTGGGCTCGAGCCCCGGCGGCAGGTGCACGCGGCCGGGAGTGCGGCTGCGCGGCCGAGAGCGCGCGAGCGGTTGAACGACGCAACCGGCCGCCAGGTAAAGGGCGGGCTGTGGCCGCCATTATGGCCCGCACATCCATTGAGATGTTAATGTCCTACTCGATCAGGAAGTGGGGGTGGTGGTGCTGCGATGGTAGCGCATGTGTTATTTATGGCCGGCTGGGTGGGAAGATAAAGGGCTGACGATGTAGTATCTGGAATCAGAAATTCACTGGTCACGTACAGACACAATTAAAATGGCAGAAAAAGAGGGAGCGTCGCTACTCCCGAGTTATTTTGAGTTAGCTTACCGGTGGGAAGAAATCATATCCCACAGTCCTGTAAAAGAGGCTTGTATGTGAGAAACTTCACAGTATGTACTCAGGGGAACTGGGGGGGGGGGGGGGGGTGTGATGGAATGGGCCAGATCCAGATCTTCCAATTTCTGGCAAACTTGATGAGGTTGACAGTACAGACGTGAGACTTAGCCAAGTTGGTTGTGGATTCGGGGGCTGCTTTCGACCGCCAGAAACCATGGACTGTCAGCAACCCATCATTCATTCAGCTTGATACTAAATATACCCATAAACGAGGTAGAGGTGGTTGTCTTGTACGTGATCTTTTAGATTTGAAGGTATTTTCCTTAAAATGAGAGGGGTGGCAGGTGTTTCTGTGGGGAGTAATTTCATCTCCTCCACCCACCACCCAGCTGAATGACAGGGATATGGATGCCTACCTGAACTGAGATAGAAGATAGGAGTAGGCCATTCGGCCCCTCCAGCCTGCTCCGCCATTTAATGAGATCATGGCTGATCATCCAAATTCAGTACCCTGTCTCTGCTTTCTCCCTATATCCCTTGATCCCTTTAGCCTTAAGAAATATATCTATCTCCTTCTTGAATATATTTAATGAATTGTCCTCAACTGCCTTCTGTGGTAGAGAATTCCACAGGTTCACCACTCTCTGGGTGAAGAAATTCCTCCTCATCTCAGTCCTAAATGGCTTACCCCTTATCCTTAGACTGTGACCTCTGGTTCTGGACTCCCCCGCCATCAGGAACATCCTGCATCTAGTCTGTCTGGTCCTGTTAGAATTTTATAAGTTTCAATGAGATCCCCTCTCATTCTTCGAAACTCCAGCCTAATCGACCCAATCTCTCTTCATACGTCATTCCTGCCAACCCAGGTGTCAGTCTGGTAAATCTTCGCTGCACTCCCTCCATGGCAAGAACATCCTTCCTCAGATAAGGCGACCAAAACTGCACACAATACTCAAGGTGTGGTCTCACCAAGGCCTTGTACAACTGCAGCAAGCAATCCTTGCTCCTGTACTCGAATCCTCTCGCTATGAAGGCCAACATACCATTTGCCTTCTTAACCGCCTGCTGCACCTGCATGCTTACCTTCAGCGACTGGTGCACAAGGACTCCCAGATCTCGTTGCACTTCCCCTTTTCCCAATCTATTGCCGTTCAGATAATAATCTGTCTTCCTGTTTTTGCCACCAAAGTGGATAACCTCGCATTTATCCACATTATAATGCATCTGCCATGCATCTGCCCAATCACCCAACCTGTCCAAATCATACTGGAATTTCTCTGCATCCTCCTCACAGCACACACGCCCACCCAGCTTTGTGTCGTCTGCAAACTTAGAGATATTACATCTAGTTCCCTCGTCTAGATCATTAATATATATTGTGAATAGCTGGGGTCCTAGCACCGATCCCTGTGGTACCTCACTAGTCACTGCCTGCCACTCGGAAAAAGACCCATTTATTCCAACTCTTTGCTTCCTGTCTGCCAACCAGTTCTCTATCCAAGTCAGTACCTCACCCCCAATCCCATGTGCTTTAACTTTGCACGCTAATCTCTTATGCGGGACCTTATCAAAAGCCTTCTGAAAGTCCAAATACACCACATCCACTGTTTCTCCCTTATCTATTTTGCCAGTTACATCCTCAAAAAATTCCAGTAGATTAGTCAGGCATGATTTCCCTTTTGTAAATCCATGTTGACTTTGTCCGATCCTGTCACTGTTTTCCAAGTGCTCTGCTATTACATCTTTTATAATGGACTCTAGCATCTTCCCCACTACCGATGTCAGGCTAACCGGTCTATAATTCCCCGTTTTTTCTCTACCACCTTTTTTAAATAGTGGGGTTACATTAGCTACCCTCCAATCCATGGGAACTGTTCCAGAGTCTATAGAACTTTGAAAGATGACCAGCAATGCATCTACTATTTCTAGGGCCACTTCCTTAAGTACCCTAGGATGTAGATTATCAGGCCCTGGGGATTTATCGGCCTTCAATCCCGTCAATTTCCCGAACACCATTTCCCTACAAATACTGATTTCATTCAATTCCTCCCTCTCATTAGACCCTATGTTCCCCGACATCTCTGGGAGTTTATTTGTGTCCTCCTTTGTGAAGACAGAACCAAAGTATGTATTTAATTCCTCAGCCATTTCTTTGTTCCCCATTATAAATTCCCCTGATTCTGACTGCAAGGGACCTACGCTTGACTTCACCAATCTTTTTCTCTTCTCATATCTATAGAAGCTTTTACAGTCAGTTTTTATGTTCCCTGCAAGCTTACTCTCATATTCTATTTTCCCCCTCTTAATTAATCCCTTTGTGCTCCTTTGCTGAATCCTAAACTGCTCCCAATCCTCAGGTTTGCTGCTTTTTCTGGCCAATTTATATGTCCTCTCCTTGGATCTTATGCTATCCCTAATTTCCCTTGTTAGCCACGGTTAAGTCACCTTTTTTGTTTTATTTTTATGCCAAACAGGGATGAACAAATTCCGTAGTTCATCCATGCAATCTTTAAATGTTTGCCATTGCCTATCCACCGTCAACCCTTTAAGTAACGCTCCCCAATCCACCCTAGCCAACTCGCGCCTCATACCATCGTAGTTTCCTTTATTTAAATTCAGGACCCTCCTCTCTGAGTCAACTACTTCGCTCTCCATCTTCATGAAAAATTCAATCATATTATGATCGCTCCTCCCCAAGGGGCCTCGCACAACAAGATTGCTAATTAATCCTTTCTCATTACATAATACCCAGTCTAAGATGGCCTGATCTCTAGTTGGTTCCTCGACATATTGGTCCAGGAAACCATCCCGTATACACTCTAGGAATTACTCCTCCACAGTATTGTTACTAATTTGGTTAGCCCAATCTATATGTAGATTAAAGTCACCCATGATAACTGATATTCCTGATTAAATGAATTTGGCCCAGTTCAGAAAATTCTATCTGCTTTCTTCATTTGTGTTTCTGTTTTCTTAGATACCCACCATTCCCTGTCTGAGGAACAGTCAAGTAGTGTGCTCCTACATTTTCCTTCAATTTTCTCACTTGTTCTTCTGAGGGTATGGACAGATTATGTTGGGGTACAGGGTACAACCGCTGGCAACACTCCAATATGTCCAAGTAGCTATTGTTTATGGACAACCCTGGACAGCGAGTGTTGGTGGGCTATTTGATGGTAGAGGACATCACAGCTGAGCCTGTCATATCTAATGTCTACAGACAGACACACACACATCACATTTCCACATTTTGGATAGCAATTAGTAACACCAACATTGTGTGGCTGATTGTCCCCTCCATAGTCTGAAGACACTGGCCAATTGTAGCATCCCCTAATCGCAGGTGACATTCACCTAACTCAACACAAATTGGACATCAAACCAGGAATTTTCCTGGTCTGTATGTCTCAGTACTGGGTTATTGAGTTGCTCAGCCAATGCTCCTGTGTAACCAACCACTAGGACCTGCCAGAAAGAAGTCCACTGTAATCCAGACATTGGGGGAGGGGGGGGAGAGCAGGGGTGGGGGGAGGGGAGTTAGAAGGATGTTCCTCTTCTTAGTACTTCCCCTGATGACCCAACAAAGATTAAGAACTCATTCACCAGGAATTTATTTGGTGCTTCTCCTGCTCCCTTGCCGTCTCTTCAGCGGAAACCTCGTTTACCCACGTAACAAGGTTTCCACCAAAGTTACTGTGACAGAGCAGGAGAAGCCAGAATCACCAATCCTGGTGATTGGGGATCTGCAGGTGAATACATGTTAAGAACATAAGAAATAGGAGCAGGAATAGGCCAATCGGTCCCTCGAGCCTGCTCCGCCATTCAATAAGATCATGGCTGATCTGATCCTAACCGCCAATCTACTATCTATCACAGAACCATCTCCTGCATCTAACAGAATTGCACACACGAAATAGGAACAGAATCAGGCTACACGGTCCCTGGGCCCGCTCCACTACCCACAGGGCCATGACCGATCCGAACCTAGACTCATGTCCAAATTCCTGCCCGCTCCCCGTAACCCTTAATGCCCTTTACTTCTAGGAAACTGTCTATTTCTGTTTTAAATTTATTTAATGATGTAGCTTCTACAGCTTTTTGTGGCAGCATATTCCATGGACCTACCACCCTCTGAGTGAAGTAGTTCCTCCTCATCTCAGTTTTGAAAGAGCAGCCCCTTATTCTAAGACTATGTCCCCTAGTTCTAGTCTCACCCGTCATCGGGAACATCCTCCCCGCATCCACCCGATCCAACCCCTTTTTAAATTAGCAGGTGGCCTTGAGCATATCACAGTTTTGGCTACTTTGCCATAGTGGTGTTCATGGGAGAGATAAAAATGCTCCTGTGTTCCTGGTTTTATTGATCCAGCATTAGTTTTTGTCTGCTACTGGTAGCTGCATTGGCAACCAGAAGCATTGGCATATGCAGTCGTGGAAGAGAAAAGAAGGACCAAAAAATCCCTTTAAAGCCAGCATAGGATTTAGTATTTTGTAGGAACATTGTAACCAGATGGCCTCATCAGCTATAACCTTGGGGTGGGAGATGAGGGTCAGGTTGATTGGTTTTCATGGTAGGATGATATGTATTGTTCCCTGCCACTCAAATGGTTTTGCAGCTGATTTCTTCCATAGTATATATTTACGGCATAATTTCATGAGTCCATGTTGGCAGCAAGAAACCTCGCCCGCTGGCAGTGCATATGGGAAATTTCAGACACTTCCCACTGGCAATGCAGGTTCTTAACATTACCCCTGTAATCTCATGTGGTTTAGTCGAAGAGCATATGTCCAAGTCCCTGTTGAAGGAATATATGCATTTTATTTCAAGTGGGCAGATACATCCATAGTTCCTGGTGGTCTAGTGGTTAGTGTGCACCTGATTGGGCATCAGACTTCATGAAAGCACACATTTTGGATCTACTTAAGCCAAACTTTATCCCCAGCACAGACATATTGGCCCAGAAATTAAACACTGAGGGGTAAAAATTCAGTTGGTTGCGCCTCCCGTTAGCGCCTTAAGAGGGCGCTAATGGGGCGCAAAGCCGCTAACGCCCGGGCGCAGCGATGTTTGCGCCGCTCGGGAACTTAACTAGACATTGTGCGGCGGCGCTAAACTTTACCGCTGCGACCACCTGCGCGCGCAGATTGTGACGTCATTCCATGGTGCAACGCCCTTGTGGCGCCCCGGAGCGGAAATTGAGTGGCGCCCCCTGCCTTACCGCCTGGCGCATCCAACGACCGGAAGACTGGAACGCTATCAATCGCTGTGGGGCTGGGGGGGTGCGCTATTTAAAGGGGGCCTCTTCCTGTCTTTTTCTGTGGTTGACATTTATGCACCACTCGTTCTGAGAGAGAGAGAGAGATTCGGAGAGAGAGAAAGAGAGACTTCTGCATTGAGTCAACGCTTTGTGAGGTAGTTTTGCCTACTGATCCTAACAGTTGGCCCCCCCCAGCTTTAAGAACTGGCCGGCGCCAGTGTGTCTGTGTTCCCTCGCTAACTGGCAGCACCTGCGCTGCGCTTGCGCGCTGAGTTAGCGCCTCACTGCTCGGCCTTTGCGCCTTAAGACAGGTGTGCAGCGCCTGATTTAGCGCTCCACTCACCTCCCGGGGCGGTAAAAGTGAAGTTTCCAGTCAGTGGCGATAATTAGCGCCAGGCGCTAATATTTGCGTCCAGACGATATTTGCGCCCCAAATGGGGCGCGACCTAATTTTTCCCCCTGAGTCTTCACGTGGGGGTAAGGCTTCCCCGCGATATCTCACTCCGCGCCTACCTTTTTCCTCCGGGCCCACACGAACTTTAGTTTCAAGGCTGCAGCTGTGCAGTGCTTGCGTGACCCAGAGACGCAATTAGTTCGTGCGAGCTCTGGGATCACGTGATTCAGTTAGAGCCAATGGCAGCACACCATCTTTCATTCATAGTTTTCACAGCAAGAGCTGTCAAAGCTATGAATACTATACCCCCCCCAAAAGAACAGCTAAACCTCAATTAAATTTTAAAAAAAGCCATCACATTAATAAAATAAGTATAGTTAAATAAATTAACCACTTTAAACAAAAAATAAAATTTTTGAAAAAATTTAAAATCTTTTTAAAAGTTATAAAAATAAACTTACCTTTCTTTAAAGTCTCTAAAAAAGATAAACCTGTTGAAATTTTTTTTAAATAATACTTAATTAACTACTTACCTTGTTAAAAGAGGGTCTTACGCCTCCTTTCTTTATGTGTAAAATCTTCCATGCTTACCTGCGCGTTCAAAGCACTAAGTGCACTGCGTGCGCACAGGCCTGTAGCACGCACGCGGTTCACTTAGGAACCGCCCCCTTTTGAATTCACGAAGTGCCGGTTTCCCGCGCATGCGCAGTGCATGCTGGAAACCGGCAATTGGAGACCTAAAACGCGAGAGTACACAGTGCGTACTCTCGCGTATTAGGTCTAATTTTCGTGCCATTATTTAAAATGGGAGCATCAAGATCATGCGCTGAATGAAAATTCAAACTAACTGCAGTAGTTAAGTGGTTAACTGCTGTATAAAGAATACTTGTTTGCAGTGCATGTTACCACAGAACTAATGGTATAGAATATAAAAACTTGGCAGAAGCAGTTTAGTGAATCATTTGTGGCTTAATACATAGTGTGCTGTGAATGTATGTTTGTATACTAACCCCAATTGATGCATGAAATTTGGCAACGCTTACATTAACATAAAGAGTTTTAGGCATTCCAAATAAAACTGTAAAATTTTCATCAACAAGCATTTTGAAATGTGAGTCTTAATTGGAGATTGGCAACAAGGCTGGTACCATTCATGGTAGTATCAGTTTAACAACATCCCTGATTTCACTATACATTAGCACAAGACTAGCTTGCTCCATTCATCTTTATCGTTTATAATCCAGTTTAGTTTTAGAATAAAACTGAATGTGAATAAGAACAAAAAACTATTTGCTGACCATTTTGCAATCTTAAAAGAAATGATCAGCTGATAAGCTATGAAAGAACAATAGAAATAGTATGTATAAAGCAATATATAATATTCCAAAATTCTCCAGTCACTTCCTCTGTTTTGTCTTTCTAGATAGCTGCTTCTCAGCGCAACATTATACTTCAAGATGGTCAAGGAAAGCACCAAGTTGAAGCCAAATCTACCCAACACTCTTGCCCCTGCCTCCGGTTTAACTGAGAACATCGAGCCTTCAGAAAGCATTGAATACATCCCCCAAAAAATATCAGTAACACTAAAAAAGGAGATTTCTTTAATTAATGGTGTCACTCTTATAGTTGGAAACATAGTTGGATCAGGGATATTTGTTTCTCCAGGTGGAGTCCTAAAGTACTGTGGCTCCTACGGTCTGTCCCTGATTATATGGATGATTGGAGGTCTTTTCTCAATTATTGGAGGCCTCTGCTATGCTGAACTGGGTACAACCATTACAAAATCTGGTGCGAGCTATGCATACATTTTGGAAGCATTTGGTAATTTAGTTGCCTTCGTTAGACTTTGGATGTCTCTACTTATTATTGAGCCCACTGCACAGGCCATAACTGCCATCACCTTTGGCAACTATCTGATGCAGCCTATCTTCTTAAACTGCAGAACACCATACATAGCAGAACGACTAATTGCAGCTGCTTGCATCAGTAAGTGTAATGCTACCATTCCTGACTGCAATATATATTTAATTGCAATTTAAAGTTTAATAGGCATTAAGAACATCAATTATTATGTATAATAAATTAAAATAATGGTTTGCTTATTGACAAGGTGTTAGATTGAACAATACATGCTGTACTGTGTCATTGGGGAACTTCAATTATCCTAACATAGACAGGGAAAATAGCAGTGTTAAGGGCAAGGAGGGGGAGGAGTTCCTGAAATGTGTACAAGAGAACTTTCTTGATCAGTATGTCTCCAGCCCAACAAGAAAAATCTGCTTCTGGGGAATGAAGTGGGGCAAGTGGAGTATGTTTCAATGGGGGAGCATTTGGGAAACAGTGATCACAATATCATTAGGTTTAGAGCAATTATGGAAAGGAGAAGGAGCA
Organism: Squalus acanthias; assembly: GCA_030390025.1. NCBI lineage: Eukaryota > Metazoa > Chordata > Chondrichthyes > Squaliformes > Squalidae > Squalus > Squalus acanthias. The sequence continues at coordinate 60,002,144 of CM059430.1, read as the reverse complement.
ATCAAACATGAAAATGCTCAAGTGGAGGAGAGCTAATTTCAGTGAGTTGAAAGGGGATCTGGCCCAGGTGAATTGGAATCAAAATTGGCAGGTAAAACAGTAGATGGGAGGCCTTCAAAGAAGTAATAGTTCGGGTACAGACTTGACACATTCCCACGAGGGGGAAAGGAAGGGCATCCAAAGCTAGGGCTCCCTAGATGACTAAAGCAGAGTGTGACAGGAAGGGACAGATAGTTTAACGGTAAAAGTGCATCAACGAATAACGTGAAAGCAGGGAATAATGGTAAAAAGTTAAAATTAAAGGCACTTTATCTGAATGCACGAAGCATTCATAACAAGATAGACAAATTAGTGGCACAAATAGAGACAAATGGCTTTGATATAATAGGGTTCTAAAAGAAGTGGCTGCAGAGATAGTGGATGCATTGGTTGTGATCTTCCAAAATTCCCTAGATTCTAGAACGGTCCCAGCGGATTGGAAGGTAGCAAGTGTAACCCCGCTATTCAAGAAAGGAGGGAGAGAGAAAACTGGGAACTACAGGCCAGTTTAGCCTGACATCAGTCATCGGGAAAATGTTGGAATCCATTATTAAGGAAGTTGTAACAGGGCACTTAGAAAATCATAATATGATTAAGCAGAGTCAACATGGTTTTATGAAAGGGAAATTGTGTTTAACAAATTTATTAGAGTTTTTTGAGGATGTAACTAGCAGGGTAGATAAAGGGGAATCAGTGGATGTAGTATATTTAGATTTCCAAAAGGCAGTCGATAAGGTGTCATATAAAAGGTTGCTACGCAAGATAAGGGATCATGGGGTTGGGGTGTAATATATTAGCATGGATAGAGGATTGGTTAATGGACAGAAATCAGAGAGCAGGGATAAACGGGTCATTTTCCAGTTGGCAGGCTGTAATGAGTGGGGTGCTGCTAGGATCAGTGCTTGGGCCTCAGCTATTTACAATCTATATTAATGACTTAGATGAAGGGACCAAGTGCAATGTATTCAAGTTTGCTGACAATACAAAGCTAGGTGGGAAAGTAAGCTCTGAGGACACAAAGAGCCTGCAAAGGGATATAGACAGGTTAAGTGAGTGGGCAATAATGCGGCAGATGGAGTATAATGTGAGGAAATGTGAGGTTATTCACTTTGGTAGGAGAGCGGGAGCGAGAGTCGGGGAGAGCAGGAGCGGGAGTCGGGGAGAGCGAGAGTCGGGGAGAGGAGACCTGGAGTAATACACAGGTTATCAAGGCTTCACAAGATGGCGGCCAGTGACCCCGCTCACCCGGGCGGTCACTAACCGAGCAAACACGGGGCCTGTGTGCTCTTATTCGGGCCTTCAGACCTACACCGGGTGTTTGAGGCCCAGGAGCGAGGATGAGGCCCAGGAGCGAGGACGAGGCCCAGGACTGAGGACGGGACCCAGGAGCGAGGATGAGGCCCAGGAGCGAGGACAGGACCCAGGAGCGAGGACGGGATCCAGGAGCGAGGGCGAGGTCAGGACCCAGAAGCGAGGACGAGGACCAGGGGCGAGGACAGGGCCCAGGAGCGAGGTCGAGGCCCAGGAGCGAGGTCGGGACCCAGGGGCGAGGACGGGGCCCAGGAGCGAGGTCGAGGCCTAGGAGCAGGGACGGGAGGAGCAGCGAAGCCGGGACCCAGGAGCGAAGACGGGACCCAGGAGCGAGGACAAGGCCTAGGAGCGAGGACGGGGCCCAGGAGCGAGGATGAGCCCAGCAGCAAGGTCGAGGCCCAGGAGTGGACCAGCAGCGGGGTCAGGAGGACCACACTGCAGCCTGTGAAACCCAGGCAGCGAGGACCTGCGGGAAGGAGGGAGGAGGACAGTAGGAATCTGTTTGTGTGTGTGTGTGCTAGGCCGATGTAGCAGAACCTGGTCTCCAATCGTCTTGGATCCCCTTGCCATTGGACCAAGACCTTGCTCTGTCAAGCCTGTGTGGTAGCTGGAGTGCAACGGCCACCCCACATTAAAAGAATTCACGCACAGGCATCATCCACCCTTTAAAATGAAGTTCGGGACCTGGAACGTCAGGACCCTCATGGACAACCCCAACAGCGACAGACCGGAACGCCATACTGCTATCGTTGCCCGGGAGCTCAGACATTTCGACACAGACATCGCCGCCCTAAGAGAGACCAAAGGCGATGGTTACACCTTATTCTGGAAAGGCAAACCTGAAGAAGAACGCTGCCTCCATGGGGTAGGCTTCACCATAAAAAATGAGCTAGTTGAACGTCTCAGAGACTCCCCTTGTGGAATAAACGAACGCCTCATGACTCTACGGCTCACCCTAGCCCGGAACCAGTGCGTCATCAGTGCGTACGCCCCAACACTGGAAGCCACAGACGAGACCAAAGAGGAATTCTACTCCAGCCTCGAACAATCCCTGTCCCGAGTCCCAACGGGCGACAAGCTGATCCTCCTTGGCAACTTTAACGCCAGAGTTGGATAGGACACAGACCTCTGGGGAGGTGTGATCGGCAGAGAGCGGGTAGGGAAAGCCAACTCCAACGGTACCCTCCTCCTGACGAAATGCTTAGAACATGGCCTTGTCATAACCAACACCTTGTTCCGTTAGAGAGACAAGTACAAGGCTTCATGGCAACACCCTCGCTCCAAGCACTGGCATCTGCTGGACTACATCATCGTCCGAGCAAGGGGCCACAAGGACGTCCACATCACCCGCACCATGACAGGAGCTGACGACTGCTGGACAGACCACCGCCTAATCCGCTCTGCCATCTCCATCAATGTAGCCCCAAAACAGCAGCGGCAACAGAAGCAATGCCGCAGGAAAATCAACACTGGAGCACTCAAAGACCCTGCTAAGAAAACCCGATTCAGCCTGCGCCTCACAACCAACCTGGCAATTCCCAGTGATTCACAGACACAGAGTGCCCACAGCGCCTGGTCTGCACTCAAGGCCTCCATAATCAGCACCTGTGAAGAGATGCTCGGTCACTCGACCAGGAAACACCAAGACTGGTTCGACGAGACGACCAGGAGATCCAGGAGCTAATAAGCCGCAAGCGCAAGGCATTCCTGATCTGGAAACAGCAACAGAACTCGAGAGCAAGAAAGCAGCTCTACAGATGCCTGAAGGCCGAGGTCCAACAAAAAACTCGCGACCTAAAGAACAGATGGTGGGTGGAGAAAGCACAGGAGATCCAGCAGCTAGCCGACAACCACGACATGCGTGGATTCTTTAGCGCAGTCAAGACCACCTACGGCCCAAGCACCCAAGGACCTACCCCACTGCGGGCCAAGAATGGAGAGGTACTCATCAAGGACAGAGAGGCAGTCAGTGCCCGCTGGAAGGAGCACTTCGAAGATCTCCTTAACCGAGACTCTGTCTTCGACGCGAGTGTCCTCAATTCCATCCCGCAGCATGCCACCCGCCACCACCTCAGCACAACCCCAGCCCGGCATGAGGTTGAAAAGGCCATCCGACAACTGAAGAACAACAAGGCCTCAGGAGCAGATGGAATCCCCGCCAAGGCGCTAAAGCATGGCAGAGAAGCACTATTGGCGCAAATATATGAACTAATTTCTCTTATTTGGAAGGAGGAGAGCATACCAGGGGATATCAGAGACGCCGAAATCGTGACCATCTTCAAGAAAGGTGACAAGTCCGATTGCGGTAATTACAGAGGAGTCTCCCTGCTGTCTGCCACAGGGAAAGTCATTGCAAGAATCCTCCTCAATTGCCTTCTCCCAGTGGCTGATGAGCGCCTCCCAGAGTCGCAATGCGGATTCCGCCCACTAAGGGGCACAATGGACATGATCTTCACCATGCGTCAACTACAAGAGAAATGCAGGGAACAGCACCAACCGTTGTACATGGCCTTCCCTGACCTCACAAAGGCCTTCGACACCGTCAACCGTGAGGGATTATGGAGTGTCCTCCTCAAATTCGGCCGCCCTCAAAAGTTTGTCACCATCCTCCGCCTGCTTCACGACGACATGCAAGCCGTGATCCTGACCAACAGATCCACCACAGACCCAATTCACGTATGGACCGGGGTCAAGCAAGGCTGTGTCATCGCACCATCGCTCTTCTCGATCTTCCTGGCTGCAATGCTCCATCTCACCCTCCATAAGCTCCCCGCTGGAGTGGAGCTAATCTACAGAACAAACGGGAAACTGTTCAACCTCCATCGCCTCCAGTCCAGATCCAAGGTCGTCCCATCCTCTGTCATCGAATTACAGTATGCAGACAACGCTTGCGTCTGCGCACACTCTGAGGTCGAACTCCAAACCATCGTCAACACCTTCACTGAAGCGTACGAGAACATGGGCCTTACACTAAACATCCGTAAGACAAAGGTCCTCTACCAACCTGCCCCCGCCACACAGTACTGCTCCCCAATTATCAAAATCCATGACGAGGCCTTGGACAACGTGGACCGCTTTCCATACCTCGGGAGCCTACTGTCAACAAGGGCAGACGTCGATGACAAAATCCAACACCGCCTTCAGTGTGCCAGTGCAGCCTTCGGTCGCCTGAGGAAGAGAGTGTTTGAAGACCAGGACCTCAAACCCAGCACCAAGCTCATGGTCTACAGAGCAGTAGTGATACCCGCCCTCCTGTATGCTTCAGAGACATGGACCATATACAGCAGGCACCTCAAAGCACTGGAGAGGTATCACCAACGCTGCCTCCGCAAGATCCTACAAATCCATTGGCAGGATAGGCGCACCAACGTCAGTGTTCTCGCTCAGGCCAACATCCCCAGCATCGAAGCTTTGACCACGCTCGATCAGCTCCGATGGACGGGTCACATTGTCCTTATGCCCAATACGAGACTTTCAAAGCAAGCGCTCTACTTGGAGCTCCGACACGGCAAGAGAGCCCCAGGTGGGCAGAGGAAACGCTTCAAGGACACCCTCAAAGCCTCCTTGAAAAAGTGCAAAATCCCCAGCAACACCTGGGAATCCCTGGTCCAAGACCTACAAAGTGGAGGAGAAGCATCCGGGAAGGCGCCGAACACCTCGAGTCTCTTCGCCGGGAGCAAGCAGAAGCCAAGCGCAAACAGCGGAAGGAGCGCACGTCAACCCAAGCACCCCACCCACACACCCCTTGAACCACCGTCTGCCCCACGTGTGACAGAGACTGTAAGTCCCACATTGGACTCATCAGTCACCTGAGAACTCAATGGGCCAGAAATTCGGCTCCCTGGCTTCCCGCGGGTGCAAGGATCGCGCGCGCACCTACCTATCGCGCCTGCCGTTGACCCCTGGGCCCACGAGGAATTCGGGTCCTGGGCCTCCTCCAACTGCCGGCGCGCAGTGCTTGTGTATCCCAGGGGCGTAGTTAGTGCGATGCGTCCCCTGGGATCACGTGGGCCATGGAGAGCCAATGGCAGCAGACCATCTTTCATTCATAGATTTGACAGGACCTGTCAAATCTATGAATACAGATCGGCCCCAAAACATCCCTAAAACTACAAATAAATTTTAAAAAGAACATCACATTTTTTAAATAACTATAAATTACATTAATTAACTATTTTAAACAAAAATTTAAATTGTTGAAAAAATTAATTACACTTTTTAACGGGGTTAAAACTAAACTTACCTTTCTTTAAAGTAATTAAAAAAGATAAATCTGTGAAAAAATGTTTAAATTTTAATAAAATCAACACTTACCTTGTTAAAAGAAGGCCTTGCGCCTCCTTTTTCAATGTGCATCTTCTCCGTGTTTACCCTCATGGAGGAACCTGTAAAAAAAACCCGAAGTGCGAGGCGAACGCGCTGGCCCGCCGGCGTGCGCGTTCGACCTCTGAACCCCTTCCTGCAGGGGAACGGAAGTGCCGGTTTCCCGCGCATGCGCAGTGCATGCAAGAAACCGGCACTTTCGTTCCGTCCACGGGTGAGTACATAGTGTGTACTCACCCGTGGCGAGCCTAATTTCTGCCCCATTTTTAGTGTGGAAGCAAGTCATCCTCAGTTCCGAGGGACTGCCTATGAAGAAGAGAGGAAGAATAGAAAAACAGAATATTTTTTAAATGGTGAGAAACTATTAAATGTTGGTGTTCAGAGAGATTTAGGTGTCCTTGTGCAGGAAACACAGAAAGTTAGCATGCAGGTACAGCATGCAATTAGGAAGGCAAATGGCATGTTGGCCTTTATTGCAAGGGGGTTGGAGTACAAGAGTAAGGAAGTCTTATTACAATTGTACAGGGCTTTGGTGAGACCACACCTGGAATACTGTGCACAGTTTGGTCTCCTTATCTGAGAAAGGACATACGTACCTTAGAGGTGGTGCAACAAAGGTTCACTAGATTGATCCCTGGGATGAGAGGGTTGTCCTTTGAGGAGAGATTGAGTAGATTGGGCCTATACTTTCTGGAGTTTAGAAGAATGAGAGGTGATTGACAGGGTAAATGCTGAGAAGTTGTTTCCCCTGGCCAGAGAGTCTAGAACTAGGGGGCATAGTCTCAGGATAAGGGGTCGGCCATTTAAGACTGAGATGAGGAGAAATTTCTTCACTCAAACGGTTGTGAATCTTTGGAATTCTCTACCCCAAAGGGCTGTGAATGCTGAGTCGTTGAGTATATTCAAGGCTGAGAGATAGATTTTTGGACTCTAGGGGAATCAAGGGATATGGGGATTGGGCGGGAAAGTGGCGTTGAGGTCGAAGATCAGCCATGATCTTATTGAATGGCGAAGCAGGCTCGAAGGTCCATATGACCTACTCCTGCTCCTAATTCTTATGTTAAAGTTATAGAGATTAAAATGAAACAGAAAAAGGAGGCTTATGATAAATGTCAGGCTATAATTCAGTAGAGAACCAAACTGAATACAGAAAGTACAGAGGAGAACTGGAAAAGAAAGTAAGAGGGGTAAAGAAAGTGTATGAGAATAGATAAGCAGGTAACATAAAAGTTAACCCAAAAGTATTTTATAAACATGTAAATAGTAAAAGGGTAGTCAAAGGAAGGGTGGGGCCGATTAGGGACAAAAAATGAGACCTTGTGAAGACAGAGGGCATGACTGAGATACAAAATGAGTACATCTGTATTCACTAAAGAAGAAGATGCTGCCACGGTCACAGTAAAGGAGAAGGTAGTAGAGAAATTGGATAGGATGAAAATAGATAAAGAGGAAGTACTTAAAAGGCTGGCAGTGCTCGAAGTAAAAAAGTCACCATGTCCGGATGGGATGCATCCTAGGTTGCTGAAGGAAGTAAGTGTGGAGATAGCAGAGGCTCTGGCAACAATCTTTCAATCCTCCTTGGATATGGGGATGATGCCAGAGGACTGGAGAATTGCAAATGTTACACCTCTGTTCAAAAAAAGGGAGAGAGATAAACCAGGCATGTCAGCCTAACATCGGTGATAGGGAAAGTTTTAGAGACAATAATCTGAGACAAAATTATTTGTCACTTGGTAAAATATGGGTTAATAAATGACAGCCCAGATTAGTTAAAGGCAAATCATGTTAGACTAACTTGATTGAGTTCTTTGATGAAGTAACGGAGAGGGTTGATGAAGGTAGTGCGGTTGATGTGTATTTGGACTTTCAAAAGGTGTTTGATAAAGTACCACATAATAAACCTGTTAGCAAAATTGAACCTCATGGAATTAAGGGGGCAGTGGCAGCATGAATACGGAATTGACTGAGGGGCAGAAAGCAGAAAGTAGCGATGAACGGTTATTTTTCAGACTGGAGAGAAGTATATAGTGGTGTCCCCCAGGGTCGGTATTAGGACTACTGCCTGTTTTGATATATATTAATGACTTGGACTTGGGCATAATTTCAAAGTTTGCCGATGACACGAAACTTGGAAATGTAGTAAACAGTGATGAGGATAGTAACAGACTTCAGGGGGACATACAGAGACTGGAGGAATGGGTAGACACATGGCAGGTGAAAATTAACGCAGAGAAGTGTGAAATGATGCATTTTGATAGGAAGAATGAGGAGAGACAAAATAAACTAAATGGTACAATTTTAAAGGGGGTGCAGGAACAGAGCGACCTGGGAGTGTACGTACACAAATCTTTGAAGGTGGCAGGACAAAAAGCATATGGGATCCTTGGTTTTATAAGCAGAGACTTGGGGGGCGATTTTGTGAATGGGGGCGCGTTGGAGGTGGGACTGCTGCTTGTCGGGTCGATGTCCCACCTCCATCGATTTGTGACCAACCCACGCTATTTTCCCTTGATTGACCTTGTTAAGCCCGCCCCTTTTACAGAAATGAGATGGTTGTTGCATCTGAGAATGCAACGGCCATCTCTCATCTGCAACACGGAGGTGCGAGACTCTCCGCATAGAAACCGACTGAAGCCTGCAGGAAGAAACAAAGGTAAGTACACTTTTAAAAACACTTTGCACTTACCTCAGGTACTCACCTCTACACTCTTGCACCCATCATTTACCTTCACACCACACTTTTGCACCCCCCGCAGACCCTATACTCGCCTCGCTGAGCTGGCGGGTTTTGGAGCCTTCGGGAAGCCCGCACTTGTGAGGGCAAAAAGGGGATAATCCTATTTTCTACCTGTTAACTACCTGTTAACAGGCAGTTAATAGGCTTCAATCCCTTCCTGCCTCCAAGGAGACGGGACCCGGCGCGGGACGGCTACCCGCCTCCTGGCAAGATGGCATGGAGGCGGGTTGGGCACCCGCCCCCAAGTTCTGCCATTTTCCCGGCAGTCCCGCCTCCCCAGGGCTGGCAAAATTGCCCCCATGGAGTACAAAAGCAAGGGAGTTTTGCTAAACCTTTATAAATCACTGGTTAGACCCCAGCTGGAGTATTGTGTCCATTTCTGGACACCACAAGGCCTTAGAGAGGGTGCAGAAAAGATTTACTAGAATGCTACCACGAATGCAGGACTTCAGTTATGTGGAGAGACTAGAGTAGCTGGGATTGTTCTTAGAGCAGAGAAGGTTAAGAGGAGATTTAATCGAGGCATTCAAAATCATGAAAGGTTTTGATAGAGTAAATAGGAGAAACTGTTTCCAGTGTCAATGTAATTGTGTAATCAACACCTGATGTAAATGAGCAAACTGGATGCATTGAGATCAATACATCAAGTAATAACTTGAATATAAGTGTATTGAAAACCCCGCAGTTGTTCCAGTATTACCTACTTGTACTTCTTTATACCCAGGTATGCTTACTTTTATAAACTGTGCCCATGTGAAATGGGCAACCAGAGTCCAGGATGTGTTCACATTCGCCAAATTCGTTGGCCTTGCCATTATTATTGTTACAGGGCTCGTTAAACTGAGCCAAGGTAAGAGACTTACATAGAATGTACAGCATAGAAACAAGCCATTTGGCCCAATTGGTCCATACCAGTTTATGCTCCACACAGTCCTCCTCCCACCCCTCTTCATCTAGCCCTATCAGCATATCCTTCTATTCCTTTCTCATGTGTTTATCTAGCTTCCCCTTAAATGCATCTATGCTATTCGCCTCAACTACTCCTTGTGGTAGCGAGTTCCACATTCTAACCACACTCTGGATAAAGAAATTTCTCCTGAATTCCCTATTGGATTTGTTAGTAACTATCTTATATTTATGGTCCCTAGTTTTGGTCTCCCCACAAGTGGAAACATCTTCTCTACATCTACCCTAACCACCCTTTCATAATATTAAAGACCTGTAACAGGTCACCCCTCAGCCTTCTCTTTTCTAGAGAAAAAAGCCCCAGCCTGTGCAATCTTTCCTGATAGGTGTAACCTCTCAATTCTGGTATCATTCTTGTAAATCGTTTTTTCACCTCACCAATGCCTCTATATCCTTTTTATAATATGGAGACCAGTACTATACACAGTACTCCAAGTGTGGTGTAACCAAGGTTCTATACAAGTTTAACATAACTTCTCTACTTTTCAATTCTATCCCTCTATAAATGCACCACAATGCTGTGTTTGTTTTTTTTATGGCTTTATTAACCTGCGTCGCTATTTTTAGTGATTTGTATATCTGTACCCCTAGATCTCTTTGCTCCTCTACTCCATTTAAACTCTTATTTTCCAAGAAGTATGTGGCCTCCTTATTCTTCCTACCAAAATGCACCACCTTACATTTATCTATATTGAAATTTATTTGCCAATTATAGGCCCACTCTGTAAGTTTATTAAACTCTTTTTGTATTTTGTCTCAGTCCTCCTCAGTATTAACTATACCACCCTAATTTGGTGTCGTCTGCAAATTTTGAAATTGTACGTGTCAGCCCTTGCTCAGTTGGTAACACTCTCGCCTCTGCCCTCTCAGGTGAACGTAAAAGATCCCATGGAACTATTTCAAAGAAAAGCAGTGGAGTTCTCCCCAGTGTCCTGACCAATATTTATCCCTCAATCAACGTCACAAAAACAGATTATCTGGTCGTTGTCACATTGTTGTTTGTGGGAGCTTGCTGTGTGCAAATTGCCTGCCGTGTTTTCTACATTTCAATAAGTGACTACACTTCAAAAGTACTTCATTGGCTGTAAAGCAGTTTGAGATGTCCTGAGGTCGTGAAAGGCACTGTATAAATGCAAGTCTTTTTCCAATTCCCAAGTCCAAATCCTTTATGTAAATAGTGAACAATAGTGGTCCCAGCACCGATCTTTGTGGAATACCACTTCCCACCTTTTGCCAGTCTGAGTAACTACCCTTAACTCCTATTCTCTGTTTTCTGTATTATAGCCAGCTTGCTATCCATTCTTGTCCCCTGACTCCACATGCTCTGACCTTATCCATGAGTCTACTATGTGGTACCTTATTGAAGGCCTTTTGAAAATCCAAATATAATGGGGCAGAAATTAGGCTCGCCACGGGTGAGTACACACTATGTACTCACCCGTGGACGGAACGAAAGTGCCGGTTTCTTGCATGCACTGCGCATGCGCGGGAAACCGGCACTTCCGTTCCCCTGAAGGAAGGGGTTCAGAGGTCGAACGCGCACGTCGGAGGGCCAGCGCGTTCGCCTCGCACTTTGGTTTTTTTTACAGGTTCCTCCATGAGGGTAAACACGGAGAAGATGCACATTGAAAAAGGAGGCGCAAGGCCTTCTTTTAACAAGGTAAGTGTTGATTTTATTAAAATTGAAACATTTTTTTCACAGCTTTATCTTTTTTAATTACTTTAAAGAAAGGTAAGTTTAGTTTTAGCCCCGTTAAAAAGTGTAATTAATTTTTTCAACAATTTAAATTTTTGTTTAAAATAGTTAATTAATGTAATTTATAGTTATTTTAAAAATGGGATTTTTTTAAAAAATGTATTTGTAGTTTTAGGGATGTTTTGGGGCCGATCTGTATTCATAGATTTGACAGGTCTTCCTGTCAAATCTATGAATGAAAGATGGTCTGCTGCCATTGGCTCTCCATGGCCCACGTGATCCCAGGGGACGCATTGCACTAACTACGCCTCTGGGATACGCAAGCACTGCGCGCCGGCAGTTGGGGGAGGCCCAGGACCGGAATCCCCCGTGGGCCCAGGGGTCAACGGCAGGCGCGGTAGGTAGGTGCGCGCGCGATCCTTGCACCCGCGGGAAGCCAGGGAGCCGAATTTCTGGCCCATTACATCTACCGCACTACCCTTGTCTACTCTTTCTGGTACTGCTTCAAAGAATTCTATAAGGTTGGTCAAGCATGACCTTCCCTTTTAAAATCCATACTGACCACTCTTATATTTTCGGTTTCGAGATATCTTTCTATTACATCTTTGAGTAAAGATTCCATTATCTTTCCTACCACCAATGTGAAGCTAATTGGTCCATAAATTCCTGGACTTGTTCTATCTCCCTTTTTAAATACAGAAATCACATCAGCTGTCTGCCAGTCCTCAGACATTCCCTTTTCTAATGAATTTTTATACATATGTAATAGCGCCTTTGTTTTCTCTTCACTAACTTCTTTTGATATGCACGGATACAATCCATCTGGACCAAGGGTTTTATCTTCTCTAAGTTTGATTAGTTTATCAATTATCTGCCCCCCTTTCGATCTTAAATGTCTTTATATCTTTTTTGATCTCTTCTTCTAATGTCATGTCCACCATGTTAGTCTCCCTGGTAAATACCGAGGTAAAGTAATTATTCAATATTTCTGCCATTTAGCTGTCATTACCTGTGAGTTTATCTTGTGCATCCCTTAGTGGCCCTATCCCTATCCTGATTTTTCTTTTGTTAATTATGTGTCTGTAGAATGCTTTACTATTCACTCATTTCATAGATTTCCTTACATATTTTTTCCTCCACTTCCCTTCCACTATTAGGTGGTCTGTAGAATGCCCCTCTAAAGTGATCAATTCCTTCCTATCCTTTATCACAATGTATATGGATTCTGTTTCTATCTTAATGTTAGTTGTGTCCTTTTTTTTCTACTGCCATTATGTTACCTCTAATTAGAACAGCTATCCCAGCCCATCTTCTTCCTTCTCTAACCTTTCTATATATGTTATATCCTGCAATATTTAATGCCCAGCCCTGTTCTTTATGTAATAAAAACAGAAAATGCTGGAAATGCTCAACAGGTCAGGCAGTGTCTGTGGAGAGAGAAACAGAGTTAATGTTTCAGATCAATAACCTTTCATCAGAACTAAAAGAAGTTAGAGATGTAACAGCTTATAAGCAAGTATGGAGGCAGGGAAAGGCGGGGAGGGAAGGAAAGAACAAAAAGGAAGGCCTGTGATAGGGTGGAAAGCAGAAGTGATTAAATGACAAAAGGGATGATGGCGCAAGGCAAAATGGGGTGGTAATGGATCAAGTAAAGAAACAAAAGATGGGTCTAGAGGAGCTGTAAATAACAACAGGGCAAGGAAACCTTCTGCTGATTACCACCTACAGCCATCCCTCAGCTGATGAATCAGTACTCCTCCATGTTGAACACCACTTGGAAGAAGCACTGAGGGTAGCAAGGGCACAGAATGTACGCTGGATGGGGGACTTCAATGTCCATCACCAAGAGTAGCTCGGTAGCACTACTACTGACCGAGCTGGCCAAATCCTGCAGGACATTGCTGCCAGACTGGGCTTGCAGCAGGTGGTGAGAGAACCAATAGGGGGGGAAAACCTACTCGAACTCGACTTCGCCCTCACCAATCTATCTGTCGCAGATGCATCTGTCCATGACAGCATTGGTAGGAGTGACCACCGCACAGTCCTTGTGGAGACGAAGTCCCATCTTCACACTGAGGACACCCTTCATCGTGTTGTGTGGTACTACCACTGTGCTAAATGGGATAGATTCAGAACAGATATAGCAGCTCAAAACTGGGCATCCATCAGGCGCGGTGGGCCATCAGCAGCAGCAGAATTGTATTCCACCACAATCTGTAACCTCATGGTTCAGCATATTCCTCACTCTACCATTACGATAAAGCCAAGGGACCAATCCTGGTTCAATGAGGAGTGTAGAAGAGCATGCCAGGAGCAGCACCAGATATACCTAAAAATGAGGTGCCAACTTGGTGAAGCTACAACACAGGACTACATGCATCCTAAACAAAGGAAGCAGCATGCTGTTGACAGGGCTAAGTGATCCCACAACTAACGGATCACATTAAAGTTCTGCAGTCCTGCCACATCCAGTCGTGAATGGTGCTGGACACTTAACTAACAGGAGGAGCAGGCTCCATGAACATCCCCATCCTCAATGATGGTAGAGCCCAACACTTGAGTGCAAAAGACAAGGCTGAAGCGCCTGCAACCGTCTTCAGACAGAAATTCCGAGTGGATGTTCCATCTTGGCCTCCTCCTGAGGTCCCCACCATCACAGAAGCCAGTCTTTAGCCAATTCGATTCACTCCATGTGATATCAAGAAACAGCTGAGTGCAATGAATACAGCAAAGGCTATGGGCCTCGATAACATCCCGGCTGTAGTGCTGAAAACTTGTGCTCTAGAACTAGCCACGCCTCTAGCCAAACTCTTCCAGTACTGCTACAACACATGCACCTACCCGACAAAGTGGAAAATTGCCCAGGTATGTCCTGTCCACAAAAAGTAGGACAAATCCAATCCAGCCAATTACTGCCCCATCAGTCTACTCCCAATCATCAGCAAAGTGATGGAAGGTGTCATCGACAGTGCTATCAAATGGCACTTACCAATAACCTGCTCACCGATGCTTAGTTTGGGTTCCACCAGGACCCCATTACAGCCTTGGTCCAAAAATCATAAGGTCAGAAGTGGGGATGTTCGCTGATGATTGCACAGTGTTCAGTTACATTCGCAACTCCTCAGATAATGAAGCAGTCTGTGCCCGCATGCTGCAAGACCTGGACAACATTCAGGCTTGGACTGTTAAGTGGCAAGTAACATTCGCACCACACAAGTGCCAGGTAATGACCATCTCCAAGAAGAGAGACTCTAACCACCTCCCCTTGACAATCAATCGCATTACCATCGTTAAATCCCACACTATCAACATCCTGGGGGGTCATCATTGACCAGAAACTTAACGACCCAACACATAAATACTGTGGCTACAAGAGCAGGTCAGAGGCTGATGATTCTGTGGCGAGTGACTCGCTTTCTGACTCCTCAAAGCCTTTCCACCATCTACAAGGCACAAGTCAGGAGTGTGATGGAATACTCACCACTTGCCTGGATGAATACAGCTCCAACAACATTCAAGAAGCTCAACACCATCCAGTACAAAGCAGCTGCTTAATTGGCACCCCATCCACCACCTTAAACATTCATTGGCTCCACCTTCGGCGCACCGTGGCTGCAGTGTATACCATCATTGGATGTGGGCATCACTGGCAAGGCCAGTATTTATTGCCCATCCCTAATTGCCCTTGAGAAGGTGATGGTGAGCCACCTTATTGAACCGTTGCAGTCCATGTGATGAAATTAGAGAAAGATGCACTGCAGTAACTCGCCATGGCTTCTTCAACAGCACCTCCCAAACCCATGGCTTCTACCGCCTAGAAGGACAAGGGCAGCAAGCACATGGGAACACCACCACCTCCAAGTTCCCCTCCAAGTCACACACCATCCTGACTTGGAAATATATCATCGTTCCTTCATTGTTGCTGGGTCAAATCCCAGGAACTCTTAACCTAACAGTACTGTGGCAGTACCTTCATCACATGGACTGCAGCGGTTCAAGAAGGCGGCTCACCGTCACCTTCTCAAGGGCAATTAGGGATGGGCAATAAATGATGGCCTTGCCAGCGATGCCCACAACCAATGAATGAATCCAGATTTTTCTGCATCTTGTAAGCTGCTATTGGCTGAGCATTTAAATGTAAGGAAAGAAAAATACCAGTTACAGGAAACTCTTTGGTATCCGGCACCGACGGGACCGGGATGGTGCCGGTTGATTAAAAATTCCGGATGACGGAGAGGGTTATCTACCGAGGCTATTTTTAACAAACAAAAATTAAAAAATCAAGAAATGTGCAGTATACAGTAATTGGGTACTCGCCTACAGAATGTTGTGTTAAATGGATGGTGGAAGATGCTTGATTAAGTACAGTACTGCCATTTGAGGGTAATCCATAACTCTTTAATTACGTAACAGTAAAAAAACTTATAAACGACTGTATACAGTACTGTAGTTGACTGTACACTTATTCCAAGTCAGCTGGTTCATCAGGAATATCCATGCCAGCTGAGTCATCAGGATCATGCACTTCAACAGATTCTTCAGGCACTTCCGCTACTTCAACTCTTTTAGAAGCTTTCTTAAACATGTCCCGGATGTCTGCTTGCTTAGTGGACTCTTGCCTTTTTTGTAGAAAGGTGGAATGCAGAATATGGAGTTGCATAACTTCTTGGGCAGAGTAGCAAGGCTGCCTTTCAGCAAATTGGAGGATTAAAGCAAATTCTTCTGCAGCTTTAGCCCAAGAAATCTTCTTCTCTTCAGAAATCTCATCCTCTTCACTTTCCATCTCACTTTCCTTTTCTTTCTTTGGATTCAAAACAGTCTAAATTTTTTCATCATCACTTAGCATATGCACAACAGCAACTTCTCTATCTGCATCAACCCACTGCTCAATATCACTTTCAGTGAGGTTACGTGGAGGGTTTGCTGGGCCTACATTTTTCACCATGCCAACCATTTCCATTATTGTACTTTTCTTGGGACGACCATTGAACCCATGAAATTCCTCCTCTGAAGAAGAACCTTCAGCAAACATTACAGAAGGCCACAATTTGCACCAGGATTGCCTCAAAATGTGACCTTTCACCAAGTTCCAGGAACATGCAACATTAAAGATGGCATCTTTAAGATTGTATTCCTTCTGAAATGCATGAATATTGTCATCTTGGTTTATCAGTTTACGTAGGAAGTCTTTCTTGTAATGACACTTGAGATTTTGGATAACGCCCTGTATGAGAGAAGTTACATTTGGTGGCAAATAAATGGTGAAAATATTTCCCGAAACCAACTCGGATTCATGCGGATGGGCTCTACAATTATCAAGCAATAAAATGCATTTGCTATCTTCAGGTTTTCCTATTTTACGGAAATGTTCCCTCACAGATGGAACAAAAATATGATGGAACCAATACGAAAAGATTTCCTTATCCATCCAAGCATTTCTTTGAGCTTTGTACTCAACAGGTAAGTGCCTCACATTTTTAAATACATGGGAATTTTTATACTTCCCAATAACAAGAAGTTTAACCCGGTGTGATCCAGCAGCGTTCGCACATGTTAGCACGGTTACACGATCTTTATTTTTCTTGTAACCTGAAGCATTAGCCTTACTAGCCCCAGCAAGCGTTGATTCTGGCAAAAACCTCCAAAATAAGCTAGTTTCATCGGCATTGTATATCTGTGCTGGCGACAAATCATGTTGCTGCACAATCCGATTGAAATAATCGCAGTATTCTTCTGCGGCGTCGTGATCAGCTGATTTCTTCTCCCCGGAAATATCAAGTCGTCGTATCCCGTGCCGTAACTTGAAGCACATTAGCCATCCCTCGGAGAAAGCACACTTGTCAGTGAGCTCCATCTTTACGTAGAAATCCTTCGCTTTCTCGATTAGCATGGGTCCGGAAAGTGGAACACCCTCTGAACGCTTAAGAGAAAACCACTCATAAAGCACGGTATCCAGCTCTTCAAGCTTAGGCTTACGAAGCGTACGCCGTTTCTCTACACTCTTAGATGTCTCTGAGCTTGAATAAAACTTGAGCAGCTTATCCTTCTGCGATTTGATGTCGTAGATTGTTGACGAACCGATTTTGAATTCATTCATAATGTTGATACGCTTCGCTCCCCTTTCTAGTCGTTGGCATATCTCGATTTTCTGTTTTAAAGTTAACACCACTCTCTTCCTTTTGCTTGGACCAACTTTTGGGAATTCCATAATGCAAGATGGGGGAGATAATTCACGATAAAGATGGAGAGACACACAGAAAATAGGTGGATTGGAAGAGACTACCGGCAACGCGGGAGACACACAGAAAAATGGCGGATCAGAAGAGACTACCGGCAGCACGGGAGACACACAGTAAAATGGCGGATCAGAAGAGACTACCGGCAGCGCGGGAGAGTCAGACTCCTGTTATTGAGGTGTTCGGACTTCCGACAGCGCCAAGAAGCCGAGTAATGACAGTTTAGAGAACTACCCCCACTGACTAACTCGGCCACCGTGGGAGACATGGACTCGGCAACATTTCCGGTTATTGAGGTGTTGTTTTCGGAGTATGAATTTTGCCGGTTAATAGAGAATTCTGGATATTTAGGTGCCGTTTAAACGAGAGTTTCCTGTACTATAAAGTAGCAGTTATATATTTCAAAAATAAAAACAGAAGATGCTGAAAATTCACAACCGATCAGTCAACATCTGTAAAGAGAAACAGCAGGTTATTGACTGCAGGTTATCAGAACTGAAAAATTAACAAACATTTTGGCAATGTTAGAATAAAGAATGAAAAAGAGGGATGGAAAGAGGGAAAGAATGAACAGATAAACCAGTCAGAGAAAAAGTAAATGGGTAGAATGACATGCAAACCGCTTAATAGAAGATTGTTAGATGTTATAAAAGATCATCGGTGAGGTGATTTTTCTGCTCTCTCTCCTGTTGTATTAAAAGTAGTGTGTGAAATGTTCTCCCACGATCATTGCTTGTTCTTTTCTTACAGAAGGCTATTCTGACTTCAGTTCTGCATTTAATGGCTCTATATGGGATGCTGATAAGATAACTCTAGCACTATATTTTGTGCTGTTCTCCTACTCAGGTTGGGACACGCTTAACTATGTAACAGAGGAGCTTCGTAATTCTGAGAGGTAGGACCACACATACTATACGGTATATGTATTCGTATGTAGAACTGCACTGCTATGCGCATTATCCAAGTATGCAAAAAAGATTATGCCCTGGAGTACTAAACCCTCTGGGATAGTTTGTTACTATGACAGCAAAGTACACAGCACATTTTCTTTTCTACGTCAGCTTATTCAGAGAGTCTCAATTTTGTGTCTTTTTCTCTATCCTATCTATCGGTCCCTCTGTACCACACACACACTATTGCCAGGCTTTTGCCAATGTGGCTCTATTGTTAGAAAGTATGCAAAAGTGCCTGAAGCAATTAGCCCTTCATTTTCCCACAACTTCTGTAAGGAAGCAGAGCGAGGTGCTTAGAGTTTTCTAGTAGCTCAGCAGAGATGGAAAACTTGTTGCATTGGTGGTGTGGTGCATTGGTACACCTGGTTATACTGCGAGTTTTTCTTTTTCACTTTGCAGGAACATTTACCTTTTTGACTTGGCCTTGTGTTCTTTTTCATTTTTCTTATTCTCATGCAAATGCTTAATCACTAGATCCAGTAAACACTCAACATAACTCATTGGGCAGAATTTTCATTGACCCGTGGAGGCGGGTTTGGAGGCATGTGGGGGTTAAAATTGCAGATTCGGGGGTCCTGAACCCATCCCGCCCCCAACCCGCCTCCATGCCAGTTTCACAGGAGGCGGGTACCCGACCTGTGCTGGGACCCGCCTCCCTGAGGCGGGAAGGGGATTAGTGCCAATAAACTGCCTGTTAACAGGTAGTTAACAGGCAGTTTTTTGCCTAATCCCTATTTTTAGCCCTGAAGTGTGGGCTTCCCGACAGGTCCGAACCACGGCGTTTTAGCGAGGCGGACTGTGGGTCTGCAGGGGTTGGAGGGGTCGATATGTCCGGTGGGCAGGTGAGTGATGGGTGCATGTGTGCAGAGGTAAGTGTGTAAGGTAAGTGTAAAGTGTGGGAAAAAGTTTTACCTTAACTTCCTCCTGCAGGTGTCAGCCCTTCAGTTCTCGGGAGTCAAAAATCTCACCGGCACAGAAAGCAGAATGGCATTTGAGCTGTCAAAAGCTGCAGCCTCTGCTTTTTGTTCTGCAGAGATCTCTAAATCAGCCTGAGAGGAAGGAATTAACTTAGAGGACAGATTGTCAGTGTTTGACAGCTTCAAGGAGCTGTCAAACACTGATATTTCATCTGTCAAAAGCTCTTGACAGATGAAATGTCAATCTGTGACGTCACCTGTTGCCGGGTGGCCCTTAATTGACCTGCTGAGCCCACTGGGCGGGCTCAACAAGGTCAATCAAGGGAAAATCGAGTGGGCTGGCCACAAGTCGATGGAGGCGGGACTACAACCCAAAAAGTGGGAGTCCTGCCTCCATCACGTCCCCATTGACAAAATCCAGCCCATTATCTCCAAAACCCAACCTACCTATCATCTTGACTAGTTGTTGACCTGCCATGGACATTGACATGAATCTTGTCATTCATGTATGAAGTAATACTGGGCGGCCTGCTGGTGGCGCTGTCCAGGGAGAGTATAAATACTCGGGCATGGGCCCAGCTTGCTTAGGACATTCCTCAACAGGAACTAGTAAGGACACAACTAGATCTCCATGTTGAAAAACAGTTGATTAAAGCTTTGTTTAACGCTTAGACCAAGTGCCTAGTAGTTTTCTTACGTCAATTTAATCAACTGAACCTGCTCCACGCTCTGAGTAGTTTAGGGAACAGACGGCTATGACTCAAACGGTAGAAGGGAACCAGACATAATAATCAATCCATCATGGAGAAACTACTCCGACCCGCTCGTCTTGACCTGGACCCGAATTCACCTACAACTGCTAAGGTATGGAAACACTGGTATTGTACCTTCAGCAACTACCTCAGGGCATGTGGTGAGAATGTTCCTGATAAGTTAGAGATACTTGCCAATTATGTATCCCCTTATGTGTTTGACTATATCGAAGACTGTGTAAACTATGACTCCGCTATCCGAATACTACAGCAACTATATGTTAAGGCCCCAAACAAAATTTTTGCTCGGCATCTACTGGCCACAACTCGACAACAACCCGGGGTATCACTTGACGAATTCCTTCAAAAGCTTCGCAGGCTCAGCAAAGATTGTAATCTCAAGGCTGTCTCAGCTGAGCAGTACCAGGAGGAGTTAATTCGTGATTCTTTTATTAATGGAATTGCGTCTCCCTTCATACGCCAGCGTCTGCTGGAGAATAAAACCCTCGAGTTACAAGCTGCCTATGACCAGGCATATTCTCTGGACTTGGCAAAAAAATATGCAGATGCCTATCTTTTACCACGTGCACGGACTGCTGCTATCACTTTTAGTGACTCCTCCGATAAGCCTCAGGCGGAAGCCCTCACTGATGACGACTCTATCCTAGCTGATGACGACCCTACCCTAGCGGCATCTTGGCAATCTAAAAGGAAGTATTTCTTCTGTGGAGGTGCATTTCATTATAGGAAATTTTGTCCTGCTCGTAATGCAATCTGCAATCATTGCAGTAAGAAAGGCCACTTCTCGAAAGTATGTCAGTCAAGAGCCTCTTCCAGGGTTACAGCTGCTCCCTATAAAACTGCTCCTCCCCTAAGAGCCACTACTAATGTTACAGCTGTCAAGGATAAAACTGCCCCTCCTCCCATCACAGCTGTTTTTCCCCAAAGCCTGTCCCATGCAGCCACGAAGTTTTCGGTAAATGGACACATTTTGAGTGCATTAATCGACTCATGCAGCCCTGACAGCTTCATCAGTGAGCAGGCTGTCAGTAAGATAAAACTGCGTATTTACCCCTCGGACAGGGAAATTGCGATGGCTCTAACGACACTGACCACTAACTCTTCCGGCTTTTGTCTTGTCAACCTTGTTCTCAATGGCCGCACGTATTTCTCTACCCGGCTTGGGGTGCTCAAAAACCTATGCAGTGATGTGCTCCTGGGACAGGATTTCCAGAAACAACACAAAAGACTCACTTTCGAGTTTGGAGGATCAAAGCCGGAGCTTACTATTTCCAAAGTACCGTTTTGTGCACTTTCGGCGGCTTCGCTCGACGAGCCCTCCATGTTTGCCAATCTTTCCCCCCGATGTAAGCCCATAGCCACTAAATCATGATGTTTCAGCCAAGATGACCTATCCTTTATCGAGGCAGAGATCTCTCGCCTTCTAGCTGACGGTATCATTGAGCCATGTTCATCTTCCTGGCGGGCTCAAGTCGTCGTTGTTAAAAATCCTCTGAAGCAACACAAGAAACGTCTTTGCATCGATTACGCGCAAACTATTCACCAGTATACCGACCTGGATGCCTACCCACTACCACGCATCGATGACATGGTCAATAACCTTGCTAACTACAAGGTATTTTCAACTTTTGACTTAAAGAGCGCATACCATCAAGTACCGTTAAAGGACTCTGACAAAAAGTATACGGCTTTTGAGGCCAATGGTCGGCTTTACCAGTTTCGTCGCCTTCCATTCGGGGTCACCAATGGGGTGGCCGTCTTTCAACGGGCAATGGATAGCCTAGTCAAACAGGAGAACTTAACAGACACTTTTCCATATCTGGATAATATCACCATTGCTGGTCATGACCAGAAGGAGCATGATGCCAACCTCCAGAAATTTCTTGACGTTCTCCGTCATCGCAACTTAACCTTAAATGAGTCCAAATCTGTGAAATCAGTACCATCAGTCAACATCCTTGGCTACTGGGTGGGCAATGATGTCATCAAACCGGATCCGGAGCGACTTCGTCCACTTCAGGAACTCCCTCCTCCTACGAATCTCCGCTCTCTTCGTCAGGCCCTTGGCATGTTCGCCTATTATGCGAAGTGGATACCTCACTTTTCCGACAAGATCCAACCCCTGCTTCACGCGAAGTCATTCCCGTTGGAGGCGAGGGCTATTTCAGCTTTCGACCTCCTCAAGCAACAACTGGAAAAAGCTGCGCTTCATTCCATCGATGAAAATCTCCCTTTTGTAGTCGAGTGCGATGCATCGGAGGTGGCGATCTCGGCTACCTTGAATCAAGGCGGTTGACCCGTTGCATTTCTGTCTAGAACTTTGCAGGGTAGCGAGCTCCATTATCCTCCTGTCGAGAAGGAGGCTACGGCTATCATCGAAGCAGTACGTAAATGGAGTCATTTTCTCGCTCATCGCCATTTCACGCTCCTAACCGATCAGCGCTCGGTGGTCTTTATGCTGGAAAACCGGAAACGCACTAAAATCAAGAATAACAAAATACAGCTCTGGAGGATGGAATTGGCCGCCTTTGGCTACACCATACAGTATCGACCCGGCAAGGAGAATGTGGCCCCGGGTACCCTCACGTGTGCATTCTGCTCTTCCATGTCAACTTCGACTCTTGCGGATCTTCATACTGACTTATGCCATCCGGGCGTTACCCGTATGTTGCACTTTGTGCGATCTAAAAATCTCCCATTTTCTACAGAAGACGTGAAAAGAACATGCTCCACTTGTAGAATTTGTGCGGAATTAAAACCGCAATTCTTCCGTCCATCGGATGGCTCGCTCATACACGCTACACAGCCTATGCAGCGACTCAGCATTGACTTTAAAGGGCCATTGCCTTCCTCAACGCGAAACACCTACTTGCTTACTATGGTGGACGAATATTCACGCTGTCCCAATATGCTTACTTCCACAGTGATCAAATGCCTCAATCAGGTCTTTTCCCTTTGCGGTACGGCCAATTTCATCCACTCTGATCGGGGTCCCTCCTTCATGTCAAGCGAACTCAAAAGTTATCTTTCCCAGCGGGGAATCACCACAAGTAAAACGACACCGTATCATCCTATTGGAAACGGACAGGTTGAGAGATACAATGCTATCATTTGGAACGCTGTTCGTCTTGCACTGAGGTCACGCAATCTACCAGACCAGCAGTGGGAAACTATGCTCCCTGACGCGTTGCATTCCATCAGGTCTCTTCTTTCTACATCCACCAATGTTACTCCTCACGAACGATTCTTCGGGTTCCAGCATCGCTCCACTCATGGGACGTCCCTACCATCATGGTTGGCAGCTCCTGGCTCCGTGCTGCTCCGAAGATTCGTCCGATCCTCCAAGAGTGATCCCCTCGTCGACGAGGTGGAACTAACGGATGTCAATCCTACATACGCATACGTGCGGTACCCTGATGGCCGGGAGTCCACAGTTTCACTTCGGGATCTGGCTCCCTGCCCAACCGGTCCCACGGACCCAATCGATAGAGAGATCAGTATTAACGACGCCGATACTCCGCGCTCCTCCGAGGATGACGCCCTAGCTACTCCGCTGGATCAACCCGGGGAGCAGAGCGCTCCCTGCGGTATGGCCACCCGAAGCCAGGACGCCGGTCAATCACCGGCTACTGAGCAGGATGAAGACAGCTCTGCGCCGGTGGGGACCCACACCCGGAGCCACGATCTCCCCAGTCCCCCTCAGGTCGATCAAGGCGACACGGACACTGCCAGCCCGCCGGTACGAACCAAGCGACCCAGGGACCAAAACGCAGTCCGAGGAGACGTGCCTTCCGGCCTCCAACGGAGATCCAAAGGACTGCGTCTATTCTTAGTCCGGCTAATTCGGTAGAAGGAAGCCGCCGGACTTCCAATCTTTCAGACAGGAAGAATGACATGAATCTTGTCATTCATGTATGAAGTAATACTGGGCGGCCTGCTGGTGGCGCTGTCCAGGGAGAGTATAAATACTCGGGCATGGGCCCAGCTTGCTTAGGACATTCCTCAACAGGAACTAGTGAAGGACACAACTAGACCTCCATGTTGAAAAACAGTTGATTAAAGCTTTGTTTAACGCTTAGCCCAAGTACCTAGTAGTTTTCTTACGTCAGACATATCTGATCAAAATGTTGCAATATTAAAACACTAGCACAAAGTTGTTATTGCATATTTATAAAATAAACAGGGAAATATCTTGGGAAGCACAGAGGCAGCAGTTGCTCTAGCTCAGGTTGGCCGTTGGGGCCGGGTCAGGTGGTCGGCCCTTCCCACTCCCGCCTCCGATGTCAGGCGGGATAATTTAGCGATTTTGCCCTAATTGGACAATTGATTCCCAGCGTGTGCGAATCCCTGGCCCAATAAGTCTGTTGGTCCTGAAACTCGCCTCTGATGATGTCATTTATGCAGCTGCATTTAAGGGCTGCAAGCAGCCTTGGTTCATTTTCTGCCTTAGAACTTTTATTTGGGATTCTTCTAAGGGATTTGTGCTGCTGATATGTCAACTTGAAGGTCAAAGGCCGCACCCCAGTTTGATGAGGACTCCCTCCATGCTCTGGTGGAAGGAGCCAGAGCTCAGAAAGAGGTGTTGTTTCCTTCCTCTGGGAGGAAAAAACCTCCCCAGCAGACCAAAGCTGCGTGGCTGCAAGTGGCACAGGAGGTCAGTTCAAGATCAATGTGCAGCAGAACCTGGCTGCAGTGCAGAAAGAGGTTTAATGACCTTCTCCGCACAGGAAAAGTGAGTATGACATCACCATTACCCTCAATCTGCTCCCCATCGCCTCTCATCACCAGCACTCTGCATTGTCAACCTCCTCCTCCACATCCCACTTTACCCTTACATCCCTTGCACCCTTAACCATTCCCTCTCTCTCTATGTACACACTCACTTAACTATTCAACTATGCTGCCCTTACACTCTCTATCACTGTTATGCTATGACAACAACTTACAACACACGGGAGGGCCTTTGGTCTTGGGACCTCACTCCATCTTTGTGTCCTTCTAAGCGTCTATGGATTCTCTATACTCACTGCATCATTATCACTCAACCTCCACTTGTGTCCCTAATTGCAGGAAAAGAGAGCCCACAATAAGAGGGAAAGGGCGAAGACAGGAGGAGGGCCACCCTCAATAGCCCAGCTTACCAGTGCTGAGGAGGCGGCCCTCGAGATTGTGGGAGCCGAGGAGGATGTGCAACTGGGGGACGGACAGACGGGCGCATCAGAGCAAGCTGGTGACAGAATAGTTTTGCATCTCTCTCATTTACATTGCATGAGTGACTGATATTGATTCTGATGCTCTAACAGATTGACTTATGATCATCTGCACAATTCCATGTGCATGCCACGTTTATATCACATGTCTAACTCTTTCCTTTACTCCCCCACTGGACCATCGACAGCCCCCCTCCCCACTGTCCAGGAGGAAGCGCCTGAGCCAGAAGACTCCTCAGAGGAAGCTGCAACCTCTGAGGGTGCAGCGTCATCAGAATTAAGCGCACCCAGCACCAGTGCAGACACACACACCTCGGTGGGACCTTCGGGACATAGAGTAGTGTTGTCACCTGGTGTATCACAGCTCACAAGTGAGCATCAGCAGATGGTGGAGACAGGGACAGCAGTGGAGCGTCCTCGTCGGAGGACGCAGGGCGCTCCCAGCTCGGCTCAGCTGCATGTCGACCCTGTGCCTCCAGGTCCATCCAGAAGGAGAGCAGTGATGAAATTTCAGGAACAGGTGCAGGAGTCTCTGGCAGGTTTTGTCTCCAGGGTCACTGCGAGTGTGGAGAGGATGGAGGAGTCCATCACTAACATAAGCAGAGCCTTTGTGGAGGCATTGGCGCATGAACACATCACCACGGAAAGGATGGCAACCTCCGTGGAAAGGATGGCTACCTCCGTGGTAAGGATGGCTACCGTAGAGAAGAGGATGGCTACGGTAGAGGAGAGGATGACTATGGTAGAGGAGAGGGTGGCTACGGCCATGGAGGAGCTAAGTTGCCAGGGTGTTGAAAACATGGTCATTGTTCAGAATTAACTGACATCTCTAGAGGAGCGATGGGCAGCTATTGAGCAGAGAAACCAGAGCTTCATGGAAGTCCTCTGGAGTAGGACTGCCAGTGCAGAAACGGGTCCTCATGGCCCCCCTGAAGTGCAGCAAGGTGCTGTCAAGCCACTTGCTAGCTCTGAAGTGGGGCTGACCCATGAGAGGGATGTTGGTGGCAGACAACAAGGAAGTGGGGGCTCCTCTCCTAGCGCTCAAACTCCCTTGCCACTGCGGAGCCCTCGGTCAGGGCCCCACCAGAGTCCTCACCCAACTGAGATGGGTGTCTCAGCCCCTGCACAGCCGCAGGAGCAGCAGACTTGACGAGCCCTCACAGGCTCGCAAC
Source organism: Squalus acanthias (assembly GCA_030390025.1). Taxonomy (NCBI): domain Eukaryota; kingdom Metazoa; phylum Chordata; class Chondrichthyes; order Squaliformes; family Squalidae; genus Squalus; species Squalus acanthias. Next base: position 59,975,811 of record CM059430.1, on the reverse strand, counting down.
CCCAGAGGACGCCCGCCAAAGGTGTCGAGGCAGGAGCAGCATGAAAGTGAGCAAGGGGCCTCCACATCTGCTGAAGCCACAGGGGAAGCAGTACTTAGGAGCACGCGTAAGAGGAAGATAAAGCACAAGGGTAGTCACTTGGGTGTTCTGTTGTGTTTAATTGTGAAATGCCATCCTTTACTAAATGTTATAAAATGAAGTGATGGCAAACTGTTGAAGTTCTGGCCTGTGTCATTTTGCAAATGGGACTTCCACATTGAGGGCTCAGGGCGACTTGGATTTGTCAGTATGGTGGTCAGAGTGATAGGAAGCCATAGGATCTTGTCCATTGTCGATGGTGTGGTGAGAAGGTGCGAGCCAAATGTGTTTGATTGGGCAGCCTAAGCAAATCTGGCCAAGATGAGTGCATCCCTTGCACCCCGGGCAGCAATGTTCTCGCGTGCTGCTGCCGCTGGTTGATGCGCCTTTACAAGGTCTTGGTTCTCGCTCTCCTCCTCATCCTCAGCCTCCTCCTCCTCCTCATCTTCATCCTCATCTGAGGAGGCTATGCGCTGAGCCACTTGTCCCTCAGGCAGCTGCAAGCCACGATGCTCTGCCATGTTGTGAAGTGCACAGCAGACCACGACGATTCTGGAGACCCTGGCTGCTGAGTACTGCAGGGCTCCACCTGATCTACCAAGGCATCTGAATCGCATCTTCAGCAAGCTGATGGTTTGCTCAATAATGGATCTGGTCGAAATGTGGCTGGAGTTGTAGCGCTCCTCAGCTTGGATGGCCTCCTGAACGGCGTCATTAGCCATGTCTTCAGGGGATAGCCCTTGTCTCCAAGTAGCCCTCCGCAAAGTTGGTTTGGTGGACTGAAGAGCGGAGGCACACTAGACTGCCGCAGGATGAACAAGTCATGGCAACTGGCACAAACATGCAAAAATTCCTTCTTGTGGTTACACACCAGCTGCACATTAAGGGAGTGGAAGCGGTTGACAAAAAGAGCTGGATTGTGATGGGGTGCCTTAAGGGCCACATGTGTGCAGTTTATGACACCCTGCACCCTTGGAAAGCCTTCCATATTAGCAAATCCAACTGCACGCGCGGTTATACTTGCTTGATCCTTGGAGAAGTTGATGTAATTGTGCGCCTTTGCAAAGAGGGCATCGGTTACCTGCATGATGCAAGTGTGTGCGGCCGACTGGGAGATGCCGCTGATGTCTGCTGTTGATCCCTGGAATGAGCCTGAAGCAAAAAAGTTGAGTGTGGTAGTGACTTTTACGGCCACTGGTAAGGGGTGTCCACCCGCTCCTCTGGGCTCCAGGTCTTGGTGCAGCATTGCGCAGATGTCATCCACTACCTCTTGTGAAAGTCTCAGCTTCCTTTGGCACTGCTGCTCACTCATGTTGACGTAGCTCATCCTCTGTCTGTAAACCCTGTTTTGGAGGTATCTCCTGTGGCGACGTGCTTCCCTGCGCTGGCGCCTTCTGGCCTGTGCAGCTTCAGGTGGGTGAGCAGCAGGTTGGCGCTCCTGTTGTTGCCGCTGCTGTTGGTGCTGCTGTTGTTCCGGGTTCTGCTGCTGCCGCGGTTGGTCTTCGTCCAAATCTGAGGTCCAGGAGGAAAGGAAATAAATGGTTCCCATGCTGCTGGTATATACCTCAGGTGAGGAAGCACTCGGTCAAGGTGGGGAGAGGGTTTTCCCAGGAGGTCACACTGGAGAGGGATCTCAGCTTCAACACTTCCAAAATCAGTAGACCTGCAAAAAGTTCTCCCAAGACCTGAGAAAAGAAAGTTCTGCCACCTGCAAATGATCATTGTTGAAAACTCCGTTTTTATGGTGGAGCTGCAGCTGTTAGGAAGCCAGCCACTTGTGAACCCGACAGGATTAGCTGGCGTGTTCCAGGAGAGGCGTGCAGCACGCTGGAAATGTGGTAAACTTTGAAAGGCCTCTCAAAATGGGATTATAGAGGTCGTTAAGGGCCTATCCCGCCGCTTCGAGGCGGGACCGAAACGGAGTCTGCAAGCCCGCATTTGGGAAAGTTGCGCAGAGGCAGGTTGAAGGCGGGATTGGAACCCGCCACCATTTTTTTGCAACTTTCCCACCTGACCCGCCTTCAAACCCGCTTCCTCGGGGCTGGCAAAATCCAGCCCATTGTCTCTGTGCCAGGAGTTAAGGTTCAAAACACAGAGGTAGCGAAATTGGGCTCAGTAGCACCTGTTTTTAGACACTATGACTGCCCTTAAGGTTCAAAAATGGCATCCGCATCGCGCGCACACATCTGACACGAAACGCACCGGATGCCATCTTAGTAAAGGGGTTAGCACGCACACCCACTTAACGTTCGCCGGAAATATGCAGAGCAGACAGATCATGACGTTAATCAGCGTGCAATGCTGATTTCCACCAGCGCTACCATTTTGGAGCACCACGCTCCAGCTGACACCCTCTCTTAACATCGCACTGCTGAACACGTGTTAAGCAGCCTGAAGGACGTCCCATCAGCGCTATTTAAAGGGATTATCAACAACTTACAGGTTAGTTGCTGGTTGATTTATTCTGGCTGCTGCTACAACTCAGCACGTTTTTGGTGCTTTCCATAGTTGTTTCAAGTTTCAAAAGTCTACAGGGAATGGTGTGGCAGGTGCTGAAGTACTTTTTGCTGACTTTAAGGTTTCTGCACAAACCACTTGCTCCCAGACATGGGTGCACTAGTAGGCCTTCCACTTGGAATCGAGCATGACCGGGAGAATGAGCAGAGACTACCCAGAGCAGGACAAGCTGCTAGAAGAGGGAGGAGGAGGTGGAAGAGGATGAACAGGAATGAAGGCTGCAACCTAGTTAGCCCCTTTCTGCCCAGGATGTACGTAAAGAACTAATTTGAGTGCGATACCAATAACCTCAACCCCAATTCCTCATTCACCAACAGTCTCACATTCCTTACCCTCCCTGTATCACTGCCAATCACATCGTCCTCTTTGCCATAATGCAAAAACAAAAGCCAGCACAAAATTCACATTCCAAACCATATTTATAAATTAAACCATGCCATATTGTGTACAAAATTAAACTAATCACCCTTGTGCATTCCCTTAGTGTCTGTCTTCCACGTGCCTTTGTCTGTCCTGGTGCTCTGACAACGTGCTACCCCAGTGGCTGCAGCATGACTGGTGGAAGGCTGCTGACTTTCAGTGGAGGAGACTGCAGATCGTCTTGGAGGACGATCTCGAGCAGCTCTAGGCCTAGAAGGCCCAGCTGCGGACTGCACCATCTCAGCATGGGCGGCAGCGGTCTGGGCTGGCTGGCTGACAGGCAACAGCAAGGGCACTGGCGGAGTGTCAGGGGTGGGATTACGAAAGCTATCATCATGCTCCATGGAGCCACCGCCACTCCCCCGGGATGGCGCCTCAGCAATCCTAGTAATCTGTTGGAGGACAGATTGCTGGACTGCTGTGACACCCCGCAAGCCCATTTAAACATTGGTAAATACAGCCATGATGGCAGCAGTCTGAGCTTCCACTGCAGCACTCAGACTTCTGGTGGAAGCTGCTTGTGCTGCAATGGAAGCTGAGACATCAGCCATCAGATGCTGCATCATGGTTGGGTACACAAGTGTATTGATGGAGTTGGCCACTAGTTTCATGCTGGAAAAGATGGGGTCCAAGCTCTGTGCAAAGCCCTGTGCCAAGTTTGTGCCAGACTCCTCCATGCTCCTTGACATTGAACGCAGGCTTCCCAATGCACCAAGCATTTTGGTGTGTAGACCCATCAGCCTTCTTCTATAGCCTGGCTCAACAAAATCCTCATCTGAGTCCACTACACCAGAACTAGTGTGCGACCTTGCCCTCCGGCGAGCTGGCACCTGCGCTATCCTTGCCCCCTGCCCTGGCTGCAGTGCACTTGTGCCCAGTGTCTCATCACGTGCAGATCCCGCTATCCTCTAAGATACGTGCAGTGTCATTATCTGAGCCGGTGGGTGCGAGTGTGAAATCAAGAGACGTGTGTCTTCATTGTCACTCTGTTCTTGGTCTTCCTCCACTGCCTGTGCAATTTGTAGTTCTTGGGTATCTGAAAGGAAAAAGGGACAAGGGTAAGGTTGTGGTGAGGGGAGAGGGGAAAGTAAGAAGTGCATGCTTACCCCATTTGCAGCTTGTAAGTCAGAAGAGATTGTGGGATGAGGTGTAAGTGGGATTTTAGAAGGAAGATTAGGTATGAGGATACCGTAATCATCAATGGATTCAGCCCTGCCGCTGGCCACGGTCTCAGAAATGGCCCTTCCAATAATGGCCAGCACCATCTCCTCCATGGGGGTTAGAACATGCAGGTGCACCTCTCCCCTTCTGGTTAGTTCTTGCTGCCTCCGGTTGTGTGCCACCTTCTCCTGCAAGAGAGAGGGAAGTGTGTCAGTGAGTGTCGTGCAATATGTTTGGGTGATGTGGCTGTCATGGTTGAATAGCAGTGTGTGCAAGCTGAGATTTGCGTGTGAGGCATGCAGCAGTGCTAAGTGTGTGAGTGTGAGGTGAGGCATATGAATGTTTCATATTAAAACTGTGAGTCCCATTGAATGGGAGGTATGAGTCCTAATTGATAGAGATTATTGGTAGGTGAGTGATGGTTGTGTGGCCCGTTTTCAGGAGCTATCTGATTTAGCCCTCGGAGACTTAGGCCGCAATTTCGCCATCAGAGGCAGGATCATGGCGGGAGAGGTCGTTAGCGGGTCTGGGTCCCAGTCCCGCTCCCAGCTCCAGCCGCTCTGTGAAAAGGATTTTCTCCTGATTGGGCTTGTTAAGCCCACCCTGCGAGGTTCCCGGCCAATTAAAAGGAAGCGGGTCTGATGGCGTCATTTGATGACGCGTCATCAGCCGGTTTCCTTAAAGGGACCATGGCCACATTAATTTTGACAGTTGTTCTGTCAGTGTTCTGCAGCATTGAGGCGCTGCAAACACTGACAAGCACTGCACAAAGGTGCACGGCTGCACCCAGGCTCCCACATGACTCCCTCCATATGCTTATGGAGAGAGTCACAGCACGCAGGGAGGTTCTCTTCCCTTCCAAGGGCGGAAGAGACCTCCTCAGGACACCAACGTAGCCTGGTTGCACATTGCACAGGAGGACACAAGCAGGGATGTCGTCAGGAGGACCAGGCTGCAGTGGCGCAAACCTTTCATTGATCTCAGTAGATCACGAAACATTACTGCAAATCCACACCCAACCTTATCCTGCTGTGCCACTCATCACATCCCCAGCACTCTGCCTTCCCTACCCTACTCCTGCACATCCTTACTCACACCAACTTACCTTGCACCTCCACCCATCCCTCTCTATCTACATTATCACTTCCCCATCTCAGTAGCCACCTCTCACACTCACTCTCATCCTAGTGCAATCATACCAACTAACAACACACTTGGGTATTTTATGCAATGTTCTGTAAATTTTCTGTTAATGTGTTGTCAAACATTGAAATCTATATTTTCAACACTTTACCTTATTGGACAGATCTGTGCTCACCTTTGGAAGTGTCTTAGTGAGTTCCAGTGAATGTTGAGACATAACTTTCCCCCCCCTCCCCCCGCAATTTTGATGAGTGTGAAAAGAATGGCTTGGACATTGTAGGGATGCTGTATGGTGCTGGTAATGGGGTGGTGTCAACCTGGCGCATCATATGGCAGCCAGGGTGTACAGCATCAAGTGAAGTAAATCTGGCCATGGTGAGGCCATCCCTGGCCTCCCAGGCAGCAATGTGGTCGGGTGCTGATGACCTGTGTCCTGTGCAGCATCAGGTGATTGTGGAGAAGGTTGGTGTTGTTGTTAGTGATGTTGGTGTGCCTGGTGATGTTGGTGTTGGGGCTGATTGTGGAGGGATTCAGAGGACCATGGTGAGATTTTTGCTGGAATAGATGGCAGCTGAAGTTGAGAAGACAGAAGCGATCTGTCAATGGTGAGAGAGCTTGCTCCAAGGAGGTGACAGTGGATAGAGAATTTACTCCAAATACTTCCAAATTGCAAACAGCTCAAAAGTGTCTTCCAAGTCCTGAAGGCTCAAGCTTCTGGCATTGGAAAGTGAACAGCTGTGAAATGGTAGCTTTCATACCACTTTTGCAGCTGTCACCTATTCACAGCAATGGGGAGGCATAGAGAACCTGACCTGCTTACCTGATGTGATTTCCAAACAATGTGAACCTCGTTAAAAAAGTGGTAAAATAGAAATAGGATGGCAAAATAGTAGTTAACAAGCACTTAACTATCTTAAATGCCTCCCCGCCGCTTGGTGACGGGTCTGTTCTGAAATCGCAGACCCGACACTTTGGAAACTTACATGGAGGTGGGTTCGGAGCAGGCTCCCAACCCGCTGTCAATTATTTCGATTTTGACAGCGGACCTGCCTCCAAACCTACATTCTGAGCACTGACAAAATTCAGCCCTAAGTTTTACAGATTTTATTACAGGAATGATACTCACAGACAACACACACGGTGATACAAAAGCTGTGTAAGACCTCACATTACAGTTGCTGAGCTCAAGTGGCAGAATGGCCAACCCTCAATCTTCCTAACTTTCTTAAAATGGTCTCGCTTTTTAAGCTCAGCTAAAAGGCCATTACATTGCCTCACCTCCATGACCCTTACTCCTAGTTTATGTTAGGTATTATTAGCTTAACATATCAAAGACTCACTGTCTTGTGGTATCAGGAGATAAAAAGCTCCACAGCACGGTCTTAGGTCATAATATAAACTATCATATCTATTTGCATGTACAGAAAAAAATAAACATTTAGTGGTCAACCAGATAGATGTATGCAGGAGAAGGTCAGAGCTTCCAAATCTCTTAAATACAGACAGTGGCTCCAGTCTTGCAGATTTGCTGTCTCCTTGACATTCTCCAGATACTAGCTGTTTCAGAAAATCTCTGAAGGAGTTGCCTTTTACCCACAAAATGGAGTCTTCAATTCAAAACCCTCACATTTACCTAAACATAGCTTCTCTATAACTGCCCTTAAGCTAGGCTGACACACCAGTGCAATACTGAGGGACTGTTGCATTGTCGGAGGTGCTGTTTTTCTGATGAAACATTAAATTGAAGTCCCGTTATGTGTTCCAGTGGTTCTATTCTAGTGGACATTAAATGTTCTATGGCATTATTCAAAGAAGAGCAGAAAGTTCCCCCGAGATCTTGCAAATGTTTCTTCCTCAACCACCACCAACAAAATATGGTCATTCACTTCTTTACTGTTGATGCCAATGGAAAATAAAATCAAGCAGGGTGTAAAACAGGCTCCCAATTCACTATTGCCTGTTTTGCCCTACTGCCTAAGACCAATTTCCCCCGCACGTATTTAGGAAAGGAGCCTATGATGAAAGTAACTCAGTGGCATGAACATCTAACACAGGGAAACTTAAATTGGGTAGTGTGAGACTGATTTGTGGAAATAGATAAACAATCTTGCAAATTTCTTATATATTTAGAACGATGTTGTCCATACCATGGTCTTGTGTTTGACCCCGTGATGAGCTTCTGATCACATATCCGCTCCATCACCAAGACCACCTACTTCCACCTCCATAACATCTCCCGATTCCGACCATGCCTCTTCTCATCTGCTGCTGAAACCCTCATCCATTCCTTTGTTACCTCTAGACTTGACTATTCCAATGCTCTCCTGACCAGCCTCCCATCTTCCACCCTACATAAACTTGTGTTCATCCAAAACTCTGCTGCCCGTATCTTAACTCGCACTAAGTCCCGTTCACCCATCACTCCTGTGCTCGCTGACTGGCACTGGCTCCCGGTTCGGCAACGCCTCAATTTTAAAATTCTCAGCTTTGTTTTCAAATCCCTCCATGGCCTCACCCCTCCTTATCTCTGTAACCTCCTCCAGCCCTACAAGCCTTCAAGATATCTGCGTTGCTCCAATTCTAGCATCTTGCGCATCCCCAATTTTAATCGCTCCAGCATTGGTGGCCATGCTTACAGCTACCTTTGCCCTAAGCTTTGGAATTGCCTCCCTAAACCTCTCTGCCTCTCTCTCCTCCTTTAAGGTGCTCCTTAAAACCTATCTCTTAACTGTCCTGATATCTCCTTCTGTGGCTCAGTGTCAAATTTTGACTGATAACGCTCTTGTGAAGCGCCTTGGGGCGTTTTGCTATGTTAAAGGCACTATATAAATGCAAGTTGTTGTTATTGTTGTAGAAATCACTGACTAGCCACAGGTATGTCTACGGCAACACTGTTTTAGCCACATGCACTAATTTTAATAGAAAATGCCTTACATACACTCACACAATAAAGGTAATTGTACTTCAAAAGTGCATCTATATATTTAACATACATCTACCGGCATTCAGTAACCCAGGAAGTAAAACTCTCAACAATCAAAACACACTCCGCTTTTCGTCATACCATTTTACCAACAAACATGCAAAAAGGTAGAAGTACACATGCACACACTGTGCGAATATGAGTATTGAAATCACATGTCCAACAACAGTGTCTGTTACTCATTTTTAATTTACTAATCACTACATCTGGATTTCCAATTCACCATATCTGACTAGTATATATAGATACACTTTTGAAGTACAATTACCTTTATTGTGTGATATGTAAGGCATTTTCTACTAAAATTAGTGCATGTGGCTAAAACAGTGTTGCCGTAGACATACCTGTGGCTAGTCAGTGATTTCTACAACAACAACAACAACTTGCATTTGTATAGCGCCTTTAATGTAGCAACTATTAGACACTGACTTAGAACGATGAATTGCCAGCCTCTGGTTTCTGAAACCAACCTGGAAACAAAGACACTCAATAACATTTTCTTTGCTGCTGTAACTGACCGTTTAGTGTCTTTGCATTGCTTTTCTTTGATTGTTGTGATTTTATAAACAAGGCAATCAGTTCAGACAAATCCATTACAAACACTAAACACACAGGAGATCAGTGATGGGACCTATGGGCTGGATCTTACCAACCTCGGCGGGTCTGTGGCGGGCGACGTCGGTGGCAGGTACCGGCCTTGTTGCCAGCTCCAGCCCGCTGTCCAAAATGATTTTCCCCTGATGGGGCTTGTTAATCCCGCCCAGCACGTTTGCCGGTCAATTGAAGGAAGCGGGTCTGATGACGTCATTTGATGTCATCAGCCAGTTTCCTTAAAGGGACCATGCGCAAATTTATTTTGACATTTGTGCTGTCAGTGTTCTACAGCATTGAGGTGCTGCAAACACTGACAAGCACTGCACAAAGGTGCAGGGCTGCACCCAGGCTCACCCATGACGCTCTCCATATGCTTATGGAGGGAGTCACAGCCTGTAGGGAGGTTCTCTTCCCTTCCAATGGGCGGAAGATACATCCCCAGCAGACCAACGTAGCCTGGTTGCACATTGCACAGGAGGACACAAGCAGGGATGTCGTCAGGAGGACCAGGCTGCAGTGGTGCAAACCTTTCCATGATCTCAGTAGATCATGAAACGTTACTGCAAAGCCACACTCAACCTCATCCTGCTGTACCACTCATCACATCCCCATCATCCTGCCTTCCCTACCCTACTCCTGCACATCCATACACCAACTTACCTTGCACCTCCACCCATCCCTCTCTATCTACATTATCACTTCCCCATCTCACTAGCCACCCCTCACACTCACCCTCAACTAGTGCAATCATACCAACTAACAACACACAAAGGTAGGCACTTGGGTGTTTTATGCAATGTTCATGTAAAGTTTCTGTTAATGTGGTGTCAAACATTGAAACCTTTATTTTCAACACTTTGCGTTCTTGAACAGATTTGTGTGCACCTTTGGAAGTAGCTTAGTGAGTTGCAGTGAATGGTGAGACATAACGGTTCCCCCCGCAATGGTGATGAGTGTAAAAGGAATGGCTTGGGCATTGTAGGGATGCATTATGGTGTTGGTGTGGGGTGGTGCCAACCTGGCGCATCATGTGACAGCCAGGGTGTACAGCGTCAAGTGAAGTAAATCTGGCCATGGTGAGGCCATCCCTGGCCTCCCGGGCAGCAATGTGGTCGGGTGCTGATGACCTATGTCCTGTGCAGCATCAGTTGATTGCGGAGATGGTTGGTGTTGCTGGTGTGCCTGGTGCTGCTGGGGTTGGGGCTGATCGTGGTGGGATTCTGAGGACCAAGGTGAGATAGTTTCAAGGGCACCTATGCTGATGAAATAGATTGCAGGTGAAGTAGAGATGACAGAAGCGATCTGTCAATGGTGGGAGAGGTAATAAGGTCAGACTGGATGGAGACTTGTGTAAAGACTTGCAGCCTTCTGAATCTGTAGTGGAAATACAGTTTAGGGAAGCTAGTGGCTAAGGGAAGATTTCTGATTCAGCTGGGCGCTTTGACTTGACATTTGAAGCTGTCAACTCATCAACTGAAAGAATGGCAAGTCACCTCCCCACCTCTGCTTCACTGACGAGGTCTAGGCACAGTGGGAAACTGGTAGACGACCTGTCAAAATTAAAAAGCTGGGAAAAAAGCATTGTTAAGTGACTAAACAAGTCACTAATGATTTCAATTGCCTTCCCTGCCGCTGCATGTCGGATCTGCTCAGCACTGGCAGACCCAACATTTGGGAAAGGCGCGTGGCGGCGGGTTGACAGCAGGTTCCCGATCCGCTGTCAAAAAAAATTTTTCCCACCCGACCCGCTACCACTCGCACCCGCTGACCCCCCGCAAATTTCTGCCCATTGAGTCAGTGAAAATTTCGCCCCTACTATTCTATAATGTTACTAAGTATCCAGGGGTGTCATTTCCTATGGGAGTATAATCAGGAAGTTACACCCAAAATTACGCACATTTGTGCGCTCATTTTGCCAATGTCAATTAAACATAAATTTCCTGCCAATCTCATTAACATATGGCGGAATGTAAAAATGGGCACAAACGAGCAGAGGTCAGTGTAAACAATCAGGACCCAAGGAAAGTGATGAACTCACACCATATATTCCCTTTTTAAGTACAAAAATTAAAGTTTCAAGCCATCTGACTGTCATTCATGCACATTAGGCACAGCATTTTTATGAACATGCATTCGTGGAAGCTTTTCAATTTTTAATGTGATTTATACTGATGCCATAAAAATGCATTCAAAGAAACAGAAAATACAGAGCAGGACTCAGTGAGAATAACATTTTTAAATCACTCAAAAAAAAAAATACCAGAAAATTGACTTTGTTTCTTGCTGCGCCTAAAATTCTGGGCTTAATATTACAGGCATTTTGAACCAGGGCAATTGCAGAAAATTTACTTGTACTGTTCTTTAGCCTGGATGTGGAGCCATTTTAATGAGCCGAGATGCGTTTGGACGCAGGGATCGATAGACAAGCATAAAAGATCGAGGAAATTTGCACATAACGTAACACACTTGTACCCGAGGTTCCTCGATCTTTTACATTGTGTATTTGCTTGCGTCTCTGGGCTCAAATACACAGGAAATTCCAGGTCCTAATATCTGCATGTCAAATGTATTCAGAATTCAGTGGCTCCCACTGGTATAGTCACTGGGCTCTGATATACCTGCCAATAGTAACTCACCACACCCAAGGCAGTTATATTTTTGACTTTGAAGATACAAAATGGTAGCTCTAACACTCCCAGCTCTTTGTTGTTTGAATGATACTAATAACAATTTGCACTTTTAATGTAAGGAAAATGGACCACAAGCCAAAGAAGCAGAGATTAGAAAGGTTTAGTCAAAGAGTTGGATTTTAAGGATGGTCTTGAAGGAGGTGAGGGTAGTCGACAGAAATAGAAGTTTTAAGGAGTGAGTTCCAGAGAGTGCGACCTAGGCATCTTAAAGCATGGTCACCAGCAGTGGGGCAAATGGATGCGGTTATGAACTGGGTGCCAGAGTCAGACGAACAGAGCTTGGTTGGTGATGGGGGGTGGGGGTTGTAGCTGAAGGAAGTTACAGAGATAGGGAGGGGTGAGGCCAAGGAGGGATTTGAATTTTAAATTAATAGGAGACATAGAGCCAATGTAGATCACTGAGGTCCTGATGGGTGACTGTGATTTGGTGTATGATAGGACATTGGCAGCAGGGTTTTGTACTGGCTAAAGTTTATTGAGTGTGAAGGATGGGAAGTCAGCCAGCAGAGCATTAGAGCAATTGAGTCTGGAGTGACTAAGGGTTTCAGTGGTGGATGGATTTAAACAGACACAGAGGCAGGCGATGTTTGAAGTGTAATTTGGCAATCTCTGTGATAGATATGATACAGGGTCTGAAACTCAGCTCCAGGTCGAAAAGAACACCAAGCTTGTGAACAGCCTGAGACACTGCTCAAGGAGGGGTCTGGAGTTGGTGGTGAGGGTATGGAGTTTATACCATGGACCAAAGACAATGGTTTTGATCTTCCCAATGTTCAGCTGGAGGAAGTTAGGGCTTATTCAAGCCTGAGTGTCAAACCAACACTCCAATATCACAGAAGCAGTGCAGGAATTGAGAGAGCTGGTAGAGAGGTATGCTTAGGTGTCATCAGCATACATGTGGAAGCTGACCCTGTGGCTTCAGAAAATGTAACCAAGGGGCAGCATGTACATGAGGAAGAGGAAGGGGGCCAAGGATGGATTCTTGGGGGACGCCTGCTTCCAGGCCAGGACCTGTATAGATAATTTAACAATATTTCTGATACTGCCATTCTTCTGGGTAAAAGCCCTAAAAAAATAAGCTAAAACTTGCCAAAAGTCGTTTAAAAAAATGTTTAATTATTAATAATAGAAAAGACATATGCATCGCCACATAATACAATTTTACAATATGATCTCTATTAGATTTGTGGCCACATGTAAGGCATAGGGCTTCCACATAATTTCAAATTATTCCCACGATTTTTGCAGCATAATAAGACTAGGGCTTCCAAATAATTTCAGGTTTTTTTTTAAGAGTAAAACTAGAATCTCTGTCTTTATGGTAAAATAACAATAATGGCCCAGAAGTTCCGTTGGTGATCTCCTAACGCAACCCACAGAGAAACAATGTAAACATTTGAAACTGTTCAGTCACGCTGTTTCTCTGCTGGTTCTGCTGCTCTCCTGCCGAAGTTACAGCAGGAGACCAAGAAAATCCCCATGGAATTTGCAGGTCTATATGTTTTATACCTTTAAAGTAAATTAATTCTGTAACTTATTTGATCGGATGACAGATTAATTGATGTATGAAATCATTCTCTCTATGGTGTTGACAATCAGCATACTGATTCAAACTTCTGAGGTTCTTCTTAAGCAAATTGACTTAAATTTCTACTGCCTTCCTGATTTGCTTGCGCAGTTATTCTTTTTTATTAGTTCATATGTGACTTGTTTCTTGCATTTTCTTCATTTTTTTTTCTTTTACCTCTTTTCTACACTTTTCACACCATAGGGTACATTTTGACTTCATGCGATAATGTATAGAATCGGCAGTCTGTTTTACATCTTTCTCGATTTTTATTTCTGTTAACTTCATGTGATCTCCTGTGTGAGACTCGAGTCAGAAACACCCTGGGGCCAAATACAACAGATGGACTAATAAGGAATCTCCCCCTTGCCATTATTATTTCGGTGCCTGTGGTGACTGTCATATATATTCTGACAATTGTGGGTTATTACACTGTGTTAGAACCAAATACCATTATCACCAGTGATGCTGTAGCAGCGGTAAGTACATTATAATAATTTATAGTAACTTAAAGATATTGTAATTGTCATACTTTGTGACACAATCATTTACATAGAGCGCACAGTGTTATATAGCAGCTTTACTTAGCAAAACAGTATTCCACCTATATATAGTTAATGGACTATTGCACAGATACACTTCGTATTAAATGCATATCTGTGCAAATATCCTTCATATCACAAAAATATCTTATTTGCTCTAGTGGCTGGTGTTACACAATTTATAGATGATCAATAATGTCCTATATATGTACGATGTCACCATATTTAGCAAAACATATAATTGAGCGCAGTGAAGTTTTGAACTATATATTTTGGGTTGTTTTGAGGCAGCAAAACTGATTATCCAAACTATGTGAAGGTATTGACATATTAAGACTATCTTTCTGTTGAATGGTCACGCTTCATTGTTACCTTTCCTTGTCCTTCAGGAATCTCCCCCTTGCCATTATTATTTCGGTGCCTGTGGTGGCTGTCATATATATTCTGACAATTGTGGGTTATTACACTGTGTTAGAACCAAATACCATTATCACCAGTGAAGCTGTAGCAGTGGTAAGTACATTACAATAATGATGTGAGATGTTTTTGAGCATTCCTGGTAAATGTTTCAGACTGAAGAAAGTGCCAGAAACAGCAGTTTACAACTTTGTTACCTAAAGGTCACGGGGAATGTAATGTGTGTGTTGTGAATGCTATAGTTTAACCCGCCCTGCTGTATGCCTCAGAGACATGGACCATGTACAGCAGGCAACTCAAAGCACTGGAGAGGTACCACCAACGCTGCCTCCGCAAGATCCTGCAAATCCATTTGCAGGATAGGCGCACCAACGTCAGTGTTCTCGCTCAGGCCAACATCCCCAGCATCGAAGCTTTGACCACGCTCGATCAGCTCCGATGGACGGGTCACATTGTCCGCATGCCCGATACGAGACTCCCGAAACAAGCGCTCTACTCAGAGGTCCGGCACGGCAAGAGAGCCCCAGGTGGGCAGAGGAAACGCTTCAAGGACACCCTCAAAGCCTCCTTGAAAAAGTGTAACATCCCCACCGACACCTCGGAATCCCTGGCCCAAGACCGCACAAAGTGGAGAAGAAGCATCCGGGAAGGCGCCGAACACCTCGAGTCTCTTGGCCGGGAGCAAGCGGAAGCCAAGCGCAGGCAGCGCAAGGTGCGCACATCAACCCAAGCACCCCACCCACCCGCCCCTTGAACCACCGTCTGCCCCACCTGTGACAGAGACTGTAAGTCCCGCATTGGACTCATCAGTCACCTGCGAACTCATTTTTAATGTGGAAGCAAGTCATCCTCGGTTCCGAAGGACTGCCTAAGAAGAAGAATAGTTTAACAGGGATGTTGAAAAGACAAAATAAATATGTTGCATTACTTACAAATTGAGATAGATATGTGGAGAAACAAATTCTTGGCTGGGGTAGAGATAGCATCATATAAAAGGTAAATGGGTTAACAGTTAACGTATGCATGGTCAATGTGATCTCCTGGACTGGGGGCAAAGTACCCTAAAGAGGAGAAATGAAATGTGGCATGTCTGAAAGAAGAGGACGCAGGAGAGAAGGGCCCAAAAGGGGCAAAGAGAACAAGGGAAAAAAGGGAGCTCAAAGTAATGGGCTCAGGTCTGGAGAGGCAGCCAAAAGAAATTCAGGTTACATAGGCATGGCGCAGATTAGGATAGATATGTCCTGGTTGTAAACAGAGAATAGGGAGGTGACAATAAGAGAGAGTCCAAAGTTAAAGTGGAGGTCCTGTGGTGAGATGAAGTTGACTTGTAGATAGGGTGGAGTCAGCTTGCAGCTGACCAGGTTCAGAGACAGTTATGGAGGACAGGTGAGTCCAGGAACTGTTTGAGGAGCAAAGTATCAATGGCGCACTTTTGGAGAATTTCTCATGGAAAATGGAGAGCCGACCATGAGCTGGTAGAGGTTGATCCATGGGTCCAGTGGAGGGGAGTAGTGGCCTCAGTGATTAGTGATGCACACCAGCGGATCCAATATACCAGCAGAGGGATGAATGGAGTCAGCGGAAATGGGAAGCAAGCGAAAAGCTGCAAAACAAAGGTCACTCAGCAACAATGGAGCTGAATCCAGAGCAGGATGGGAACCAGGAGGAGCAGATAAGAGCTAGCTCAGCGTATTAGATTTGTGCATTACAGTGTTAGTAATTAAGATTATTATTTCTTTGATATGGGCACTATGCCACATAGTTGAAGGATATAAATTTGCACCAGCATTTACTCACACATTGACTTTCCAATCTTAGCTGTGTCTTGAATAGGTGATGGTACGTGTAGGAGCATTTCTCCACAGGGAAGTAAGGAGGGGTAAATTCAAAGACGGTACACAGGTTTGCTGGTATATACCTTGGTGGTTCAAGAGTGGCATTGACAGTGGATTAGAATTGGTTTGCCTACCCATACTTTCGGCTGTGGAATGATTCTTGGTACAAGGGTCTCTAAAAAGAGAGGACATAAAACATACCTGCAGTGTGCTATGGCCATCTTTAACTTCTATGCTCCTGCTCTGTATTATCAACACAGCCCGTGCTGAAACAGGGATCAGCAACAATTTACAATGAAAACACAGGTCTAATGATACACTAACGACTAAGGAATACAGTGTGATTGTGTTACAAATATATCCTGTTTCCTCTGTTTTAAAAGAAGTTTTAACAGGGCGGTGAATAGAATTATAGAATGGTTACAGCACAGAAGGAGGCCATTCAGCCCGTCCCGGCTCTCTGCAAGAGCACTTCAGCTAGTCTCACTCCACCCCCCCCCCCCCCCGCCCTTTCCCTGTAGCCTGGCAAATTTTTTTCCTTCAGGTACTTATCCAACTCCCTTTTGAAAGCCACAATTGAATCTGCCTCCACCACCCTTTTAGGCAGTGAATTCCAGTTCATAACCGCTCCCTGCATAAAAAAGTTTTTCCTCATGTCGCCTTTGGTTCTTCTGCCAATCACCTTAAATCTGTGTCCTCTGGTTCTCAACCCTTCTGCCAATGGGAACAGTTTCTCTCTATCTACTCTGTTTAGACCCCTCATGGTTTTGAACACCTCTATCAAATCTCCTCTCAACCTTCTCTGCTCCAATGAGAACAACACCAGCATCTCCAGTCTATCCACATAACTGAAGTCCCTCATCCCTGGAACCATTCTTGTAAATCTTTTCTGCATCCTCTCTAAGGCCTTCACATCCTTAATATACTAGTTTAATTGGAAGGTGCAGAAATCGAGAAAGATTTACACCAAACCAGTATGCAAGAGCAAATTTAGATGTTCTAGAATATGGACAGAAATACCCCACTTTCAGTCAACCTGGTCAGACGGAGCCATGGTCTTCTGGGGAAAGGAGATTGGAGTAGATACTCTATTTTGCCTCTGATAAAGTAGGGTATTTCTAGAAAATTGAAAAAGACCCAAGCTGAAACTGACAATGGACAGGTCACCTGTTTGGAAATTTCTTTCTCATATTATAATGAATTACATATAAACAATTAGAGTGTATTTTAGAAAAATAAAACTTCTGAATCAGAAAGTTATTTCATAAGTGCTCTCAGGTATAAAATGACATTTTTGCCTTTTTAGGAATTTGCAGAAGAGACCCTAGGAGTAATGAAATGGATTGTCCCAATAGCAGTGGCTCTCTCGTGTTATGGTGGCCTTAATGCATCAATTATATTAGCTTCAAGGTAGGCTTCCCTCCCAAGACCCTGTGCATGCTGGGATAAATTTCATTACCATTTTAATGTTAAATGTTATCCCTCAGTGTTTATCTGCCTTTGATATGTTTGTGTAAAATAGTGCACAATTTGCACTTATTAAAATGTACTTTGCTGGCTCTAGTAAGTTCCTCATTTAACAATTGTTAAAATTGATGTGTATAGAATTTAATTTACTTTGTACAGCATGTGCATTTTTCTAGAAATGTCCCTCCTCACAGTTCTGCAACATTACAGTATACAGAAATTTTAAAAAAAATCCATATCCACATATCCTTTTATTGGTTGTGAAATTTAGAGGTTTAAGAAGTTTAATAAAAATCACCTAGCACACGATCAAAACAGACCTAAACACAGTCAAACATTGCACCCCACTAAAGTGGCAACAGGGATCTCTGCCACTACTCTTTAACCAAGGCCGGAATTTTCCCCTAAGAAAACAGGTGGGTTTGGAGCGTGGGGGCAGTTAAATTGTTAAAAATGGGATTCCCGCCTCCAACCCCCCCCCACTTCCGGTTTTAACGGGGTGGGTACGTCAATTTAAATATTATAATGAGGCTGGAAGCCTCTTTTTTCACCTCCATTTTGAATTTATCTGTATATGGATGGGTTTCACACAATTCGTGAAACCCGGCAGTTAAACCAAGATGGGGACTGCTGCATCCAGGAGGTAAGTGGCTTTATACCTACCTTCTGGATCCAGGGTCCCTGCCTAACCCACCTCCCCTGCGATCGGAGACCCCACCACGAGGCCTCCGATCATTCCCCCACGCCTCCGATCCCAACCATGAGGCCTCCCCCCCCACCACCCCACCGATGATGCTGAGGCCGGCCCCAATCCTCTCTCCCCCCTGCCAATGCTCCGGCTGACCCCTGCCCCCCCACCCCCCCCCCCCCCCAACTGCCTGTTGACCCCACAGCCTCTGGCCCCCCTCCCGACCCACGATCCTCCCATGCCGATCCCCGACCCTAGCCCCCTGCAATCCCCGACGTCCCCTCCACGTGACACCTGACACCCCTGCAATCCCTGATCCCACCACGCCCTGATCCCCGACCGAGCCCCCCGCGATCCCTTCCCCAGACCGACCCCTCGCTCCTTCTCTGCATCTGCAGGCCTACCCACCCGCAGCCAGCCAGCCTCTCAATCTGGCTGGCTGCAAGCGGGAATCTGAGGCCACACATGCAAATCAGGCCCTGCCGTTAAAGTTGGCAGGGCCTGCGGGACTCCTGGGTTTCCCGCCCGCCTCGGAGGCCCCCCACCCCAACCCGCCTACCTGGACAAAATTCCAGCCCAAGTCATTCCCCACATAGCTTTAGTATATTGTGAGAGGTTCACAGTCAACCCCACTCAAATTTGGTAAACCACAATCCAAAAGCCACCAAATATTCAATCAATGGGCAAGTGCAGCAGTACATCTGTTCGAGTTCCCTTATCAGTTCTTTCTCAGTGTGTCACTGTGGAGTATTGTTTGTTATAAATGTAACCAGTGGATCTTCCCTATTGAATCTAAAAATATCTCCCGAGAAACCCCACAGGATCCAATTCTAAGTTGGTCAAGGTACTCAATGAATGCAAGTACAAAATCCCAAATATACATTCCCTATCTTCTATTGAAGCTTAGGCTATTTGACCAGTCTAACCTATAAATCACTTGGTTATTTTTACTTGTACATTTTTGCTGAATTGTATCCCACTTTTCTACTTTTGAATTGGAAGAGAAATGCAAGATTAGCCCTACCTCACTCCATTTTACTTTATTGGCTTTCTCCATATTTTAATGGATGGAAAATTGTGTGCAGCTTGTCCTTGATTTTGCAATAAGGGCTTCTACCCTTCCAAGCTCTCACACTCGGACACTGAACAGGAAAATCTCGGCCACAGGTGCTAAAAACATTGCACTAGCCTCACTGCCCTAAACTATACAATTCTAAAACATCCCATATTCAAGAGTGCTGCTAGCCCAAAGGAATTTATAAGGTCTTCTCATGAATAAAATCAACCCAGTATTGCAACAAAAATGTAATTCTATGACCATGGCTGTGTTAGCATTCGCCCACCAGCAACTGTATAAAATCAAAATGATTAATGCCATGAAGTCATCTAAGAAAGAAAGAACTTGCATTTATACAGCACTTGTCATGTTCACAGGACATCCCAAACCACTTCACAAATAAAGAATTAATATTAAAATGTAGACACTTTTTGCAGCAGCCAATTTACACGGAGCAAGATCCCACAAATAGCAACAAGATGAACAACAGATAACTTGTTTTGGTGGCGTTGGTTAAGGGATGAATGATTTCAAGAAAATACCATGTGATCTTTTATGTCCACCTGAGTAGACAGATGAGGCCTCAGTTTCAGATCTTTTCCAAAAAATGGCACGTCTAATAATGCAGCACTCCTTCAGTGCTGCACTCATAGAATCATAGAATGGTTACAGCACAGAAGGAGGCCATTCGGCCCATCGAGCCAGTGCCAGCTCTCTACAAGAGCACTTCAGCTAGTCCCACTCCTGTAGCCCTACAATTTTTTTTCTTTCAGGTACTTATCCAATTCCCTTTTAAAAGTCACAATTGAATCTGCCTCCACCACTCTTTCAGGCAGTGAATTCCAGATCCTAACCACTCACTGTATAAAAAAGTTTTTCCTCGTGTCGCCTTTGGTTCCTCTGCCAATCACCTTAAATCTGTGTCCTCTGGTTCTCGACCCTTCCACCAATGGGAACAGTTTCTCTCTATCTACTCTGTCTAGACCCCTCATAATGTTGAACACCTCTATCAAATCACCTCTCAACCTTCTCTGCTCTAAGGAGAACAACCCCAGCTTCACCAATCTGTCCACATTACTGAAGTCCCTCATCCCTGGAACCATTCTTGTAAATCTTTTCTGCACCCTCTCTAAGGCCTTCACTTCCTTCCTAAAGTGCGGTGCCCAGAATTGGACACAATACTCCTGTTGAGGCCGAACCAGTGTTTTATAAAGGTTCATCATAACTTCCTTGCTTTTGTACTTTTCTCTCCCTTCCTTTAAAAGCCTCCTGAAAACTGTTTTTTTCAGCCATGCTTTTTTCTACGACTTCTCGGCATCTATTTTTCCTTTGTGAAGTGCTTTAGAACACTTACTACATTAAAGATGCTATCAACGTCAAGTTATTGTATATATTTTGTGAAACACATGCAATCTATTCATAATTCAAAGTCACTTAATTCAAATTATCTGATAATTAATTTTTTTAGGACTAAATTCCCCTCTATTATCTTATTTACATTGCTTAATTCAATTCATTGAATAACTCCAATTTTTTTAGTGTAGAATCGAATTTAAATTATCAGTAGACTGCAGTAAGCGTGAAGAAATTACATTAACCTAAGCAGTATCAAATAAAATAATTATATTCTTTAACAGAAGTATGTTTTCTTCTTGTCCTGTCAGGTTGTATTTTGTTGCAGCTCGTGAAGGTCACCTCCCTCAAATACTGACAATGATCCATGTGAAACGATTCACACCAATCCCAGCACTACTCATAAATGTAAGAATTCAGTCTCACCACTGTCATCACATATCCTTTTCCTCCAACTAGAATCACAATGAAAAACTTTGACTTGTGAGGTAGTTAGAGATTGTCAGTCCTAACAAGTCAACGTGTTTCATAACTTCAGCAGCAAGTGTCTTTTTTTATGTGCTGTGTGATAGGACAAGGTTCATTCTGTAATGATTCCCCAACACAGAAATGTTTCAATCTCAGCCATGTCATCATAAGAGATAGAGCAGAAGCCAAGATGCTTCATATAAAGAACAGAAATTTGGGAGTGGTGTGAGGGGTCACCATAAGCTAATCTTGAACACTGGGGACCAACTCAATGATGT
The DNA here is from genome assembly GCA_030390025.1 of Squalus acanthias. NCBI lineage: Eukaryota > Metazoa > Chordata > Chondrichthyes > Squaliformes > Squalidae > Squalus > Squalus acanthias. The sequence continues at coordinate 59,954,553 of CM059430.1, read as the reverse complement.
CACTGTCAGACATCTGGGACAAACTATAGTATTTGCTTTTGAGAATGGCATGACTATGGAAAGTCGAAAGGGGTGGCAAGGATTTCATTTTAAAAGGTCAAAAAAAGATAATGCTGGCCTGAACTAGCATTAGTCTGTTTATTAGGGTAGTGTGTTGTGTTTATCACAGTCCTGAGACAAGATAGCCCCTTGTAATATAGCTGCTATTCTTCACAGTTTACAATTTTATCTGAATACTAATAACTAACTTGTATGAATTTAGATGTTCTTCTAAAAGCAAAGAAAGACTTGCATTTATATAGCACCTTTCACAACCTCAGGATATAAAGGATGTAAAGCACTTTGGGATGTCCTGAGGTCGTGAAAGGCGCTATATAAAATGCAAATCTTTCTTTCAGAGACTGAGGGGGCGATTTTGTTAATGGGGGCGCGTTGGAGGAGGGACTGCTGCTTGGCGGGTTGATGTCCCGCCTCTATCGATTTGTGGCCAACCCACGCTATTTTCCTTTGATTGACCTTGTTAAGCCCGCCCAACGGGCTTAGCAGGCCAATTAAGGGAAAGCCGGTTGCAGAGAACGTCAACGTATGACGTTTCATCTGTCAAATATTTTTGACAGAAGAATTATCATCGTATGACAGCTCTGTGAAGCTGTCACAGTGACATTCTCTGTAGTTTGATGAGGTCTTGAATTCAAGACCTCATCAAACTTCTTTCTTTTACAAAAATGAGATGGTTGTTGCATCTGAGAATGCAACGGCCAAATGTCATCTCCAACACGGAGGTCCGAGTCTCTCCGCATACACACCGACTGAAGCCTGCAGGAAGAAACAAAGGTAAGTACATTTTTAATAACACTTTGCACTTACCTCAGATACTCACCTCTACACTCTTGCAACCATCACTTACTTTCACACCACACTTTTGCACCAACCCTCCGCAGACCCAGTACTCGCCTCGCTGACCTGGCAGGTTTTGGAGCCTTCAGGAAGCCCGCACTTGTGAGGGAAAAAAGGGGATAATCCTATTTTCTGCCTGTTAACTACGGCTACCCGCCTCCTAGGAAGATGGCATGGGCGCAGGTTGGGCACCCGCCCCCAAATTCTGCCATTTTCCCAGCAGTCCCGCCTCCATACCCGCCTCCCCAGGGCTGGCAAAATCGCCCCCTTAATTTCAAATGCCAGGGACAGGGTTATTTGCTTGGCCACTTCACCAGAGCCCCGCCTGAACCACTGAATAACTATCACAGCAACACCATGCCGCTTCACTGACAGAGAGGAGCACCTGAAGAAGCACCTCTACTTCTGTTCATCTGATCCTGATGGAGCAAATGGGCCACTTCAGTAAGGTAATTGATCCCCTCCTGGATCATTTACCTCTCCCTAGTAAAGGTTTGGTGCCTTTTTGCAGGCTTCAGTGGAACTCCCTTGACAAGGGGGCATGGGCGGAAGATCTGTCAATGCCCTGTGGGAAATGGCAGGATGGAGCATGGGGCAGATCCCGGCAGAACCAGGGTCAGTCCCATTTTCCAGAGATCTGCTGGGACTCTACTTGACCCCAATTGGAATTTCAAGGCCAGGGCGGTTTTCTTTGGGAAATGTACATCACAGTTTTAACCAGGTTGGGTCTCCTTACTACCACGTTGCTCCAGTGACACATGGATGGAAATCAGTCCTATGCATTCCTGGCACCCTTCCATTGAAAACAATGGGGACTATAACTTTAGACTAGACTGGCAGCTGACCTCCACGTCACCCGACCTTTGCTATCAGCTGCATATGCTGCATACTCAGCCAGTATCATGGTTGCTCTGGTTGGGCTCATCTAAATCGACTCTCGGGCTAGCACAAAGTCACAGCCTGCATTCCATTCCATGGTAGCACTCAGGAACTGCCTTTGCCTTAGTGATGTTGCAGGGAAACCTAACAAGGGGGTAAAGGATTTGTCATTTTTAAAATGCTTCACTCAATATTTTAAGTGTATCTATTTTTCAACGTAGAGTTCTTTGAATAAAAAGTACTCCTCTAGACTTTCCCCATTAAGAATGTAATGAAGGATACCTCAGAGCTGCTACTATTCTGATTTCTGTGACTGATGATAATGTTCACTGTTGGCAGGGTACAGTAACAATGATCTACCTAGTTGTAGAGGATATATTTCATCTCATTTACTACTTCAGCTTCAGTTATTGGTTCTTTATTGGACTGGCTGTTGTTGGGCAAATCTACCTACGCTGGAAGCAGCCAGACAGACCCAGGCCTTTCAAGGTAAGACCGACAAACACTCATCGAAAAACACAAGAGCTCAGCAAATTTATCCAATGAATAACTGAGACATGCAGGCCAAGCTGCTCCCAATCTCTTGTTTTGTGCTGAGCTCACTAATCTTAGCCAGAATAGGGATAGGTACAATTGGCCTCTGCACCCTTGGGTTAGAAAAGGGAAAAAAATCAGCCAGGGCTCCTGTTGTGATCATTATCCACTGAGCTCTGCTGGAAAGCGCATGTGTGGATGTCAGATGAGAACAGTGTTGGACTTGACTGTGGACCATACCCCAGAGATGAGTAAATGCCTTCTGGAGAAGAGTGGGGAGAATATTGTTGAAAAAAAGAGAACAAACTACTTAGCATATATTAATGAACCACTGCATGAAACCACATGCAGAAGCTGTTTGACCTCTGGTCTGTGCTGAATTAGCCAACCTTAGCCGGGGCAACATTTAAAGCATTACAATTGGCCTTCACTCCCTGGTGCAGGATGGAGAAAAAAAAATCATCCAGGGCTCCTGCTCTTGATTACTATCCAGTGACTCCTGCTAAAAAGTACACACATGAATGTTGAGTGATAACAGGACCAGGTTTGGCTGTGATGCTTCCCAAGCTCACATGGGAAGAGTGGCCAGCTGTGTGAGGTACCATACCCAGTAAGAGAAAACACTTATGCCCTTGTGAGCTTCTTTTACAAGCTGTTCTCGTTTGTGGCTCGGGGTACTTCTCGGTTTCCCTTGGGCAACTTAACTAGTACAATACCCGTAGGGGTTTCCGAGTAAAAGTACTTTGGTGGATATTCTGGTGGATTCTCTGTTATCAGGTCTAATAGCTGATTCAGTTCCTCATCCTGATTACCTGCCCGTTCTGCCTTAGTGATTACACTAACATTGGCAGGCCCCTCTTGAGGGGGGTGTCATGCAGACCGAACGTTTCGCTTGTTCGTCAGCAAGGCTGTTTCCTTTTGAGTGTACTATTCCAGTGGTATGCCCGTTTACATTAATCACCTGACAATTCTGTTTCTCCATCCTCGAACGGAGAATTTCTTCCCACAATGTGGGTTTAATAAGGTCTGCTTTCTCTAAAGCACACCGTAATGCTGCGGCTTCAGCATATTGCGCTGTCTTATGGCCAAGGGGTTTAGACAGAAATTCTTCTGTATAAAAAGAATAGGAATCTCGTAAGGTCCCTACTACCATCCCAGCTGAGGATTGTTGGGATGTCTCTTTTTTAATCGTCATTGATGTTCCATCACAGTAAATAACTTCTATAAGCGGTCTCATAGGTATTTGTCTGATTCCCTCCTCCGTATCATCATCCTCCATGATGGGGAGATGCTCTATCTTTCCACATTGATTTGGATGGCGTTATAGATAAGGGTATTATTTTTTAATGAGTTGCTCGAGGAGGTCTTTTGCCTCCCCCCTCTAGGCAAGTTCAATCTAGCTGTGTTCGAACATGTTTTTCCCTGTCATCCATGTGGATGCTTGTACAGGTCTGGTTGAAATTTTAAAGTAATGTTGCATGTCTATTTGTCCTATAATGAGGGAACAGGCCAATTGTGATACCAGTCCTACATCTAGGGTCACTGTGATTCCATATATAGTAATAGGTATTTTGTATAAATTAATTATTTTGGTTTTGTCTTGTGTGAATCCCCCTAATGGTTTTTTTACAAATTGGGCTTTCACTTGTGTGTTTGTGGGCAAGGTTGCCTAGGCATAGGGGAATTCAAGAGGCCCTGGCTGGGTGCCAGGCCTTCAATCCTGGGATTGTTCATCCTCAGAATTCTGAGTTTTATTTGCTTCTTTGTCTTTCATTATTTTAACTGATTTTTATTCCTCTCTCTTGGGGGTTTCATGTTTTCCAGATCCCTGAGGGGTTTGTCGGACCATTTATTATAATGGATTCTAAGCTGTCCATAGTTTTCTCGAGGATTGTGGTCATTTATTTCTTCATGAGTTTGCCACCTTAACCGGAATCCATGGCCCCCAGGAGCATAGGCTGCTCCGAGTCCTGCTATTCAGCCATGGTTGCCACCACCTTGTTGGGCACCGTTCATTAGGCCTCCCAATTGTGCAGGTGTGCACCTTATCATTAAGAAATTTATTGGATCTGGAGTATTTGTTTGATTATCCCACAGGATATTCGGTATCCCCTGGTTCTGGGGATCAACATTAATCGTGCCATGAGTTCTAACGGCTCCTTCGGCATCAAAGCCTTCTATTTCAAAAATTATCACTTGGTCTTGTGGAGGTTCAGGGATAGGATTATTTCCCCTAATAAAGCAATCGTTTAAATTTTCTAACAAAAAGACTTGGCCAATTCCGACAGGGTTTGCCATTTCTTCAGGACCTAACCTCGGTTAGGATTTAATTGCGTCAGGACCTAACCTCGGTTAGGATTTAATTGCGTCAGGACCTAACCTCGGTTAAGGTTTAATTGCGTCAGGACCTAACCTCGGTTAAGGTTTAATATGAACTTTATAAGAAGCTTCTAGACCTCAATGGTATATTGAGGGAGTTCTGATTTAAGTTCTACAAGGCCTGATCAGGGACTTGTCATCTCTAGAGACTTAAATCTGGGTCTTCGTACCACTGTCAGTAAACACTCCTTCTATACTTAACAATCTACAGGATGGATATAGATATAAATATAAGTATAGGTTCTGTATCAACTCGTTAACACACACGTTGGGCGCCAACTGAAGGGATAATTACAAGACCTAGCCTTTTTCGGGCTACCCCAGATCAGGCGTATTCCCCAGACGTTCACCTTCAACTAAAGTTAAAGATAGCCGAATTCTATAAGACGCTTAATTGGGTCTAAAGGTCAGACTACCTCTCCCTAAAGGAAAGGAACGACGTGAAGATGTTACCGTCCTCCAGATAGCACTTTTAATAAGTTTAACTAGACTGTAACCTTCCGGATATTATGAGGGTCCGGAATACCCCCCAGAATTCTGCAACTCCTTTGAGTGTACAGAAATTGAGTTTGCGAGTTTATACAGAAATACTCTGAGACAATTCTAAAAATATATAGATTTATTAAAGAACTGACATTCAGTTAACAGCTGATAAGTCTATCGCGACTTTAATAGTTCAAAATACAAATAGCTTACATTTTCTTATCAGTGATCCTTATTCTCAAATCTTAACTTCGTTACATTTCCACACTTCTACTTATTTCTTAATCCAGAATATCCACCAAAATCAAATACCTTGATTACCCGAGACTCAGAATTGAAAACTTACAGAGCGTGCCTGTGAAGTTGAGAAATGCTTGCCTTCCCAGCGACTTCTGACTTTTCATCTGAAAAGCTCTTACTTTTATACTCTTTTTTTAGTGGTATTTTCTTTGAAGTATTCTGCTGATGTAAGCTAATTGTCTCAAGTCATTCTTTGCTGACTTTCTTCTATTCTTTACTGTCATTTCAGCTGTTGCTTTTAGACTTCTGTCTCCTGTTTAGGTGTTTCAAAAACCATCATAAAAAACAATATGACAGTAGTATTTATTTGATGTGATTCTTATTGAATCCATTCAATTCTAACACTACTTTAACTGGTTATTATCAGACTTTGTGACTCCGTGGTATTCCAAGTTCAATACAAGAACAATGTAATTGCTTGGTGTATCTGTTGATGTTATATTTTCAAAGTCTCTCTGTAGGTACTTTTTACAATTTGTAAACACTTCATCTAGGGTGTTTTTTGCATTTCTTATTTACTTCAATTGGTTGTATTAAGAATCAGGTCTCCTGTTTCTAAGTTTAACATAAAACTATTTTACGGCAGGTATTTCTTTTACTTGATGTCATTTTTTCAAAGGCACTTGTTTTTTTTTATGTTCTGTGCACCTGTTCGATGTGTTAAATTTCGACACTTTACTTGGGTCATTCCATTGTGTTGGTTCCAATGTTCAGACATAGAGGAACCTTCAGCCTGCTGTTTCAATACGGCCATGTCTTTGTATTTACAAACATTTCCCATTTCAAAGCTTGTGTTCACAGCTTTGTGTTAACAACTGATCTTTATCTCAGAAGCCTGTATTCCTGTTTTACGACCTGTGTCGCCGAGGCTTTTAGATTTTTAACCCCAGTTTGTCATGTTTTAATATTATCAAATCTGTTTATAGGATGATGTATTTCTTGGAATATAGCTATTTCCTTCACAAGGTCACCTCTTAATCTTCTATACTCAAGGGAATACAAGCCTAGTCTATACAACTTGGCCTCATAATTTAACCCTTTTAGCCCTGGTATCATTCTGGTGAATCTGCGCTGCGCCATGGCCAATATATCCTTACTGAGGTGTTGGGCACAGAACTGAACGCAGTTTTCCAGTAGTCTGATTGCAGGTGGCCAATTTGCAGTTTATTATGCCGCCTGTAACTGTCTTGATTAAATGTCTTGTAGTTGTTGAAAGTTTGATCTCTTTTCTCACTCTCCCATCAGCTCAACCTGTTTTTCCCAATTTTCTTCTGTCTATGCTCCGTGGGTCTGATAGCAGTGCCTGTGTACACCGACGGTATTAATACCCTGATCGGGTTTGCAATTGCACTGTGTGGAATACCATTCTATTTCATGGGACACAGGCTGTCAAAGTTTACATGGCCTGTTCATATCCAAAGAATTACAGGTACGTAGCAAGTTTAACAAACATTGGCATGTAATGAGCGCTTTGATTATCTCTTTGGTGACTACTGGTTTCCTTAAATCTTTTAATCCCATTAAATATGTTCACGGCATAAAATTTGCTGCAGCTACATGCTGTTAATTTCAAAAAATATGACAAGTCACCTCGTACCTTTGTGATAGCAAGTTTGAAGCCAAACTGAAGTTCTTTGTCATGCCACTGGGGGAAAATAGCTGGTTTACGAGCAGCAGGATTCAAGGCTGAAAACCCCCCTCCCCAGCCTGCCCATCTTCAAAGGTTCACGGCAAAGTTAGTGAAACAAAGTGCTTTCCTAAGACTAATGTACAACCCATCCAAGCAAAATGGATTAAATTCTAATATTCGCTCTGGCTAAAAACATTCCATTTCTCACAAATATAAGCCATCAACTGATTCACAACAAAAAAATTGAAAGGATTTATTAGCACTTCCCCCTTAACTAATTCTCACTGCTGTTCATTAAAAGGTGGAATTAGGACTTTAGAGACTGTGTGCATTCACTGAATAATGAGGAGAGAAGTTGACTAATTGTTGCAATTTGTGCCATAGTTGACACAGCTGAAATATAATAGTGTGGAATTGAGGCTATAACTACTGCCACTCAATTATGCTTTTTGCTTCCTTCTTTTCCATTAATTTTCTCTTTTCCCCATCTCTTTTAAGAGCATTTACCATTTACTTCGAAAGAATTTTACAACATAATCCACACTCTGGTATCTTGACCAAGTAGCTATTTGTCACCCATGAGCATTGAATGTCAGCTGCAAGGAACATCACATTCGAGTCTAATCCTGTTCTTGTCTCACATAGAATTAAAACAGCTTGCAATTATATAGCACCTTTAACATAGAAAAATGTCCTAAAGGTGCTTCATAAGAACATAAGAAATAGGAGCAGGAATAGGCCACTTGGCCCCTTGAGCCTGCTCTGCCATTCAATAAGATCATGACTGATCTCGGGCTCAAAGCCACTTCCCAGCCCGCTCCCCATAACCCTTCACTCCCTTATCTTGCAAAAATTTGTCTATCTCCACTTTAAATGTATTTAATGACCCAGCCTCCACAGCTCTCTGGGGCAGAGAATTCCACAAATTTACGACCCTCTGAGAGAAGAAGTTCCTCCTCATCTCAGTTCTAAAAGGGCGACCCTTTATTCTGAGACTGTGCCCCCGAGTTCTAGATTTCCCCATGAGGGGAAACATCCTCTCTGCATCTACCCTGTCAAGCCCCCTCAGTATCTTATATGTTTTGATAAGATCACCTCTCATTCTTCTAAATTCCAGTGAGTATAGGCCCAGCCTGCTCAACCTTTCCTCATAAGTCAAACCCCTCATCTCTGGAATTAGCCTAGTGAATCGTCTCTGAACTGCCTCCAATGCAAGTATATCCTTCCTTAAATAAGGAGACCAGAACTGTACGCAGTACTCAAGGTGTGGTCTCACCAATACCTTGTACAGTTGTAGCAGGACTTCCCTGCTTTTATACTCCAACCCCCTTGAAATAAAGGCCAACATTCCATTTGCCTTTTTGATTACTTGCTGTACCTGCATGCTAACTTTTTGTGTTTCATGCGCAAGGACCCCCAGGTCCCTCTGAACTGTAGCATTTTGTAATCCCTCTCCATTTAAATAATAGTTTGCTTTTTTATTTTTCCTGCCAAAGTGGATAACCTCGCACTTTATCACATTATACTCCATCTGCCAAATGTTTGCCCACTCACCTAGCCTGTCTATATCCCTTTGCAGATTCTTTGAGTCCTCTGCACAACTTGCTTTCCCACCCATCTTTGTATCATCCGCAAACTTGGCTACATTACACTCGATCCCTTCATCCAAGTCATTAATGTAGATTGTAAATAGTTGGGGCCCCAGCACTGATCCTTGTGGCACCCCACTAGTTACCGTTTGCCAACCAGAAAATGACCCATTTATCCCGACTCTCTGCTTTCTGTTAGTTAGACAATTCTTTGTCCATGCTAATATATTACCCCCAACTCCGTGAGCTCTTATCTTATGCAGTAACCTTTTATGTGGCACCTTATCGAATGCCTTCTGGAAATCCAAATACACCACATCCACTGGCTCACCCTTGTCCACCCTGCTTGTTACATCCTCAAAGAACTCCAGCAAATTTGTTAAACATGATTTCCCTTTCATGAAACCATGCTGACTCTGTTTGACTGCAGTATGTTTTTCTAAATACCCTGCTACTGCTTCCTTAATGAAGGACTCCAGCATTTTCCCAACGACAGATTGGTATTCATAGAAGCGTATTCAAAAACAAAATGGACACTGAGCCAAAGGAGGAAATATTAGGAGGGGCGACCAAAAACTTGCTCAAAGAGAGGGTTTTAAAGGAGATGAAGAGGTTTAAGGAATAAATTCCAGCGCATGGGGCCTTGATGGCTGAAGGCATGGCCGCGGAGGCAGCGGGAGAAGCCAGAGTCAGAGGAGTTTTGTGGGGTTGTAGGGCTGGAGATTAGAGATAGAGAAGGGGAGTGAGGCAATGAAGTTGTTAAACACGAGGATGGGAATTTTAAATTTGAACAGATAATTTGGTTCCTTTTCCTATTTTTGGGTCCTGAATGAGAACTACTCTTTTTCTCCACAGCTTATATGACTAAATACATGCAGCTGCTCTTTTACTGTGTCCTAATAGACAAGGATAACTTAGAGCTGGAAGGAGAGCTGAATATTGGCCTACCGAGATGACAAGAAAATCACCAACATCATCTCTTGAAAACATCTGCAATATTTGAGGTTGATGCTATCAGACTGAATGAATTGATCAATGTTAAATCTGTGAATTTCTATGCTTCCATGTGTTTTACACTGCAGACTACGTGGTGAGGGATTTTATTCTGCTCTCCAAGCTAATCTTAATTACTGTATAAGCAGTTCATTTTACTTTAGCAACATTCCAAAAACATTCAATTAATATTTTCTAAAACCATATATTAAGAAAGTCCGGGAGGTTTTCCTGTTGCAGGGCTCATTGGAGAGAAGACTGTAGACTATGGGTAAGCCAGGTATTTAATATTCTCGTATTTCTAAGGTAGCAGTAGGTCACCCTATCCCTAACAGGGTTCTGAGTTATAAGGAAAAGTTGCAGCCTCCATATGGAGTGTTATTCAATAGTTTTGAGTCCTGTGTACTGGAACTTAGATTGGAGTTTTTTATTGCCCAACTGTTTTTGCTAGGATATCTGTCCTGTACAACTTTTTCCACTTTCACGAGTGATACAGTACTGTTTCCAAAAGTTTCCTTTGTTTGTAATATGTTGACTTACGCTGCATTTACCTTATAGCACTGCCAGTGTTGGCAGCCCCAAGTTCAGCAGCAGCACTGTAAATGAAATAGCACTACAGCCTCCGCAAGAACAGGGGTAATAGTGCCACAGCAACAAGGTAACCGTTGCTGCCAGCAATTTCAGCTGCCATCTTTCAGACTGCTCTTGCAGTTCAGAGATTTGATTTCCCACTTGCTGGTCTACATGGTCCTTTCCTTGTGATTGGTGAAAATCCAGCACTTAGAAAATAAAATAAAGCTACATCTTGAGACTGTTGCTGCTTTGGAATGTGCCCTGCAATGTAAATGGCTGAATTCTACAGAAAAGGAACTAAGCCTATTACAGAACTTCTTTAATGAAGTAGTTCTTTAATATAAGCATGGTATAAAACTGAGCTGTAATTTTGTTAGGTGAGATGACAATGCATACAGTACTTTTGCAGAACTTCACAAAAACTATTCACCCTGAACCTCCTCCATCTCAATTTTCGTAGATGTCCTGGTTTCTGTCAGCCACAAGCATTCATATTAAAAAGAATAGGGTTGGGACCAGAGAAAAATATTTTGGTACAGGTTGACTACTCCGTTGAGTATTTTTACTCTGTTTGCTGTTTTGGGAGTACATTAAAATCACACTGTACACCATTTTAAATTGTATAACACAAAAGTATGAATTGACTGTTACTAAATACATAACTCCCTGGATTGATTTTTAGTATAAGACAGAATGTACCCTTAATTTGTTGGCCTGAATAATTTTAATTTTAGTGAGAGACATTAGAACTACTCTGAATTTCCACAGTACACCATTTTGTACATGGTGGGTCTGTATTTTATTCCTTTCTAAAAAGTTTATTTTTTCCATAACAACAATAGAAAAAAGGCTGTTAAATAAAAATGAAAATTCTGAACTTAACTGCTTTGGTATTCTGCTCAAATCTGAGGTACAGTTTTAGATTCAAATATTGATGTCTGTCAAAATGCACAATAAAATAAATACCTATTGAGATCACCTTCATTCTTAAAATCAAAAGCATCCTCCACGTAGGCTACCAGATTGGATGCAGGAAAAAAATCATTGAGGATATCCCTTTAACTATTTTGACATCTCAGATCAGAGAAATAATTCATGTGAATTACTTCCCACGGAGCTTATGAACCTGACTCACATATCTAAACAACAGTTCATTTTGACCCAAACAGCACATCCAGGACTCCCAGGGCAATATAAAAGTGGCAGAGATCCAGCAGCACAGGTCTCCACCCACTTTTCCTCTCCTTTATGCCTGCAAATAGAACACCCTCCAGGAGTACCAGAGAGGAGAATTGGCCCCTATCTTTTCATAGCTAAAGGGTAATCCTCGACTGCTTGTGAACGACTCATCCAAAAGACGGCACCTCCAACAGTGCAGTGCTCCCTCAGTACTGCACTGGAGTATCAGCCTAGATTTTGTGTTCAAGTCTCTGGAGTGGGACTTGAACCGACAACCTTCTGACTCAGTGGTGAGTGTGCTACAAACTGAGCCACAGCTGACGTGAATTTCCACATTTTACCTGCAATTGAAAAATTACTGGCAAGAGACCATCTATTGTGGTTAGTGGTTCACTAATGTCCTTTAGGGAAGGTAATCTGCCACCCTTACCTGGTCTGGCCAATATGTGACTCCAGACCTACAGCAATGCGGTTGACTCTTAACTGCCCTCTGAAATGGCCTAGCAAGCCAGTCAGTTGTCTTACTACCACCTTCTCACGGGCAATTAGGGATGGGCAATAAATGCTGGCCTTGCCAGCGATGTCCACGAATAAAAAACAAACTTTGCAGTTTATCTCACATATTTGGCATTATAACTAACTGATCTATCACCATCCACATTGCACTTGGAATAGTTCACTGTTGGGAGCAAAGAAAATCAAGTCAGGGACAGGGCGAGGGCTGACAAATCTGCAAAGTTCCTTGATACAGCTATTCAATATAAATCACATTTGGTCAAAGGATTGAACTATACAGTTAAGGATCTACCACTTGTTCTACTAATATGAATCCTCAGATTCCCACTGTGGCTTAGAAAGTGCCTCTTGAATGATGAGCAACTGTGAGGAAACAATGAATAATGGAACAGTGACAGAGTATTCTGCCAGAACATGGCACATGGAACGACTAAGAAGAAGAGCAAAAATAAAGGGTTTCAAGTCGGCCAGGGATGGTTTCAGTGCAAGAAGTAGAGAAGTCAGTTAACTAACCACCTTGACATGCATAATTTAAAAGTGGACACTATCCAAGAATTTTCCTCCAATTGTATAAAAGGACTCAAACTATACTATGTAAAGGAAACAAGAAATACTAAATAATATTGGGGAAGATTTACTTTGTCACTCAACACCTCTGCGTTATAGTTAAAATATAAACCAAATTAGCATGATTCAATCTTTGAGCATTCTTTCCCACTACTGTTTAAGACAGATTTGCCTCGGCCTTCCACTCCTGTCCTTCCTCCTTGATCGGGGTCCATCGCCTGTGGAGTGGGATTTCCACCCATTCCAGAGATGCGCCGCTGTCCCCAGCTATAATTCTGGCTCCAGATTCATTTACTGCAATAGATGGCTCACCAACTTCAGCCAGGAAGTCATGCCAGTGGGGAGTGGGACTTGCTGTTGCAGGCCTGGGGGGCAGGGGAACAGAAATAGGTCAAGTCTGCAGGAGGATGGCAAAGATACCAGACTGTCCAGAACCTTTTAGCAGTTCTCAGGAAGTATCAACTGTGAGGAAATCAATAACTCCAAGATGATAATTTAGAACCAGCACATGAAAAGGTCAGGTAATTGATACTCACATGCAGTCACTCCCAAACTTCTAAAAATATGCTGCTCTGCAATCTTCTAGAGATTAGATTTAAAATGCAACTTGTCTGCCCTTTCTTTTACTGTATCATATCTGCAATTGCTTTTTCCCATCTCTAACATTGCTCACTTATGGTCAAATTCATTCTTCTGACTATCAGACCAAAATAAGGAACAAAGCTGACATAAATGGTCAGGGAACAAATACAGTTGTAAAATAGAAGTATAAAAGGACTGATAAAAATAAAGTAAAAGGAACAACTACTAAAGACGAATTAAACTGCCTGTACAGCAAAGTACACAGCAATAAAACCAGATGTTGTCGGAATAACTGAAACATGGCTACATAAAAAACAGGATTGGCAACTAAATATTGCAGGTTATGACATAATCAGAAAGGATAAGGAAGGAAGGGAGTGGGGTAGCTCTACTAATTTGAGATAACATAATGGCAGTAGAAAAAAGGGGCATAACTAACAGAAGGCTAGAAACAGAATCCATATGGATGTTCTCTTCATTCATGGGATGTGGGCATCACTGGCAAGGCCAGCATTTATTGCCCATCCCTAATTGCCCTTGAGAAGGTGGTGGTGAGTCGCCTTCTTGAACCGCTGCAGTCCGTGTGGTGAAGGTACTCCCACAGTACTGTTAGGTAGGGAGTGCCAGGATTTTGACCCAGCAACAGATGAAGGAACGGTGATATATTTCCAAGTCAGGATGGTGTGTGACTTGGAGGGGAACTTGGAGGTGATGGTGTTCCCTTGCGCCTGATGCCCTTGTCCTTCTAGGTGGTAGAGGTCACAGGTTTGGGAGGTGCTGTCGAAGAAGCCTTGGCAAGTTGCTGCAGTACATCTTGTAGATAGTACACACTGCAGACACGGTGCGCCGGTAGTGGAGGGAGTGATTGTTTAAGGTGGTGAATGAGGAGTCAATCAAGCGGGCTGCTTTGTCCTGGATGGTGTCAAGCTTCTTGAGTGTTGTTGGAGCTGCACTCATCCAAGCAAGTGGAGAGTATTCCATCACACTCCTGACTTGTGCCTTGTAGATGGTGGAATGGCTTTGGGGAATCAGGATGAGAGTCATTCACCGCAGAATACCCAGCCTCTGACCTGCTCTTGTAGCCACGGTATTTATGTGGCTAGTCTGGTTAAGATTCTGTTCAATGGTGACCCCCAGGATGTTGATGATAGGGGACTCGACAATGGTAATGCCATTGAATGTCGAGGGGAGGTGGTTAGACTTTCTCTTATTGGAGACGGTCATTGCCTGGCAATTGTGTGGCATAAATGTTACTTGACACTTATCAGCCCAAGCCTGAGTGTTGAAATAAAAATTGAAGTAAAAGATAAGGGATCGATCATGCTAATAGGGGTATACTACAGACCACCTAATAGTGGAAAGAAGGTGGAGGAAGAAATATGTAAACAATGTGTGAAATGAATAAAGGACATAGAATAATAATCATGGGAGATTTTAACTACCCCCAAATAAACTGGCAAGAAGAGGCAGCAAAAGAGGTACAGGGAATGGAGTTTTTACAATGTGTGCAAGACTCTTCTTACCCAGCATGTAAAAAGCCCAAAAGGAGAGGGAGCACTGCTGGATCTAGTAATGGGGAATGAACCAGAACAGATGAGAGAAGTAAGTGTAGGGGAACATCTAGGTAATAGCGATCACAATATAATAAGGTTTAAGATAAAGATTGAGAAGGACATAAGTAAGACAAAGACCACAGTAATAAATTGTAAAAAAGCTGATTTTAAGGGAATGAGAATGGAACTAGGGAAAATAAACTGGTAAAATTTACTGACAAACAAAGAAATAGAACAGCAGTGGGAAACATTTAAAACGGTGATCAAGAGCATCCAGGTGAAATATATCCCACTAAAATGCGAGAACAAACTAGCCAGTCTTGACAAACCATGGATGAATAAAGAAATAAGGGCAAAAAGGCATACACTAAGTACATTGACAACAAAGGAGAGGATGACAAAAGGGAATACGAAAAGCCTAGGAAAGTAAAACATTTGGAAGACAAAGAGAAACTACGAAATTAAAATTATCAAGGAATATAGAAAGAAATAGTAACGTATTCTACAGACACACAAATAAAAGAAAAATCAGGATAGGAATACTAAGGGATACATACGATAAACTCACAGGTAATGACAGCGAAATGGCAGAAATATTAAATAATTATTTTGCCTCAGTATTAACCAGGGAGACTAATATGGTGGACATGACATTAGAAGAGGTCAAAAAGGATATAAAGACATTTAAGATAGAAAGGGGGGGTGGGGGTGGAAGAGATCATTGATAAACTGATCAAACTTAAAGAGGATTAAACCCCAGTCCAGATGGATTGCATCTGCACATATTAAAAGAAGTTAGGGAAGAGATAGCAGAGGCACTATTACATATAAATAAAAATTCATTAGAAAAGGGATTAGTGCCAGTGGACTGGCAGACAGCTAATGTCATTCCTATACATAAAAAGGAAGATAGAACAAGCCCAGGGAACTATAATGTCAGCCGTGGTTCAGTGGATAGCACTCTCGCCTGAGTCAGAAGGTTGTGGGTCCCACTCCAGAGACTTGAGCACAAAAAAGAATCTAGGCTGACTTTCCAGTGCAGTACTAAGGGAGTGCTGCACTGTCAGAGGTGCCGTCTTTTGGATGCAACTTTAAATCGAGGCCCCGTCTGCTCTCTCTGGTGGATGTAAAAGATCCCATGGCACTATTTCGCAGAAGAGTTATCCCCAGTGTCCTGGGCCAATATTTATCCCTCAATCAACATCACTAAGAAAAACAGATTATCTGGTCATCATCACATTGCTGTTTGTGGTATTTTGTTGTGCGCAAATTAGCTGCCAAGTTTCCTACATTAGAACAGTAACTACATTTTTTTTTTAAAGTACTTCATTGGCTCTAAAATGTTTTGGGATGTCCTGAGGTCGTGAAAGGCGCTATATAAATGCAAGTCTTTCTTTTCTTTGTTCCTATAAACCAATTAGTTTAATGTCGGTGGAAGGCAAGATAATGGAATCCTTAATCAAAAATATAATAGAAAAACATCTCGAAACTGAAAATATAACAGAGTAGTCAGCACCGATTCCAAAAGGGAAGGTCATGCTTGACCGATCTTATTGAATTCTTTGAAGAAGTAACAGAGAGGGTAGATAAGGGTAACATAGTAGACATAATATATTTGGATTTCCAAAAAGCCTTCGATAAGGTTCCGCATAGCAGACTCGAGACTAAGGTCAGGACATGTGGAGTCGGGAGACAAGTAGCACAATGGCTAGAAATCTGGCTACAAAACAGAAAAGAGAGTAGGGGTTAAAGGTAGTTTACTCGGATTGGCAAGTGGTGGGAAGTGGTGTTCCACAAGGATCGGTGCTGGGACCACTGTTGTTCACCATTTAGACAAATGATTTGAACTTGGGAATCGGAAGTACAAATTCAAAATTTGCGGATAACACCAAATTTGAGGGGGGGGGGGGGGTGTAGTTAATACCGAGGAGGACTGTGACAAAATACAGGAAGACATTACTAAACTTGCTGAATGGGCGTGTAATTGGCAAATGAACTTCAATATAGTTAAGTATGAGGTAATACATTTTGGTAGGAAGAATAAGGAGGCCACATAGTCCTTGGAAAACAAATGTCTAAATGGGGTAGAGGAGCAGGGGGATCTGGGGTACAGATACACAGATCACTAAAAGTAGCGACGCAGGTTAATAAGACCATTAAAAAAAAGCAAACAAAGCACTGGGGTTCATTTCTAGAGGGATAGAATTGAAAAGCAGACAAGTTATTTTAAACTTGTATAGAACCTTGGTTAGACCACACTTGGAGTACTGTGTACAGTTCTGGTCTCCATATTATAAAAAGGATATAGAGGCATTGGAGAAGGTGCAAAAAAAATTTACTAGAATGTTACCAGAACCGAGCGTTTATACCGATCAGGAAAGATTGAACAGGCTGGGGCACCTTTCTCTAGAAAAGTGATTGAGGGGTGACCTGATAGAGGTCTTCAAGATTATGAAAGAGTTTAATAGGATAGACATAGAAAAGATGTTTCCACTTGTGGGCGAGACCAGAACTGGGGGCCTTAATATAAGAGTCACTAATAAATCCATTAGGGAATTCAAGAGAAACTTCTTTACCCAGAGTGGTTAGAATATGGATCTCACTACCACAGGAAGTAGTTGAGGCGAAAAGCACAGATGCATTCAAGGGGAAGCTGGAAAAGCACATGAGGGAGAAAAGAATAGGATATGTTGATGGGGTTAGATGAAGAGGGACAGGAGGAGGCTCGTGTGGAGCATCAACAACGGCATGGACCTGTTGGGCCGAATGGCCTGTTTCTGTGCTGTAAATAATTTGTAACTTGTAATACTCGCTAGATTCCTGCTGTATGCAATATTGTTACTGCACATTTATTGTGCATTGTGGTGTTATTCTTATGTTGATGGCAGGTTCAGTAATAACCAATTCATTCAATGCCAGCAGCAACTTTGAACATTTTCAAATTCAAGCAAGTTAAGATTTTTAATTGATACATTGATGACTGTATAGGTGCCGTTTCCTGCTCTCGTCCCGAACTGGAAATTTTTAAATCAACTTTGCTTCCAATTTCCACCCTTCCCTCGCCTTCACATGGTCCATCTCCAACTCTTTCCTCGACTTCTCTATCTCCATTTCTGGGGATAGGCTATCGTCCAATATCTACTATAAGCCCACTGACTCCCACAGCTACCTTGACTACACTTCCTCCCACTCTACTTCCTGTAAGGACACTATTCCATTCTCCCAGCTTCTCTGTCTCCGTTGTTCTGTTCTGACAATGCCACCTTCCATAGCAGTGCTTCCGATATGTCTTCCTTTTCCCTCAACCGAGGATTCCCCTCCACCGTGGTAGACCGGGCCCTCGACCGTGTCTGTCCCATTTCCCGCACTTCTGCTCTCACATCTTCCCCTCCCTCCCGGAACCACGATAGGGTTCCCCTTGTCCTCACCTTCCACCCCACCAGCCTCCACATTCAACAGATCATCCTTCGCCATTTCCGTCACCTCCAGTGTGATGCCACCACCAAACGCATCTTCCCCTCCACTTTCAGCATTCCAAATAGACCGTTCCCTCCGTGACACTCTGGTCCACTCCTCAATCACCCCAACACCCCCTCCCCTTCCCATGCACGTGCAGGAGATGCAACACCTGCCCTTTTACCTCCTCCCTGCCGACCGTCCAGGGCCCCAAACATTCCTTCCAGGTGAAACAGCGATTTACTTGTACTTCATTCAATTTAGTATACTGTATTCGCTGCTCACGATGCGGTCTCCTCTACACTGAGGAGACCAAACGCAGATTGGTGACCGCTTTGCGGAACACCTCCGTTCAGTCCGCAAGTGTGACCCGAGCTTCCGGTCACCTGTCATTTTAATTCTCTGCCCACTCTCACTCTGACCTCTCTGTCCTCAGCCTCCTACACTGTTCCAATGAAGCTCAACGTAAGCTCAAGGAACAGCACCTCATCTGTCAATTAGGCACTTTACAACCTTCTGGACTCAACATAGAGTTCAACAATTTCAGACCATGACCTCTGCCTTTTTCCGGACAACAGCTGTTGCTGATTCTGCCATTCCCATTTACACCTCCTCTAGACCCATCTTTTGTTTCTTTACTTGTCCCGTTACCATCACCTTTCGCCTTGCACCATCATCTCTTTTGACATTTAATCTCTCCTGCCTTCCACCCTATCACAGACCTTCCCTTTTCTTCTTTCCTCCCCTACCCCTTTTCCCTGCCTCTGTACTTGCTTAAAACCCGTTATATCTCTAACTTTTTCCAGTTCTGACGCAAGGTCATCGACCTGAAACGTTAACTCTGTTTCTCTCTCCACAGATCCTGTCTGACCTGCTGAGTATTTCCAACATTTTCTGTTTCTATTTAAGATTTTTAATCATTTGTACTTTTTTTAAAAACCAGAGAAATAAACATCTTCACAAATACTCTTTGCTTTTGATCCAAGGTCAATTGTGCATTGACAGAGGAATGAGGATGTCAGAGTTTAAATGCCTCATCTTCTTCATCGGATAAATTATGGCCTGGAAAATGAAAATAAACTTGGTTTAGAAAACAGTCTAGCAATCTGTTGAACACATTTTATATCAATTTTCTAAAGCACTTCTCAGTCAAATAAAGCTAGTTCCTATTGTGAAGATGCCAAAAACACACAAATCAGTGTAAGAACCAAGTCCAGCCACAGTCTCACTGGAAGCTTGTAAAGCTGGCTTCAAGGCTCCTTCACAATTAAGAGATGTGGGTAAAGGGCAGGAAGAGTCAGATAGCATTCCTGCTCCAGATCAAAATCCAGTGACTCCCCTGGAAAATGCGAGTGTGCAAATATGAAGCAAGGGCAAGATATAATGTCATGGTTAAATTCAAAGTCTATGCTCACACATAAAGAATGACTACGTGGGCAAGATACCACAGGACTGCCCGCACCCCTAGAACTGTATCCCAGCAAGAGTCAGTGCTTTCGTGGGAGGATGAAAACACCTGGGGGTAGATCTCTCATTGTAATGTTGGCTGAAACCCCATAAACGGTTGTTTCTTTGGGGTTCCCTCAATCTTCCACCGAAGTTCCAACAGGAGAACGGTAGCGCAGTGGTAATGTCACTGGGCTAGTAATTCAGAAGCCTGGACTAATGATCCATAGACATGAGTTCAAATCCCATCAATTTAAATTCAGTTAATTAAATAAAAATCTGGAATAAAAGTATCAGTAATGGTAACTATGAAACTGTCGGATTGTCGTAAAAACCCATCTGGTTCACTAATGTCCTTTAGGGAAGGAAATCTGCCGTCCTTACGCTGGTCTGGCCGATATGTGACTCCAGACCCACAGCAATTTGGTTGACTCTTAATTGCCGTCTGAAATGGCCTAGCAAGCCACTCAGTTGTAACAAACCTCTACAAAAAACAGTAAGAATAAAACTGGATCGACCTCGGCACAGGCTACGGACACGGCAATGGCACACCCAGCCCAGTCAACCCTGCAAAGTCTTCACCAACATCTGGGGACTTGTGCCAAAATTGGGAGAACTGTCCCACAGACTAGTCAAGCAACAGCCTGACAGAATCATACCTTTCAGCCAATGTCCCAGACTCCATCACCATCCCACCGGCAGGACAGACCCACCAGGGGTGGCTATACAGTCGGGAAGGAGTCGCCCTGGGAGTCCTCAATGTTGACTCTGGACCCCATGAAGTCTCATGGCTTCAGGTCAAGCATGGGCAAGGAAACCTCCCTCAGCTGATGAATCAGTTACTCCTCCATGTTGAACACCACTTGGAAGAAGTACTGAGAGTAGCAAGGGCACAGAATGTACTCTGGGGGAATTCAATGTCCATCACCAAGAGTGGCTCGGTCGCACCACGACTGGCCGAGTCCTGAGCCTGCGACAGGTGATGAGAGAACCAACACGAGGGAAAAGCCGACTTGAACTCGTCCTCACCAATCTACCTGTCGTAGATGCATCTGTCCAGGACAGTATTGGTAGCAGTGATCACCGCACAGTCCTTGTGGAGACGAAGTCCTGTCTTCACACTGAGGACACCTTCCATCGTGTTGTGTGGCACTACCACTGTGCTCAATGGGATAGATTCAGAACAGATCTAGCAGCTCAAAACTGGGCATCCATGAGGCGCTGTGGAGCAGCAGCAGAATTGTATTCCACCACAATCTGTAACCTCATGGCCCAGCATATCCCTCACTCTACCATTACCATCATCAAGCCAGGGGACCAACCCTGGTTCAATAAGGAGTGCAGAAGAGCCTTCCAGGAACAGCACCAGGCGTACCTAAAAATGAGGTGCCAACCTGGGGAAGCTGCAACACAGGACTACATGCATGCTCAGAAACAGCATGCTATAGACAGGGCTAAGCGATCCCACAATCAACAGATCAGATCAAAGCTCTGCAGTCCTGCCACATCCGGTGGTGGACAACTAACGGGAGGAGGAGGCTCCATGATGATGGAGCCCAGCACGTGAGTGGAAAAGACAAGGCTGAAGTGTTTGCAACCATCTTCAGCCAGAAGTGCCGAGTGGATGATCCATATCGGCCTACCTCCTGAGGGCCCCACCATCACAGAAGCCAGTCTTCAGCCAATTCGATTCACTCCATGTGATATCAAGAAACGGCTGAGCGCACTGGATACAGCAAAGGCTTTGGGCCCCGACAACATCCCTGCTATCGTGCTGAAGACTTGTGCTCCAGAACTAGCCGCGCCTCTAGCCAAGCTGTTCCAGTGCAGCTATAACACTGGCATCCATCAGACAATGTGGAAAACTGCCTAAGTATGTCCTGTCCACAAAAAGCAGGACAAATCCAATCCGGCCAATTACTGCCCCATCAGTTTACTCTTAATCATCAGCAAAGTGATGGAAGGCGTCATCGACAGTGCTATCAAGTGGCACTTACTCACCAATAACCTGCTCATTGATGCCCAGTTTGGGTTCCGCCAAGGCCACTCTGCTCCCGACCTCATTACAGCCTTGGTCCAAACATGGACAAAGGAGCTGAATTCCAGAGGTGAGGTGAGAGTGACTGCCCTTGACATCAAGGCAGCATTTGACCGAGTGTGGCATCAAGGAGCCCTTATAAAACTGAAGTCAATGGGAATCGGGGGGAAAATGCTCCACTGGCTGGAGTCATACCTCGCACAAAGGAAATTGGTTGTGGTGATTGAAGGTCAATCATCACAGCCCCAGGACATCGCTGCAGGAGTTCATCAGGGCAGTGTCCTAGGCCCAACCATCTTCATCAATGACCTTCCCTCCAACATAAGGTCAGAAATGGGGATGTTCGCTGATGACTGCACAGTGTTCAGTGCCATTCACAACTCCTCAGATAATGAAGTAGTCCATGCCCGCATGCAACAAGACCTGGACAACGTTCAGGCTTGGGCTGATAAGTGGCAGGTAACATTCGGGCCACAGAAGTGCCAGGCAATGACTATCTCCAACAAGCGAGACTCTAACCACCACCCCTTGACATTCAACGGCATTACCATCGCCAAATCCCCCACCATCAACATCCTGGGGGTCACCATTGACTAGAAACTTAACTGGACCAGCCACATAAATACTGTGGCAACAACAGCAGGTCAGAGGCTAGGAATTCTGTGGCGAGTGTCTCACCTCCTGACTCCCCAAAGCCTTTCTACTATCTACAAGGCACAAGTAAGGAGTGTGATGGAATACTTTCCACTTGCCTAGATGAGTGCAGCTCCAACAACGCTCAAGAAGCTCGACACCATCCAGGACAAAGCAGCCCGCTTGATTGGCACCCCATCTACCACCTTAAACATTCACTCCCTCCACCACCGGCGTACCGTGGCTGCAGTGCGTACCATCTACAAGATGCACTGCAGCAACTCGCCAAGGCGTCTTCAGCCAGCACCTCCCAAACCAGCGACCTCTTCCACCTAGAAGGGCAGCAGACGCATGGGAACACCACCACCTCCAAGTTCCCTCCAAGTCACACACCATCCTGACTTAGAAGTATATCGCCGATCCTTCATCGTCGCTGGGTCAAAATCCTGGAACTCCCTACCTAACAGCACTGTGGGAGTACCTTCACCACACGGACTGCAGCGGTTCAAGGCGGCGGCTCATCACCACCTTCTCGAGGGCAATTAGGGATGAGCAATAAATGCTGGTGTTGCCAGCGACGCCCACATCCCATAAACGAATAAATTTTTAAAAAGATCCAAAGAACACCCGTGGAAATTCCAGGTGTTGGTTTCTACTTTCTCCACTTCAATTATTAACATTCATAATGGCCAACCATACTTCCGCCTTACAGTAGGTGCAAGATACTTATGAAAGAAGCATATGATACTTGAGACAACAGAACCATTTTCACTTGTAACGGATCAATAATATTTTCAATGAACCGATTGTAGCTTTTCACCATTTTATTATACATTGACATGATTTATACAAATAGAATGTCACGGTCATGGAAATTAATCAGTAGTCACCATCTTCCTCCTCCATATCCTCTCCACTATTCCAGTCATTTTCAGCAAACGCATCCTCATCCGGGTAATCATTCCGCCAATTATTTTCTTCATTCTCATCATCTTCATCCTCATATGCTTCATCTGCAATCACTTCCTCGCCAACCTGTAACACAAGCAGCGTCACACAGTGTACCAAGAACATGCCCATCAGTTTGCACAGACGTACCACTGTCCAGGCCACAAAGATGCTGGTCAGTCTGCACACAGTCATTTATAGTCTTCTGGTGACATTAGGTCCAAGGGCCATCAATTGTAATGGACAACCTGGAAACACCCTGTACATTGTCTTCAGAGTTACTTACTTCTAGAAACTACACTCAAGTGTGACATCTTGCAATCCTGCCTTGTTTCGTAGCAAACAGGCAACACTTTGCTGAATAACAATGTGTTCAATTGTTGCTACATTCACAAACAAAGAAAATAACTCGACCTGGAGCAGGCTGTGCAACTGCTAACTCACCAGTTCATTCTCCTCAAAATATGGTACCACCGAGAGGATGTCTTGGATCCCACCTCCAGTAATGTAGCTGTCAGTATAATATATATCATAAACGTACTCCTCCATATTCTCCCGGTGCTCTGCCCCTTGACCAGAATCCGACACGGTAAGCTTCTCCCGGATCATTCTTACAGAGTTGCACAGAATTGCCTGAGGGTCGTCCTGCCCGGGACCAGGATCCTAAAATAGAACAAATCCTACAAGTAAGATAATGGGCTTCCCATGATGGTTCATTTGGTTAAGAAAATATGCAGCTGATCTCAGCCACTATGGCATTTGACCACCACTGGGTTAGGAAGGGGGAAATCATGCCGGGGCTATTGTTCTTATGTGAATGTCAGGTGATGACAGAATCAGAAGCAAAATACTGCGGATGCTGGAAATCTGAAATAAAAACAGCAAATGCTGGAAATACTCATCAAGTTAGACAGCATTTTTTTTTTTATTCGTTCATGGGATGTGGGCGTCGCTGGCAAGGCCAGCATTTAATGTCACTCTCACCTCACCTCTGCAATTCAGCTCTTTTGTCCATGTTTGGACCAAGGCTGTAATGAGGTCTGGAGCCGAGTGGTCTTGGCGGAACCCAAACTGGGCATCAGTGAGCAGGTTATTGGTGAGTAAGTGCCGCTTGATAGCACTGTCGACGACACCTTCCATCACTTTGCTGATGATTGAGAGTAGACTGATGGGGCGGTAATTGGCCGGATTGGATTTGTCCTGCTTTTTATGGACAGGACATACCTGGGCAGTTTTCCACATTGTTGGGTAGATGCCAGTGTTATAGCTGTACTGGAACAGCTTGGCTAGAGGCGCGGCTAGTTCTGGAGCACAAGTCTTCAGCACGACAGCCGGGATGTTGTCGGGGCCCATAGCCTTTGCTGTATCCAGTGCGCTCAGCCCTTTCTTGATATCACGTGGAGTGAATCGAATTGGCTGAAGACTGGCTTCTGTGGTGGTGGGGACCTCAGGAAGAGGCCAATATGGATCATCTGGCTGAAGATGGTTGCAAACACTTCAGCTTTGTCTTTTGCACTCGAGTGCTGGGCTCCACCATCATTGAGGATGGGGATATTCATGGAGCCTCTTGTGGAGAGAGAAAGAGAGCTAACGTTTCAGGTCGTTAACCTTTTGTCAGAACTCGATGGCAGAATCAGGCACCCAATGGTCAAATAGCTGGCCAACTTGCACAAGAATGGCCTCGAGTAAGGTACTACAGAGCAACCAGCAGCCATGGAATCATACCCAACACGAGTCAATAAACTTCAGGAGAAAAGTAGCGCACAAAACAATTGAGATATTAACATTATCGAGTTGCATCTGGCATGGACAAGGAATATCGGGGACAGGAAGGGTTTGACTGACAGAGGGCATGAAGGAGGGAAGGGGATGTGGACAGATACATAAAGCTTGGAGGCATAGGAAAGAATACTGTGGTCAAAACCATGTAGAGTTCCCCACAATAGAAGACACTGGTAGAGTCAATCTAAGAATACATGTACCATCTAAAACAGCAGTAGCTACTGTTGTTATAGTGAATGGAAGTGGGCCGAATTCCCAAACTAACGTCACACCATTCCATCAACAGAAATAAGAATTTAAGCATATCTGTCAATGATGATCCCTTTCCTCATGTACCCGGTGCCCAATTTTCAGGACATCCTTACAGATACATGGACCACATCTCTTTCTTTCTGTTGATGTACCAGGCCAATGGCGTCTATTGTCAGAACTGACCCACTTTGGACCAGAGCCTGAAACAAGTATATCGAATATCCTGCTCCAGCCCACTTATATGTCAGGTGGACTGAAAAATGTTTCAATGCACTCTGCCCTACCTGTCATCCAACTAGACAAGCCTTTTAGAGGGTAGCACCAGTGGTCAGTTACAGAGGGCAGTGAGGGCTCCAACATTATATCAACCAGAATATTGCTTCCAACCTGGCATGTGGCTTCTGCTCATGTAGAGTTTACCAGCCCGTTTGATTATTCACGATTAAATGCACAGAGCTGAAGGATTGAATTTCAACCAGGCACCACTGGGAACTATTTTCCACTGACTTGTGACATGAAGCAATCTGCCCTGATAGTGGGCAGTATCTTATCAATACCAAATACCTCAGCTTCATATTATGGAATGGACAGAAAGGCAGCAGCTAATTCCTTCTCTTGGAACCCATGGGAATTGGCACTTGGTGTGTGGAGAAGCCTTTTCCCCCCCTAAACAAACCTTGTTTATGTGCCAACTTTTCCTGTCCAGAGACTGTCCAGGAAGCTTAGATTTGAAAGCAAGACTAGGAATGGCCTGTGTGGCATACTGGCTCTCCTTGGAACTTGGTGAGGATCAGCTTAACCTCAGCACTGAGGAGTCACTCACCAAAGAACATATTTGCTACCAGATTCTGCATGTCCGTGAGGTATTCCCAATAGCAAAATCTAGGCTGTACACAGAGCACCAGCTCCAGTGTCACTACCATCAAAAATATTGGGCTGAAACAGCCCTGCTATAGTCAAAACCCAACGGAATCACAGAACAGACAAACAATACTCTTTACTGCATGAAGTGAAATTAAGCATACGGGATCCTTGGCTTTATAAATCGAAGTAGATTACAAAAGCAAGGAAGTTATGCTAAACCTTTATAAATCATTGGTTAGGCCTCAGTTGGGAGTATTGTGTCCAATTCTGGGCACCACACTTTATGAAGGATGTCAAGGCCTTAGAGAGGGTGCAGAGGAGATTTACTAGAATGGTACCAGGGATGAGGGACTTCAGTTATGTGGAGAGACTGGAGAAGCTGGGGTTGTTCTCCTTACAGCAGAGAAGGATAAGGGGAGATTTGATAGAGGTGTTCAAAATCATGAGGAGTTTTGATGGAGTAAATGAGGAGAAACGGTTTCCACTGGCAGGAGGATTGGTGACCAGAGGACAGATTTAAGGTAATTGGCAAAAGAATCAGAGGAGAGATGAGGAGAATTTGTTTTTGAATGCATCGAGTTGTTGTGATCTGGAATGCACTGCCTGAAAGGGTGGTGGAAGCAGATTCAATAGTAACTTTCAAAAGGGAATTGGACAAATACTTGAAGGGGAAAAAATTGCAGGGGTATGAGGAAGAGTGGCAGAGTGGGACTAATTGGATCGCTCTTTCAGCGAGCCGGCACAGGCATGATGGGCCGAATGGCCTCCTTCTGTGCTGTATGATTCAATTATTCTATGAAAGCAAAACATATCAGATAATTTCACAACAGTTCAGATCAGTTTCACAACTGCCTGGCCTTACCTTGCAACCTTTGTGCTTTGAGCTTCCTTCATCCTTTTCAAGCTGTTCATCATGCTGGACAATATCAAACACTTGGATTTCCGCTGCAGACCCAATGCCATCTTTGTTACTTCCAGAAGTTGTGTCGCTTTTCTTTAAAACAAGCACCACCTTACTTATAAAAAAAACTCATGAACTTTTTGTGAAACCAAGCTCTGCCCAAGTCAGGAAGAACTCAATACTGCCCCCTGCTGAGTCCATCTCAGTGTTGCTGCGAGACCTGAGAACACTCAGTGCTACATTACCCCCTTCCATCTATCTGGACATCAGCCATCATTCGTTTCCTCCCACAAAGCATCATTCTCCTCTCTCTCTTCTTGTGCCTCCCCCCCCCTTGATCCTTCACACAAGATCAATAGAAATGAGGGAGGCCATTCATCCCAAGTGAGCTGATCCTTTCAGAACAAAGACCTACAATCACCCATCACATCATCTAACTGACGAATAATTCTAAGATTGTCCTCTCTACTACCTTACCCAGAAGGCCATTCCAAGTACAGGTCATTCTTTGCGTGAAGAACTTCCTAACATCAGTCCTAAATTTCCTTTCATCGATTTTAACCTAGTTCTAGTCTCCAGGTATAAGAACATAAGAAATAGGAGCAGGAGTGGGCCATTCGGCCCTTCGAGCCTGCTCCGCCATTCAATGAGATCATGACTGATCTTCTGCCTCAACTCCATTCACCGGCCCTATCGCCATATCCCTTGATGCCCTTACTAGTCAGAAATCTATCGACTTCTGTTTTGAATATACCCAATGACTGAGCCTCCACAGCCCTCTGGGGTAGAGAATTCCAAAGATTCACCACCCTCTGTGTGAAGAAATTTCTTCTCATCTCAGTCCTGAATGGCCTACCCTTTATCCTGAGGCTGTGGCCCCTGGTTCTAGACTCCCCAGCCAAGCATGTCTTAAAAATAATCCTCCAGATTAATCTTCTCTGTGCCATTAACATCTTTTTATACTTTTATAAAGTTCCCTCTAAGTGGCCTCTTTCCAAAGCTGATGAGCCCAGTTTCCCCCCTCATAACTCAATCCTTTAACTCTAAGGGACAGCCTTGTGTCTGTTCCCTGCAACACCACACGGTTTGAATGTGTCAGACCATCTGCTGTTGCCTTGTTCCAGAAAGTGTTAAATGAGATTGATGCTATGGGAGACGGAGCTTAGCCATCAACCTGTTGCAAGTGAAACTACCATGCTGCTAACAACCCAAATTAAATGCTGTATTATTACCACAGTTCTTTTGCCTGTTCTATGAAATCTTGAACCAGAAGAAACAAGTTATTTAGAATCTATAACGCAGTTGAAAATACAATTGTGCCATCAACATTTTCCAATGGCTCAGTGGGTGAATGCACTGCATGGTGTGGTTTGAGCCCTAGGGCTGGATTTTCAATGACCTGTGGAGTCGGGTTTGGAGGCGTGTGGGGGGTTAAAGTTGCGGGGTCGGGGGTCCCGACCCCATCCCGCCTCCACGCAATTTTGACAAAATCAGTCGCGGGGTTCCCAACTCCATCCCGCCTCCAAGAGGCGGGAGAGGCCATTAAAGCCCTTAACAAGCCCTAACTTGGCTCTGTAATGCCATTTTGAAGTTATCTGATCTCAGCCAGGAGGGTGGTAGGGGCACAACAAATTAGCCTCACTGTTCCTAAGGCTAGGGAGATTGGGGGGGGGGAAATAATGACCGGCTTTCTACTCCTGATTTCTATCCAGTGACAGTCCTGCTGGAAAGTGCAGATTTTTGGTTTAGCTGGGATTCCCCAGACGGCATGCACAGTCGAACAGCTTACCAATACTCACTGTCTACATTTACGCAAGAAGAACGCCTGCTTATGGAAGGTACTGAAAGGCCGTTGCCAACCGTGTAAATGTATTCCAGCATGGCACAGCACCTTTAAGAGAGGGTGGGAGAAACCTGGGGAAGCGACGAATGATAAACAGAACTGATCCTGGCCAGTAGTGAGATATGATAAATGTTCTGAAGCTTCTCATAAATCACTCTCACAAAATGTCACTTGAGAAGGCAATTGTTAGATCATTGGTCAGCAGTAGTTTCCATTTACTACTGAGTCTTACATCAACTATCGTTCACTACAGACAGGCAATTTTTAATACAGTTGCATCTTTAGTAGAGGCAGTCACATTACCTTCCAGCTGTCTCGGTCACGTTCACACTGAGCTCCAGAGGTTTCTGTTCCAGACTGTCGAGCGTCCTTCACGTCACCTGATTGAGATTCAGAAACCTCTTCTGTGGCTAGATTTCTTCGGTGGCTAGCGATGACTTTGTACCGACTCTCCTGACTGGCTGCCTGGCGAGATGCTCGTGCACAGAGTTGGATACGTTCGGCACTGGTCCCAGAGGGATAAAGGGCCAGCAAGGCCTTGTCTTTAGAGATTGCTTCTCTCACGTGCTTCTGAACAGGGTCATCCTACAGAGACAGTGCAGTCAATCCCTCTGCTGTTACGGTACACAATTAATCAAACTGCTTGTGTATAGATTATTCACGTATTTAAAGGGGAAGGGAAGTCCTCTTCCATTTGATCAAAGAAAGTAATAGGCCGAGGAGAATTTTGCTTTCATATTAGAAAAAACACAAGTTTTATGCCAGGCCGCTACAGTGGTATTACTGATGACAAAATGCTCCTCTATCTCCTGAAAATTTGCATTCCTGGCCATTAATATTGGTTCCAGAAGCTAGGTAGGGCTACGGTGCAGCCCCTGTTTTTTTTAAGTGGACACATGGGATATCTCCCATCAGTGATACTGCAAGAGTGGCTTTAAACATCCCTTCAGCAGCCTATTATTTCTTGCATAAAATAGGGAAATACCTTAAACAAAAGATATTCCCCCTAAGCTTTCACCTTTAATAAATGCATATTTCAGCACTTCTAGTCAATGGTTCAAGATCTCACCTCACTTACTCCTCCTGAAACTGCCCCTTAACAACTACACAACATGCTTTCTCAGCTTTGCTTCAAAGAAAATCAGAGAAATAACTGTGCTAAACTCCTTTCATGTCAAGGATCTGAGCAACCATCAACCCACATGCCTTGCTGAGTAAAACTGTCAATAGAATGTTTCCATGGAATTCGGCAGCTCCATATTGGTGCCCTGTGGCCAGGCCAACCCTGCGTTGTAACATCCCATAAATACATTAAGAGCAAGAGGATAACTAAAGTAAGAATAGGGCCTATTAAGGACCATAAAGGTAACATGTTTATGGAGGCAGAAGACATGGGTATGGTTCTTAATGAATGCTTTGCGTCTGTTTTCACAAAAGAGAGGGGCGATGCAGACATTGCAAACAGGGAGGAGGAGTGTGAAATATTACATGAAATAAACATAGTGGAAGAGGAAGTATTAAGGAGTATAGCATCTTTGAAAGTGGATAAATCCCCAGGCCCGGATGAAATGCATCCCAGGCTGTTAAGAGAAGTAAGAGAGGAAATAGCAGAGGCTCTGACCATCATTTTCCAATCCTCTCTGGCTACAGATGTGGTGCCAGAGGACTGGAGGACTGCTAACATGGTACCGTTGTTTAAAAAGGGAGAAAGGGATAGACCGAGTAACTACAGGCCAGTCAGCCTAACCTCGGTGGTGGGAAAATTATTGGAAAAAATTCTGAGGGACAGGATAAATCTTCATTTAGAAGGACACGGATTAATCAGGGTCAGTCAGCATAGATTTGTTAAGGGAAGGTCGTGTCTGACTAACTTGACTGAATTTTTTGAGGCGGTAACAAGGAGGGTCGATGAGGGTAGTATGTTTGATGTAGTCTATATGGATTTTAGCAAGGCTTTTAATAAGGTCACACATGGCAGACTGGTCACAAAAGTTAAAGCCCATAGGATCCAAGGCAAACTGGCAAGTTGGATCCAAAATTGGCTCAGAGGCAGGAAACAAAGGGTAATGGTCGAAGTGAGTTTTTGTGACTGGAAGGCTGTTTCCAGTGGGGTTCTGCAGGGCTCGGTATTGGGTCCTTTGCTTTTTGTGGTATATATCAATGATTTGGACTTGAATGTAAGAAGTATGATTAAGAAGTTTGCAGATGATCCAAAAATTGGCTGTGTGGTTGATAATGAAGAAGAAAGCTGCAGACTGCAGGAAGATATCAATGGACTGGTCAGGTGGGCAGAACAGTGGCAAATGGAATTCAATCTAGAGAAGTGTGAGGTAATGCATTTGGGGAGGGCTAACAAGGCAAGGGACTACACCATAAATGGTAGGACACTGAGAAGTGCAGAAGATCAGAGGGACCTTGGAGTGCATGTCCACAGATTCCTGAAGGTAGCAGGACAGGTAGATAAGATGGTTAAGGAGGCAAACGGGATACTTGCCTTTATTAGCCGAGCCATAGGAATACAAGAGCAGGGAGGTTATGCTTGAACTGTATAAAACATTATTTAGGCCGCAGCTAGAATACTGTGTGCAGTTCTGGTCACCACATTACAGGAAGGCTGTGATTGCACTAGAGGGAGTGCAGAGATTTACGAGGATGTTGTCTGGGCTGGGTACTTTTAGCTATGGGGAAAGATTGGACAGGCTGGGGTGGTTTTCTTTGGCACAGAGGAGGCTGAGGGGAGACCAAATTGAGGTGTATAAAATTATAAGGGGCCTAGATAGAGTGGATAGGAAGGACCTATTTCCCCTAGCAGAAGGGTCAATAACCAGGGGCATAGATTTAAAGTCATTGGTTGGAGGTTTAGAGGGGATTTGAGGAGAAATGTTTTCACCCAGAGGGTGGTGGGGGTCTGGAACTCACTGCCTGAAAGGGAGGTAGAGGCAGAAACCCTCATCACATTTAAAAAGTACTTGGATATACACTTGAAGTGCCGTAACCTACAAGGATATGGACCAAGTGCTGGAAAGTGGGATTAGGGTGGATAGCAGTTTGTCGGCCAGCTCAGACAAGATGGGCCAAATGGCCTCCTTCTGTGCTGTAAATTTCTATGATTCTACCAAAATCAGTAAGCGTTTCCACATTAGTAACATTGCCAGAGCAACCATTGAGGGAACGAAGTTAAAAAAAGATGGGTTACCGTCAAAGCAGGAATTATTTACATTTTTGAAAAGATATATTCTTTTAGGAGGCGCCCGGTGACACTGGCTGTCCTGGGCCTTCGGAACGGTCCATGGAAAAGCTGGGGTTTGGGTCTAATTTAATGGGGAGCGGCAGTGACTGTGGCCCAATCCCTGCCCCAGGAGCCTGTCAAGGGGCAGGGAGGCTGTGGCCTGCTGTTGGGGCCCACCGACACTGCTGGCCGAGCTCCCGCGGCGTTGCTCAAGGAGGAGCCGTGTATTATTCTGCTGCTCGCAGTCTGCTGGTGTCGGGAGCTCGGTCCGCGGCTCACGGTCACTCCCTCTGCCCGGAGCCGGCTCTCTCCAGCTTCTGTGTCGCCTGACTTTCTTTAATACTGTTTCTACAGTGTGACGCGATGAGCTGCCGCATCGCTCAGATGATCGGCGGTTGTTGAGGACTCGCTGTGGCCGCACGGAGCCCGAGGCCCGGCCCGGCCCGGCCTTACCTGAGCGCCGAGGGTGGCGGCCAATTTGAAGAGGGTCCGGAGAACGTGTCCCGAGCACTGCTCCCCGGGCTCGCCGCCTGCCCGCGGCCGCTTACAGGCCAGCAGCAGGGCCTCGGCGGGCTCTTCGCCGCGCTTCCGCTTCACCCGCAGCAGGGCGGCCGCCATGGCCGGGGAATGAGGAGGACTCGACTCGGCCGACTCTGCGCTCACTGCTTGAGGGAACAACGACTCGCCGCGCCGCTCAAACTGGATCCAGAGCTCCGCCCCGCCCCCCACTGGATCCAGAGCCCCGCCCCGCCCCTCACTGGATCCAGAGCCCCACCCCGCCCCCCCACTGGATCCAGAGCCCCACCCCGCCCCCCACTGGATCCAGAGACCCACCCCGCCCCCCACTGGATCCAGAGACCCACCCCGCCCCCCACTGGA
The DNA here is from genome assembly GCA_030390025.1 of Squalus acanthias. Lineage (NCBI taxonomy): Eukaryota > Metazoa > Chordata > Chondrichthyes > Squaliformes > Squalidae > Squalus > Squalus acanthias. The sequence continues at coordinate 59,921,628 of CM059430.1, read as the reverse complement.
TCCAGAGACCCACCCCGCCCCCCACTGGATCCAGAGACCCGCCCGCCCCCACTGGATCCAGAGCTCCGCCCCGCCCCCACTGGATCCAGAGACCCGCCCGCCCCCACTGGATCCAGAGACCCACCCCCACTGAATCCAGAGCTCCGCCCCCACTGGATCCAGAGTCCCGCCCCCACTGAATACAGAGCCCTGTCCCGCCCCCACTGGATCCAGAGCTCCGCATCGCCCCACCCCCACTGAATCCAGAGCTCCGCCCCGCCCCCCACTGGATCCAGAGCCCCGCCCCCACTGGTTCCAGGGCTCCGCCCTGCCCCCACTGGATCCAGAGACCCGCCCGCCCCCACTGGATCCAGAGCTCCGCCCCGCCCCCACTGGAAACAGAGCCCCGCCTCCACTGGATACAGAGCCCCGCCCCCACTGGATACAGAGCTCCACCCCGCCCCCACTGGATCCAGAGACCCGCCCGCCCCCACTGGATCCAGAGCTCCGCCCGCCCCCACTGGATCCAGAGCTCCGCTCCGCCCCCACTGGATCCAGAGCCCCGCCCCCACTGGATCCAGAGCTCCGCCCCGCCCCCACTGGATCCAGAGCGCCGCTCCGCCCCCACTGGATCCAGAGATCCGCCCGCCCCCACTGGATCCAGAGCCCCACCCCCACTGAATCCAGAGCTCCACCCCGCCCCCACTGGATCTAGAGACCCACCCCGCCCCTCACTGGATCCAGAGCCCTGCCCCCACTGGATCCAGAGACCCGCCCCCACTGGATCCAGAGGCCCGTCCCGCCCCCACTGGATCCAGAGCCCAGCCCCGCCCCCATGGATCCAGAGCCCTGGCCCCCCCCCCCCACTGCATCCAGAGCCCTGCCCCCCCCCCCCCCACTGCATCCAGAGCCCTGCCCCCCCCCCACTGCATCCAGAGCCCTGGATCCATAGCTTCACCCTGCCCCCACTGGATCCAGAGCTCCACCCCACTGGATCCACAGCTTCACCCTGCCCCCACCCACCGTCTGCACTGGATCCAGAGCCTGACCCTGCCCCCACTGTCTGCACTGGATGCATTGGTTCACCCCCCGCCAGCCCGCCCACCCGCACTGCTTTCCCTATGACCTGGAGACTACTTCAGGATTCTTCCTCTGTCACCGGGAAGAGAATCTCTCTCTGTTAACTGCTGGGAAGTTAGCATGCTCCACCAACACTGGATATTGGATGTTCCCTCCATGAACTGCAGGGAATGATTATCCAGCTTTTCTGTGCTCTACCTTGGCAATTATGAGGCTCTTGCCTCAGACAGACAAGTTCCTAAACTTCTTGACTATTGCAGATGAATCCAAGAATGATGAAGCATAAGTGGCTTGAGAACCAGGCATAACTACTCCTTTCTGGCTATACCTTTGTCACCTTTCTGCTTTTGGACTGGACAAAATGAGCTGGTGGTCTGATTGCTAAAATGTAGACTGAGTGGAATCACAGTAGGTGGTCCTGGCATTGCCACCCAGCAGATAATAAAGCTCTTCCTGATCTCATCTCACGGTTGTGTTCCTTATAGATTGAAATTTGATGGCACTGCCACTTTTAATCCCACTCCCAGCAGTCGCATTGAAGTATACAGTCGAAAGAGACGCTGTGCCAAATAACTTGCCAAAATCCAGTTTTGGATTTAGCAATGGGTAGCGCCCCAATCCAGCCCACGAGAAGGAAAAGTGGTACCTTCTCATTCTGATTACAATTTAACACAATGCTACATGGGAAACAAAAGAATAAATTGTGGAAAATTAAAACATCAACCATGACCATGTTATGCCTTGCAACAGGGTCCATAGGAATTTTTTTTGAATTCATTCTTCTGGATCTGGGCGTCGCTGGCAAGGCCAGCATTTATTTCCCATCCCTAATTGCCCTCGAGAAGGTGGTAGTGAGCAATGTTCCCTCTAATTTTTTTTCCGTGTGCGGTTCCTTTAACTGGCTGCGCGGCTCATTCAAATTTTTGCGCATGCGCGGTCTCTTCCATGTAAAAGCTGGTGAGCGGCCTGCACGGGACCTTCAGACCGCTGCGCAGCTTAGTGGGAACGTTGGTGGTGAGCCACCTTCTTCAACCGCTGCAGTCCGTGTGGTGAAGGTGCTCCCACGGTGCTGTTATGGAGGGAAGTTCCAGGATTTTCACACAACGACTATGAAGGAACGGTGATATATGTCCAAGTCAGGATGGTGTGTGATGTGGAGGGGATCTTGGAGGCGATGGTGTTCCCTTGCGCCTGCTGCCCTCGTCCTTCTAGGTGGTGGAGGTCAGGGTTTGGGAGGTGCTGTCAAAAAAGCCTTGGCGAGTTGCTGCAGTGCATCCTGTGAATAGTGCACGCTGCAGCCACGGTGCGCCAGTGGTGGTTTAAGGTGGTGGATGGTTTGCAGATCAAGGGTATTCAAAAGGAAGTGGATAAGTGGAAATTCATCAGTCCCTGAGATTCTGGGCATTCTTAAGGATCTTCAGTGGCAAACAGGTTGAGACATAAAGGTACTGGCAATGTCTGTCAAAGTAGATGTTTCATGCTCCCTATGTGTACCAGTCAACATTAGTACATTAGATCCATCTACAACTGAAGTTAAACAAATTTGGACTAAAAGTGGTGATTATAGAGTATACGATTCTTAACAACAGGAACGGAGATAGAACCTTTTAAAGGTACATTTTGTACAACAGGAAATATTCTTGCTCTCTATCCATGTGAGTCACGTCAGTTAGGAGAGGGGTTAAGAGTAACTATAGTGAAGGAGCAAAAAGTAATCGAAATAACTTCAAGGGGAATAGGAAGAGCCATACCTTAGGGCAGATAAGAAAGAGGTTAAGGATAATGAAAGAGAGAAGGAAAAGTAGAAGGGGAAAAGGTACCGCGGAAGTACAAAAGCGTCAGGCTCGCAGTGTTTATATGTGAATAAACAAAGCATGAAAAATAAAGTCAAGGGACCAGAGGCACTAATTTGAATGGAGGAACAGATTGTGGCCTTGATGGAAACTTGGCTTTTGGGGAAGACTGGGAACTAAGTATTCTTGGCTATTTTTTTTTAAAGATAGAAAAGGAAAAGAGGGAGGAGGGTGACCTTATTAATCAAGGACACAATTTCAACCATAGAAAGATTTTATTGATGGTGGTGCTCAAATGGAGTCTGTCTGGATTGAGTTAAGAAATAATGAGGCATCTGTTACCATATTGAAAATACATTATAGGCTACCAAATAATGGGAAAGGATGAGATTTGTAGGCAATTTATAGAGGGTTGCAATCGCAATAGGGAGAGGTTTGTACAATGCATTAGACTTTTTCCTTAAATCAGTGCATTGCATGTCCAACAAGGATGCGATGCCATATCTGATTCTTGGTAACAAAGCAGGACAAATAAACAGCCGAAGGGTAGGAGAGTAGGGATAAAGGGAAGGTACTCCCACAGTGCTGTTAGGGAAGGAGTTCCAGGATTTTGATCCAGCGACGATGAAGGAACGACGATATATTTCCAAGTCAGCACGGTGTGTAACTTGGAGGGGAACTTGGAGGTGGTGGTGTTCCCATGCGCCTGCTTGACTTGTCCTTGGAGGTCGCGGGTTTGGGAGGTGCTGTCGAAGAAGCCTTGGCAAATTGCTGCAGTGCATCTTGTAGATGGTACGCACTACAGACATGGTGTGCCGGTGGTGGAGGGAGTGAATGTTTAAGGTAGTGGATTGGGTGCCAATCAAGCGAGCTGCTTTGTCCTGGATGGTGTCGAGTTTCTTGAGTGTTGTTGGAGCTGTACTCATCCAGGCAAGTGGAGAGTATTCCATCACACTCCTTACTTGTGCCTTGTAGATGGTGGAAAGCCTTTGGGGAGTCAGGAGGTGAGCACTCACTGCAGAATACCCAGCCTCTGACCTGCTCTTGTTGCCACAGTATTTTTGTGGCTAGTCCAGTTAAGTTTCTGGTCAATGGTGACCCCCAGGATGTTGATGATGGGGAATTCGACGACGGTAATGCTGTTGAATGTCAAGGGACGATGGCTAGACTCTCTCTTGTTGGAGCTAGTCATTGCCTGGCACTTCTGTGGTGCGAATGTTACTTGCCACTTATCAGCCCAAGCCTGAACGTTGTCCAGATCTTGTTGCATGCAGGCACGGACTGCTTCATTATCTGAGGAGTTGTGAATGGCACTGAACACTGTGCAATCATCAGCGAACATCCCCATTTCTGACATGATAGCAAAATACTGCGGATGCTGGAAATCCGAAATAACAACAGAAAACGCTGGAAAAACTCAGCAGGCCAGGCAGCATCCGTGGAGAGAGAAAGAGAGTTAACGTTTCAGGTCGATGACCTTTCATCAGAACTGGGAAGAGCCGGAAATCAAATAGATTTAAGGCCAGGGTAAAGCTGGGAAAAGGGGGAGGGGATAAAGGAACAAAGGTGGAGATGAAGAGACATTAAGAGATATGCAAGGCTAGAGGTGGTGTTAATGTGACAGATTAAGGCTGAATGAAGTGTGAAATCCACTGGCAGAATGAAGGACAGCTGCCAGCTTCTAGGAGGAAAAAAAAAGGTGGGGGGGGACAAATAAAAGGGTGGATAAAATAAAATATAAATGTGATTGGAGCTGAGGTTATGATCTAAAATTGTTGAACTCGATATTGAGTCCAGAGGGCTGTAGCGTACCAGTGGATTTCACACTTCATTCAGCCTTAATCTGTCACATTAACACCACCTCTAGCCTTGCATATCTCTTAATGTCTCTTCATCTCCACCTTTGTTCCTTTATCCCCTCCCCCTTTTCCCAGCTTTACCCTGGCCTTAAATCTATTTGATTTCCGGCTCTTCCCAGTTCTGATGAAAGGTCATCGACCTGAAACGTTAACTCTCTTTCTCTCTCCACGGATGCTGCCTGGCCTGCTGAGTTTTTCCAGCGTTTTCTGTTGTTATTCCCATTTCTGACATTATGTTGGAGGGAAGCTCATTGATGAAGCAGCTGAAGATGGTTGGGCCTAGGACACCGCCCTGAGGAACTCCTGCAGCGATGTCCTGGGGCTGTGATGATTGGCCGCCAACAACCACAACCATCTTCCTTTGTGCTAGGTATGACTGCAGAGCTTTGATCTGATCCGTTGATTGTGGGTTCCCTTTACTCTGTCTATAGTATGTTGATTTTGCTGTTTGGCATGCATGTAGTCCTGTGTTGCAGCTTCCCCAGGTTGGCACCTCATTTTTAGGTATGCCTGGTGCTGTTCCTGGCATGCTCTTCTACACTCCTCATTGAACCAGGGTTGGTCCCCTGGATTGATGGTAATGGTAGAGTGAGGGATATGCCTGGCCATGAGGTTACCCATTGTGATGGAGTACAATTCTGCCCACAGCGCCTCATGGATGCCCAGTTTTGAGCTGCTAGATCTGATCTGAATCTATCCCATTTAGCACGGTGGTAGTGCCACACAACACAATAGAGAGTGACCTGTGTGAAGGCGGGTCTTTGTCTCCACAAGGACTGTGCGGTGGTCACTACTACCAATGCTGTCATGGACAGATGCATCTGCGACAGGTGGATTTGATTGGTGAGGTCAAGTAGGTTTTTCCCCTCGTGTTGGTTCTCTCACCACCTGCCGCAGGCCCAGTCTGGCAGCTACGTCCTTCAGGATTCAGCCAGCTCAGTCAGTAGTGGTGCCACTGAGCCACTCTTGGTGATGGACATTGAAGTCCCCCACCCAGAGTACATTCTGTGCCCTTGCTACCCTCAGTACTTCTTCCAAGTGGTGTTCAACATGGAGGAGTACTGATTCATCACCTGAGGGAGGGCGGTAGATGGTAATCAGCAGGAGGTTTCCTTGCCTATGCTTGACCTGAAACCATGACACTTCATGGAGTCCAGAGTCAAAGTTGAGGACTCCCAGGGCTACGCCCTCCTGACTGTATGCCACTGTACCACCACCTCTGGTGGGTCTGTCCTGCTGGTGGGACAGGACATACCCAGGGATGGTGATGAAGATGGAGGAGTCTGGAACCCATTGGCTGAAAGGTATGATTCTGTGAGTATAACAATGTCAGGCTGTTGCTTGACTAGTCTGTGTAATAGCTCTCCTAATTTTGGCCAAGTCTCCAGATGTTAGCGAGGAGGACGTTGCAGGGGCAACTGGGCTGGGTGTGTTTTGTCGTGTCCGAAGCCGGTGCCAAGGTCGATGGCGGGTGGTCCATCCTGTTTTATTCTTATAGTCTTTTGTAGTGGTTTGTTACAACTGAGAGGCTTGCTAGGCCATTTCAGAGGGCAGTTAAGAGTCAACCACATTACTGTGGGTCTGGAGTCACATATAGGCCAGACCAGGTAAGGACAGCAGATTTCCTTCCCTAGAGGACATTAGTGAAGCAGATGGGTTTTTACAACAATCCGATAGTTTCATGGTCACCATTACTGATAATAGCTTTCTATTCCAAATGTATTTAATTAACTGAATTTAAATTCCCCAGTTGCCATGGTGGGATTTGAACTCACGTCTCTGGATCATTAGTCCAGTAGCATAACCACTATGTTCCTGTTCCCAGTGAAATTCCAATATGTAGATGGAAAAAGGAAGTTACAAAGTGACAGAGAGACAGGGTGGGAAAAACTATGGCAGGTGGAGTTCAATAGTGCAGGCGTGAGTGTACTCTTTTGATAGGTACCAAATCAAATATCTGTAAATCAGTAAAAATTTAAATAAAACTTAAATTAAATTAAAATTTGGTAGTCCGGGGTGACGATGCACTCCAGTCCCCGCGGCGCCCACCGGTCGCGGAAAAACTCAAGCGTGCCGGCGGACACCGCGTGCTCCATCTCCAGGGCCACCCGGGCGCGAACATGGCCGTGGAAGAGAGTCAGGCAATCGGGCCGAACGACCCCCTCGACCGCCCGCTGCCTGGACCAATTAATGGCCTTCTTGGCCAGGCCCAGGAGCAGTCCCACGAGGATATCCTCCGACCTGCCCGCTCCCCTCCGCACCGGGTGACCGTAGATCAGGAGCGTGGGGCTGAAGTGCAACCAGAAATTGAGGAGCAGCCCCTTCAAATAATGAAAGAGGAGCTGCAACCTCTCTCACTCCGTATAAATGTGAAACACGGACTCCTCCAGGCCGCAGAAATGACAAGCAGCCTGGGAGTCCGTGAACCTATTTAACATCCTATTGCACGGGACTGCTCCGTGCAACACCCTCAGGCGTGAGTGCAAGGTTATCCACTTAGGGTCTGAGAACGGCAAAGTGGAGTATTTTCTCAATGATAATAGGAGCTGTGGCAGAGCAAAGGAATTTAGATGTCCAGGTACACAAATCACTCAAAGCTAGCACACAAATACAAAAAGTAATCAAAAAGGCAAATGGAATGTTGGCCTTTATCTCAAGAGGAAATGATGTGTCAGGTGTTCAGAGCCTTGGTCAGATCCCAACTGGAGTACTGCAGGTACCGCACCACACCTCAGGAAAGGTATGTTGGCACTGGAGGGGGAATTCACCATAAATATACCAGGGTCTAAAGGTTTAAATCATGAGGACAGGTTACATAAACTTGATTTGTATTCCCTTGAATTTAGTAGGTTGATCTAATCAAGGTGTTTGAAATCATAAAGGGATTTGATAGGGTATTTCCTGTGGTGAGGAATCCAGAACAAAGGGCACAATCTTGAAATTAGAGTTAGGCCAGTTAGTAGTGAAATCAGGAAGCATTTTTTTCCACACAAAGGGTAGTGGAAATCTGGAACTCTCTCCCCCAAAATCATAGAATGATACAGCACAGTAGGAGGCCATTTGGCCCATCGTGCCTGTGCCAGCTCTCTGAAAGAACTATCCATATAGTCCAATTCCCCTGCTTTTTCCCCATAGCCCTGTAAATTTTCCCCTTCAAGTATTTATCCAATTCCCTTTTGAAAGTTATTAAATCTGCTTCCACCACCCTTTCAGGCAGTGTATTCCAGATCATAACTTGCTGCGTAAAAAAGTTCTCCTCATCTCGCCTCCGAAGGCGCTATATAAATACAAGTTGTTGTTGTTGATTTTTTTGCCAATTACCTTAAATCTGTGTCCTCTGGTTACCGCTCCTTCTGACACTGGAAACAGTTTCTCCTTATTTACTCTATCAAAACCTTTCACAATTTTGAACTCTTAACCTTCTCTGCTCGAAGAACCACCACAGTTTCTCCACATAACTGAAGTCCCTCATCACTGGTAGCATTCTGGTAAATCTCCTCTGCACCCTCTCTAAGGTCTTGACATCATTTTTAAAGTGTAGTGCCCAGAATTGGACACAATACTCCAGCTGGGGCCTAACTAGTGATATATAAAGGTTTAGCATAACTTCCTTGCTTTAGGACTCTATGCCTCTGTTAATTAAGCCAAGGATCCCATATGCCTTTTGAACAGCCTTCTCAACTTGTGATGCCATCTTTGAAGATTTGTGTATGAGCACCCCCAGGTCTCTGTATCTGCACCTCCTTTAAAATTGTACCATTTAGTTTATATTGCCTCTCCTCATTCTTCCCATCAAAATGCATCACTTCACACTTCTCTGCGTTAAATTGTATCTGCCATGTTTCTGCCCATTTCACCAGTCTGTGGACATCCTCCTGAAGTCTGTTACTATCCTCCTCACTGTTTACTACATTTCAGAGTTTCGTGTCATCTACAAACTTTGAAATTATGCCCTGTATACCAAAGTCCAGGTCATTAATACAGATTAAAAAGAGCACTGGTCACAATACCAACCCCTGGGGGACACCACTGTATACTTCACTCCAGTCTGTAAAACAACCGTTCTCCACTACTCTCTGCTTTCTGTCTCTTAGCTAATTTCATATCCACACTGGGACTTCCCCTTTAATCCCATGGGCTTCAATTCTGCTAACAAGTCTATTATGTGGTACTTTATCAAACACCTTTTGACAGTCCATATAGATATCAAACACCTTTTGACAGTCCATATAGACATCAACCACACTACGCTCATCAAAGAACTCAATCAAGTTAGTCAAACACAATTTCCCTTTAACAAATTCGTCCTGACTTTCATTTATTAACCCATATTTTTCCAAGTGACAATTAATTTTGTCTCAGATTATGGTCTCTAAAAGTTTCCCCACCACTGAGGTTAGGCAGACTGATCTGTAGTTGCTACATTTATCCCTCTCCCTTTTTTTTTTGAACAGGGGTGTAATATTTGTAGTCCCCCAGTCCTCTGGTACCGCTCCCATATCCAAGGAGGATTGGAAAATTGTGGCCAGAGCCTCCACTATCTCCACCCTTAGTTCCCTCAGCCACCTAGGATGCAACTCATCCGGACCAGGTGACTTTGAGTGCGGCCAACCAGTACCTCCTCTTCATCTATTTTTATCCTATCCAATTTCTCTACCACCTCCTCCTTTACTGTGACCGATGCAGCAGCATCTTCTTTAGTGAAGACAGATGCAAAGTACTCATTTAGCCATGCACTCTGCCTCACAAGAAGCGCTCCTTTTTGGTCCCTAATCAGCTGTGGATGCTGGGTCAATTGAAATTTTCAAGACTGCGACCGATAGATATTTTTTAGGCAAGGGTATCAAGGGATATGGATCAATGGTGGGTAAATGGGATTGAGGTACAGGTCAGCTATGATCTAATATAATGGCCTACTCCTGTTCCTATATAAGGAGTAACAATGTGGAAATAAAAACAGTTAGCAGGCCTCCATCAACCAGGCTACTGAAGGGGGAAATTAGTCAGGTTTCCCATTCCTTCACTGGAAGTGTGCAAGAGGACAGGGTGGGGCTTGGGTGCGATGTCCCTTAGGCTTAAATATTCCACCAACACTCGACGTCAAGCCTCACATATGAATACTTAGCACAGGTGGAGCTGTTGCCCAGCAAGTAATAAATGCTGCAGGAGAGTTCAGGAGGGGAGAAAATTGACAAGAGGAAAACAAGGCTTCAAAAATATAAAAACAGGGCAGTCCTGTTAACCCTTAATCTAACTGCCTGAGGGGAAGAGGAAGGTGGATAACAAAAGGAAGTAATCCAAGTACGTGGACATCTCCAACTAATTAATCTTCCATATAAAAAGAGTTCTTGTTATATTGTTTTAGTTCATACGTTCGACTTCATTCACTATCAGATAGGAAAGACTCAGTATGTCAGTTTACACTGCTTATTAGGACCAAGTCAACACATTAGATCTCCATGTTTTTTTTTAAACATAAACCCTTACTGGGAAGGGGATGAGAGGAAGGTAAACTCTGAAATCGTGATCATCCATACTGACAGGTCATCAAATGGCAGTTACCAAAAGCAAGATCATAGCAGAAAGATTTACTTTCAACAGTACAGTATGTACAGTGTCCACTTTGTACACAATTTACAAGTTAGTTACAAAATGTAGCTTCGGTTCCTGAACTTGTTAGCTTAGCAATGCAGTTTCTGTAGCAGAAATGGAGCAGCAATATTAACATTTAAACAGTGACAGAAATGATAATGATGTAATCATTAAGTGGGTTCTTACTGAACAGGGCACGTCCCATTGAACTGAACGTGACACAAGCATGAGCGTGAAGGAACACCTCAGGTGTGTGTAGGTCTAAAAATAAAAACACCAAGTGGATAAATGCTCATGAAGATATATAGCTTATTGTCCTGGAGTCTTCAGGTATTAAAGATTAATCTCCAGGACACTGCTATGAGCAACCAGGGAGAAAAATCATAGGGGCATTAAAAAGTGATTTTTTTTTTCCTTGAACACTTTATTAGTTATAAAAATATTAGATGGAGAAAAAAAGGCTGTTTGACGGTCAAGAATCATCCAATTGGGTGAGGAAGAATCTGTTCGGGTTCCAATTGGTGGGGGATGTGGGTGCGCCGCGAGGATTGACATGTCGGGTGACCAATAGCGGGAGCGGGGCGTTTGCAGGTACGAGGTCATGTAATGAAACCTCCAGGAATACAGACTTGGCAACCATAATAGTTTTGGAATGGCCCACACAAGATGGAATTAGACCCTTGACCCTCGAGAAGCAGGCCTGCTGCTTACTCAACTACCTAAGTGATTAAAAAAGTCAACATATTAATCAGTTCTGTAAGCTTATTTACAACTGACGTATGCTCAAACGGACACTTGGCTGGTCACTGAAGAAATTGCCCAAGTACAAACCACAGAAAGCTCTTCTCTGCAGCTCCCTCACCAGCCTGTACTATCACCGTGGACTGCTACAAAGAGGGCAAAACAGCAGGCAAACAAAAAGTAGGCGTTACAAAGACCATGGACTATGGGCAAGGAGCACCCCAAAGACATGACTGCTAATGCCTCCACTGGTCCTTCCTCTCCATGCCATGGATTTTACATGAGCTGCTGTCAGGCAAAGTTTAACTCCCTCTCCCAGAAACAATGTACACAAAAGAACATGCAATTAATTTTTTAGTTTATACTTTGTGCGCCAGCAAGTACCAACAGGAAACCAAGCTGTATGAAAACCAGAGTGCAGGAGGCCAGAGACAGTGGGGGCATCAGAGGTCACTGTGAGTGAGGCCAGAAATAGTGGGGGAATCAGAGGCTACCGTGCATAACGCCAGAGACAGTGGGGGTTCAGAGGTCACTGTGTGTGTGTGGGGGGGGGGGGGGGGGGGGGGGGGCGCCCAAAGACAGTGGGGGAATCAGAGGTCACTGTGCCGGGGGGGGGGGGGGAATCAGAGGTCACTGTGCGGGCGGGGGGGCAGGGACAGTGGTGGATCAGAGGTCACTGTGCGGGCGGGGGGGCAGGGACAGTGGTGGATCAGAGGTCACTGTGCGGGCGGGGGGGCAGGGACAGTGGTGGATCAGAGGTCACTGTGCGGGCGGGGGCAGCGACAGTGGTGGATCAGAGGTCACTGTGCGGGGGGGGGGCAGCTACAGTGGGGGATCAGAGGTCACTTGGTTCATCACACGGTAGAAATGGGGTGGTTTCATTAAGCAGAGCAACAACCTATTCATTTCATACAAATACAATACTGGGTTTTAATCATGCAGTCTAAACAATTCTTACCCTTAGCTGACCAAACTACATAAAGTACCAAAACAGGAAGCGGGTGGGGAAGTGTTGGGAAAACAAAACAATTGACCCATGTAAACCAAAAACCAACATGTGTAAGTAGCTGTATGCCTGTAATACTAGGACTGCCACAAATAGTACTTTCAGTTGATCAGTTCTTTAGGGGGACTAGTGGATTATATGATCCATTAGTGTATTTTTAACTTGGCCACTGTGCAGGAGGCATGGGGTAGTTCCTTGAATCAACTTATGAAGAATTTGCTATTCATTTTCCTGTCAGCATTAATGAATAGAGTTTAGCTAGAAATTTCAGTCACGCAGACACGACACAGTGTACAGAACTGAAAACCGGCTGGTCTGCTCAGAAATAGGTTCAGTGCTTCCTAAGGGTACAAGAATTTCAAATTATATGTGCGGTGACTTTCATTAAACTGCAAGTGAGAGTAAACAGAATGCTGCTTCTCCCAGAAACAGCCTGAAGAATGGCTGTTACTGCAGACAAAATGCATGGATTGAGAGTCCTGTATCCTTAGCATTGAATAACACACTCCCAGCTACTGTTATGGGCCCAGTGAAAGCCAGAATAAGTTACAATCAGAGCTGTGCTTCTCTTGCAAAATCAAGCAAGCCCTGTCCCCAGTAATGATGGCAAAGGGCCTGGTTAAATTACCTGTCAGCACTACAGTTAGAACCTATGTTCAAACCTGAGTTCAATCCCACCAACCAGTCAGTTGCCAGGCAATTCTTTAGCTTCTGACAGAACTTACCAACTTAGCTGGAGGGCCCGCTCAACATTACCATGCAGACAATGAAACAGATTCAACGTGGCCAATCCATTCAAGAACTGCCCTACTAAGCTTCATGTATTTTTATTTTTTTTTAAAGAGAATTCTGTGCTGAAGATGAGGGAGGTTAGTGCTAAGAAATAGACCATTTTCCATTTGGAACATGTAGCGTCAGTATCAACCAGTCCCAGGTTAGGTACTGCACTGTTAGAAACAGAGTAAAGCTCCCTCTATTCTGCCCCAGTAATATGCCTCAGCCCCCGGTCTCAGAGAGGACCCCCTACTGCAGCAGTGTAGCATTTCTTTCAATTTCCCACACCACCCATTCTGCAGCATATTGAGCGACATTCACAATTTAGTGCCAAATTCAAGGCAGTTTTATGCTGCCTATGCCCAAACTCATATCATGTAGGATGCTTAGAGCAAGTGGACAGAGGAGTCAGTTTGGGCTGGATTTTTATCAAGCTTCCAGGAGTGAAGCCAGCGTCTAACCCACTGCAGCACCCAGTACCTCTGCCGAACTTAATTATCATTACTCTTCAACTTGTGGAAGTCAAGTCAAACACCCCACAAGCAGTGTGGAAATATATCAGCAGCAAACCATGAAAACTCGAAAAAAAAAAACGCACAAACCACTGAGCGAGTAATACTTCTGCTAAACAAAGACCTGGTTTACCAACCACAGCTTTATCGATTGTAGTCGTTTCAAGTCTGTGCTTGTGTTAGTTGTGAAACATTTTCATTCATACACGGTAAGTATGTAGGATCAGCATTAACAGCTGCACGGTGATTACCGCCAACAATGAAACAAATCCCCATTTTAGTTCATTTAAAAAAAAAATGCTTTTATAAATAAGTCTTGCTTTTGAATCTTGCCATTCATCGTTGCTGTGCCGGAGAATATGTGCAACCCGTGTTCGCTCCACTCTTGAAAGCAGAGTCCAGATGATTTGAAAGTCTGAAGATTTGTCCTAGTGCCTCTAAGAATAAAACTCCAGTCTCAAAGTTCTCCCACTGATTAAAGTTTCCACATCTCTGTTCAACTGATAGTCACAATTTCAGTTAAGAGCAACAGATAGAATATTCTGGAATGCTATCCAAGGCCTCCTATAACTAGCAGTGGTGGTAGGCTTCTTTCAGAATGTGCTCTCGAGCAGGCAGTGGCAGCCACAGCCCGTGGGGCACACTTCCTGGGTCCGGAACCACTCCATCATGTGACTGGTATGGCCGCCATGCCCACAGGTGAGACAGAAGTTGGCAGATCCCCGGACAGCAACATGGCAGATGGCACATTGGAAGGTGAAGCCTTTGCAAATAGCACACTGTGTCCCTCGTACCTCACTGCGGCAGTGACAGCAGTACACCCCAAACTCTGAAGGAGAAAGCAGAGAAAAATTAAACTGTAATTAAAACATTTAATACTGGGCAAAGAAGCCCATTACTGTTGAAATATTTCTGCCCTAAACTCAGTTTAAAGCTGCCTCCTCTTTCAGCAAATAGAACACATGAAACCTACACAATCAATCTCTGTAACCGTTTCTCTTCTGTAATTAACGTCTTTTGTCCATCACTCCCTGTATTAAGTAGCACCTCCTTACACCGACATGTTCTTGTGTGAGCTTTCTCCCAACACCTCCATCCTGAGCCCACAACACCGACGGTTTCCATGAGTGGACAAAGTTTCTACTAAACAGCAACTTACACCCTTATACAGTGTGCTGTGTGTGGGACAGCACGTGTCCGGGACTAACAATTGCCCTTAATTACAGAGTAATCCACAGGAAACTACAGGGGATCCCCACCACCTATTCAGTAAATACCACATGGCCAGGCTGTTACTTTCAGCCTACAACTAATAGATTTATTTACAAGAAAGATAATTATACAGAAGCAAAAAGACACAGCAAAAAGCTAAGTGTGCAATACTTGGCTTTTCAAAACAAAAGAGAAGGCCGAAACACCTTGTTATTTTTAGTAGCTTCCAATGGAGTCTCTAATGGACATTACATAGGGGATTAATCTCTCAGGAGCACCGTTAGCTCTCTGGTGGTTGAGGCACTTCTGTCCCTGATATTGACACAGGCTCATTTGGTGACTAAACAAATTCTTCTCAATTGTCAGGCAATTAATATATTAACTAATTCCCATGCTTAAGTGGATAAGATGTGAGCAGTGGTCTCCTGGCTATCTGATGATGCATTTGTTTTTGATTCCTCTTAGAACAAAACTCCCTTGATGGTCCAACATTTGGGAGAATTCACTTTCTTTATTCCTGCCCCCCACCCTCCATCCACATTCCTTGATGCCCTTACCGAACAAAAATCTGTCGATCTCAGTCTTGGAGATTTCAATTGACCCAGCATCCACAGCCTTTTGGAGGAGAGAATCCAGATTGCCACTGCTCTTTGTGTGGAAAAAAATCCTTGCTGATTGCACTCCTGAATGGCTGAGCTTGAATTTTAACATTGTGCCCCCTTGTTCTGGATTTCTCCACCAGAGGAAAAGCTTTTCTGGATCTATCCTATCAAACTCTTTCATCGACCTAGAATTTCCTTTGTGGGCGCAACTCGGAGATTAGACCCGAAAATGTGCCCATTCCACCGATGTCAAGTTATGCTCAAATTTCTTATTCCAATATGCCCGAACGTAAAAATGGCCGTAAATCAGCGTAAACATCGGGGCCCAAAGAAAGTGCTGAACTCACACCATATATTCCTTCTTTACGTATGAAAATTAAAGTTTCAACTGACTCAACCATCATTCATGTATCTTAGACACAAGGTGGTTAAGAACCTGTAATCGGGGAAGCTTTTTAATTTTTTTTAATGTGACTTGGCATAAAATGCATTAAAAGAAATAGAAAATACAGAGCAGATCTCTTAAGATAATTTTTTTTTTAAACTCAAAAAACTGCAATAAACCAACAGAATGACTGTTTTCTGCTGCACCTGAAAATCTGGTGTTAATTTTAAAGAGAGCCTCTGAGCAAGCGCAACTGCAGAAAACTTGTACAGGAGGCTCTGTAACTTGAGGACACGGCCAGTGTTATAGGTGGAGATGCGTTCGGGCGGAGGGATTGACAGACAATCGGATTTGGGCGTACTGTAATTACGTGCGTAACTCACCAACACCCCGTTAGGCCGCATATTTGATTTGCGCATGTCTCTAGGCACAAATACGCAGGAAATTCAAGGCCATCATTTTGAACACTTTAATTAGATCACCCCTCAACCTTCTAAACTCAAGGGAATACAAGCCAAATTTATACAACCTGTCCTCATACATTAACCCTATAAGCCCCAGTATCATTCTGGTGAATCTGTGCTGTACCTCCTCCAAGGCCAATATATCCTTCCTGAGGTGTGGTACCCAGAACTGAACGCTGTACTGCAGATGGGGTCTGACCAAGGCTCTGTACAACTGAAGCATAACTTCCGCTCTTTCGTATTCCAGCGTCCGTGAGATAAAGGCCAACATTCCATTATTTTTTGTACCGGTTTAGTGATTTGTATACCTGGACACCCAAATGCCTTCGCTCCTCTACAGTTCCTAATCTCTCGCCATTAAGAATTTGCCACATAGTCATTATGATTTAGAGAGCTGACCTTTTGTAGAATAACCCATTCAACTTCAACACATTTGAGCCATAACTAACAAACTCACTAGGGTACTGGCCACACAAGGTAAAATCAGATGGGTATTGAGTACGGAGGTATCACCAGTTTGAGTTTCTGGTCCCTCCACTGCACCAACCAGCATAAACCCAGACCAAAATGAGGTTACTGCTTTAAAATCTATACTTACCAATCCCCTTGTGAGGGTCTGGAGGACAGGAGACAAACTTTAACACCTCTGCACGCTTCTCTCGCAGACCCCAGCGGTACAGGATCTCCCCATAACACTTCTTAAAGTCATCATATTGCAGCATGTTGGCTGGGTCAAGTAGCCTGGAGATTGAGGGAAGGGAGGCTAAATCACAAATTCAGAAACTATGCAAACAATATTGGCTCAGCATGAGAAATACACAGGCAGATTTTCCTTTCAGTGAAGTGCTTTAGTTCAACTCCCTCAGTTTCTCCTCTTTCCCCAACTGAATCTCCCCAATTATTTGAGAGGATGAAAGACCTGCCTCAGGGGTCTCTGCAAATGACAACAGTTGGTGGATATTGCACGAGCACAGCCCAGGAACAAGGTTTCCCTCCCACTCTGTGCAGAAGCTCCTGGCCTTACTCAGTGCTTGCCCACAGTGATGACGTTGAGATCGGGACTTCGAGGTGTGGGGATCACAATGCATACCTATGTTCCACATCACTCTATGTTGCTGCACATTATTGCTACCCACAACCTAACACCTAAGTGGCATTCTCTTTGAGGCCACTGCCCCTTTCTATCATCAAGGTCATTAAACTGGGAAGATGATACAGTCAGCGCTAACTTTTGTTCTTTGAATTACACTACATCTAATAAGTAGCCGAGGACAGAGAAAGTCCAGAGAAAGCAGACAGATTGAAGCAGCGTGCACCACTGTGGCCTATTTTCATCTCTCCATTGAGTCTCCTACCAAAGAACTCCCAGCCCAGTACAAATGACCAGATTTAAATCATCCAGGCCTCTAATCTTTCTTCCCTCCCCACCCCAAAAAAAATCATAACACTAAGGGACGATTCAGCAAGTCTACCCAGCGAGTAGCTGAACCATAGAGACCAACGTGGAGCCAGATCGGATACCTGGGCTGTACTAACTGACTTCTGCCAGATGGGCAGTAGGAGTGCTACAATTGGCCTCAGCAGCCTTGGTGAAAGGGGAGGGAATATTTGGCTAAGGTCCCTGCATTTGATTGCTACCCAGGAACTCCTATTGCACCTGTATGGACAGCCCATGAGGGCAGGTTTGGGCTTTCCTGTGATGCCCTTCATAGTAAAATAGTTCACTGTCAAAACTCACACATAAACAATAGCCACTTGACGGGATACTGATTGACTCCTTACTGGGGACACGAGCATTAGCCAATGGGCTGGATTTTGTCTTGGGGTCGGGTTGGGGTCGTGTCATCCGCATTTCGTGTTGCGCCCCCCAACTCCAGATTAATGTGGATGAATGATGCAATTTTCACTTAATTGGGCAATTGAGTTGGAGCATGTGGGAACCCATGAACCAATTAGTGGTTTCAGTCTGAAAGTCGCCTCTGATGATGTCATCATTGCAGGTTAGAGACTGCCTGACCTGGTCTCAGAGACTGCCTGGCCTTTTGTGAGTGGACCTGCCTGGCTTTTGCTGTGAGTGGACCTGGATGCAAAATGAGCAGTAGCTGAGAGTGAGAGCGAGAGAATTTTTTTCCATCCAGGTCCTCTCACAGCAAGGCCAGGCAGTCTCTGAAGACATTCAATGCAGCAGCATCAGAGGCGACGTTCAGACCTAATACTACTACTACCTTCATCACATCTCCGTTGTAATAGTGGACCTGCAGCTGATAGTCAGCTATCCACTTGTGCTCCCGCCAGGTTTCACTGGAGTGTTTCACATCAGGCGTACTTCACGTTGGAAAAGGGTTAAACTAGCTAAAACATTTCAAAATGGCATTACAGAGCCAATTTAGGGCTCGTTAAGGGCTTTAATGGCCTCTCCCGCCTCTTGGAGGCAGGACGGAGTCGGGAACCCCGCGACCAATTTTGTCAAAATTGCGTGGAGGCGGGATGGAGTCGGGACCCCCGAATCTGCAACTTTAACCCCCCACACGCCTCCAAACCCGACTCCACAGGTCATTGAAAATCCAGCCCAATGTCTGCAAGAGGGAGGGAAGGCATTTTTTTTTTTAAAAACTAAAAGACTAAATCAAAGCTTAAATGATTGGCCGCCAGAGGTTTCTCGTAGTTGTTTTATACCATATAAAGATGGGTAAAGTGTGGGCGCTCACTTTTTGTTCTTTTCATGTTGCTCCTTCTCTCGTTCTTTTGGATCCATGTAGATCTGGTTTCCAGAACGATAGTCATCTGGTGACTCGCAGCACCAAGAGCTGAAGTGCTCTGATTCCCGGCCCGCTGAAAGTGTGTTAGCATATTTATTACACATTAGCTGGAGTCAGTGCAACAATCACCCACTGGGTGAGGCTTGAAAACCTTCAGCATCACTACCGACCCTAAACATGTCAACAGCATATAGAGAAACAGTAAGAGCTCAGGGCCATACTGCAGACATTCATGACATTGCTTCATCCTGTTTGAACATTCGGAGTGAAATAAACAGCAGCAGTATAGGATCAGTCAGTGACTTATTAGCTCAGTATTAATACTGAAAACTGGGCTGGGCTCGGTTACAGGCTGCAGCTCAAAATCAATGGGTTCAAATGATGATCACAAACCACGCGATTGTTATCATCTGAATACATGAAATGCTTCACAGCCTTGCAACCTACTCCAGAATTCAGTTCGCATAAACCTCAAAGACTGGGTTAATTTTGGAAAATTAATTTGCACGGCCAATTCTGGTGGTAATGAGCTGCTAAGTTGTTTTGGTGATTAGGAATGGCAACTCATGCAAGTCTGGAATGAGCCACTGTAATGGGCTGAAATTTAAAGGTTAAATATCCTCTGATTCATGTGGTGAAGTCCTCTGAAACATCACAGGAAGAGTCAGTGAGCGTCATTACTCCAGTGATTATTGCGAAATTACATCATTCTGTGCTATTCCATTTGGTGGCTACAGCAGCCCACAGTTACTGATATACAGACGGTATTAAAAAAGATTTGGTATCTGCATAAAGAACAGAGCGGGTTTTGAAGAGATTACATTGTGATGTACTGTAGGATAGAGCAGAGTGTTGTAGAGATTACGCTGTGATGTACTGTAGGACAGAGCAGGTTTTGTAGAGTTTTTTTTTATTCGTTTATGGGATCAGGGCATCGCTGGCAATGCCAGCATTTATTGCCCATCCCTAATTGCCCTTGAGAAGGTGGTGGTGAGCCGCCTTCTTGAACCACTGCAGTCCGTGTGGTGATGGTACTCCCACAGTGCTGTTAGGTAGGGACTTCCAGGATTTTGACCCAGCGACGATGAAGGATCGGCGATATACTTCTAAGTCAGGATGGTGTGTGACTTGGAGGGGAACTTGGAGGTGGTGGTGTTCCCATGCACCTGCTGCCCTTGTCCTTCTAGGTGGAAGAGGTCGCGGGTTTGGGAGGTGCTGCCGAAGAAGCCTTGGCGAGTTACTGCAGTGCATCTTGTAGATGGTACACACTGCAGCCACGGTACGCCGGTGGTGGAGGGAGTGAATGTTTAAGGTGGTGGATGGGGTGCCAATCAAGCGGGCTGCTTTGTCCTGGATGGTGTTGAGCTTCTTGAGTGTTGTTGGAGCTGCACTCATCCAGGCAAGTGGAGAGTATTCCATCACACTCCTTACTTGTGCCTTGTAGATAGTAGAAAGGCTTTGGGGAGTCAGGGGGTGAGACACTCGCTGCAGAATACCCAGCCTCTGATCTGCTCTTGTTGCCACAGTATTTATGTGGCTGGTCCAGTTAAGTTTCTGGTTAATGGTGACCCCCAGGATGTTGATAGTGGGGGATTTGGCAATGGTAATGCCATTGAATGTCAAGGGGAGGTGGTTAGACTCACGCTTGTTGGAGATAGTTATTACCTGGCACTTCTGTGGCGTGAATGTTACCTGCCATTTATCAGCCCAAGCCTGAACGTCGTCCAGGTCTTGTTGCATGCGGGCATGGACTGCTTCATTATCTGTGGAGTTGCGAATGGCGCTGAACACTGTGCAGTCATCAGCAAACATCCTCATTTCTGACCTTATGTTGGAGGGAAGGTCATTGATGAAGCAGCTGAAGATGGTTGGGCCTAGGACACTGCCCTGAGGAACTCCTGCAGCGATGTCCTGGGGCTGCAATGATTGACCTTCAACCACCACAACCACAAGGTGATGTACTGTAGGATAGAGCGGAGTGTTGTAGAGATTACACTGTGATGTACTGTAGGATAGAGGAGGGCGTGTAGAGATTACACTGTGATGCACTGCAGGATAGAGCGGAGTGTTTTAATTTGTTTTGCTGTTTTTTGCTAATACAGAAACCTCTCGCTAATGATTAAATCTCATTCCTACTGTCTCCTAGAATACCCTGTTCCATCCACTCCAACTACCCCCTCAAATCAGGACACCTTTACACCCAAGCTATCTGCTCATATTACTCCATTCTTCCAGGACTGCCTTACCTATGTTCCATCCAGTAGACCCGACGATAGTTTCAGATGTGCTTGAGTAGGACCCTGAAGAGGCATAGCCTGACTGTGAGAATAGAGAAGAAGCTTGAGCGTACTCTACAGAGCAGAGCTATGGAAACACTGATGTAATCAGTTTACAAATGTTAAGTGGATACGTGCTGATCAGAACTTGAACTCAGGCCACAGACAACATTCAAATAACATGAAACAATATTCAAACCACCTGCCCCTAACAGACAGAGAATTAACCCCTTCACTGCCACACAAAAAAGTTTGCGATTTAACCCTCCCCCCATCCCAAATAGAAATTTAACCCCGCCTGCACCCCAGACAGATTTAACCCCGCCCGCGCCCCAGACAGATTTAACCCCACCCGTGCCCCAGACACACTTAAGCCCACCCGCGCCCCAGACACACTTAAGCCCTCCCGCGCCCCAGACACACTTAAGCCCTCCCGCGCCCCAGACACACTTAAGCCCTCCCGCACCCCAGACACATTTAAGCCCTCCCGCGCCCCAGACACATTTAAGCCCTCCCGCGCCCCAAATAAACAGACTCAATCCCCCCCACCCCAAATAAACAGACTCAATCCCCCCCCACCCCAAATAAACAAACTCAATCCCCCCCCCACCCCAAACAAACAGACTTAACCCCCACCACCCCAAACAAACAGACTTAACCCCCACCACCCCAAATAAACAGACTTAACCCCCACCACCCCAAATAAACAGACTTAACCCCCACCACCCCTTGCCAACACGTGTGCGCCAATACATCCAAGTAACAGTGATTGGTGAACACACAATTGCTTAACGGGGGAAGCTTTAGCATTGCTGTCTCAAGATACCTGGAGTCCTGGACCCAGTAGTCTCAGGGGAACTGCTCAGTGTGGATGTGTCTGATGGCCGGAAGTACTTGCTTGGCCCAAAGCATCCACTGCCATCACCTATGAACAGCCAGGGTTATGTTCACAAAAAGGTCAGGCCCCAGGCAGGCTCAACACAAGCATCAGAGCATCAGCAACACTTCAGCATTCAAGGCAAGGACCAGTTGCACAACCACCCACCAGCATCTCGGTCTCTCCCTCAGTCCATTTGGTTGGCATGGGGATCTCATTAGGACTATTCTAACTCAACGTACTGTGGCTGGTAGAGAGCTGCCTGTAGCACTGGCTCCAACAGTACCTAATTATATCTATACAGTGCAATTAGGAGTAGAAGCATAATGTGGCACAGACCCCAGAATGTGCTAACAGTAAATATACACTTACATAGTGTAAAAAAGGAGTAGAGGTAGAAGTGCGCTGGTACAGTTGCTGTCCTATGCTGCCGTAGCAGTCCTGAGGCCTGGACTGAGCCTCAAACACACTGCATAGCATGGCTAGTGTCTGAACATCATGTATTGTGCTGTAATGAGTCAGGCTGTGGAGAAACACAGAACCAGTTAAGGATACATCAATAAAGCAGTCCAGGAGGTGGAACTGGGACCCCTCCTGTTCACTATCGTAACCACATTTAAAATGACTCCTATTCACAGGGCCTTGCTTTAAATCTGTGGTCACTGAATGTGGCCACTCTTAAAAACAACTGCCTCTGGATGGAGAGCCTTGCAATAGCACTGAATCCCATTCTGGGATGTGGAAAGAGGGAACTGTTCAACTCTGCAAAGCACAGCACCTTCAGGTCAATCATTGTGGAGATGCCCACATACCAGATTCTCCCACCAACAGAAAGCATGGAATTGGGAAGGCAGGAGATGTTCTTTTTTTATAAATTAAAATTAGCACAGCAATTCAGATCATGGTGAAATTCCAAACATTTAGCAAAACCACCAATTTCTGAGCTCCCGCAGATGTCCCTAGTTTCAACATCAGTGTTCCAGTCCTAACAAATATACCATGAAGGTGTCAGCTGTGGCTCAGTGGCAGCACGCTAGCTTCTGAATCAGAAGGTCAAGGGTTCAAGCTCCACTCCAGAGACTTGAGCACAAAATCTAAGGGAGTGCTACACTGTTGGAGGTGCCGTATTTCAGATGAGACATTAAACCAAGGTCCCTCTCAAGTGGACGTAAAAGATCCCATGGCACTATTTCGAAGAAGAGCAGGGGAGTTATCCCCGGTGTCCTGGCCAATATTTATCCCTCAACCAACCTCATTAAGAACAGATGATCCGGTCTTTATCACATTGCTGTATGTGGGACCTTGGCTGCCACGTTTCCTACATTACAATAGTGACTATACTTCAAAAGTACTGCATTGGCTGTAAAGCGCTTTAGGATGTCCTGAGGTCGTGAAAGGCACTACAGAAATGCAAGTCTTTCTTTCTATGAAGCAGGGTGAAAAAAGGCTTGCAGAAGCCTTCAGTACTGAGTGTTCATTAAAATTTAAGAAATTACAAGATGACAGTACACTTCATTCATAAAGTTCCTTAAAAATTAAGTTTTTGATTTTTCCTGCATTGAATATAGTTTCAAAGGGATTTCTCAGAGTCTTGCCGCTTAATGAGGGGTCGCACAGAGACAGGCTTCAGGTCACTTCAGACAAGCCAGGCCCCGAACTCCTGTCCAGTTTGCCACATCCCTTAATTACAAGTGTCTCCCAAATCAATCTTACAGCGACTCCAGGAGCTGCCGGCCAAATGGATGTCGTGCCCATGGTGTTTCTATGTCGGGGTCCGGATGGTGACTGAGGAAAGAGTCTGTGGCAACAGCAGCCAGAGACCACACCTAGAATACAAGGAAATGTATACTGAAATTAGTAAGTACCAAGGGATGGGAAACGTAGCATTACACATGGAGTTTCATCATACAGTTCGAACAGCATTAGTTAGTCCGGCTGCCAGTTACCTGATTGAACTGAATATAAAAATAGAACCACTTTCACATTTTATTCTATAAAATCAAGGATTCTAAGCTGCTAGTTGTTTGCAAATTATAGACCTCACTGTTGCTGTGCCTGTAGTTTAAATAATACATCCAGGAACCAAAGTGAAAAGCCAAGGTGCAGATTGCAGGACACCACAAAGATCGAGAAGATTAGATGGTACCAAGGTTGGGTTTTAAAACCCTAGGATGCAGGAAAAACTCAAGGAGGCAAGGAATTCTACAATTTGAAGTTCCAGGAAAGAATGGACAGAGTAGCAGATTGTCCAATGAATCTCAATTTCAACACAGTAAAGATAGAAGCAGAAGGAAGAGCTCATAAATGTCAGCCTTGGCTCAGTTGGAGCACTCTTGTTTTAGTCAGAAGGTCATGGATAACAACCCACTCTGGAGACTGGAGCACAAGATAGGCTGACACTCCAGTGCAGTACTAAGGGAGTGCTGCACTGTCAGAGATGCCATCTTTCGGATGAGATGTTAAACTGAGGTCCCGTCTGCCCTCTTAGGTGGATGTCAATGGTCCCATGGCACTATTCGAAGAAGAGCAGAGGAGTTCTCCTGGTGTTCTGGCCAACATTTATCCCTCACCAACACCACCAAAATAGATTACCTGTTCATTTATCTCATTGCTGTTTGTGGAACCTTGCTGTGGCTGCTGCGTTTGCCTACGTTACAAGAATGACTATACTTCAAAAACGTAAGTAATTTTCTGTGAAGTGATTTGGGAAAGCTGAGGATGTAAAAGGCACTATAATGAATGCAATTTCTTTCTTTCTCAAGGGATGGTCCATTTACATACTGATGGAGCACAAAGACAGGACAGTTGCATAACTACTACAGATTAAATTACTTCAATTGGGGGCTTGGTTGTTAGCACGTTGGCGCTTCAATGCACTCCATCAGAGTGGGTGACTGAACTGATCCCTGTGATTGTCACAGGAGCTCTTTGAGCACCGCCATGCTGCTGGGAGGTGCCAAGTGGAAGCCAAGTGCTTCACCTTTGGGAGTTAGACTCCCTTTGGGAGTGAGACAGCTTGCCAAATAATCATCCAATCATTTTTGATCAGTGTGAAAATTATATGTAAACTGGACTGTTTCACGTCCCCTGATTAGAAGGAAACCGCTAATGGAATGCAAATTCACCAATTTGGACTCCTTAAAGAAAAGAATTCTTGGCATCCCTTTGACTACGTGTAAAATAACAACCTATTATACAACACTAAAGGGTGGGGTGGGGGGGGGCAGTTTGCCACTTCAGGGTTGCAGGCATGTGCTGGGAGCACATATGAGAAAGTCGTGCACCCTCTGCCTGTGATTTACTACCCATTAAAATTAGTGGAAAGTACATTACAGGTTGAGTGTTCATAATTTCCTGGTATGTGCTTCCAGTGCTTGCCTGGGGCGCAGAAGTGGAAAATCTCCCCACAGTCCTTAGTTTGGAATATATGCATGTACTGGGTCAGTAAGAAATATCAAACAGCAGATAGAGCTGACTGTACAGCAATGCACAGTGTCCATAATAAAACAGGGGAACTGGAGGCAATAATACATTGCTAGGAACCAGATTTGGCAGGGATTACTGAGACATGGCTACAGAAAAATGATGACTGGGAATTAAACATTGCAGGGTATTAAATAATTAGAAAAGAGAGAGAGAAAAGGGGGAGGTGGAGTAGCTGTACTTATTAGAGATAACATAATGGCAGTAGAAAAAAGTGACACAGCCATCAGTAAGACAGAAATAGAATCCATGTGGATAGAGATAGAAGTAAATAAAGGATCAATCACACTAATAGGGGTAGTCTACAGACCACCTAATAGTGGAAGGGAGGTGGAGGAAGAAATATGCAAACAAATTGGGGAAATAAATAAAAAACATAAAATAATCATGGGGATTTCAACTACCCTGAAATGAATTGGGAAGAGGTGGTAGGTAAAGGGGTAAGGGAATGGAGTTCCTACAATGTGTACAGGACTTCTTTCTAATCCAGTATGTAAGAAGCCCAGCAAGGGAGGATTCGCTACTGGATCTAGTAATGAGGAATGAACCAGAGCAGATAAGAGAAGCAAAAGTAGGGGAACATCTAGGCAATAGTGACCATAATATATTGAGAAGCACATAAGCATGACAAAGACCAGGGAAATAGATTGGAGAAAAGCAGATTTTGAGGGGCTGAGAATAAAACTTGGGAAAATAAAATGGACAACAATATTGGCAAACAATGATGTAGAACAGCAATGGGAAATATTTAAAACGGTGTTCAACAGAGTCCAGGAAAAATATATTCCGGTAAAAAACAAGAACACACACTAATGAGACACCATGGATGAATAAAGACAAGGGAAAAATTGAGGGTAAGGAAAGAGGCATACACATGGACAGCAGGGGAGAGCGTGACAAGGGAGATTACTAGAGAAGTTTAAAAAAAAACAAATAGGAAGGCAAAGAGGAACTATGAAATTAAATTATCAAGGAACATAAAACAAAATAGTAAAATAGTCTACAGGCACGTAAATAACAAAACGAAAGCCGGGATGGGAATAGGGCCACTAAGGGACGGACAAGATAAAATCACAGGCAGGGATAGCAAAATGGCAGAAATATTAAATAATTATTTTGCTTCACTATTTACTAGGGAGGGGGGATTAGGTGGACATGACATCGGAAGACGAGATTAGAAATGATATAATCGCATTTAAAATAAAGAGAAATATTAACTAAACTAATCAAACTCAGAGGATAAAACCCCTGGTCCAGATGGATTGCATTTGCGCATTTTAAAAGAATATAGGGAAGAGATAGCAGAGGCATTATTATACATATTTAATAATTCATTAGAAAAAGGTGTAGTGCCAGAGGACTGGCGGATAGCTAACATTATACCTATATTTAAGAAGGGAAATAGAACATGTCCAGGGAACTTTAGACCAGTCAGCTTAACATCAGTGACAAGAAAAATAATAGAATCCCTACTAAAAGAGAAAATAGAAAAACATCTAAGAACCAAAAATATAATGACTACTCAGCATGGATTTCAAAAGGGAAAGTCTTGCTTGAATAACCTCGCTGAATTCTTTGAAGAGGCAACAGAGAGAGTAGACAAGGGTAATGCAATATATCTAGATTTCCAAAAGGCCTTTGATAAGGCACCACATAATAGATTAATGAATAAGGTCAGAGCATGCGGAATCAGGGGACAAGTAGCAGAATGGACAGCTAGCTAGCTGCAAGACAGAAAGCAGAGAGTAGGGGTAAAGGGTAGCTATTCAGAGTGGCAGAAGGGGGGAAGTGACATTCCACAAAGATCGGTGCTGGGACCACTGTTGTTCAAAATTTCTATTAACGATTCAGACTTTGGAATCAAAAACACAATTACTAAATTTGCGGACGACACCAAATTTTTTTTTGGGGGGGGGGGTATAGTCAATATTGAGGAGGATTGCAACGAATTACAAGACATTAATAAGCTTGCAGAATGGGCATGTAATTGGCAAATGAATCTCAACATAGATAAGTGTGAGGTATTACATTTTGGTAAGAAAAATAAGGAGGTCACATATTACTTGGAAAATAAGAATCTAAATGGGGTAGAGGAGCAAATGGATATGGGAGTATAAATACACAAATCACTAAAAGTAGCGATGCAGGTTAATAAGGCCATGAAAAAAGGCAAACCAAGCACTAGAGTTTAATTCTAGAGGGATAGAATTGAAAAATAGAGAAGTTATGCTAAACATGTATAGAACCTTGGTTAGACCACACATGTGTACAGTTCTGGTTGCCATATTATAAAAAGGCACTGGAGAGGGTACAATAAAGATTTACAAGGATGATACCAGAACTGTGAGGTTATACCCATCATGAAAGGATGAACAGGCTGGGTTTCTTTTCTTTTGAAAGAGAAGGCTGAGGGGTGACCTAATAGAGGTCTTCAAAATTATGAAAGGTTTTGATGGAGTAGACAGAGAGCGTTTCCACCTGTGGGGAAGAGCAAAACTAGAGGCCGTCAATATAAGATAGTAACCAAGAAATCAAATAGGGAATTCAGGAGAGTGGTGACAATGTGAAACTCACTACCACACCGAGTAGTTGAGGCGAACAGTGTAGATATAGAAACATAGAAGATAGGAGCAGGAGTAGGCCATTTGGCCCCTTGAGCCTGCTCCGCCATTCGATGAGATCATGGCTGATCATCCAAACTCAGTACCCTGTACCTGCCTTCTCCCCATATCCCTTGATACCTTTAGCTTTAAGAAATATATCTAACTCATTCTTGAATATATTTAATGACTTGGCCTCAACTACCTTCTGTGGTAGAGAATTCCACAGGTTCACCACTCTCTGGGTGAAGAAATTCTTCCTCATTTCTGTCCTAAATGGCTTACCCGTTATCCTTAGATTATGACCCCTGGTTCTGGACTCTCCGACCATCGGGAACATTCTTCCTGCATCTAGTTTGTCCAGACCTTTCAGAATTTTGTATGTTTCGATGAGATCCGCTCTCATTCTTCTATACTCCAGCGAGTATAAGCCCAATTGACCCAATCTCTCCTCATATGTCATTCCTGCCATCCCAGGTATCAGCCTTGTGAATCTTCGCTGAACTCCTTCCATGGCAAGAACATCCTTCCTCAGATAAGGCGACCAAAACTGCACACAGTACTCAAGGTGTGGTCTCACCAAGGCCCTGTACAACTGCAGCAGGACATCCCTGTTACTATACTCAAACCCTTTCGCTATGAAGGCCAACATACCATTTGCCTTCTTCACCGCCTGCTGCACCTGCATGCTTACTTTCAGCGACTGGTGCACAAGGACACCCAGGTCTCGTTGCACTTCCCCTTCTCCCAATCTATTGCCATTCAGATAATAGTCTGCCTTTCTGTTTTTGACACCAAAGTGGATAACCTCGCACTTATCCACGTTATATTGCATCTGCCACACTTCTGCCCACTCACCCAACCTGTCCAAATCATCCTGGAGTTTCTCGGTAGCCTCTTCGCAGCACACACTCCCACCCAGCTTTGTGTCATCTGCAAACTTGGAGATATTACATTTAGTTCCCTTATCTAGATCATTAATGTATATTGTGAATAGCTGGGGTCCAAGGACCGATCCCTGCGGTACCCCACTAGTCACTGCTTGCCACTCGGAAAAAGACCCATTAATTCCTACTCTCTGCTTTCTGTCCGCCAACCAGTTCTCTATCCAAGTCAATACCTTGCCCCCAATCCCATGTGCCTTAACTTTACACGCTAATCTCTTATGTGGGACCTTATCGAAAGCCTTTTGAAAGTCCAAATACACCACATCTACTGGTTCTCCCTTATCTATTTTCCCAGTTACATAGATGCATTTAAGGGGAAGCTAGATAAGCATATGAGGGAGAAGGGAATAGAGGGTTATGCTGATAGTTACATGAGGAAAGATGGGAGGAGGCTCGAGCGGAGCATAAACGCCGGCATGGACTGGCTGGGCCGAATGGCCTGTTTCTATGTAATTCTATGAGATGACTGAAACCTACCTAAAAGTCAAATACATCCAGAGGGCTCTAGCCCAATCTCGTAACCAGTGAAATAGGGCTGATCTTCAATCAGAAATCCCCCCCTCCCCATCAACTTCCTTCATACCTTTTTAGATAGAATAATTGAATAGGATCAGTACCTGTACAAGGTCTCTGCGTCCAACTGACAGAGCCGCTGCAGCATTCTTCTGACAAGTATCCTGGATGTCATTCACATTCAGTCTGCAGAGAAAGGTGAAAATTAGCGAAATTTCTGTCAGAGAAATAGAGCACAGTCCTCAGTGTTTCTGCATCTTATCTGCCTATGGCCCAAACTGTTGGGAACATAAAAACCTGCCGTCTCTTCTGAAAATCTTATAATTATTGCCATGGGGGTCAAAAGAAAGACTCTCCAGTGGCTGCTGTCATACCTGACACGAGTAAGATGGTTGTGGTTATCAGAAATCAATCATCACAGAGGACATCACTGTAAGAGATCCTCAGGGAAATGTCCTCAGCCCAACCATTTTCAGCTACTTCATCAATGACCAAGGTCAGGAGTGGAGTGATGATTCTACAGTGTTCAGCTCCATACGCAACTCCTCTGATAATGAAATAGCCCATGCCAGACTCTAGCAGGCTTGCATAATATCCAGGCTTAGGTTGACAAGTAGCAGGTAACATTCGCACTCAACCCACCTAATTGAGTTAGTGTGCAGGGGGCAGAATTGGGAGCAGTGGAGTATTCCTTCCTGGAGGCACTCTGGTGTCTTAACAATTCACGGATTGATATGGTGTTCACTAGCATTTGGTAGACCGACTCAGTCTTGCTGAGATCTGTTGACGCACTGAGGAATTGTATCTCTTCCCACTGTGAGAGAAACGCAGGTAAATAGCTTCTTCCAATCAGAGAAGCACTCATCTTCTCCCCTAGTTGTGAGCCAGAAGTGATAAAATCTTGATCTTCCTGTATCAAAAACTTGCTGGTCATTGTGGCCCTCCCTCTGCCACAACAATTCTCAAAGCAGAGCTGAAGGACTCCTGGTGGAGTCTGAATAAGATGCATCTTCAATTACTCCATGCAAAAGTTTTTAATACCTTCACTACACCTAGCCAAATTATGAACTCAATGCTTCTTATTTATTTCTTCAGATCTCAAAAGCTGAATTTAAATTTTGACAGCAATGCCAATAAAAACTCATTTTCTTCAAAGTTGCCTGGGTTTACAGTCTAACTCTTCCCTCCTTATATTCTCCAAGTTTTTGAAGCTAAAGTAGAATTTAAAAAACACCCTGGAAATAAAACACAGTTTTTAAATTGGCAAGAAAACAGATTTTAATGACCCTTGAACAGAGGCCAATCGAAGCAAGTGAGGTTTGCAATCGAAGCAAGGATAACAGTGGGTTAACTGCTCCTGATGACAGCTATCTGGTGACACCCCCCACCCCTATATGAATGGGAGTTGTTAGCTCTGGAAAAGATTAATATCCCCACTGAGGCAACATGCCAGAGTGCTGCCATCACCCATGAAATCACACACTAGTATGAGTCACTGAGGAGGAGAGAAAATTTGGCCATTGAAGGGAAATATGAGTGAGAAACACTGCTTCTCTCAGGAGGGAGAAATGCTCCATTTTAAAAATATACAATTTGAATTCTAAAACTGTTATTTAAATTCATTCTCAGGACATGGGCATCACGAGCAAGGCCAGCATTTATTGCCCGTCCCTATTTGCCCTTGAGAAGGTGGTGAGCCTAGAATTGTGTGTCAGTCATTCTTCCTGTGTTAAGAGTTATTGGGGGGAAAATTCAGTTGGTTGCGCCTCCCGTTAGCGCCTTAAGAGGGCGCTAATGTGGCGCAAAGCAACTCGCGCCCGGGCGCGGCGATGTTTGCGCCGCTCGTGAAATTAACTAGACATTTTGCGGCGGCGCTAAACACTACCGCCACGATCTCCTGCGCCGGCAGATCGTGACGTCAGTCAAGTGCGCAACGTCCCAGTAGCGCCCCGGAGCGGATATTGAGTGGCGCCCCCTGCCTTACCGCCTGCCGCTAGCAACGACAGGTTGAGGGGAGCGTTTTGCAGTCAGGAAGGGACTGGTGGAGCGCTATTTAAAGGCGAACGCTTCCTGCCTTTTTTTGTTGGTGACATTTTTGCACCACGCATTCTGAGAGAGAGACTTCTGGAAAGATTCAACGCTGTGTGAAGGAGTTTTGGGTACTGAGCAGCACTTTGCAGGTTCATTTTGATTTGCCCTTCCTTGCATCTATTTAGAAGAGACTGTGGGGGATGCACTCTGAGCTCTTTCCCTGGTTCTCTCCATTGTTCTTTCCAGCAGATTTGATGTACAGGTCTCTCCAGGCCGAGATTCAAGGCTACAATGAGCAGGATGTGGATGGAGAGCAAGATCAACCCTCCCCTTTAAGAACTGGCAGGGGCCATTGTGTCTGTGTTCCATTGCTGACTGTCATCACATGAGCTTCACCAGCGCTGAGGTAGCGCCTCGCTCCTCGGCCTTTGTGCCGTAAGACAGGTATGAAGCGCCTGATTTAGCGCTCCAATCACCTCCAGGGGCGATAAAAGCCAAGTTTGCAGTCGGAGGCGATAATTAGCACCAGGCGCTAATCTTTGCGCCCGGCCGATAATTGCGCCCCAAATGGGGCGATACTGAATTTTTCCCCCATTGAGTTGCACATCACCATTTATTGTTCAATGCAATGGCGACACTTACATGTACAATTCACCCAGTGACTTGTGCACTGGAAGGAGACAGGAGATGTCCTGGATGATGACTTTCCCTGCAGCTTTGATTGGTCGGTTGTTTGAGTCGGTCCCTTCTCGCTTTCCTTTCCATCGACGTGATTTCTGTGAACGGGAAAAGCTTTTTAGTTTCTGTTGCTGTCAGTTCTGTTGGGCAAGGGAAGTGTCTTTATCCTGGTGGAGCTAATTAAAGCAAAATTATCAGAAATTAAATCAAAATCATCAAAAATTAAAGAACTCTCTGGGCTTTGTGAGAGCAAAGATATTTTGCTGTAGTTTAGTTAAACTTATGTATTTTACTGAATTTTATTTTGGGAGTTCTTTAACAAGGTTTACATGGGGACGTTCCTACATCTGATCTAAATGAAATCATTACTGTGTTCTCAAAAGGTTTGCATAGAATTTGCAGTATCCATTCCAGGGCCCGCAGCTACAGACTGAACACTGGAGACTCCATGGACTAAATGGTCCATTATACCGTGCACCCTCCAGAATTATTAGGACAAATGCAGAAGTTGTCTATGCACCTGGGAGACC
Organism: Squalus acanthias; assembly: GCA_030390025.1. Classification (NCBI taxonomy): domain Eukaryota; kingdom Metazoa; phylum Chordata; class Chondrichthyes; order Squaliformes; family Squalidae; genus Squalus; species Squalus acanthias. The sequence continues at coordinate 59,888,935 of CM059430.1, read as the reverse complement.
CACAGTAGCTCACAGACTGTTTGCCAAACGGAAAGATTTTGTTGTTGACAGTGTTTGGGTAAAGTCCACGACAGTCCAAATTGGTCAATGGCAAACCAAAGGAGACTCATTTGATGGTCTTTTAATCACAAAACAGGACAACGAAAATCATTGCTGAAGCACAAAATCCAGTTAACAGCTTAACATTGGTACAGTGTTTGCAGTTATTTAAACCAGGTATGGAGTGATTAACCTCTCACCCAGTGATCCCAACCAATAGCATTCCAACTGAAATAACAGGCAAGTAATGGAAGATACTGCATAGAAAACGATCATGCGTGAAGCTTATTACACAAATTAAATCCCGATCTCCACAAGTGGAATAGACATGTAGGGCTTGTGTAGTGTTACCATTAAAAGCTAAGAACTTGCAGGTTACATGCGGAGTTTTGCTCCACTATGGTGGTTATACAATGTAAAGCAGTATGTATGGCCAGTCACTGTGATTCTTGTATCTTCAGTTGCTATTTGATCAGACTGTGTTTATCAGGAAGAGGATGCAGGATGACATGTGTGCGCGTACTGGTTATAAGGAAGAGGGTGAAGTGATGGAGTGTGCGCGCTGGTTATTAGGAAGAGGATGCAGGGTGAAGTGTGTCCGTGTACGAAAGACATTGTACATGACTGACTGTGGCACTTTATCCGTCCTCAACCTTCTGCAGCATCTGACACAGTTGATCATGTCATCCTCCTTCCAACGCCTCTCCTCAGACCTCTAGTACCCCAAAGGATCTATTCCTGCAACCCCTCCTCTTCCTCATCTACATGCTGCCCGAGGGTGATATAATGTCCAGTAATGAGGTGAGCTTCCACACATACGCCAGTGTCACGTAGCTCTCCCTTTCCACCACTTTCCTTGACTGCCTTTGCGCTTGCCCACATCTAGACTTGAATGAATCACAACTTCCTTCAGCTCAACATCAGGAAGAAGTCATTGCCTTTAACACTAGCCAAAAAACTCCACACCCTTCCCTCTTCCGCCTACTGTCTTAAGCTCAACCTGAATATTTGCAATCTTAAGTGTCGTGTTTGACCCCGAGCTTGTTTTCAGAGCCCATATCCTCGTTCCAACAAAGACCACTTACTTCCAGCTCTGTAACATTGCTTTCCTCCGCCCCTACCTCTGCTCTTTTGCTACTGAATCCCTAATGCATGCCTTTGTCACCTCCAGACTCAAATCAGTCTAACAATCCCCTTGTTGGCCTCCCTTCCTCTACAAACACATGCAAACACCCTGTCCCACATTGATTCCCAATCACCCATTACCCTGACCAACAGTGCTTTCTCATCCCCAGTGTCTCAAGTTTAAAATCTAAGTCTTGAAATCCCTCATGGCCTCACCCGATCCCATCTCCACAATCTTCTCCAATCCTGTATCATGGCCCCAAACTCTCTTGCTCCTTTGACGCTGGCCTCTTGTGCATCCCCTACCTTTCACCCTGCCACAGGTAGCAGAGCCTTTATCTGCCTAGGTGCTAGTCTCTGTACTTCCTCCATCTTTCCACCTCCCACTCCTCCTTATAAACCTTCGCAAGAACCAATCTCTTTACCAAGCCTTTGATTACCTTCCTAACCTCTCCTTCCTTGGCTTGTTTGCCATTTTCCTTATAGCGTTCTGTGAAGCTACTTGGGACATTCTTTATATTAAAAACACTATATAAATGCAGTTTATTGTGCTGGCTGTTAAGAAGAGGATGGAGTGTGTGCGTATGTGTGTGTTGGTTTTTAGGAAGATGATGCAGGGATGGAGTGTGTGTGCTGGTTATAAAGAAGAGGATGTAGGGATAATGTGTACGCTATTTACTAGGAAGAGGATGGAGGGATGGATTACGTGTGCTTAAGAGGAGGATGTGTACGTGTGCTGTTTTTTAGCAAGGAGATGCAGGGATTGTGTATGCACGAGTGCGTGGTTCTTAGAGGATTCAGGGATTATGTGCGTGTGTTGGTTGTTAAAAAGAGGACACATTGATGGAGTGTGTGCTGAATATTAGGATGAGGAATGCAGGGATGGAGTGTGCGTGTTGGTCATTGGAACAGAACTTTGGTGGAATTTAACTGGTTCTACTTTATTTAGGTCATGTTGCTATCGTATTTATGTAAATGTGTTGTGGATTAGTATAAAAGTTTCTTAACACAAGAAATCTAAAAGGAAAAAACTTGCATTTATATAGTATCTTTCACAACCTCAGGATGTCCTGAAGCATTTTACAGCCAATGAAGTACTTTTGAAGTGTTGTCACTGTTGTACTGCAGGGAAATGCAAGGTCCCACAAACAGCAATGCGATAATGACCAGATAATCTGGGGTTTTTTTTTTAAATGATGTTCGTTGAGGGATAAATATTGGCCAGGACTCCCCTGCTCTTCACCGAATAGTGCCATGGGTTCTTTCACATCCACCGGAGGGGGCAGATGGGACCTCAGTTTAACATATCATCCGAAAGACGGCACCTCTGACAACGCAGCACTCCCTCAGCACTACAATGAAGTGCCAGACTAGATTATGTGCTCAGGTGTCTGGAGTGAACACCACCACCACACACACACAACCTCTGCATCAGAGGCGAGAGTGCTACTAAAGAAAAGGCCCATTCAGACCACTGAAGCTCATCTATCTCACATCCTAACTCTCCTATCTTAACTAGATTCTGAACAACCCCAATGATTTTGCATCTATTACCCTTCCAGCAGATTAGCCCAAACTATTTAGCAATCTTTCAGTAAAATTCTTCCCAATATCAATTTTTAATTTTACTTTTCGCTCATTTCCATTTATATTATATTGCCTGCTTCCAGTTTAGGCAAACAGGACATCTATATTTAAGGTAGTTCAGTAATTTGGAGAGTTCCTTCCTTAACCACTTTCTTTCTAGATTGTAAAGCTTAATATCCCCTGATCTATCCTCATGCCTCACCCTACTATACTTCAGATCAGTAATGCTGCTCTTCTCTGTACCCTTTCCAATCCGTATATATTCTTTTCATGCTCAGGTGACAAGACATGTACACAGTACTCGAGGTGTGCACTGACCATTGCAATCTAAAGCCTCAGCATGACTTCTGGAGACTTACCTCATTGTTCTAATCATATATCCCAGCATTCTATTACAGGAAACTCTTTATTAACCGGCACCGACGGGACCGGCGTGGTGCCGGTTAATCAAAAAGTCCGGATAACGGAGAGTTATATCTCCCAACGTACGAGAGCCCCATACACATTGACATGCGCCTGCATTCGGAGCTCCGTCTCCCCGGGGACCGCCAGCTGACCATCTGTCGTGTCCGCTGCCTACCCGGGCTGCACATTCCCCTCCCAATCTACACGCTCCGATACAAGGCAAACGCCTCGGGGTTTTTTTTAAAGTTAATTTTAAACGAGAGATGAAGGAAAACCCCGGTTACCTACTCAAGAATTTTGCCGGTTAAGAGAGATTTCCGGATATTTGGGTGCCGGTTAATAAAGAGTTTCCTGTATTACCTTTTCCCCCCACAGTGTCTGGATATTGGAAGTGATGTGCATGCTATTACTCCCCAGCATCTTTCTAAGGTGTCCTATATTAATTTAAATAGTGAGGGAATCGCCACGATTGCAACGACAGCTTGCTGACGGTGGGAGTGACTGCGCAGCTGCATTACTTTAAAAAATCTGGCAGCTTGTGAGAAAGTAGCATTGGTCAGGGAGTTATCTCACGTGCGTGGAATAAGTTCTGTGTATGGATAACAACAAAATGTGCATCACATCTTGTTCCGGGCTGCACTGTATGAAAAGTTTATGTAAACATTACTATCAGCCCAAGTCAATTCATGGCAACTTTATTTCATGTGGCCTGGCCAAATGGATAGTACCTGCGAGAACAAACCATAATCTTTACAAACCAATTCAAAGAACTCTAGAGACTGCCAATGTGGAGAGAAAAGCTAGCCACTACCTACAGAGGTGTGAAGATTAACAGGATTCCTGCAAAGTGTTAACATAGATTTGGCAAAGTTACCAGTCGGGGTGTAAAGCCCTTTTCAGGTCTGGAACTCCAGCAAGTTGTACTGATCTGTCAAAGGCTCCCACCCTACCACATTGGTTCTACATGCAGCAGAGATAACATACCACCACCAGCACATTAATTAGACTGCCCGACTTACAAAGGCGTCCAAGCAGCGTCCACTAGGAACACAAATTGACATCTAGACAGCCCTTGCCAGATGTGACTGCACACTCAACACAGGTATCCAGCGGACAACCTGAATCAAACACAGGAACTAACGGGGTGGACTGGAGTAGAAAGTGCATCAAGTTCTTTATACTGCATTAAGAAGTTTCAGCTAGTCTCAGCAGGGCCTTGCGCTCTCAGTGAAGCAAAGTTTTAACAATATTAATGGAACATGGAACACACCTGGATGAACTTTCCATGATGCACACACATGCACAGGGGCCCCATTGATCTGACAAGCACAAAGAGGGCCTTTTGTCACCAGTTGTCACTGCAGTGACAGTGATCATGGCAGGTTCTGCATGTAGACCAATGGCTTGCACTTTAGTTACTGTTTAAGTTCCATTGGAATACATGTGTGAGGCTCACAAGAGTGTCCACACACAGAAGCGTAGCGAATGAAGGGATGCCTCTGAAGCCAAACTCATCTCCTAACTGAGGTACATGAAGTAACCTGATCACCTGGAGTAACAGCACAGAAATGCTCCTGTAATCTGTGAATGGAACAGCACATTCTTAGAAAGCTGCACAAATGCTAAAAGCCCAGCTCCCATTCAGTAGCATGCACATCGTTAGTAACCATCTAGTGAAGTTAAAATTACGCAAAAAAATTAGTGTGGACAGCAGGGACTGCTTTGAACTGCCCAAGAAACATGGGATGGCCAGCTGCACCTCATCTTGGACTGATCAGGACAACAGATACTGATTCAGAGACTAGGAATTTCCGACTGTACTGAATTAGGTGATCTTATCTTGGGTAGAAGCTGAGCCGTTACAATTGTCCTCAGCGACCCCTGGGCTAGGGAAGGGAAAGCAAGAAACAAAATCTCAGCCAGGGTTCCTGCCCGAAGGCCAGTGACTCCGCTGGCAAGTAACTCGCAATTGTGGATGTCAGGCAAGGACAGGAGTGGGCCCAGCTGTGGTGCCCCTTAGGACAGAATAGTCCACTGACATTCGCTGTCTGGGTTCATTCTTGAGGAAGGGGCCTCTATGACACCATGGAGACTTGCTCACGCTCTTGGTCCTGCACCACCTGCGCCCCCCAGCATGGGTCAGCGACTTTAAAAGATTGAACAAAAAAAGTCAACCGAAGTCCATTTGTTAACAGAGTTGACTGATGGTGAAGGGATCGTCACTGATACAGGGCGTCTGGCCATCCCAGAGACACAAGGGCACAAATGCAGGATGGTAATGTGCACAGTACCGGGAACTCATTAATGGCTTGAATGGACCAGCGTCGCCGGGTGGAGAGAGGAGACATCTGCAAGTATGAACACCACCAAAAAAAGGAGAAACACCAAGAAAACAAAAAGAAATTAAATCACAACAGAAAAAAAACACACAGAAAGATCCAAAATAAAATAAAATGCACAGAAAAGATAAACTTCATTCACAGACACGAAGTGAGAAACTGGCTGAAGAGCTATATATTTCAGCTTCTATTCTACATGGTCAGGACCCAAGCTGTACATAATTACAGATAAAAACCCTATACAATCAAGGAGACAGGTTCGTCAGTCAATTATTACTTTATAATTTGAATCACCTCTCTCATCACCAAGTAGATGCAACTACCTTCCATCCACCACTAAAATATTCCCAGAAAGAGATGGATGAGATTTCTGGAACGTTGTGTGAAATGCATTAACCAGCAACATACATGCCAAATATTTAAGCCCCACACCCCGCCCCTCCCTCCCTCGCCCTCACACCCCGCCCGACTCTCCCGCCCCTCCCTCCTCCGCCCCCACACCCCGCCCGACTCCCGCCCCACCCCTCCTCCGCCCCACACCCCACACCCCGTCCCTCCCTCCCCCGCCTCACACCTCCCTCCCCCACACCACATCTCCATCACTCGCCTCACACACACTGCTGCGCCTCATATTTTAATTAGTGCTGGATGTTCTTTATAAACCCCTTAAAAACACACAAGTCACTTCATAGAATGGTTACAGCACAGGAGGCCATTCAGCCCATCGAGCCCTTGCCGGCTCTCTGCAAGAGCAGAGTAATCTACAAGCTTCTGTCTCCACAATTCGCTCATCTCACAGCAGCATCCTGAAGTCTCAGAACTGCTCAGGACATTTAAAATTAGAGCCAATCATCTTCACATTTCCACCTCTGGTATAAAAATGCAGTACAGAGAGGGCAGCTCATGACTCAACACAAAAACCAGCTCATTGGTCACTTCTGTATTTTCAAACTCAGCACTCCTCACTCGTGGGAAAACCTCAGCATTCTGCAGTTCCTCAATGCTATACTGCAGCCACGGTCAGTACGGCATCCCCGGCATACACGCTGTCACATTCCAAAAATAACTTTCTCAGCTGCTCATCAAAGCCAGATTTGTAAATTCTCAGCTCACCAGAACCCAAACAGTTCCTCTGAAAACAGCATGGGACTCAGGGGTGTCCATCCTGCACATGCACAAGTAGTGAGTGGATATGAAAGGGCTGTAAACCAAAGCACCCCCCACAAGCATGGAAGTGCAGGAGAGCCAAAGGGGATGTCAACCCAGTTTACACTATACAAAAGCAAAATGCGGGTGGCAGTAGAGCGAATGTGGGGAGGGAGGCCTCCACTAACTGCACTGTGCAGGGGAAAAAGGGACCGCAACCACCATGCCATCTGTGCCCACCACCGCCCCGCCCCCAAACGGGTTTTTATCTGTTGTCACACCAAAGATACAGCACTGGGTCAGGACCTGACGCATACATTAGCTAAGTTAATGCAAGCATTGTCGACACTAGTCAAACAGGGAAGAAAAAGCACCAATTCTGCAAGAGAGGTGAAGAGATCCAAAGTTTAATTTTAATGGACGAGAGAGGTCGGACACAGAATCTCCTGTTCACGGGCAGAGAGCTGCCAGGAGTGCCTCAGAGTTAAATCAAAAAGACAAGCCACGTAACTAAAGAGCCCCCATCTGTGAGAGGATGCTTATTGGCTGCAGCTGGTGTGCCTCTGATCAAAGTAACTGTTCACTCTTCAGCCAGTGAAAAATAAACAAAACTCACACATACAGGTGACAGATCACGGGCTAGCCATCAACGGAGGTCAGAATTTTAAGATAAAATTCAATTAAGCCTCTTTATCAGATTGTGACTAGTTAAATTTTATACCGGATTTATCGTGTTTTTAGATCAATTATTTGCACTTCAAGTCCCATCACATCACCTTTTCTTTCTCCAACCTGGTTTAATGACCGCACAAATGCACGTGTAGTATGGCATCTGGCTAGCTGGGGCTTCAGAAGTGGACAACAGGCAGAAAACACAGAGCCACTGACTGCTCCAATGCTCTGGGGACAGACAAGTGAGACCACTCTGGGCAGCAGAGTGACCACACGCTGCAGCACATAATTCAGGCACGTGGCACTGATAGTATATCATAGTGTGCGCACGAGAAGTTCCACTCCTTGCAGAAATGTGTGAAACTCTGGCGAAAATGCAATGAATTATTTGCTATGTAAGTGATGTAGGGTAGACTGATGCCTGGGATAAAGGCAATGGGTAATGGATTGTGCGGCTGGTCAGAGGTACAATGCACTCTACTCACTCGCTCCTTGTAATAGAAGGAGCTAATGGAGACCGGCTCCTTTTCACTGCGGGTCGGGCTCCCACTGTATAACCTTAAGTTACTCTGCGATTCCGTCCGGATCTTCATCGGTGTGATTCCTCCACTGTGATAGGCAGAGAGTGCCGACAGCGACCTAAACACACAATAGAAGGTTGAGATCAGTCGTGGGCAGCAGGAATATTAATGAATTACAGCACAGGCTGCAAGAACTCCAAGATCTCAGCAGTCAGCAGGAGCAACAAGATCGATGAAATAAACATTGCTGGGAAAAACTGAAGATAAAGTAATGGGATCAGCTGACAACACAGTGACAACCTTCTTCCCCACCCACTGCGTCCCCCGGGCAAGTGTCATCTTTGACTCACCATGAGCAGCTCCACAGGAGATCCACCAGTAAGGTGTTAAAAGCAGTACGTCACCGTAACCAGATATTTGATTACAGATGCAAAACAATCTTAAAATGCTGGGTGATTCTCAGCTGCCACCTAAAACTGACGAGCCCATTCAATCTGCAAAGTTCCTTGAAGAAAACAATCCCAATGTAAACTCACTGATGATATATTAGTCTTTCTTTACCTGGGCGTGGGCTCTGTCGGAGACACTGTCCGGTGAAGAGTCATTGGTCTCATGAAGTACACAAGGTAACCTAGACAAGACAAACACATTCAACTTAGGCATCAGTTGATATGGGGCACCACGCGAGCTAGATTTAAATGTAGACACTGGACTGTATTTACATTATGTTTATCCTTATTCAGATAACTTTCTGCTTTCCTGACTTGTCCTGCTGCAAGGTCCCACACATGCTGACAATCTTCTGGACTTTGGCCAAGTGGCCATTCTTCATGCAAGAATCTAGGTGGTAAAATGGTCAGCAGAATGCTCAACTGTGAGAGTCATCATAGCTGAGCTCTATCCTGATCCTATCCACACACACAATTCCAGCAAGGGTTGCTAGATGGAAATCAGGAATGGAATTGCTGGCTGATTTTCCCCTCCAGAGATGAGGAACACCGACGCCAAATGTAGCAACCAATCAAGATCAGCTAATTCAGCATGACCAGATATGCCTAGTCTGTATAAATCAACTATTCATCACCTTAAGTAGCTAAGCCATTAGGAAATGGAATTTTTCGCAAGTTCAAATTCTTGGATGGGAACACAATGGATGTGTGGATATTGAAACACGAATGCCAAATCCATACGAAGAATCCCGAGACAGATTCCACTTATATTGGGAGGGAATGAAAGGCATTATCAATTAGGGCTGTGTGAAAATAGAAAGGCCCTGTGAAATTCATCAAGTCCACCCCCTCCCCAAGCCTGGTATTACAGTCCATTTTATTTTATAGATTTTTATTTTCTTCCCCTCTGAACTTGCGTGCATGCAATCACTGACTGCTGTTCCTCCATCTCCTTACAGGTCTCACAATTGGGATGTTAAGGACTTGCTGATTATCAACAATATACTGGATTGGCTCACTTTTCAGCAAAGAATTAAGCTCGTTCAAGTTTAATCTGACCAAATTTTGTTCCGCTCCTGATCTGCGAGGTTCACCAAATGCTCAATGAGAAGACAGTTTTCGCGGTGGGAACACAGAGATTCCACATCCTGCTGGTGGCACCGAGAACCAGCCTGGTCCACCCCTGTGTATTCCTGACCCCTGTGCACGAGCCAAGCATCATGCAACAACTAGACTTTCATCCGGACAGTTTATAGGTACTGAAATCAGTTCAAAAAACAGGTGCACAACTCCGAATGTTTCTCTTCTGAATGTGCAAAGATTATTGAATTTGACCAAAAATCCCATGGAAAGTGTACATCCCTAATTATCAGGCACTATGGCAGATACACTGGGACATGACTAGCAGTCAGGTAAAAAGCCCAGAGATTCTGATATGATTAGAATCAGTAACCTTTTGTCAGTTTGTACTGAAATCCCACACATCCTAGCTCAGTGTTGTCCAATGTTAGCCACTAGCATTGAGAATCCAGATGTGGCCAATTGCATTTCAGATTAGTTAAATAAAATGGGTAATAGACACCGTCGAGGGGAATGTGATTTCAATACTCAGATTCGCATGGTGTGTGCATGTGTACCTTAATCTTTGCGCGTTTCTTGGTAAAATCATAAAAGAGGCAGAGTACTTTTCGAGCTTTGTGAGTGCATTACTTCCTTGGTTACTGAATGGTGGTAGATTTTTGTTAAATATTCACACGTGAAGTACATTTATCTGTGTGTGTGTGTGTGTGTGTGTGTGTGTGTGTGTGTGTGTGTGTGTAAGGTTTCTTTCGACTAAATTGGTTAAAACAGTGTCGCCCCGTAGCCACACCTGCGGCTAGTTGGCAATGTCTATTGGACAACACCGTCCTAACCCACTCTTCCTTCTGCAAACACAGATCCTTTAGAAGTGGTTTCCCAGAAAGGTTATATGTAGGTCAGCATCTGTATTAAAAGACAGATTATAAACAGTTTCTCCTCCCTGGTTTATAGCCTTCCCTCACACTGTGCATTTGTCAGAGTTGCAGTGTAAGGCATGATATTTAATTTTGTGTTTGCAGTATCAGTGTGGTTAAGCGGCTACCAATTCCCTGGTGAAATTCCAATGGGCCGAAAATTGATCCCGGGACGCGAGAGTACGCACTGCATACTCTCGCGTATTCCCACTCCAATTGCCGGTTTTCTGCATGCCCTGCGCATGCGCTGAAAACCGGCAATTGCTCTTCTGAAAAGGGGGCGGGGCCTGGGTGCATCGCGTGCGCGCTACAGGCTGCGCGCACGCTGTGCACTTCATGCTTTGGACGCGCAGGTAAGTAGGGAAGATTTTGGAAATGTAAAAAGGAGTAAGACCCGCTTTTAAGAAGGTAAGTAGTGAATTAAGTATTTTTTTGAATTTTTTTTTTACAGGTATATCTTTTTTATAGACTTTAAAGACAGGTAAGTTTATTTTTATAACTTTTTAAAAGATTTTAAATTTTTTCAAAAATTTAATTTTTTATTTAAAATGGTTAATTTAATTAACTATACTTATTTTATTAATGTGATGGTTTTTTTTTTTAATTTAATTGAGGTTTAGCTGTTATTTTGGGGGGGTGTAAGATTCATAAGTCTCACAGCCATGCTGTGAGACTTATGAATGGAAGATGGTGTGCTGCCATTGGCTCTAACTGAGTCACGTGATCCCACAGCTCGCACGAATTCACTACGCCGCTGGGATATGCAAGCCCAGCACAGCTGATGTCTGGAACATCAAGTTCGTGCGAGCTGGATCAGAAAAAGCATAAGCGAGGTGAGACATCGCGGGGAAGGCTTACCCCCGCGGGAACAGAGCGAGATCAATTTCTGGGCCAATGTCTCAGATCAAGACCAATTAGATCTCAGGCTTAATAGAATTCATGTTTTAATACTGTAGAATAATTTACAGGTGCATCCTGACTATATTCAATACAAGTGTACTACAGGTACACGTACACCTACACCTTACTGAGGCAGCTACTCCTCGCTATTGGGTGCTAGTATTTTACTACCTACTCCATTCAAGCTGTTGTTTGACTGGTAGTCAGGACCCTACCCCTCGCAAATCTGGGCCATCAATGCCAGACAACAGAAATAACTCAAAGTGGGGGTTCCAACCAATGTTCCCTCTAATACTATTTTCATGCGCGGTCCCTTTAAATGCGCTGCGCGGCTGGGCATGCGCGGTATCTCTTCCAGCTCGTGAGCAGCCTGCGCAGGACCTCCGCACGCCCGTGCACCTTAGGGGGAAACGTTGGTTTCAACCCACAGCTGGCACACCAACAGGACTGGGCAGTGACTTCTCAAAGAGAGAGAGTTGCCCTTAAATGTTCACTAACCAGCTCCACAGAAACGTGCCCCAGAGGTGCGAGGAAAGGGAATGTTGGCATCTTGGTAGGAACCATAGGTGTTAGTGACTCGTGGAAAAGTCGGCAGTGGTGGCGTCACAGAGTTCCCGAGGACAAATGGATTCTGGGAGTTAGCAGAGCCGCTGTTGTCCTGATTCTAGAAATCAAAGAACATGAAAAGTTATGACCGATAAAAAGTGGCAGTTCCATTAAGACAGGCAAGTGTAATCGCGCACGGCACTGCTGTGGTTTCTTTTTATCACTCGTAAATGAAGACTTTGAATTCTACAAGGACCCAATTTGAAGTTAAGAAAACAACTTGGACTTATACAAGCTTCAGCATGCCTCTCGAACATCATTGTGCAGTCACTGACAGGTACTTTCCCCATGGAGCTCTGCCTTGAACAGATACTTTTATAACTCTTGGTTTGTGAATGAGTTTTGTGAGCATCAGTTCTACACAGTCGTACAATGGTGCAAATACAGCAGGCTGGCATCAGGGAGGGAATCCCCATCATCACAGGGATCAATTTTTACTGTCTGGTCTGATTCCAGTTCTCCAAAGATCTATCAGGGTTCTTTTCCCCCCCCTGACAATACTCAGCCGCAGAATTACCTTCCCCTTTCGGTGAAGATTTGATTTCTGGTTGCTGTGATTAATGAGACAGGAATTACCCCCTCCAATAAAAATGCCACAAGTATTAATTACATATAATTCCATAACATTTGACTCTAAAAGTAGTTGAAATAGCAGCACAGATCATGGACTATAAGCAAAAAAACTTACTTTGGGAATGTATAAGAAGATACTTTGTGAAACGCTGTGTCAGGATTTTCATTAGTCCCACTCCTTCCAATTCACAAGGCAAAAAAATATTCACTCAAGTTCGTATAACTTGATTATGACATCATTACATAGGATATACGGCACAGAAACAGGCCATTCGGCCCAACCAGTCCGTGCCGGTGTTTATGCTCCACTCGAGCCTCCTCCCGTCTTTCCTCATCTAACCTTATCAGCATAACCCACTATTCCCTTCTCCCTCATATGCTTATCTAATCGCCCCTTAAATGCATCTATGCTATTCGCTTCAACCACTCCCTGTGGTAGCGATTTCCACATTCTCACCACTCTCTGGGTAAAGAAGTTTCTTCTGAATTCCCCATTTAATTTTTTGGTGACTATCTTATATTGATGGTCTTTAGTGTTGCTCTTCCCCATAAGTGGAAACACTCTCTCTGTATCTACTCTATCCAAACCGTTCATGATTTTAAAGACCTCTATCAAGAGAAAAGAGACCCAGCCTGTTCATCCTTTCCTGATAGGTATAACCTCGCAGTTCTGGTATCATCCTTGTAAATCTTCTCTGCACCCTCTCCAGTGCCTCCACATCCTTTTTATAATGTGGCGACCAGAACTGTACTCAGTACTCCAAGTGTGGTCTAACCAGGGTTCAATACAATTTGAGCATAACTTCACTATTTTCAATTCTATCCCTCTAGAAATAAACTCGAGTGCTTGGTTTGCTTTTTTTATGGCCTTGTTAACCTGTGTCGATACTTATTGATGTGTATTTGTACTCCTTGATCCCTTTGTTCCTCTACCCCATTTAGATTCTTATTTTCCAAGTAATATGTGACCTCCCTATTTTTCTTACCAAAATGTAATACCTCACATTTATCTGTGTTGAATTTCATTTGCCAATTTTATGCCCATTCTGCAAGTTTATTAATGTCTTCTTGTAATTTGTTGCAGTCCTCCTCAGTATTGGCTATCGCCCCCAATTTAGTGTCATCCGCAAATTTAGAAATTGTGTTTTTGATTCCATGGTCTAAATGGTTAATATAAATTGTGAACAACAGTGGTCCCAGCACTGATCCTTGTGGAACATCACTTCCCACTTTCTGCCACTCTGAAGAGCTACCCTTTACCCCTACTCTCTGCTTTCTGTCTTGAAGCCAGCTAGCTATCCATTCTGCTACTTGTCCACTGACTCCGCATTCCCTGACCTTATTCATTCGTCTATTATGTGGTACCTTATCGAAGTCATTTTGAAAATCTAGATAAATTATATCTACTACATTACCCTTGTCTACTCTCTCTGTTACCCCTTCAAAAAATTCAATTAGGTTGGTCAAGCAAGACTTTCCCTTTTGAAATCCATGCTGACTATTTATTATTATAATTTTCATTTTTAAGTTTTTAAGTTATAGTCACATTTCCATGTGTAAATAAGATTTTTAAATCTCGTGGCCGTCCATCACACACACACGGCCCCCTTTCAATGTGACAGCATCTTAGAATTATATCTGCCATACGGTAATGAACAGTGATGAGACACAAAGATCTCTTACCACAATGGCCTCCAGACTGGACACCAGCTGGCGCAGACAGGGTTCCAGGCAGCTCTGGTTTCGCTTCACCTTCTGGAGGGATGTGTCTTTCAGGATCTGCAGCAAACACGGAACAGGTTTACTAAAGTCCTAATGGAGCGAAAGCACCACACACATCAAGACTGCCACACAGCCAAAAACACACCATACTCCCATACACGGGGAAATACAATCCACCATGTAGATCCACATACACACACAAAATACACATTATACAAACACAGACAAAAATAAACAAAGAAAAAAACAGCCAAAAAGACAAATACAATATGCACCATACAGACAGGACATGCAAAACCAGCCACATACGGACACAAGCAGGCAACCAGATAAATACCATCACAACCAGTCATCTCACGATTCACACACAGCAATAAAACTAGACACACACCTCACATTTACATAGCACCTTATCAACTGTTTTAGAAACATCTCACACCATTTCACATACAATGAATTATTTTAGAGTCAGAGTTATACAGCACAGAAAGAGGCCCTTCGGCCCATCGTGCCCGCGCCGGCCGTCAAGCCCTGTCTATTCTAATCCCATTTTCTAGCACTTGGTCCGTAGCCTTGTATGCTACGGCGTTTCAAGTGTTCATCTAAATGCTTCTTGAATGTTGTGAGGGTTCCTGCCTCTACCACCCTTTCAGGCAGTGAGTTCCAGATTCCAACCACCCTCTTGGTGAAAAAGTTTTCCTCAAATCCCCTCTAAACCTCCTGCCCCTTACTTTGAAACTATGCCCCCTGGTTATTGACCCCTCTACTAAAGGGGAAAAGTTCCTTTCTATCTACTCTATCATAATTTTGTACACCTCAATCAGGTCCCCCCCTCAGCCTTCTCTGCTCTAAGGAAAACAATCCCAGCCTGTCCAGTCTCTCTTCATAGCTGAAGCGCTCCAGCCCAGGTAACATCCTGGTGAATCTCCTCTGCACCCTCTCCAATGCAATCACATCCTTCCTATAGTGTGGCGACCAGAACTGCACACAGTATTCCAGCTGTGGCCTAACTAGCATTTTGTACAGCTCCATCATAACCTCCCTGCTCTTATATTCTATGCCTCGGCTAATGAAGGCAAGTATCCCATATGCCTTTTTAACCACCTTATCTACCTGTCCTGCTGCCTTCAGGGATCTATGTACATGCACATCAAGGTCCCTCTGATCCTCTGTCTTTCCTAGGGTCCTACCATTCATTGTGTATTCCCTTGCCTTGTTAGTCCTCCCAAAATGCATCACCTCACACTTTTCAGGGTTAAATTCCATTTGCCACTGTTCTGCCCATCTAACCAATCCGTCTATATCGTCCTGTAGCCTGAGGCTTCCCTCCTTGCTATTTACCACTCCACCAATTTTCGTGTCATCTGCGAACTTACTGATCATACCTCCTACATTCATATCTAAATCATTAATGTACACTACAAACAGCAAAGGACCCAGCACCGATCCCTGCAGTACACCACTGGACACAGGCTTCCAGTCACAAAAACAACCTTCAACCATCACCCTCTGCCTCCTGCCACTGAGCCAATTTTGGATCCAATGTGCCAAATTGCCCTGGATCCCATGGGCTCTTACCTTCTTGACCAGTCTCCCATGCGAGACTGTGTCAAAAGCCTTACTGAAATCCATGTAGACTACATCAACTGCACTACCCTCATCCACACACCTAGTCACCCCCTCGAAAAATTCAATCAAATTGGTTAGACATAATCTCCCCCTGACAAAGCCATGCTGACTGTCCTTGATTAATCCTTGCCTCTCCAAGTGGAGACTAATTCTGTCCCTCAGAATTTTTTCCAATAATTTCCCTACCACTGATGTTAGGCTCATTGGCCTATTTTGAAATAGTGACTGCTGTTACGTATGCAAACAGCAACCATTTTGTGCACAGCAGGATCCCACATAAAATAGGGTGACCATATTTTCTAAACGGAGTCCAGGGACACACAGGGTGGGAGCACAGCAAAATAACCAGTACGGAAAATGTAGGTTGCGCAGCGCAGCAAAGCGAGGCTAAATATTTTAGCAGCCTATATTTTAACAGTTGCATATATACGCTACAAATGTGCATATAATTATCACGGATGTGATGCCACACTATTGAAGCGCATTCAGACACCCGACCCCCCTCCCCCCGTGACTGAGGTCACACCTGACTCCCTAACACAAAACAAGACCAATTAACCTGCTTGGTGCTGGTGGCCGAGGGAGGTATGTTGGCCAAGACACCAGCAGAACTCTGTGCTCTTCTTCATTGACCTGATCCACTGGAACAGGCAGATGGAACCCCAATTTAACGTTTCATTTGAATGATACACAAGTTAGCACATTTACTTGCCATACTGTAACAAAATGTTCTACAATCAAGGGCCCTATTTAAAAGCTCTCTACAGCAGCCAGTTCTCATAGGATTAGTTATTTTTCACACACGGTCAGTTTACCTTAAGGAGTTTGGTCCTCATGCTGGAGCTGATGGTGGTGGGATTAATGAACTGGAAAGAGGGGGCAGCGTTGTTCGGGTACTGTACTGGAAACATCACAACCATCTTCACCCGCAGATTGCCACAATGCACTGAGACTGTGCAGTTGCGATTTACAGCATCCATCTGTACCACACAGAACATAATAGTGTTAGTACCATTCACACAGCTGAAACAAAGACTAAAATCACAATGATCCAAAAGGTGTTCAGCGGAAACTCAATTTTCATCGAACTCAGAGTCCAAAATGGAATTTACTTGCGCCAGGCTTACAGCTAGAATTTCTATTAAAAAGTTGGAAAGAAAAATAAAA
The DNA here is from genome assembly GCA_030390025.1 of Squalus acanthias. Classification (NCBI taxonomy): domain Eukaryota; kingdom Metazoa; phylum Chordata; class Chondrichthyes; order Squaliformes; family Squalidae; genus Squalus; species Squalus acanthias. Next base: position 59,872,061 of record CM059430.1, on the reverse strand, counting down.
GTTCAATAGTAGCTTAAAGCAAGTGTCTGAGTGCGGGTGTACTGAGGGCATTATACCGCAGTTCTCTCATTATTTTCACCAAGTTTGGCAGCCAGTCTAAAAAATATAATTAATTGACCACCCTTAATTAGATGCCCTGTTAAGCAATGCACGGGGACAGGAGGGGAAGAGAGCGAAGAGACACACACACACACAGCAGTCATGTGGAAAAACATCTGATCTTCCTCTAAACTCAGACTGAAATTTCGATCTCTGATCTTTTAAACCCAAACTGCAATTCTTAACCACAGAGCTGTCCCAGTTTTTTTTTTCCAAAAATGAGGCAGCCTGCAGGATAGGCTATGGTTGGACAGTAAAGGAAACCGTGTGTCAAAATTACATAGTAATGTGCAAACACATCAAAACCATGTTGCTAACACTTCCCTTTTCATTTGTGGCTTATCTATTTGGTACTATTAAAGTGTACAGTTCACCAGAATAGAAAGGAAAGACAGAAAAATGTAAAACTTTCAATTTTGGTCAAATAGTTGTACTCTGTCACAATGTTATGAGCTATATAGTGTTGATTAACCAAAAACATTGCTCGAGAATGGGTGGGGGCAGGAGGGGCAAAGTAAGGCAGCCCAACCATTGGAGCAGTGACTCAATGCATTCACACTCACCTCATCTACCATCACGTTGCGAATTTGCAGATTGACCAACGAGAATTCTTGCTGCAATGTCTGTGGTAGTCCTAGGTAATCGGGTTTAGAGCTGATGGTGACGTGATTGTGAAAATCTTCCCTCAGTGCTGGAAAAAAAAGACATGCGTAGTGTAACTGCAGTCCATGCAATGCAAATATCTGTCTAAAGGAAACATATTTGAGCAGGGAGGGGAAAAGAGTGGTGGTCAACAAGCATGGGACACAAACATCTGTCTCATAAAATGCAGCGGGAGAGGGACTAACTGCATAAAGACTCAATCAGACCCCTGTCGCTTAGTTAAACAAGATTAATCTGACAAGCGAAGAACGCATATTAAGAATACATATTAAGAATGACTAACATACATGGCCCGCATATATTTTATACAGACATTCAGCACCCAGATCCTATTATAAAAACACTCTTACCTCCTGAGTTCACAGGTAGATCATACGTGCTTCCTCAAATTGGCAGCCAATACTAAACTGTTAAGTATAAAATTAACATTCCAATCGCAGGGAACAGAAACAAGCATCCAATGTGGATACATGCCTCCAAAATAAATGCACAGTGCAAATACCTTCCTCTGGAATTATGATCAAGGCACAATAAGCATACAAAATACCTGCAGCTTAGACATTGTCCAAAACGGGATATAGCATTTAATATTCAACATATTGTTTTTCAAAGTATTGTTTTAATTCAGCATTTAAGCTTAAAAAAAATACAAAATTGCACTGAAAAAACAAAGTTTTTAAACCAGAGCAATGCCAAGAAGACACCATGCACCTTGATGAGTAATTTGCACCCACTCTATTTTAAGCCCACATTCTAGATTATATATACAAAATTCCGAAGTGACTTCCCCAGTCTAACCGTAGCTAAATGTCACAGGTAATGCCCGTTAGCTCCATTGCCAAGAGCCGTTACAGAATCACTGGCCGAGTCTTCATGGCAACTTAAGCAGTGCGGCAAAGACACGTTACTTTTTAAAAAAAATCATAACAATGCTACCTATGCTAGTTTACGGACAGATAATTGTGCACATGCAGTGTGCTCTGAAATGTTAACACCACTGGGTGGTTGCACAGTCATGTGCACTGTAGAAAATAGACACAAACCATTCAAAGCAAATGGTATTAACTGGTAGGATGGTTGGCATTTCTGCCCCAATCCCTGGACAGCAACCAGAGCCAGACCTCAAGGCTGGTAGCAGGCTAGATTTAGGTAGACAAAGGAAAATATCAGATCCTCCTTTCCCCGCCCCCACCGCCTACCCCTTCCCCCAGCCTTCCAATACAAGACAACACGTTTTTACTTCTACATGATGTTGTGTCAGGGCATGCCTGAATAAGAACTGAGCAACAGTGGCAACTAACTGGAAGTAAAGAAAAGCTGGGATTGAATCGGGAGATCTTGTAGATTGGGCCCTCAACTTCTGCCACTTCAGATACCTGCCACACTCACAGAAACTCCCTTTTCACCAGCTTCAGCACGAACATGTGATCTCCAAGTCTCCACTTTCCTATTACTTAAGCAGTAGTTCACAGAAGCAAGTACAATATAGAAAAGTCTGTTTAGAAGTTAGTGATTACATTACCTTCATCCTCCTCGTTTACATGACTTAGTGTTGGATGAGGATCAGTATCCTGTGAATGAAGGGCTTTATCTGTCTCTGGGAGCAGGGAAACACCATCAATTAACTCATCGCCATCCAGCATGTCATTTGCACAGAGCTGGAACAAAATAGCTGATCAAAACCTTGTGCTGGTGAAGTTGCATTGAAAAGTCAACTACTACTACAGCTAAATAACCACACCCTCCACACTGCAAGTGCTGCACGGTCATAGCCTCCCAACCCACCCTCTTCCCCCATCTCAACCATTATATAGTTATATCCCTCCCCATTCAACTACCATACAGGGACACCCTCACCATTCTAACCAGTACACGCGCTCCCCCACTGAAATTCTACACAGCCAGCTTTCCCTCAACAAGCTCAACCTCTCTGCTCAGTTTGTCACTAAATAGAAAACTCACCCCCTCCACCCCACAAGAGGAAAGAACCTTTAATAGGCATCCACGTCCTCCCATTCGCGCAGCCTCCCTTCATACAGGTATCAACATCTTCTCCCAACTTTCTCACTGCAATCCATACTCTAAATAAAGCAGGGCAGGTTAGGGAGAAAGCTCCATGTGCAACATGGCCTAATGCATCACAGAACAAGGTTTTGAGTAAGAACTTAGCTTACCATATATAACAGATATCAATTCCAGTCCCAGGCTTCAGATGTTTAGTTGAAGGGATGTGCTGATGTAACATTCACCCATAAACATGTCAATCTCACCCTAAAATTGCATTCAAACGATTGAATGTAAAATGGAACTTGATCTTCTATCGTTAGCCTAGTTTTTTCTCCAGTCATGCACACACATGCAATACGAGTAAGAAAGGAGGTCTTTATGTAAACCCTGCCCTCATCTGAGAAGATCCAACATGGCCCTTATTCTGTTCGGAAACTATTTTTGAACAGGTTACTGTACTGAGGGAGCTGACAACTGTTATTCTATTGTTAAGATAAAGGTAGTCGTTACTGTAACAACAGTTTACACCACCTGATGAGGCATTAAGTGAGAAACCACTTACCCGCTGTAACTGCATGTCAATCCGCCACATCCGCAAAGTCTGGTCACGTGACCAGGTAACCAGCTGATAGTCTTTCAATTCTACAGAAAGCGGGAAACCAGATTTAGAACACAGCCAGACTCCAGCTCCATCTAAAACATTCCATACATCTGCAAGTACCGTGAAAAGAGCTATTAACGAAAGAAGACCCTGCAGGCAGACTGCAAAGAGCAGAAATTCTTAGCACCAGTGCATGCACACGCAACAGGGGGAGAAGAGGACATTAAAGTGGATGGTGAGGGAAAAGGAAAGGCTCCTACTGGAGCAATAAGAGATGCTCTTCTGAACTTAGGGTTAGGGCACAGAATAGAGGGAGCTCTGCCTTACTGCTGACTATGCTATACCTCACCTGACAGCAGTAAGTATTTAAAACTAAGAACCTGTAACTAATACTTCATTAAATTAATAATTTCAACTAGTTAAATTAATTAGTTTAAAAAAAACTAAAAATAAACCAAGTGAATTAATTAAATATATAAAACAAGGTTAGAGAGAGATGCCAATGCAGGAGTTGTGCCACATCTGCAGCATGTGGGAGTTTGTGGAGAGCAGCGTGATCCCAAGGAACCACATCTGTAGTAAGTGTCTGCAACTCAACTTCAGCTCAGAGTTGTTGAGCTAGGGTCCAAGGTGCAGACATTGTGATGTATCAGGGAGGGGAAGAATTACCTGGACCCAGGAGACAGACACACCCCTTAGGTTAGGTAGCAGTTTAGATTTGGTTAGTGGTCAGGGACAGGAGGATGTGACTGCAACTCAGGCAGGTAAGGGGAACACAGTGGTGGAGGAGCCTCAGCCTATGCCATTGTCCAACAAGTACGAGATACTTGCAACCGGTGTGGATGAGAACAAAGACTGCATTGAGGATGGGCAAATGGACCACGGCACCGTGGTACAGGAGGCCACGCAAAAGGAATGTGGCAGTGGTAGGGGATAGTATAGTCAGGGGGATAGATACTGTTCTCTGCAGTGTGGTGACCAGAACTGGATGCAATACTCCAGTGTACATTGCCTCTCCCTGTTCCTTCTGCTAAAATGCATCACCTCACACTTCTCTGTATTAAATTCCATCTGCCACTTGTCTGCCCATTCTGCTAGTCTTTCTATGTCCTGTAAATAAGGTTGGTGAGCTGCAGGTGCAAATAGTCACATGGAAATATGATGTTGTAACGATAACGGAGATCTGGCTCAAAAAAGGGCAGGATTGGGTACTAAATATTCCTGGATATAAGGTGTTCAGGAAAGATAGGCAAGGAAAGAAAGCAGGTGGGGTGGCAGTACTGGTTAAGGAGAGTGTTACAGTGCTGGAGAGAGAGGATGTCCTGGAGGGGTCAAGGACAGAATCTATTTGGTTAGAGTTAAGAAATAATAGAGGTGCCATTACACTACTAGGTGTATTCTACAGGCCACCAACTAGTGGGAAGGATGAAGGGAAGCAAATTTGCAGGGAAATTACAGAGAGGTGCAAGAACTATAGAGTAGTGATAATGGGGGACTTCAACTATCCTAATATAGACTGGGATAATAGTGTAAAGGGCAGAGGGGTGAAGAATTTCTGAAGTGCATTCAGGAGAACTTTCTAGATCAGTACATTTCCAGTTGAACGAGGAAGGAGGCATTGCTGAATCTGGTTCTGGGGAATGAGGTGGGTCAAGGGGAGCAAGTGTCAGTTGGGGAGCATTTAGGGAACAGTGATCATAGTATCATAAGGTTTAGATTAGCTATGGAAAAGGACAGGTAGCAATCTAGAGTAAAAATACTTAATTGGAGGAAGGCCAATTTCAGAGGGTTGAGAACGGATCTGGCCCAGGTAAAGTGGAATCAAAGATTGGCAGGTAAAACTGCAATCAAACAATGGGCTGCCTTTAAAGAGGAGATGGTTTGGGCACAGTCGAGGTACATTCCCATGAGGGGGATAGGTAGGGCAACCATAGTCAGAGCTCCCTGAATGACAAAAGAGATAGAGAGTAAGATGAAGCACAAAAAGGGTATGCATGACAGATATCAGGTTGAGAATACAAATGAGAACCAGGCTGAATATAGAAAGTTCAGAGGGGAAGTGAAAAAGAAAATAAGAGGGGCAAAGAGGGAGTATGAGAATAGATTGGCAGCTAACATAAAAGGGAATCTATAGGCATATAAATAGTAAATGGGTCATAAGACGAGGGGTGGGGCCGATTAGGGACCAAAAAGGAGACCTGCGCGTGGAGGCAGAGGGCATGGCTGAGGTACTAAATGAGTACTTTGCATCTGTCTTTACCAAGGAAGAAGATGCTGCCAAAGTCATAGTGAACGAGGAGGTAGTTGAGATACTGGATGGGATAAAAATTGATAAAGAGGAGGTACTAGAAAAGCTGGCTGTATTTAAAGTAGGTAAGTCACCAGGACCGGATGGGATGCTGAGGGAGGTAAAAAGTGGAAATTGCAGAGGTTCTGGCCATAATCTTCCAATCCCTCCTTAGATATGGGGGTGGTGCCAGAGGACTGGAGAATTGCAAATGTTACACCCTTGTTCAAAAAAGGGTGCAAGGATAAACCCAGCAACTACAGGCCAGTCAGTTTAACCTCGGTGGCGGGGAAGCTTTTAGAAATGATAATTCGGGACAAAATTAAGTCACTGGACAAGTGTGGATTAATTAAGGAAACCCAGCACGGATTTGTTAAAGGCAAATCATGTTTAACTTGATCGAGTTTTTTTATTAGGTAACAGGGAGGGTTGATGTGGGCAATACAGTTGACGTGGTGTACATGGACTTCCAAAAGCCAAAAGCAAAATACTGCGGATGCTGGAAATCTGAAATAAAAACAGAAAATGCTGGAAATACTCAGCAGGTCAGGCAGCATCTGTAGAGAGAGAAAGAGAGCCAACGTTTCAGGTTGATGACCCTCCGTCAGACTTAGCAATAGTGGACTGGAAATAGCGACTTGAAGGTAAATCAGTGTCAGAGCAGTGGGAGGCATTCAAGGAGGAGGTAGTGAGGGTTCACAGCAAATATGTTCCTACAAAGAAAAAGGGTGGGACTCCCAAATCTAGAGCCCCCTGGATGTCATGGGGCATACAGGGTAGGATAAGGCAAAAAAGGGAAACTTACGTCAGATACCGAGAGCTAAATACTGCAGAAAGCCTAGAGGAGTATAGAAAATGCAGGGGTGAAATTAAAAAGGAAATTAGGAAAGCAAAGAGAGGGCATGAAAAAATATTGGTAAGTAAAATCAAGGAAAACCCAAAGATGTTTTATAAATACATAAAGAGCAAGAGAATAACTAAGGAAAGAGTAGGGCCTATTAGAGACCAGAACGGTTGAGGCAGACAACGTGGGTATGGTTCTTAATGAATACTTTGCATCTGTCTTCACAAAAGATAGGGACGATGCAGACACTGCAGTTAAGGAGGAGTGTGAATTATTCGATGAGATAAACATAGTGAGAGAGCAAGTATTAAGGGGTTTAGCATCTTTGAAAGTAGATAAATCGCCAGGCCCGGATGAAATATATCCCAGGCTGTTAAGATAAGCAAGGGAGGAAATAGCGGAGGCTCTGACCATCATTTTCCAATCCACACTGGCTACAGGTGTGGTGCCGGAGGACTGCTAACGTTGTACCACTGTTTAAAAAGGGAGAAAGGGACAGACTGAGTGATTACAGGCCAGTCGGCCTAACCTCGGTGGGGAGTAAATTACTGGAAAAAATTCTGAGGGACAGTATTAATTGTCATTTAGAAAGGCACGGATTAATCAAGGATAGTCAGCATGGATTTGTTAAGGGAAGGTCATGTCTGACTAAGTTGATTGAATTTTTTGAGGAGGGTCAATGAGGATAGCGCGTTTGATGTAGTCTACATGGATTTTAGCAAGGTTTTTGATAAGGGCCCACATGGCAGACTGGTCAGAAAAGTAAAAGCGTATGGGATCCAAGGGAAAGAGGTAAGTTGGATCCAAAATTGGCTCAGTGGCAGGAAGCAAAGGGTAATGGTCGAGGGGTGCTTTTGTGACTGGAAGGCTGTTTCCAGTGGGGTTCCACAGGGTTCAGTACTGGGTCCCTTGCTTTTTGGTAGATTATATATATATCAATCAATGATTTAGACTTCAATGTAGGGGGCATGATTAAGAAGTTTGCAGGTTAATACAAAAACAGGGCGTGTGGTTGATAGTGAGGAAAAAAGCTGTAGACTGCAGGAAGATATCAATGGACTTGCCAGGTGGACAGAAAAGTGGCAAATGGAATTCAACCCGGAGAAGTGTGAGGTAATGCATTTGGGGAGAGCTAACAAGGCAAGGGACTACACCATAAATGGTAGGATACTGAGAAGTGTAGAACAGAGGGACCTGGGAGTGCATGTCCACAGATCCCTGAAGGTAGCAGGACAGGTAGATAAGGTGGTTTACAAGGCATATAGATACTTTCCTTTATTAGCCATGGCATAGAATATAAGTCATGATGCGGAGATGCCGGTGTTGGACTGGGGTGGACAAAATTGAGAGGTCGCACAACACCAAGTTATAGTCCAACAGTTTTATTTGAAATCACAAGCTTTCGGAGCTTACTACTCCTTTGTCGGGTGCCCGACGAAGGAGTAGTAAGCTCCGAAAGCTTGTGATTTCAAATAAAACTGTTGGACTATAACCTGGTGTTGTGCGACCTCTCAATAGAATATAAGAGCAGGGAGGTTATGCTTGAACTGTATAAAACTCTAGATAGGCCACAGCTAGAGTACTGCGTACAGTTCTGGTCACCACATTACAGGAAAGATGCGATTACACTAGAGTAGGCAGTATAAAATTATGAGGGGCCTAGAGTGGATAGGAAGGATAACTAGGGGGCATAGATTTAAACTAATTGGTAGAAGGATTAGAGGGGAGTGGAGGAGAACTTTTTTCACCCAAGGGTGATGGGGGTCTGGAACTCACTGCCTGAAAGGGTGGTAGAGGCAGAAACCCTCATTGCATTTAAAAAGTACTTGGATATGCACTTGAAGGGCCGTAACCTACAGGGTTACGGACCAAGAGCTGGAAAGTGGGATTAGGCTGGATAGCTCTTTCGGCCAGCACAGACCAGATGGGCCAAATGGCCTCCTTCTGTGCCGTAAATTTATACGATTCTATGATTCCTCAGTACAAAGATCCTTTGCCTCGTTGACCACAGAGACTTGCCAAAATTATTTTTCTTTTAGTGGTGAAAGGCAGCAAGAAGAACATTCTTTTGAAGTTTTACAAGTGATTCACTCGCTAGAGAAGTATTTTCACCTTGGAAAACCACGACAATTGCATTTACCTAGCACCTTTTATGTATAGAAACGTCCCATGGCGTTTCAGAGATGAGAGGGAACAAAATGGACATCAAGCCAAAAAGCGATGACCAAAAGCTTGGTCAAAGAGGTGGGTTTTAAGGAAGGTCTTAAAGGAAGAGCCCAACAGCTTTATTTGAAATCACAAGCTTTCGGAGCGCTGCTCCTTCGTCAGGTGAAGTGAAGAGATGCATATAGGCACAGCATATATAGTCAGAGAACACTGCCAGATGATTACAGTTAATCTTTCCAACTGCCCTTTATCACACCTCGGCAGAGAGATAATCACGGCAATCAAAGGTGTGGATGGTGTCCAAACAGGTCAGTCAGGAAAACATTACATCAAAGACAATGTGGCAGATGCTGGGGTCTGTATGGAAAACCTCAGCACTTCACTCAACCGCAAGCCCACGGACAACCTCACGATGCTCCACTTCTCCAGCTTCCACCCTAACCACGTTAAAGAAGCCATCCCCTATGGACAAGCCCTGCGAATACACAGGATCTGCTCAGAGGAGGAGGAACGCGATGGACACCTACAGACGCTGAAAGACGCCCTCGTAAGAACGGGATATGACGCTCGACTCGTCGATCAACAGTTCCGACGGGCCACAGCGGAAAATCGCATAGACCTCCTCAGAAGACAAACACGGGACACAACCAACAGAGTACCCTACGTCGTCCAGTACTTCCCTGGAGCGGAGAAACTACGCCATGTTCTTCGCAGCCTTCAACATGTCATCAATGACAACGAACACCTCGCTAAGGCCATCCCCACGCCCCCACTACTCTCCTTCAAACAGCCGCCTAACCTCAAACAGACCATCATTCGCAGCAAATTACCCAGCTTTCAGGAGAACAGCGACCACGACACCACACAACCCTGCCACGGCAACCTCTGCAAGACATGCCAGATCATCAACACAGATACCATCATCACACGTGAGGACACCACCCACCAGGTACATGGTACATACTCATGTGACTCGGCCAACATTGTCTACCTCATTACGTTGCAGGAAAGGATGCCCCGGAGCATGGTACAGGAAACTCTTGCTTAACCGGCACCTAAATATCCGGAATTCTCTCTTAACCGGCAAAAATCATACTCCGAAAACTCCTCTCAAATAACCGGCAATGTTGCCGAGTCCGAGTCTCCCGCGAACGCCGAGTTAGTCAGTGGGGGTAGTTCTCCAAAGTGCCACTACTCGGCCTCCTGGCGCTGTCGGAAGTCCGAACACTGCAGTAACAGGAGTCTGATTCTCCCGCGCTGCCGGAAGTCTCACTTACTGTTAAGTAATTAAAGAGTTACGGATTACCCTCAACTGGCAGTACTGTACTTAATCAAGCATCTTCCACCATCCATTTAACACAACATTCTGCAGGTGAGTAACCAAAAACTGTATACTGCACATTTCTTGATTTTTTTATGTTAAAAATAGCCTTGGTAGATATAACTCTCCGTTATCCGGAACTTTCGATCAACCGGCACCATGCCGGTGCCGGATACCAAAGAGTTTCCTGTACATCGGCGAAACCATGCAGACACTGCGACAACGTATGAACGGACACCGTGCAACCATCGCCAGGCAGGAGTGTTCCCTCCCAGTCGGGGAACACTTCAGCAGTCAAGGACATTCAGCCTCCGATCTTCGGGTAAGCGTTCTCCAAGGCGGCTTTCGAGACACACGACAACGCAAAATCGTCGAGCAGAAACTGATAGCCAAGTTCCACACCCATGAGGACGGCCTCAACCGGGATCTTGGGTTCATGTCACGCTACATGTAACCCCACCTGACGTAGAGTCATCCAGACTCGAGTCGTCGTTGGCTTGTTCTCTCTACACAGATGCGGCCGGACCTGCTGTGATTTCCAGCAAAAAAAGTTTTTTGTTTTCCATACAGACCCCAGCATCTGCCACATTGTCTTTGATGTAATGTTTTCCTGACTGACCTGTTTGGACACCATCCACACCTTTGATTGCCGTGATTATCTCTCTGCCGAGGTGTGATAAAGGGCAGTTGGAAAGATTAACTGTAATCATCTGGCAGTGTTCTCTGACTATATATGCTGTGCCTATATGCATCTCTTCACTTCACCTGACGAAGGAGCAGCGCTCCGAAAGCTTGTGATTTCAAATAAAGCTGTTGGACTATAACCTGGTGTTGTGCGACTTCTCACATTTAAAGGAAGAGGAAAGTGGAGAGGCGGAGGAGTTTACGAAGGGAATTCTAGAGTGTGGGACCTAGACGACTGATGACACAGCAGCAATGGTGGGACAAGGGAGGTGGGGATGCACAGAATGTCAGAATCAAAAGAATGGACAGTGCGAAGGGACATTGTAGGGCTGGAGGAGATTGCAGAGATAGTGAGGAGATTTAAATAGAAGGATAAGAATTTTAGATTTGAAGTGTTCGGGGACCAGGAGCCATTGTAGATCAGTGAGGACAGGGATAAGAGTGAGCGCGACTTGGGGCAGGATAGGATATCGGCAGCTGAGTTTCAGATAAGCTGATGGAGGATAAGAGGATGGCCTGAAGGTCACTGTAGTAATCGAGTTTGGAGAGGACGATGGCATCGATGAGGGTTTCAGTGGCAGATGGGCTAAAGAGCGGGCCGAGAGGGTATCGTGACAGAGGTGGAATTGGGCAATCGTCTTGATGGAGAGCATTATGGGTCAAACAGGATCCAGAGATTGCGAACAGTCTGGCTGGGGAGTGGTGAGGGTGCCAGGTTTGTGGCAGGGGCCGAAAATCTTTGACTTCAGTCTTCCCAATGTTTAACTGGAGGTAACTACAACTCATCGACGACTGGACGTCGGACAATCAATCTGATGGCACAAGGGGCAGTGCAGGAGTCGAGAGAGATGGTGGACAAGAAGAGATAGCTGTCATCAGCATACATGTAGATGCTGAGCCCCTGTCCACAGATTAGATCGCCAAGAGGCAGCATGTAGATGAGGAAGAGGAGGAGGAGGGAACCAATGATGCACCTATGGGGGTGACAATGCAGGAATAGGAAGAGAAGCTATCGCTAGAGATGCTCTGGCTAGAATTGAATAGGCAAGAATGGATTCAAGTAGGGGCAGTCCCATCGAGCTGGATAAGAGAAGATAGGCATTGGAAGAGGATAATGCAGTTGACCACTTCAAAGGCTGCAGAGAAGGAATTATGCACAGTGGTTAGTCATAGAGAATGTCATTCGTAACTTTGGCTCAGGCAGAAACCTGATTGGAGGAACTCAAACAGGCAGCTGCAAGAGAGATGAGCATGAATCTGGGAGGCAACAACACATTCAAGGACCTCGAAGAGGAAAATGAGCTTCAAGGGCTGGTAGGTTGCAAGGACAAAAATAAAACCCAATCTCATGACCTATAGGATAAACCTTTATGGAGATAACACACTAACCAGGCTCAAGGTAGCAGGGGAATGCTCAATGGCGATAAAGCATGACCCAGGTTAACAAATGGGTTTGTTAACCTTTCCCATATATGAAAATGCAGTAGCAGCTCTAACTGTTGCCCATGTAGCCCTTTTTTCTTTGAATGTCATGTTGATTTTTAAATGAGCAAAATATTTAAGGAGCATATAAGCTGGAGACTATTCATTTTGTGTAGTATCATGATTTCTCCCACAGGATGGGGAGAGAAAGACAGAAGAGAAACATGGGAAAACAGTTCACAGATTAAAGCTGGAATAGCAAAGACATCTCACAGGCCACACATGTGACTGGATCTCACCTAAGGACTTAAGGCCGAGGACCACTTGCATGTGTTCTGGGACTCTTACCTTCCCTCTGTTTTCGCCACTGAAATTCTAGCACCACATCGTCATGTCCAACGAAGGTATGAACAGGGACATTCAGGTCTAAAACGTTCCAGAGAAGGAGGCTGTTCTCACCACGACGTAACTGTGGTACCATCACCGTCACCAAGCCATTGCTGAACGGCTGCCAAGGACAGGAAACAATTCTACTGTAAATTACAATAACCAGGCAAACTGCAGTTAATTCTTAAAAGGAAAATGTCATGCCTAATTGTCGCACACAGAAATCGCTCCAGCATCTACTTCAGGTTAACAGGAGGAAACCAAAACATCGGACCAAAGTTACACAGTGATGAAGGTCATTCAACTATTCAAGCTTACTTCTGCCAATGCATCCTGTTGGGACTTGGGTAGAATATCTAGGAATCAACTACACGGCAGTGCAATGCACTGCACCAATTTAGTTGGACATGGCAAGTTGTGCTTTCTGCTGTGCTATGAAAGGAAAAAGAGTTAAGTGGAAGCTAGGTGCTTACCAGAGAAAGGGCAAAAGAAAATTAAGTTGTCACCTGCTCTCGAATAACAGTACCAAAAACAGCTGAAATCGCAGCAGGCTACTATCTTAATTTGTGTGAAATTGGAAAGAAGGGCAGGAAGGAAAAGGGGCACAGACTAAAAAACCCTATTAAACTTTCCCGTTAATTTATCCTGTGCTTGGCTCAATGCCAATAGGCAGTCCTTTCCAGCTCCTCATTATTCAAAATCTAGAGTAAGTTCATCAATGTGCTTAATACTGAACAAAACACAGGCAATATCAAAATGAAATGGGGAGAGGGTGAAAAGTGATACATTTTGGTAGGAAGAACGAGAAGAGGCACTATAAACTAAAGGGTGGTGGAGGCAGACTCAATCGTGGCTTTCAAAAGGGAATTGGATAAGCACCTGAAGGAAAAAAATTAGCTGAAGTGCTCTTGCAGAGAGCCGGCATGGACTCGACTGGCCGAATGGCCTCTTTCTGCGCTGTAACCATTCTATGATTCTCAAAGATAACCATCTTTCACTTGTTAACAGCAAATGGGAAAAATCCTTACCGTGTACCGGGCCTTCCACACTGGCACTTGACAGGAGAGGATGTTCAGATACTTCCGTGGTTGTCGGTGATCCCAGAACTAGAGACCAGAAGAGGAAGAAAAATGACTTGTGTAGGATAGATGTTTACCTCCCTCTTAACACAGATGAAATAAGAACCAAGGGCTTATGGGGCCCAGCACTTACCCTGACAGAGTTGTCCTGGCTCGATGTAGCAAAGATGTGCTCGTTCTCCGGGTGCCAGTCCAGCCCATGGATTTTTGACAAGTGAGCAGCTATATATTCCACTGCTGTGTTAGGTTTCTAGGAAAAAACAAGAGAGGTCTTGTCTAGATCATATTTTAAAACACTTGTACAGCCTCTCTGTTTGAGGCAGAAACCTTCATAAAGCCTCAACCACCCCTCCTTGCCAGATTCAGAACTTTTCCTGATTGCTCTCTGTATACCTTCTCTGCTCTGGAAAAGCTGATGACCAGTGCACTCCATACTTTCCAGTCTATACACAGGTAGATTATATCCACTCCCCGGTGTTACACCTGTCCATTCCATTACCTCATCCAGCATTGTTGTTACTTTCTGGCTTCAATCTATTACTAACAGCAACTGTAGACAATGGCAACCCCCAACAATTTTCCTTGTGACAGTATAGCATCTTTCTTATTCTAGTCAGCTGTGGCTCAATTGGTAGCGCTCTCACCCAAGTCAGAAGGTTGTGGGTTCAAGTCTCACTCCAGAGACTTGAACATAAAATCTAGGCTGAAACGCCAGTGCAGTACCGAGGGAGTGCTGCACTGTTAGAGGTGCCGTCTCTCAGATAAGACGTTAAACCGAGGCCTCATCTGCCCGCTCAGGTGGGCATAAAAGATCGCATGGCATTATTCGAAGAGCAAGGGTGTTATGCACAGCATCCTGGTCAATATTTATTCCTCAACCAACATCACTAAAATAGATTGTCTGGTAATTATCACATTACTGTTTGTGGGACCTTGCTGTGCACAAATTGGTTGCCACATTTACTACATTACAACAGTAATTACACTTCTTAAAAAGTACTTCATTGGCTGTATAGCGCTTTGAGATGTCCTGAGGTCGTGAAAGGGGCTATATAAATGCAAGTCTTAGTTTCTTTAAATCAACCTCATCATTTCTCTCTTTTTGTACGAGTTCAAGGGCCCTTTCTTCTTGCCAACTAATTTTTAGCACATATCTGTAGTACCACATCTCAAACGTTGTCACTCTTCTTACTTCAGTTTTCACATCTGTGCGGTGCGGTCGACCACACTTCAGCATTCTACTTATCAGCTGGATTCTTTGGTTGCATGATAGCATTGTCATGGTATTGAACACTTCTTGTGCAATTGCTATTCTTTGTTTAACTTCTCTGTTGCTTCAGCTGTCTGATGTTACTGAACTGTCCAGATAAACTATTTTAATCGACTCACGCCATATCCACATTGTTTACTCGAAAAAGGTCAGTTTTTCCAGAGGTCCTCTTTCTTTGCAGTTATTTATTCCCCTAAAAGGCTGGAGAATTCCCCTTGATCCATATTCTTTGGTGTGGGGAAAAAACTGCTCGATGTCTTACTACATTTTCTTTCCTGCACAAATACCTGTGCCAACAATTTACTAATTGAAAAAGAAATGCAATATATTCAAGGAAAAATATAACACACAATTTCCCCCAAGTGTCCAGGTTTTGTAAGACGCAGAGATTAAAATTTCAGTAGTTGAAGCTATGTCCAGGAACCCACTGTCCTCAACGAGCCCAGCCTTGGTATTCTATAATAGCCATTAATTCATTTTGGTTCTTTAGCCTTCTTCCAGCTTACACACTCACCAAAGGGAGGCTGGATGATGCTGGCCACACTTTAGACCCATGTCTGCCTGAAGCATCATTCACTCTGGAAATGAATCACCTTTCCATCTACAAGGGGGAAGGGAAGAGGCCAATGCAATGCACAGCTCCAACACTTAATGTGCACCCCCAATCCTTTCAGTGAGAAATTTCTTCTACCATCTTCACAGCTCTCTCAAACCAAGAAGTTACTAAATTAGTCAGGAGCAATTAGTTTTGTGCTCTGGGATTCTACCCATTGGGAACTGGACTGAACCAGAAACTCACTGCTCTTGTGAACTCCATCGGTCATGCAAAGGCTATTCAAAAAGACTAATTCAGAGGGGTCCAAATGTTTTTTTTTTATTAATCTGCCAGTGCACACAAACGCATTGTCTCTGAGGCTCAGCAGGAGTTTTACCTTCTGCACCACTCACCCGCTTGTCCCAGATTCGGACATCTCCGTCATGGCTCGTTGCCAAGCAGCACGGGTTCTTTTTGTTCCATTTCACCTGAGAGGCTCCAGCTACACAATGTGGAAAAGAGATTAAGAAACATAAAGAGGCCGCTTGCGCAACACAAGTAAATTACAACCACTTTCTCATCACCTGCATTGTTTAACCCAGTTCCCAAAAACATTCTTCCTTAATCTCCTTGACACAATGCAGTAGTGATTGCACCAGCTTTGCACAGAAATAGAAAATATTCCCACTGGACCAGCCCCAGCACAGCAACAGCCATGTTACTGTAAGAAAACACATCTTGAGGTTTTTCCACTGCCGTTATTACATTTATCTGATGTAGAAGTCAGCTACATTAATCATGTGGGGAAACCCAAGCAACTTTACACACCTCTCTGCTGTATCTTTCAACTTTAACACAATTCTCAGGTTAACTCCGGCAAACAGGGACTTGGGGCTTCCAACTGTTTGTTTGGTTTGCATGGTTTTTCCAAATCTTTGGTGGCCAAACCCATGAGCCTCACTCTTTATAAGTTGCCAGTTTAAATACACCAAGTTATATACTCTATAAGGGTTGTAATGCAATGAAGGCAAGACTGATAATCAAGTCGATTAGGTATATTAGATGCAGGAACAGAGTGACTTGGGGGTTTATTTACAGAAATCTTTGAAGACAAGTTGATAAGGCGGTTAAAAAAGCATATGGGATCCTTGGCTTTATAAATAGAAGCACAGCGTACAAAAGCAAGGCAATTAATCATTGGTTAGGCCTCAGCTAAAGTATTATGTCCAATTCTGGGCACCACACTTTAGGAAGGATGTCAAGGCCTTAGAGAGGGTGCAGAGGAGATTTACTCGAATGGTACCAGAGATGAGGGATTTCAGTTATGTGGAGAGACTAGAGAAGCTGGGATTGTTTTCCTTAGAGCAGAGAAGGTTAAGGGGAGATTTGATAGAGGTGTTCAAAATCATGAAGGGTCTTGATAGAGTAAATAAGGAGAAATTGTTTCCACTGGCAGAAGGCACGGTTTTAGAAGACACAGATTTAAGGTAATTGACAAAAGAGCCAGAGGTGAGATGAGAAGAAAATAATTTTATTTTTTTTACGCAGCGAGTTATTCTGATCTGGAATACATTGACTGAAAGGGTGGCGGAAGCAGATTCAATAGTAACTTTCAAAAGGGAATTGGATACATACTTGGGGAAGGGGAGAAAATTGCAGGGCTGTGGGATTAATTGGATAGCTCTTTCAAAGAGCCGGCACAGGCACGATGGGCCGAATGGCCTCCTTCTGTGCTGTAAGATTCTATGATTACATTAGTAGGTCTCTAGTAGCGAAGAAGTCACTAAATTAGTTAAGCACCATTATTTTTGAATTAAGGGCAGTTTTATGCTGTGGGATCCTGGGCACTGGGAACTGAACCAGCACAAACCCACTGCCTTTGTGAACTCCAACAGCCAGGCAAAGGCTATTCAAAAATCAAATTCACAGGGCTGCAAACATTTTTGTTTTAGAACCTGCTTCTGCACACAAGCACACCATTCAATGCTTTCACCCTTAGCAAGAATAAATGCTGGCCTGTCACGTTCTATGCGTCAGCTTCAATCCAATTTCACATCCCAAGAAATGCTCCTGTTTCACCATTTGACCCATTCCCCATCACTTTTCAGCACTCTCTGCATAATATGATAAATCCAGTGTTTCTCCCATCTACCCAGTAGCAAGCATCCGTGTACAGGTCAATCTAAATTAGGCTCGAGTTTCACTGGGAAGCCAACTTGTATGTGCAATTACTGTACTAGGCTTTAACTACAGTTTTGTTTTATGTGGCAGGTTTAAATTGGAAATATACTACTTAATCTGTAAATTATGCAAAATGGACATTTTCAGGTAAAAACAATGCCACGCACAAACATGGATACACAAGTATTTAACACAATTCTTCTTATTTTAGGACACACACTTATCCAGATCTACTTTCTCCGACACAGCACTGAGTTTTACCCTCAGATCTCAGCATAAGAACATAAGACGTAAGAGCAGGAGTAGGTCATTTGGCCCCTCGAGCCTGCTCCGCCATTCAATAAGATCATGGCTGATCTGATCTTGGCCTCAACTCCACTTCCCTGCCCGCTCCCCATAACCCTTGACTCCCTTACCTTTCAAATGAGGTATGAGGCCCCTTTTCAAAGTCACTGGTCAAAGCTGCATAATAGTGCAGGGTATCATAAAGGGGCCTGCTCAGTCAAATTATAATGATAAGACCAATGAGTGAATTAACAAAGATTGCATGCAAGACCGTGACTGGGATATGCTTCATGGCACATGCAAGGGGGTTCTTCAAAAGAAACTAGCCATCACGTCAAAAGGAAATGGAGCTATATCTAGTTTCTTTAGTTCACTTGTTTCAACTGTTTCACTCCACATCAGTGGTGACAGAACTCCATGGAGCTGAATTACCCACAATGTGCTCATCCAAGTCTCAGTTTAAGAACTCTAGGAAATCAAAATACTGTTACTTTGGTTTCAGGAAACGGTTGAAAACATTGGTAAAAGCTAAATACTACATTGCTCTTTATCTGCCTATTCACCTTGCTTCCATGTATATTTTAGTCTCGTAATAAATTTATTTGGTATTTTAGCCTGAACTATATTGTCTGTAAGCATTTTACCACCCAAAGAGATTAGTTCAGTACTGTGAGCATCCAGTTCATTTTTCCAACATGTTGCCCAGTTTTTGTTAATCACAAGACACGTTACTTATGTGCTTTAAATCTCAGTTTCAGCTCATAAGGGACATCAGTCCACTTATCATAACTGCAATTTGCCATGAATATAGTGAGAGTTGGGTGGGGCCCCAATTGTAACAGAACCTGCCAAATTCTCAAGAAACCTCATTGCTTGCCATGCTAGTGCAGCTGCACACACTACTCACCTACAGCTGACAGCGACACTGATGGCTTCCGTGTGTCCCTAAAGAGAGAGAAACGCTTGGTTAGGGGAACTCAAATCTTGATTGGAATAGTGATAGTTTAACATTCAGACACATCAATACAAAGCTCACCTTTACAACCAGACCCTATATGATGCTCAAGCCTCCCAGGAGAACAACAGTGAATGAGAACCCCAAATACCAATTTCTCACCAACGATAATCTTATTAATTTTTTTTGAATATACACAGAAACCCCCATCACTATGGTTAAAAGTCTCCAAATCAAATCAATGAGAAAATTACGCCTACCTGTAGAGTATGTTTGCCCAATATGGAGTACACAGTCTCTCCCTGCAGAGACACATCCTATATACCCAAGTCCAGTGAGCTTGGGTACAAGTATGCAGAGCCAAGGCTTAGGAAGCCCCAGGTGTACACAGCGGTAGTGTTGGAGTTTAACCTGATTAAATTGCACAACTTCCCAATACTGAGCATTGGTATGTTTCCTGCTACTTGTCCAGCTAGGGCTAATTTATCCGTTGGGGCACTGGCCTCTTTCCCCTTTCTCACTAACAATGACCTTATGGATGGGTATCACACTGACACACTAAAGGCTCCACTAACCAAGGGGAGTCATGAAAGTGAAGAAAAATTGCATTATAAACCTAGTTCCGACCCATGTATCAGACTTCATAAGTGTAAGAAATGTACACTCTCAATGACTGCTTCACAAAGTCAAAAATGTTTCTCCAGATGGACAGCATGGCGTGGAATGGGACATTTCTGTCTTAAATAAGCCAATCCCAGTCACAAAGCCAAAGGCTGAAACTCATAAGATAAGAGCAGCTGCATCTATAAATGATCTAATTCTTCCAGTACTTTTACATTTGCAAAGAGAACCTGATTTATATAGTACCTTATCATAGCAATATAAATATCTACGTATCAATGATATATCAGAAAAGGTGAGTGATCTCAACACCATAATGGAATTCAACTGGTGCTGACATCTAATAAACTAATTTCAGTGAAAGTGAACATGACATCATCTTGCAATCAATGTTCCCTCCAATTTTTGGGGGTCGCGTGGCCCATTCAAAATTCCGTGCATGTGTGGTTTTTCTATTTAAAAGGTCGGTGAGCCGGCTGCGCGGGAGCTCCAGAGCGCTGCACGGGAGCATAGCTTAAAGGGAACATTGCTTGCAACCCCCAAGCTAGCATAAAAGATGAGCAACATCCACGACTGAAACACGAAAAATTTACAGAGCTATTGGGAAAGAGCAGGGATGTGGGTCTAATTGGATAGCTCCTTCAAATGGCTTCCTTCTGTGCTGTATGATTCTATGATAAGAATTCAATCCCCTACCTTCTCCCAACAATGAGAAGGATTTAAACCTCTCCCCGACCGCCACATTACACAGGATTATGGTAGTTACACCAGCCCTGGTCACTGAGCAAGCCATCAAGCCCCAACTGCCTCTTCCCGCATTTGCCACACCATAGGAGCTCAGGTAGTCTCTCAGAAACATCTCCAAAGTGCGTTACATACAATTAATTACTTGGAATTGCAATCATTATTACTGTGTGGGTGAACTAGTACATCCAGCACTTTATTCAGCAGAACAGCATTCCCACGTTTATATACTCAGAATTCAGAACAAAAAGAAAAATAATTGCCTTCTATCCGACACCAGCAATGTTTCGTAATTTCTCCCCTCCCCGCCCTCCCCACCAAAGCCCTGGACTTACTTGATGTCCCAAATGTAGATGTAGGTGTCAACAGAGCTAGTCACAAGCAGCTCAGGTTCAAACCACGACCACTCCAAATCACTGCATACAAAGAAAACAAATTTTAAGAAAAAATGACTAGAAAACCCCACTCGAGGAGAATGACCCTTTCTCCATGACTAACTGAACATGAGCACGAGCACATGCACACAAATTCAATAATCAACAGCCGCAACCTCATCCCAACCCAAGTCCTGCTCACCTTCCTACACAAATGCAAATACTGACAGGGACAGTGGCTTCAGGTTCCAACAGCAGTTTGCAAGTCCCAGCTCCTTGCCAGAGGCTGCTCAAGGTCACAGACCTTTACACTAGGAGACAAGATCCAACATGAAGCCAACAAAACAAAAAAAATCCCTCCCTTCCCTGGAGGAATGTCAATGAGACTGTTTCAGTTACTCAAAAAGCCAACTTAAATTGAGGAGAATAAAACAATTGCTTCAAGCAGACAACTGTTAATTATTATTCTAACAGTATCTGCAAAACTGTAAGAAGGACCAGTGCAATATATCCACATTACTTATGAAGGGGATGTAATTCTAAACAAAATACCTTATAACGCGAGTATGACCCTGCAGTGAAGTGTGGATCTCGCCATTTCCATCATGCCATTTGTATAGGTCCACTCGCTGGTTACACTGAAACACACATCCAGATATCGCCTCACATCAACTACAAAATAGACACTGCAGCAATACACTGTCTCAACCAGCTGAATCAGGGTTAGAACTCCACCCTTTTAGCTGGAGACCAGTGCAGAACAGCCAACAGACATAAGATATCATTCAACAATTTTAACTAATTTGTTTTTTTTTTAAAAAAGCATTTTTTTTTTTAACAAGCATTTTAATATTGATGCATTAGGAGTCACAGGAAACTCACTTTTATTGAGCATGCTTAAAAGATTTCCTGAAAGTCCTTCCCAATTCTGAAGAAAGATATGCAGCCAGTAAACATTCTCCAAATGAGAGAACTGGGCACCTTATTCATACAAGGTATATTGTTAACGACGCTTTTCACCCCCTTGTCGCAAACACATTGCCAGCACTGAAAGAACATATTCAGAGCTCTTCTTGTTCTCATACAGTATACAGCATGGCCCTTGCTGCTCTGTTGACAGTCAACAATACCTTAAGTACTAATAAACCGAGACCATAACATTTGTGCAAGGACAAAGAATGAATCACAGCTGTCATTACATAAAGGGGGGAAGTTTAACCGCCCAAGACAGGCAGGAGAGGGGTGGGTTTAAATTCGGAAAAATGGGAAATCGAAACTCAACCCACTGCAAACATGCCTACTTCCGGTTTGACCGGGACAGGTTGGGGGTTGGGCAAGTGACCTGCTCTCAAGAGGCAGATCAAGAGTTATAATATTTAAATGAGGCTACGTACCTCATATTTTAGCATGATAGTGGATTTGACGGCTGCGGGACAGGTTTCCCAGGGCTTGGGAAACCCAGCAGGTGAAGGGAGGCGAGAACTGCCATTAGCTCTTGCAGCACAGCTTGTGGGCCAGGGGGAGCAGGAGTGCTTCCCCCCGCCCAGTCCCGCAAACTAACCTACCGCGATCCGCCACCCTCCCTGCGATCAGCTGACCCCCACCCCCCCATGATCCAAACATCAGCCCCCCGCCGCGATCCAAACTTCAGCCCCCCGCCG
Source organism: Squalus acanthias (assembly GCA_030390025.1). NCBI lineage: Eukaryota > Metazoa > Chordata > Chondrichthyes > Squaliformes > Squalidae > Squalus > Squalus acanthias. Next base: position 59,849,875 of record CM059430.1, on the reverse strand, counting down.
CGATCCAAACTTCAGCCCCCCGCCGCGATCCAAACTTCAGCCCCCCCGCCGCGATCCAAACTTCAGCCCCCCGCCGCGATCCAAACTTCAGCCCCCCGCCGCGATCCAAACTTCAGCCCCCCGCCGCGATCCAAACTTCAGCCCCCCGCCGCGATCCAAACTTCAGCCCCCCGCCGCGATCCAAACTTCAGCCCCCCGCCGCGATCTGCTAGCTCCCCCCACGATCTTTTTTTTATACATTATTACCAATTTGACCAATAATAATATTGTAAAAAATTGCCTTATTTTGCAACGCCTACAGCCTAAACTCACTTAAATACCAGAACTGATGAAAGGTCACATCCTAAACAAAGAATCATAGAAACTTACAGCATAGAAGGAGGCCATTCAGCCCATTGTGCCTGTGCTGGCTGTTTGAAAGAGCAGTCGTGCTTAGTCCCACCACCCCCTCCACCCCAGCTTTTTTGTCCCTAACCCTGTAAGTTCCTCATCTTCAAGTACCTGTCCAACTCCCTTTTAAAATTATTTATGGAATCAGCTTCCACCGTAGAGCGTTCCAGGTCCCGATAAATCGGAGTGAAAACATTTCTCCACATCTCCCTTCTAGATCTTTTGCCAATGACCTCTGGTTATTGACCCACTCGCCAGAGGGAGTAGTTTTTCTCTGTCAAAACCTCTCATCATCTTGAAAACCTCTGTTAGCTCACCTCTTAACCTTCTCTGTTCCCAGGAGAACAGTCCTAACTTTTCCAACCTCTCCTCATAACCAAATTCCCTTCATCCCTGGTAACATCCTGGTAAACCTCCTCTGTATCCTTTCTAAGGCCTTTACATCTTCCTGAAGTGTGGTGCCCAGAACTGTCCACAATACTCCAGCTGAGGCCTAACCAGTGATTTATAAAGTTCTAGCATGATGTCTTGGCTTTTATATTCCATGCCTCTATGTATAAACCCAAGTAACCCATGTGCTTTTTTAACCACCTTATCAACTTGCCCTGCCACCTTTAAGAATTTGTGTATATGGACACCAAGGTGTCTGCTCATCTACACTTTTCAAAATCGTGCCGTTTATAGCATACTGTCTTTCCACATTTGTCCTCCCAAAGTGCATCACTTCCCCGCACTAAACTCCATCTTCCATGCTTCTGCCCATTTCACCATCCTAAAGTCTACAACTATCCTCATCACTATCTACTACGTCGCCAAAGACATTATTAACCTGTCTTTCTCAGATTCTGATCAGCCTGCTTTGCATTTCCAGCATTTCGTATTTGAGACTTCCAACATTTATAGTTTTTCTTTTTATCTCAGTAATATTTGTGATATTTTTATCTTCACTCTCATGCCAGGATTCCCAATCAGCTCAACCCAATATAATACTTACTGAAGCTGCAAAATAGTGGGAGGAGGTCTCATGTGGGTTCCACTGCACCGCCCCGATGTCCCACTTGCTCTGCCTTGCAATCTTTCTTGGTACTTCTGAAGGAGCATCTAAATTTATAACATACAAGAAACGGCGCCTGTGAAGAAATAAACATCGGCAGTGACAAACCAAAACTGCTGCATTCACAAAAAGGCAGCCTACTCCACCTCCCCCACCCGAGTAATGAAAAACTGTTCCTAATGTATTCTAAAGAGCATAATTGCACATAGGCAGAGTGACTGAAAATACAGAAAACATGCTCCCGCTCTTGTGGGAAATTTAGATTAAAAATGTTTAATATTCCGGCACAAATGGCCATCTCCTATCTTGATTGTGGAGTAGTGGGACATGGCCTTGTGCTCCTAAATGCCCACACATTGCTGTGTTGTTTTGTGCAGAAGCGCCCAGCAGATATCGAGCAGCTCCCAATAGGTAGAGGCGGAAAATGAAGAGGACTGTCACTCACCTCCTCATGGTTGCTTCAAAGTGGCAGTGGCAACAAGGACTGCTGTGGATCACCCACCTGAGCACGACTGGATGAAATGAGTCTGGGGCAATTCCTATTCGGCACAAGTCCAGGGCACACAGCTGCCCAAAATTCAGCACAATTTGGCCCTCAATTTTTAATCATAAATCAGACACTCCATAAGGTTGGCTGAGGCATGAAGTAGAGAAATCGACACTGACATAATAGGGGGCACTCTGAGGTTTTAATAAAAGAGGATTGAATGAGGTGGGCACTTTCAGTATAAAAGTACCATTCCCAACCTTACAATACTAAAAATAAATCAGTAAAAATCTACACCCACTGCCCCACCACACACACAGTGAGGGACTGTAATAGATCTTGCCTCACACAACTTGATGATATTAGTTATGGGCGCATCAGGGAGCACCTCCATAATAAAATCTGGAAATGGGCTGGATGCCACGCCAGAGGGACCCAAGCTGGGAAATGACTCCTCCACGGGCATCTGTGTCTGGCAGTTTTCACGAATAAAATAAAACAGGTATAGGACTGCAAGACACCAGTGATGGTACTGAATGTACCATGAAAGGAGACACAGATATCAATATCCTTTTCTCCCAGCACTGATCGGCCTTTCAGTCAGAGGCCAGCAATCAATCCCTCAGTAATAAATGACATTGTAGTTTCATAACGCTACTGAATCACACAGTGTACATTACTCAATGCAAAAACAAGGAGGTGCATTAAACATAGCACTTTTGTTTCTGGGTTCGGAGGATATTCACGGCCTAACTAGAGCCTCCCTTCCCATTTCCTAATTTATACAAGACAGCAGGCTTAGATTGACTATGATACTAAACTGTAACAGGAACATTAACAGGCCTGTAATCAACAGGACAATGTAGAGTTGTGTGCTGCTGTAGATTCCCCATTACAGAAAACAGGCTGGTAGGTAACAGGCTGAGGATATGTTCATGGATGGAAACTAACACCTGGTTTACACTCAGTTACTACCCATCCCTGGATGTTTGCTTACCCAGAGAGCACTGCAAGCTGGCCGTGGCAGTTCACAGACATCGCAGTTGCCTAGTATTAAAAATAAATTACAATTAACATTTTAAGCAGACGTGCATCAAATAAAAATAATGTACTCAAGCCTAGTTTTTATATATATATCACTGCCAAACAACAACTTGTATTTACATAGCACCTTAAACATCCCAAGGCGCTTCACAGGAGTATTATAAGACAAAAAATTTGACAGAGCCACATAAGGAGAAATTAGGGCAGGTGACCAAAAGCTTGGTCAAAGAGGTAGGTTTTAAGGAGCGTCTTAAAGGAGGAGGTAGAGAGGCGGAAAGGTTTAGGCAGTGAATTCCAGAGCTTAGGGCCTAGGCAACAGAAGGCACGGCCACCAATGGTTGAGTGATTATAATCAGGGATGTTCAAGAGGTCAGAATTAGAGGAGCGCAGATATCTCAGGGGGTTGTGGGGCTGAAGGAGATTACAGGGATAGGGAGGGGTGAGGCCATGGAGGGAATTGAAAACAAGGATGAGAATTTTGAAGTCGAGGCGCTGCTTAACCAGGAACCAATGTAGGTCAGCGAGCACAGGGGTGATGGGTGAACGGGACTTGGTGCGAGTTAGGACACAGGCAGCCGAGTTTTGGATCACCTCAAGTTTACGTAGGGTAGAATGTGGGAGGCCAGCCAGGAGTGCGTTGGAATAGTCAAGTCTAGAGGTAACAAAGGCATGGATGAGGGTTTCAGCAGCAGATGAGCTGAGGCAAGATGGAGACAGGTGATGTTACGAAGGTGGAAATAGGCGGTCTTAGTTATGCTGCGGATATGCGGTCGGAAGCTCATTTCAGGGTCAAATACGATACCAAGGTTACCAACAGTGTGGTTCAGCCTCAGACAGATGTTAGGGAGATGGATGGAGTCAGTGGCTAGGGAACGGAGTTTGTGGCAGTGAACAATGGCTTCGGTCTTCCCAATATTGGAGAAAATTTCTGCTCATCTAGAACTGGATGTCGAAGAAGCAGTCTGACAATTTAGAGACTGTGAAGGGGTCGAGAGAAGTGGTAGTGAGGTAGAGCCGGGTGTCATCAGCGTATATGTGGAAACTGACGCTGTGTTTTCGGATGATGTCACCAAGGGGCAGCATGTAGATGAGAAATAGGAGGGGGCCAAGGATAGATCCTTGGGGAACACCAGAGGTAACGATGCGGGAGCGGGAAGAGAAGCTGTTGCAGGTGATTCTCTTCTACGATTGGATAGATAAGAATGGAACCAGGCGAGTGCAGTCCCACCCAGCTGGATGACGGTGGAGAAGCGTTGGAGAAGGATGGAGTGGTGAACTGTGTCAAATGCTGCAGACAAGTCAAGAAGGACGAGGAGGGATAGTTTACCTTTGTCACAGTCACAAAGGATGTTCAAGGACCCGAGAGAAAGGGAAGTTGGAGATGGGGTGGTACTTTGCAAGGACGGAGGGGTCAAGGGTTGTTTTTTTTTTGAGAGGGGTGATGGTGGCAGATTTGAGGGTGAGGGGGACAGTACCTGAGAGAGAACCATTAACAATGTCAGCTAACATGGGAGCCAGAAAGGAAATGGGGTGGTCAGCAGTTTGGTGGGAATAGGGTCGAGGGAGCAGGAAGTGAGTCTTATGGACAAGATGAGCGCAAAGAGGTCATGAGGGGAGATCGGAGAGAAAGTGGAGAAACTGTATAGAATTTCCAATCAAGCACAAAATGATCCCAGTTGTCCTGGTTTGCGCACTTACGGAATACGGTCAAGTTTCATCTGTACATTGCAGTAATCCAATCAATTTGTATGACATGTTTTAGCTCAGTGTTTGTGGTTACTGAACAACTGAAAAACACCACAACCATTTTAACCAACTGTCTTAAATCGACATTTCATAGCAATCCTAATCTTAGCTGATTGGATCCAACGTTTAGAAAATCTAACCCACTGCTACCAGAGTGCAAGTGCTGCTGTAATGAAACTACGTTTGCGTGCAACATTTCTGCCCACTTGCTTCCATCTCAAAAGGGACCAATTAAATGGATTTCACAATCAGCACTCGCAAAACCCTCTAGTGGGTAAAGCCACTGACCATAAGAACATAAAACGTAGGAGCAGGAGTAGGTCATTTGGCCCCTCGAGCCTGCTCCGCCATTCAATAAGATCATGGCTGATCTGATCTTGGCCTCAACTCCACTTCCCTGCCCGCTCCCCATAACCCTTGACTCCCTTACCATTCAAAAATCTGTCTATCACCACCTTAAATATATTCAATGACCCAGCCTCCACAGCTCTCTGGGGAAGAGAATTCCAACGATTCACGACCCTCAGAGAAGAAATTCCTCCTCATTTCCGATTTAAATGGGTGCCCCCTTATTCTGAAATTATGCCCCCTAGTTCTAGATTCCCCCATGAGGGGAAACATCCTCTCTGCATCTACCCTGTCAACCCCCTTCAGAATCTTATATGTTTCGATAAGATCCCCTCGCATTCTTCTAAACTCCAATGAGTATAGGCCCAACCTGCTCAACCTTTCTTCATAAGACAATCCCTTCATCTCCGGAATCAACCTCGTGAACCTTCTCTGAACTGCCTCCAATGCAAGTATATCCTTCCTTAAATAAGGAGACCAAAACTGTACACAGTACTCCAGGTGTGGTCTCACCAATGCCCTGTACAATTGTAACAGGACTTCCCTACTTTTATATTCCATTCCCTTTGCAATAAAGGCCAACACTCCATTTGCCTTCCTAATTACTTGCATGCTAACTTTTTGTGATTCATGTACAAGGACCCCCAGATCCCTCTGTACCTCAGCATTTTGTAATCTCCCCCACTTAAATAATAATTTGCTTTTTTATTTTTCCTACCAAAGTGGATAACCTCGCATTTTCCCACATTAAACTCCATCTGCCAGATTTTTGCCCACTCACTTAGCCTATCTATATCCCTTTGAAGATTCTTTGCGTCCTCCAATTTACTTTCCCACCTATCTTTGTATCATCAGCAAATTTGGCTACATTACATTCAGTCCCTTCATCCAAGTCATTAATACAGATTGTAAATAGTTGAGGCCCCAGCACTGATCTCTGCGGCACCCCACTAGTTACAGTTTGCCAACCTGAAAATTACCCATTTATCCCGACTCTCTGTTTTCTGTTAGTTAGCCAATCCTCTATCCAAGCTAACCCCGTGAGCTCTTATCTTGTGCAGTAACCTTTTATGTGGCACCTTATCGAATGCCTTCTGAAAATCCAAATACACGACATCTACTGGTTCCCCTTTATCCACCCTGCACATTACATCCTCAAAGAACTCCAGCAAATTTGTCAAACATGATTTCCCTTTCATAAAACCATGCTGACTCTGCTTGACTATATTATGATTTTCTAAATGTCCTGCTACCACTTCCTTAATGATGGACTCCAGCATTTTCCCAATGACAGATGTTAGGCTAACTGGTCGATAGTTGCCTGCTTTCTGTCTTCCTCCTTTCTTAAATAGGGGTGTTACATTTGCGGTTTTCCAGTCCACTGGGACCTCTCCAGAATCCAGGGAATTTTGGTAGATTACAACCAATGCATCCACTATCTCTGCAGCCACCTCTTTTAAGACTCTAGGATGCAGGCCATCGGGTCCAGGGGACTTGTCCACCTTTAGTCCCATTAGTTTGCCTAGTACTTTCTCTCTAGTGATAGTGATTGTTTTAAGTTCCCTCACCCCCCCACCCCAATAGCCCCTTGATTATCCATTATTGGGATGCTTTTTGTGTCTTCTACCGTGAAATGTCAACCTAGATTTTTGTGCTCAAGTCTCTGGAGTGGGACTTGAACCCACAAACTTCTGACTCAGGAGGAGAGAGTGCTATTCACTGAGCCACGGCTGACATTGGAGAAGTTCCAATGCAACATAAATAGACCTCATAGTCTCAGGTTTAATGCCAACTGTGCGGAGTTGGCCAATTTCAGCCGTTGAGGTACAGAGCACCCCCTCCCCCACCGCGCAATTCACACATTGGAACCATTGTTTCAGCAGCTACCCTAGATACAGTTGCCAGCTCGTAATCAAGGTCAGAACAGAGATGTGAACACACCATTTAGAATTAACTCTTCACACAGAGGGTGGTGAATGTGTGGAACAGACTAATAATGGAAATGGATAGCACAGTCTAATTCAAGGAGGCATTGGATTTTTTTTGGTGGCAGAAGCAATAAAAGACTTGCATTTATATAGCACCTTTCACGACTTCAGGACGTCCCAAAGCGCTTTACAGCCAATTAAGTACTTTTGTAGTCACTGTTTTAATGTAGGAAACACAGCAGTCTTAGTGATGTTAATTGAGGGATGAATATTGGCCAGGACACCGGGGAGAACTCCCCCGCTCTCTTCTAAATAATACCATGTGATCTTTTACATCCACCTGAGAGAGCAGACGGGGCCTCGGTTTAACGTCTCATCCGAAAGACGGCACCTCCGACATTGCAGCACTCCCTCAGCCTAGATTTTTGTGCTCAAGTCTCTGAGTCAGAAGGTTGTGTGTTCAAGTCCCACTCCAGAGGAGAGTGCGCTATCCACTGAGCCACGGCTGACATGGGAGAAGTACAAGAGATATAACATGAGATTTTTCAAACTTTGGGATTGGCCAGATGTAAAGCAATGGTCTTTTCCAGTCCAATAATCAATTAGCGTGTAACTCCTCATGCCTGTTGTTTTCTACAAAAACTTCTATATTAGGAACATCTCAGACTCAATTCCCATTCTGTACAAAGTTAGCTGATCCCAGCTAGTCCAGAGGTACAGTGGTGCTACAATCGGCCTTAGAAATCCCCTGGGCTTGGAAGGGAGAATCAGGCAAAGATGCCACTGATGTTCACTACTTGGGCTTATGTCACGATACATGACGTGATCCGGACTCGAGTCGTCGTTGGCTTGTTCACAGATGTGATTCCCAGTAAAAAAGTAAAAATTTTCCCAGTAAAAAAGTAAAAATTTTACAGCTTATCGTTTTACATACAGACGGCAGCTTTTGACACGTTAGACCCCCTGCGACTCCACCTCATTGTCTCAGTTGTATCTTGCTATGTCTTTGATGTGGTACCTTCCTGGCTGACCTGATTAACTTTATCACACCTCGGCAGATAGTCAGGATGATTTAATTTAGTTGTCTGCAATTGTAAGGTACACATGCATTGTTCTCTATCTATATATGCTTTGTCGAGTCTGTATTTCTCTACTTCACCTGAGGAAGGGGCGATCGATAGCTCCGAAAGCTTGTGATTTCAAATAAAACTGTTGGACTATAACCTGGTGTTGTGCGACCTCTCAATTTTGTCCACCCCAGTCCAACACCAGCATCTCCGCATCGTGTTCACTACATGGGCATGGATATTGGATAAGGACAGAATAACACTCCCTGGATTCCTATAGTTGAATAATCTGCCTGCCAAGGCTCACACATTAATAATGGCCACCTGGGAAAGGTACCAGTAAGATGTTAACATGTTTCGAAGAGGGAGACAGAAAATTGGTGGCATTTTTTTTTTTAAACAGCAAAATTATCTAGGCGCCTTGACTAGATTTTAATCAAATGCTCACTCCAATGCATTTATCACTAAGTATATATAATCCTGTGTTTTAATAACACCTGGATTGTTTATGAAGTAGATCATACAAATGTGCCAGATTTTATCATACAAATAAATGAGGCTTATTTCTCCAACAAGAAATGTAATGATTAGTGAAACTGCACACAGCCTATGGACACCATACTCCACTTTTCAGAGTGCCCATTAAGAAGCCATTGCACAGTCCTTACTGTCTCCTGGTCACTGGGTCAACCTAGAAGTACTGACACAAGTGGTTGGTTACTGTTACCAATTAAAGAAAAAAACAGCAGGAATAACTAAGGACCCTCAGTCAGCATCTTTCATCAGTATATAATGGGACTATGCAAAAGAATAGTTTCAATAAGCCAAGTTTCAAATCTTAACCAAAAATAGATGTGCAATTTGCAATGTGTGCAGAATAGTTTGAAATTCCTCATCCATGCCTTTGTTACCTCTAGACTTGACTATCCCAACACACTCCTGGCTGGCCTCCCACATTCTACCCTACATAAACTTGAGGTCATCCAAAACATGGCTGCCCGTGTCCTAACTCGTACCAAGTCCCGTTCACCCATCACCCCTGTGCTCGCTGACCTACATTGGCTCGCGGTTAAGCAACGCCTCAATTTCAAAAGTCAATTCCGTTAAGTCCGTAAGGGGGACCCTGAGCTTCCGGTGGCCTGTCACTTTAATTCTCCGCTCCACTCCCACTCAGACCTCACCGTCCTCAGCCTCTTGCATTGTTCCACTGAAGCTCAGCATAAGCTCGAGGAACAGCACCTCATCTTTCGATTCGGCACTTTACAGCCTTCTGGACTCAACATAGAGTTCAACAATTTCAGATTATAACCTCGGCCCCTATCCTATATATATTTTTTATCCACACCTTTTGTTTGTGTCTTTTCTTCTCTCCCACATGGCAGATGTCCTTCATTCTGCCAGCGCAATTTACACTTCATCTAGAGCCATCCTTTGTTTCTTAACTTGTCCCATTACCATCTCCTTTTGCCTTGAATATCTCTTAATGTCTCTTAAACTCTCCTGCCTTCTATCCTATCACAGACCTTCCCTTTTGTTCTTTCATCCCCTCCGCCCTTTCCCAGCCCCTACACTTGCTTAAAAATCTATTCCATTTCCTGCTTTTTTTCCCAGTTCTGACGAAAGGTCATCAACCTGAAACGTTAACTCTGTTTCTCTCTTCACAGATGCTGCCTGACCTGCTGAGTATCTCCAGCATTTTCTGTTTTTATTTCAAAAGTCTCTTCCTTGTTTTCAAATCCCTCCATATCTCTGTAATCTCCTTCAGCCCCACAACCCTACTCCAAATATCTGTGCTCCTCAAGTTCTGCCCTCTTGAGCATCCCCGACTATAATCGCTCAACCATTGGTGACTGTGCCTTCAACTGCCTAGGCCCTAAGCTCCAGAATTCCCTGTCTAAACCTCTCCACCTCTCTAGCCTCCTTTAAGATGCTCCTTAAAACCTACCTCTTTGACCAAGCTTTTGGTCACTGCCCTAATTTCTTATATAGCTCGGTGTCAATTTTTTGTCTTATCCTTATAACACTCCTGTGAAGCACTTTGGAACGTTTTACTACGTTCGAAGTGCTATATAAACACAAGTTGTTGTAAGTTAAACCGACCACCCCAATAAGAGGATTGCCTATTTAAGGAAGGAAGGACGGGCGGGCGTGTTGGCCCCGCGCGTGCGCAGTCTCATTAACTCGGCCCTGCCAGCCCTCCGACCTCAACCGCAGCGCTCACCAAACACGACCCCGCAGCCCCAGGAGTGCCATCGGCTGCTTTGTGTGGAGTTACCTGCGAGTCCCTAACCTCCACCACCACATTCTCACTGCTCCAGCGAGCCGCCATGTCATGAAGCCAGCGACCAACAACAACACCATGCGTCATTACGCCGGACGTAACATGCGCCGCGACGTCACTACTACCCAACATGCACCGCCCACGCCGGGCCCTCCCAAGCAGCAGAGGCCTGTCTGTCAAGAGTCTGTTGGTGCCAGTTCATAGCGTGTGCATCCCCGCTCTGCACACTGACTCCACATGGACCTGGATTCGAAAATTCAATGCAAGACGGTCCTAACTGGGCAAGTTTTGGGAAGCTTGCTGTTTTAGGGACAAGAGTAGGCCATTCAACCATAGCAACAAGAGTAGGCCATTCAGCCATAGCAACAGGAGTAGGCCATTCAGCCATAAGGAACATAGGTACAGGAGTAGGCCATTCAGCCATAGCAACAGGAGTAGGCCATTCAGCCATAAGGAACATAGGTACAGGAGTAGGCCATTCAGCCGTAGGGAACGTAGGAACATGAGTAGGCCATTGAGCCCCTCGAGCCTGTTCCGCCATTCGATGAGATCATGGCTGATCTGCGATCTAACTCCATATACCCGCCTTTGGCCCATATCCCTTAATACCTTTGGTTAACAAAAGGCTATCAATCTCAGATTTAAAATTAACAATTGATCCAGCATCAGTTGCTGTTTGCGGAAAAGAGTTCCAAACTTCTACTACCCTTTGTGTGTAGAAGTGTTTACTAATTTCACTCCTGAAATTAGGAAACACTTTTAATTTTTAGACTATTCCTCCGAGACTCCCCAATCAGCAGAAATAGTTTCTATCTACCCTATTTGTTCCCTTTAATATCTTGAAAACTTCGATCAAATCACCTCCTTCTAAATTCTAGGGAATCCAACCCTAGTTTGTATAATAGTGTGAAGTTGCGGTACTTGCCCACTAAACATGCCAGAAAAATTTAGGGCTTGACCATTCAAGTGTACTCTTTATGGTGTACACAAAAACAAAAAAACTAACTTAACTTACAACTTTAAATGAAACTTAATAAATTAAAATTTGGTTGCCGGGGGTGATGAAGCACTCCAGTCCCCGTGGCGCCCACCGGTCGCGGAAGGCCTCGAGCGTGCCGGTGGACACCGCGTGCTCCATCTCCAGGGCCACCCGGGCGCGAATGTGGCTGCGGAAGAGAGGCAGACAGTCGGGCCGAACGACCCCCTCGACCGCCCGCTGCCTGGACCAGTTAATGGCCACTTTGGCCAGGCCCAGGAGCAGTCCTATGAGGAGGTCCTCCGATCTGCCCGCTCCCCTCCACACCGGGTGACCAAAGATCAGGAGCATGGGACTAAAGTGCAGCCCCTTCAAATAATGCCATTCAAGTGTAAGTGAATTTTTAACTACTACTAAGTGTGGAGTCTCATTCCTACATATTTTAATTATTGTTGGAGATTGAAAAAATTTAAATAAAATGTTTTATTTTTTACTTTTTCTTCTGTCTCTTTTATCTCTCTTAATCCCATATTTCTTTCCCTCTCTTTATTTCACTTTCTGTACATAATTTGGCACTGAATTAAATATTCTAACTTACACTTCCTGGTTCAGACTCTGCGTGTCTCAGTAAAGATTCTTAAATCTGATTGGTTAAGGAGAAAAACAGTTGCTTGCCCTGTTCACACAGGTCCCAGATCCCCAGTATAGGGCACAGCGCTGTTTTGGATTTCTAATAACTGCAAGTTCCAATTCTAAAGCCCATAGAAAACCTGTGGGCAAATGTAAATGTAATGAACGGCTGGCACTGTTCGTTCGCCGCTGACCGCAAAATCCTGCCCAATACGTTCTCAGTGTAAATCCCTCAGTATAGGAGCAGTAAATTTTATTGGCCCAGATTTTGTGGTCAGCAGCGAAGGGAAGGCGCTCACCGCTGACCTCAAACAAAGCTGCTCACAAAGATTTAGCAGGCTCCAGAGCATCAATTTCCTCTATTCCGACGTGACTTTGAATCTGGTGGTGTCTAGCAATAGTGCAGGCAGCAAATAGGCTAATCAGCCAATCAGAATGAAGAATTCTCACAGACCACAAAGCAGAAGGTAAAAAGCAAGGATTATAATTCACATTTTAGGACATTGTATGGAAAGCAAAATAAAGATTGGGACATACACATGGGATTAAGGTAGAAGCTGAAATATCATAAACAAACATTAAAAAAGTAAAATAAAAATTAATTTTTATTATTTTAAAATCCAGAATTTTTTAATGTTCTTCTGAGGGAATGAGACTCCACACTTATAAAATCCGTTTTTCAGGGCCAGAGAGGTTGTTCAGCAATAATGATGACTTAGTAAGCCGTTAAAAACTCAGTTACACCTCATTCAACAAGGCTGAACATTTTCAATTGTTTTTACAGCGAGAATAAAAAGTTGAAGTTCACGTCAAATCACAGATTCTGTGTTGATTCCATCTACGAAGACTGCAACTACACACCCTTTGGAGGAGCAGGGTATCACTGACAGCAACCTCCGGATTTCCGCGTTTAGCTGCGCATGTGCGGACGCCAGAAGTTGCTGTCAGTTTTACACAGTAATGACGGCGAGTGCTGACAGTTTCACCGTCATTACAACCGCAAATTCCGGGCCAATATGTTTTCAGTGTAAATTCCCCAGTATAGGAGCAGTAAATTTTTAATATGCTTTCAATGTAAAACCCCCCAGTATGGGAACACCACATTTTAATATGTAGGGAATTGGTTAGGAGGTAGGCAACAGAGTGCAGAGATAATGGGTATGTACTCCAATTTGTAGGATGTGAGTAGTGGTGTCCCCCAGGGATCTGTACTGGGGCCTCAGCTTTTTACATATTTATCAATGACTTGATGAATTCATATCCAAATTTGCTGATGACACTAAGTTAGGTGGCACAGTAAGTAGTGGAGATGGGAGCAGAAAGTTGCAAAGGGACATTGATAGATTATAGAATCATAGAAGATAGGAGCAGGAGTAGGCCATTCGGCCCCTCGAGCCTGCTCCGCCATTCAATGAGATCATGGCTGATCATCCAAATTCAGTACCCTGTCCCTGCCTTCTCCCCATATCCCTTGATCCCTTTAGCCTTAAGAAATATATCTAACTCCTTCTTGAATGTATTTAATGAGTTGGCCTCAACTGCCTTCTGTGGTAGAGAATTCCACAGGTTCACCACTCTTTGGGTGAAGAAATTCCTCCTCATCTCTGTCCTAAATGGCTTACCCCTTATCCTTAGACTGTGACCCCTGGTTCTGGACTCCCCCGCCATCGGGAACATCCTTCCTGCATCTAGTCTGTCTAGTCCTGTTAGAATTTTATAAGTTTCAATGAGATCCCCTCTCATTCTTCTAAACTCCAGCGAGTGTAAGCCCAATCGACCCAATCTCTCCTCATACGTCATTCCTGCCAGCCCAGGTATCAGTCTGGTGAATTTTCGCTGCACTCCCTCCATGGCAAGAACATCCTTCCTCAGATAAGGCGACCAAAACTGCACACAATACTCAAGATGTGGTCTCAACAAGGCTCTGTACAACTGCAGCAAGACATCCTTGTTACGATAGCAAAATACTGCGGATGCTGGAAATCCGAAATAACAACAGAAAACGCTGGAAAAACTCAGCAGGCCAGACAACATCCGTGGAGAGAGAAAGAGAGTTAACGTTTCAGGTCGAAACCCTTCGTCGGAACTGAAAGAGCAGGAAATAAACAGATAAAAATGCAAGGGGGAGGCTGGGGGGAGGAATAAAAGAACAAAAGGGATGGTCTTTAGTGAGTAGAGACATTGAGAGATGCTCAAGGCAAGACGAGATGGTAATGGGACAGGTTGAGAAACAAAAGGTAAGGTGTGAAATGCTGGCAGAATCAAAGACAGCTGCCGTGGGGGGAGAGAGAGAAAAAAAAAGGAAAAAGGCACGGACCAAAAGAGTGGATAAAATGTATACATATGTGGTAGGGGCCGGGGTTATGATCTGAAATTTGTAAGGGGTTCGGGTGGCTCTGTGCTTAGCCTGGGTGCTAGTGCGGGGTTAGGCCTTGTTGCCTGTTCTGGTCTCCAGCCAGCCTGGTAGCACTAGACACCTGTGAGTGGTTCGACCCACTCGCCCTTACGGTTCTGACACTGGACTTAGGTGCGAGAGCAGTAATGCAGAGAAAACTCAGGTAGACCCGGTTGAATAGTACAAAATGGAAAATTTTTATTGCATATTGTTCAAGATTACGAAATACATGTCATAAGCACAGATTAATGACAGTACAAGCTTACATACATTTAGGAAACTAGGTTTAGGGAAACGAGGAGCGCACGACACATCGTAAAAGGGGACACACATTATAATTATCCTTAAAACAAAACCCTCCCCTATTAATACCTGTCCTAATCTAGATCTGTAGGATCGAGAACCATGCTCACCACTCGTGATAACTCGGAGAATTCTAAAACGATGCTCGGATGTTTTCGCCACAGCACCTGACTATTCACGTGTTGATCAGGAGTCTCTGTACCCCACTTGTTTACTCGCTCTGCTCCGGCTAGCAGGCTGGACCATCTGCTGTCATGAAGATCTGTGTTGACCTCGGATTTCTGATAAAACTCAAAGAAGAGTCTTCCTGTGCCCGACACCGGTTGGCGGTAGAATTCGTGTGGTAACCTGTAAATGGTCTTTATAGTTCGGGCGCGGTCGGGGTTTACTGACCGCGGCGGCACGTGTAGTCGTCTTCTTCTTGTCTTGTTTCGTTTCGTCGGGCCTGCGGGTCCCTACACCGTTTACCGACCCTCGGGATGGTGCACCCGCTTACCGGCCTTCGCAGCCCAGCTCTTCACAGATCTTCACGGCAAGCCACGAGGTTGACTCCCGGAAGATCAGCGGACCAAGAGCTCGGTGGGCAGCAAGAGCACAAGTCAAAAGTCGTCAGGGAATAAGAGGAATAAGAGTCAAGAGCCAGGAGTCCAGAGGATAAGAGAGTCAAGAGAAAGATGGACGTTTGTTCACGACAGTTATAGTACTGTAATTCATTATCTCCCGCCCAATCTTAATGTTCATCTTTTGTCATGTTTTGGCGCTCAAACTTCTTGTATGGGGTGGTTCTTGTCGTTAATGGGTTTCGGTGATACTTGTAACTGTCTAAGTACCCGTTAATATTTCTCCCATTGTGGAACCGGCTAGGAGTCTCCCTGGAGGGGTTTTGGGGGCCTCCGAATTCTTGCTGTGAGTACCCGCGAACGGCTCTCTCATCGTAGAGCCGCGGGGAATTTGCGTATCAATGTCTTTGGATGGGCCCTTGATTGCCCAGTACAATAGCCCCCGTTTGTGTATGGAAAACCGATTCCAGCACTTATATTTCTTGCTTAGGTGTTAAAAATGCAAAACGATCGCGTCTTGTCTCATATCAATATGCTGAGTACTGTCCGATCTTGCTGAAATGTTTATTGAAACGCCATCTTGTCTGCCTACTAAAAAATCTGGAACCTTCTGCCACGAGGCGTGGCGGCCATTTTACAGGCTGCTTGTGTCCGTTTTGAAACATGACAGCATTTTGCTGAAATAAAACTGTTTTTTCGAAACTGTATGTCTCTTTCTCATTATTTTGAAATCGCGATAATTTGCGAATTCTACAGTCCCTCCTGTTGATGCGAATAACTCCGCTTATCGTATCAATTAAAAGTGGTGGTGAGCAACATTATCTCGATTCTCCATATCCAAATACTCCCTTAACTTAAGCTATCTAGGGTCTCCGTGTCGTCCTTATTTCCCAGGGAAAAATTACATTTTTATAAAACCGTTGGCAGCATTTGCCTTTAACTTACACCGCGTGTATGTCTTCCAGGTGTAACAGGCCGATGCCTCTTGCACCACCTGTATATGCATGTTTTTTTATTATTCAAGGAAAAGAAAAACAAAACAATCAAACAACCATATTCAACAACACAAAATTAAAAATAATCAAAACAACTCTTAAACATACAGAGTTCCAAACTTAGTTACAGGTTCTAAGAAAAATAACAATCAATTAAACAATTTCGAGACACACATGGAAAAACTGGAGTGGCGCCACTCTGGCCGTTTACGCGGCGCTTTCTTCGTGCACACGCACGTAACGCTCTCGCCACTCTCCCGTGTTTTCCTGCTTGGTGAGGCGTTTGCCCCTCTTGCAATGCACGACCAATAGGTACACTACAATTATTACCTGGCATACAACTAAAATGTGGGAGGCTATTCTAATCCAGGAAGGCACTTCAATGTTGGTGAACAGATCCCACCACAGTGGGATTACTATGTCTAGGATCTCTGACCCTATCTCGACGGTCTTTTGCTCAAGGGTATAAAAATGTTTCTGCGAAACCGCAACGGCTTTCAAAAGTTTGGTGAGGTGTTCAGGGAGAGGGGGAATGAGGTATCCGAAATGCGCGACGAATCGCTGCAAGTCGGTAAAATTCTCCTTCACTGTTAGATGAACAGTGGATGGTTCAGGGATCGGGACAATTCGCTGCCGTGCCACTTGAACTTCAGCCCTGGGTTTAAAACAGAAACTGCTGTCACTCACCGGACACCGGCTACGGTTTCCATGCTGATACTGTTGCGCTGCAGTGGTAACGCAATATGTTCCACCCCCTATGTATGCCACCTGCGGAGGCTCATGATCTTGTGCCATTGCCTCCATGGTGCAATTCATGGGCTTGGAGCCAGCTGTTCTGAACCCGCACTGTGGTGATAAAAAGGCATTCAAGTGCTGGGGACACGGGATTATGTGTGCTCCCCTGCCACGACAACCAGAGAGATCTGTACCTGTCATCGTTTGCTCCCAGCGGATGACGTAAGGTGGGACCGCTGCGTAGCGAATGTGGGCTCCCCCCTGAATGACACCAATTTTCTCTACCCGATACACCGGGGCGGGCTTTGCTGTGTCGCCCAAAACCGACATACGTAACACTATACCCATGATGGTATGGTTTGATCGTCCGCAGTCCACGGGGACTGGGTATGCTTCTGAAGCTAGCCTGAGCTGGCACGGGCTTAATGCATTCTGAAAAGGGTGGAGTGCCTGCAGGTGTTTGTTACTTATCCAGGACGGGACCAAACCTTGTTTTAAATCCTCCAAATTACTGCGGCCCTCGCCCAGTAACCACGCCCCGTAAAGCACGCACACCTCGTTCTGCGCCGCCTGATCGGACGCATTCCGATCTTCCCTGATCAGGGCATTTACCGTACGCGCATGTTTCTCCAGCTCAGCTATGATTTCTTTTAAGTGGAGCATCATGGCCTGGTCTTCATGTAACCCAGACCCTACCACCTTATTTTCGTCTGTAAGAATATTCTTTAATTGTGTTTTTAAACCATTGATCTGGGTCTGCAGCTCCACGTTGTCTAGAGCATTGACCACAGATGTTCCTGTATTAAAAGCGGTGAACATATCGTTCACAATGCCCCTTCTTTGTCTCCCCACCTGGCCCAAAACTTCGTGTGGTGTGGTGTACAAGCTTGTCTTGTCAATCTCTGCAAAATCAAACTCGTAGAATTGTCTAAACATGTTTGTCAACAGGACCTGGTACAATTGTTCCGTCTCTTTGGGGCACCACTCTGGCAACCGCACCTCGGTGAGATTTAAAATCACCGAGGCCACCGCGTAATGTACCCCCTGAAATAGTATCTGGTCTGTAGGGACCAATACCAAACCGTTCCCGGGCCCCTTCGTAGTTTTAGGGCACCCTTCCTCCTGAGCCAAAACCACCGGAATCGTGGGCGGAGCTTTGCATGTGCGCGTGATGAGTTCAGTGGCGTTTACCGGGATCGGAGAGTATGGAGCTCCGCACCCCCTGGTGCTGACATCCCACCTCATCCCTTTCCCGTTGTCCTGCCACTGGTTTACGAAAAATATGGAGATGCCTTTGGGGCAAACGTGCTTTGACCCCCACATACATACATAAATTCCCTCATCCGGTTCCCACCATTTGTCCCAACAGACTTTCAATTGTCCGTTAGTCCCCGTAATTGTCCGATGGGTATTATTACCCAAGCGCTCCCACTCAACCGAGGAATTTCTCATATTCTTGTTCAATTTCCATAGCCACCACCATCGGCTCAATGGGACATTCCCATTACAAGTCAAACAAATCCTTTTGCCGACGGTGACGCTGATCCTGGGTGCAATGATCCTCACTTTGGGGCACATCAAAGAAGTCTCTTTGTAGGCAAATCCCGATGTACTGGAGTATTCAGTTGAATTCGTTCCCAGCCATCCTGGCCACCTTCCCTTGTGGAAATAAGTGGCGGTCTCCTCAGCCTCTCGCCTCCCGGTCCCATCCGTCGCGATGGGGGCCGTGTCCCCGGAGCAACCAAATACCACAACATCCTTGGTGCGGCCTCGATAGGCCAATCCACATCCAAATGCCGCGAGCACTACCAGAATCCGTTCCATCCTTCCTTGGTTCCTGTGATCAAATAAAATGAGGTAGCCAGCCTCCCAAGAGTCTCTGGCTTTTGTGAAGGGTGAGCGGGTCCCCTGACCTCGCCTCACGTAAGAAGACATGTGCACTGGATAGATCTTTTAACTAAACCTAATCTAAACTCCCATCATTTATCTTTTACTTATCAAAATTAAACTATAAAACTTACAAAACTTACAAACTATAAAACTTATCACTTATCTTATAAACTGTACAGCGCCGCCCGTTCCCAGGGCGGCCTACTCAAATTCTGCGGCGGCTGCCGCAGGCTTCTCCCAACGGTGGGAGGGCGCTGACCCCCCCCCCCTTTGATCTGCCGCAGCCTGTTGCTGCTGCGCTGTGACTGGGCTCTCCCTGGGCTGCCTTAGCCTTGAACCTACGCCTTGGGACACTCTGGGGACTTGACCATATCTTCCTGGGCTGGGGTGTCCGACTTGACCTACGGGGGGCTACCGGGGGCAAGAACTCCAGGACCGACGGACCGGATTTCGAGACTTCCACCGTCGCGACCTGTGGTCCCACCACAGCCGCTGGCTCCGCCTCCCCTGGCTCCGCCTCCCTGAACTCGGGATCTGCAGTCTCTGGCACCGCCCTACTTGGCCCAGTAGGCGGCCCTTCACTCGCAGTCCCTACCTCCCCCGAGGGCAAGACTTCCAAGGCGGACGGACTGGGTTCTGAGACTTCCATCACCACGTCCTGTGGTCCCACCACAGCCGCTGGCTCCGCCTCCCCTAGCTCCGCCACCCTGAGTTCGGGACCTGCAGCTTCTGCTTCCACCCTGTGTGGACCTCCACTCGCAGTCCCTATCTTCCCTTTACTTGAATCGGGGGCGAACCTTTCATCCTCCAATCCCAGCTCCTCTTCGCTTGGTCACTATCTTGGTCGAGCTCCTCGAACTCTTCCTCATCTGACTCCCAACCGCAATAAAGGATCCTACATTTTGCTAGGATGTCCTCTCCCCTGATGCAAGCTGCTTTGCCAGCCTGCGTGCCCTGCGGTCCTACCCGGGGCTGCGAGTCCCCACTCGCAGGTTTGGCCCCTGTGGTTGGCCCTTGTGCACCCGGCTTATACAGTTTGCACTGATTTACGTGGAACCACTTAGTGCGCCGAGGTACCTTTACGGCGTATACCATGGGACTCGCCTTATCTACAATGCTGTAGGGTCCCATATACAGTGGTTCCAGACTCCCTACTCTGGCATAGTTTCTGACCATGACCTGGTCTCCTACTTCCCACTCCTGCTTCTTGCGGGGTTCCAGCAACAGGCGATTGCCCTGATGCTGCCTTCCCATGTTCCCAGCCGCCTGCTCATAAACCTGCTTCAGGTGCTCCAAGAGGGTCTGGACGAACTTGTCCCTGCTTACCTCTTGGAGCTGACCCTCAGTGAGCACCGGCGCTAGTACATGGGTGGGGGTTCGCATGATCCTTCCAGTCATCACCTCGTGCGGGGAATACCCCGTACTTTTCGACTGACTGGCCCGGATCCCCATGAGGACTAGAGGCAGAACCTCCGCCCATTTTTGGGGCGAGTTCATAGTCTCTTTCCTCAATTTCTCCTTCAGGGTCCGGTTCATGCGTTCAACAATCCCGGATGACTGGGGATTGTGCGCTACGTGCCACTTCCCTTCAATGCCCAAAAGCATGAGGGTGTTCTGCATCACCTGGCCGGTGAAATGACTCCCTTGGTCTGACTCCACGAAACGGGGGAGTCCCCACCGTGAGAACACTTCCCGGACCAAGATTTTTGCAGTACCCAGCGCCATAGCTGTTTTACAGGGGAAGGCTTCTACCCATTTGGAAAACACATCCACCAAGACGAGGCAGTATTTGTAGCCTCCCTAGGTGGTGGGCAGGGGCCCTATATAGTCGATCTGTATCGACTGCCATGGTCCCTCCACCCTCCTGATGTGCCCCATGGGCACTTTCCTTTTCTGGGGGTCTGGGTTGTTTGCAGTGCACACAAGACAGCTAGCACAGAACTCGCGGACCTGCTCCCTGAGTCCCGGCCACCATCCCGCCTGCTCTACCCGTTGCCAGGTAACCTCGGGCCCGGGGTGCCCTGCCCCCGGCCCCTCATGAGCCAACTGGAGGAATTCCCTCCTGTGCTGCTGCGGCACAACCCACTGCTCCTCGCGGAACAGCATGCCTTCTTTAACGGAGAGGGTTGCCATACTGTACGGACCCTCTACCTGCTTGCCCTCAGCAATGGTTCTGAGAACTGCTTTTAGGGCGGGATCCTGGTTCTGGACGGTCTTAAGGTCTAGGGGCAATGCTACCCTGGTGTTCCCGGGATTCCTGTCCCTGCCTTGGATCGCTGCCACGGGTCCAGGCCCATAGGGGTCCCAGAAAATGCCGTTACGGGCACCCTCCCTGGCTAGCGCATCCGCCTGCTGGTTGCCCTCCCCACGGGGCTCTGTGGAGGAGTGAGCCTTCACCTTATGGATGAAAATCTCCCCTTCCTCCCCTACTGCTGCTAGGATCTTTTCCAGCAAGGGCTTCACCGTTAAAGGTCGCCCGTCCGCGGAGGTGTATCCACGGCGGGACCAAATGGCCAGGTATTCCGTACACGAATTGCATGTGAACATACTGTCCAAGCAAATCGTGTATGGGGTTGGGAAAGTTTCTGGGTCGGTAACGACATACGCCACCGCAGACAGCTCAGCTTGCTGCGCGCTCATGGTGCTGGGGAGCTTAATCACCAGGGCAAGGTTTGCCGCAGGGTCATAAACTCCACACCCTGTGAGTCGTTCGCCAGCGGACACTGTGCTGGATCCATCAACATAAATTTCGCGCCCTGTGGGATGTATCCCGGCCCGCAAACCTATGTTGACTTCCCACACCCCTTCCACCGAACACTGGTGGGCTGTACCGGGGTATACCAAATTGGCCGCAAGCCTGGGCTCGCAAAGACCTTTAACTCTAAGATCCATCTGGGAAAGGAGAAGGGTCCAGCGCGCAATTCGAGCGCTGCTCACGGTCCCATCCTTAATCCTCCCATCTAGAAGCATCTTAGTTGGTGTGTGATGGGTGAGGAGAGTGATGGGAGAGAGCCCTGTGAAGATCGCTGATCTTTTCACAGCCCAATGCGTGGCTAAAAGATGCCTTTCGCAATTGGAGAAACTCCTCTCCACATCCGTTAATACCCTGGACGAATAGACAACCGGCCTCAGCTTGCCGTGCCGCTCTTGGAGCAGCACAGCGCTCAAGCTGTCTCCGCTGGCAGCTACCTCCAGGAAAAACTCCTTCCCCCCATCTATGGCCCCTAAAGCTGGCGCGGTCTGCAAATTCCTTTTTAACTTCTCGAAGGCTGCCTGGCAGCCCTCGTCCCAAGACCACTCCACTCCCTTATGGAGTAGTCGGAGCAGCGGTGCTGCTGTGGCCGCATAGTCTTCGATAAAATCTCTGCAGTAACCGGTCAGTCCCAAAAAGGACCTCACACCCCTTATGGTGTTGGGAATCGGTAACTCTTGCACCGACTCCCTCCTAGCCTTATCTATGGCTCTTTCCCCAGCGCAAATGGTCAGCCCCAGGAATTTTACTTCCTGTTGACCGATACGTGCTTTCTTAGGGTTAACTTTAAAACCCTTTCTCGCTAGCAGCTCCAATAACTCGGCCAGTAGTGGTCCATGCTCCTCCCTTGAGTCCGTAAATAGGAGCAAATCATCCACGGACTGCACTATCTGATTGGGCTGACTAAACTCCTTTAAACTTCCTGCCATACACTGGTGGAAAATGCTGGGGCTGTTGTGGAAACCCTGTGGCAAACAGTTCCACGTGTACTGTTGTCCTTTGAAAGTAAAGGCAAACTTGTACTGGTCCTCTCGCCGCAGCGGGATGGACCAAAAACCGTTCGAGATATCCAGCACCGTGAACGTGGTCGCGGACGCTGGGATACTCCCTATTAGGTCAGCAACTGCTGCTACCGTGGGCGCGCAGGCGGGAATGTTACTATTGAGGACTCTGTAGTCCACCGTGGCCCTCCACGAATTATCCGGCTTCCTAACCGGCCATAATGGGGAGTTCACGTGTGTGGCTATCGGCCTCAACACGCCCTGCTGTACCAAGGAGGACATTGCTGTCTCCATATCGGGTTCTGCTTCTTTGGGGAAGTTATACTGCTTTTGGGGCCGGGTCATGGGGTCCCCGTCTACGCTGACCTCAAACCCGGTAACCCTCCCACAATCGTGCTTGTGGGTTGCAAACGCGTGCATATTATCTGACACGTACGTCTGCATGTCCGTTGGGACATCCGCGACCATAAGCCCGAGGTCGTAGCCTCCGGATGGCTTCATGGTACACAGGGCCCCTTTACCTTCCTCCCCCGGGATTACCACTACCTTGCCTTTTCCACCCTTGGCTCCCCAGAGACAGTGATTCCTAAGGTCCACGAGGATCCCGTGCTCCGATAGGAGATCTGATCCGAGGATGCCTCTCCCACCCCCCTCTTGCCATTTCATCAGTATGCACTTCCACATGGTGTGGAGTGCTCCTAAATGAATGGAGAGCGGAATGGAGAACGCGCCAGCCTGCTCTTTTCCCGTGAACCCCGCTAATGTGTATGGGACCTTGGTAGACAGTGGTGAGTCAAAGGGGCTATCCGTATGAATCACGGTGCATGAAGATCCCGTGTCCAACAAATAACTACCCTTCTGCTTCTCTACCTCCATCTCCACCAGGGGTCGTTTCCACGCATCATAGCTGAGCGGACACAGGTAGACGGGCTGTGCGGGCTCTAGTCATTGGGTACCGGCGGACGGGGCTGCGGCATCTGCGGGGCCGGTAGCGACTGCCACCCTTCCTTGCGAAATCATGAGGGTCCGCATGGCTCCCAACATTGATTCTATCGCATCGGGATGGATATGCACACCAGCTCCCTTATCGGAGGCAGGCGCCTGGGCTCGGGCTGCGGGATTTTTATCCCTGGACTCCTTCCAAGGGTTCCTGCAGTTCTTGCGCCAGTGCCCTGTCTTTCCGCACCCGAAACAAGCATTACTGGCTTGTGGGACGCGATTTCCCTCCTGATGCCACTCCTTTTGAGCCGGGGCGGTGGGCCGTGCCTCATGCACCTTTCCCTTAAGGGGACGCGCTCCCGTACTCCTAGTATTACGGTACCCTACCGTGAGTTGGTTTAAGACCGACTCCTCAGTTGTGATGGGGTTAGTGGGGTCAAACCACACTTTTGCCCGCTCCCTGACGGCTGGCAAACTGTTGGCTACTAAACACCTGAGCCAGTGAGTTAAACCGACACCGTCCAGATAGGCGCGCGCTGGCGCACCTGGGCAGCTACGCTGATATACCGGCCACAGCCTGTCGGCGAAAACCTTCGGGGGTTCTCCCTCCATCTGCATAGTCTGTCCCAATCTAACAAACGGACCTTCGTCGTCCGCCCCCAACACTTCTAGGACCTCCTCTCTTAACTCCTCATAGGTCCTATTACCCCTTTTGCTCGCGTCTGAGAGACACTGGAGGATCGAGCTGTCTAAAGAGAACAGCAGCATTTTAGCCCTTTCCCCATCGTCGCAGCCGTTAATGGCTGCGGTCTGCTCTACCTCCCTGAAATGTACGGAAGGGTCGTCTGACTCGGACAGCTTCCGTACGTGACTGATCATAGCCCTCAGCTGGTGTGCATTGTGCGGCAACACAAGCTGGCTGAGGAGATCCCCCGCTGCCCCACCTTCTCCGTTCGGGCCCCTCTTGATACCCGTGACCGGACACAACGGTCCCGGCTTCACTACTACCTCAGGGGGCTGTACTACCTCGGGGACCTCTTCCTCTACTTCTACCACTTCCTCCCTTACCCAGGTTGCCGAATAGCTGGGTGGCGCGGAGGGCACAGTGGCAAATACCTCCTCTGCTTTGTTTGGTAGGGATTTTTGGAATTCCCCACCCACCGGCGGCTGGTGTGCTGACAGGCTGATAAGGCACACCATGCCGTGCGCTTTATTCAGGGCCTCTTTAAGGTTCCCTATCTCTCTCTGGCAGACGCTGTGGTCGGCCCCCTCATGTTTATCTTCGAGGGCCATTTTATATGCCGCCCTAACTCCCTTTAAGCTCTCTTCCTGGGCTTTTATTTGAGCAGCTAGGCGGGCACATCGTTCCCTGATTCTGCCCTCAGCTAATTTTGCCTCAGTGACCTGGCACTCGAGGTAATCTATTTTCGCCTCATGGTGGTTGGCGACTAACTGGCGTTCCTGATGCAACGCATTTAAGGACACGATGAGCTGCTGCCCCCCCCCCCCCTCCCCGCGACCTTTTCTTCCACCTCCAAACCCTTGATCTGAGCTGCCTGTGCTACGATGACCTGGTCCGAAATCTGGACTTGCCTTTTATAACACATCAGCCAAACCGCTTTCTCTACCGATTTTTTGTGTTCTTTGCTACCTGTCCACCTGATGGCTGCGTCTAGCGGACGCTTATCCACCAGCAGGTCGCTTATCCATCTCTTAGTCAAATTAACCTTCCCAAAAACATAATCGGCTATTCTCTCTTCCATAACATTTCGCCCATTCATACCAGGGTCTAACACATTACTTTCTCGCTGCCAGTGTCCCTTCGTGGTCGCCATTTCCTGTAAGGGGTTCGGGTGGCTCTGTGCTTAGCCTGGGTGCTAGTGCGGGGTTAGGCCTTGTTGCCTGTTCTGGTCTCCAGCCAGCCTGGTAGCACTAGACACCTGTGAGTGGTTCAACCCACTCGCCCTTACGGTTCTGACACTGGACTTAGGTGCGAGAGCAGTAATGCAGAGAAAACTCAGGTAGACCCGGTTGAATAGTACAAAATGGAAAATTTTTATTGCATATTGTTCAAGATTACGAAATACATGTCATAAGCACAGATTAATGACAGTACAAGCTTACATACATTTAGGAAACTAGGTTTAGGGAAACGAGGAGCGCACGACACATCGTAAAAGGGGACACACATTATAATTATCCTTAAAACAAAACCCTCCCCTATTAATACCTGTCCTAATCTAGATCTGTAGGATCGAGAACCATGCTCACCACTCGTGATAACTCGGAGAATTCTAAAACGATGCTCGGATGTTTTCGCCACAGCACCTGACTATTCACGTGTTGATCAGGAGTCTCTGTACCCCACTTGTTTACTCGCTCTGCTCCGGCTAGCAGGCTGGACCGTCTGCTGTCATGAAGATCTGTGTTGACCTCGGATTTCTGATAAAACTCAAAGAAGAGTCTTCCTGTGCCCGACACCGGTTGGCGGTAGAATTCGTGTGGTAACCTGTAAATGGTCTTTATAGTTCGGGCGCGGTCGGGGTTTTACTGACCGCGGCGGCACGTGTAGTCGTCTTCTTCTTCTTCTTGTCTTGTTTCGTTTCGTCGGGCCTTCGGGTCCCTACACCGTTTACCGACCCTCGGGATGGTGCACCCGCTTACCGGCCTTCGCAGCCCAGCTCTTCACAGATCTTCGCGGCAAGCCACGAGGTTGACTCCCGGAAGATCAGCGGACCAAGAGCTCGGTGGGCAGCAAGAGCACAAGTCAAAAGTCGTCAGGGAATAAGAGGAATAAGAGTCAAGAGCCAGGAGTCCAGAGGATAAGAGAGTCAAGAGAAAGATGGATGTTTGTTCACGACAGTTATAGTACTGTAATTCATTATCTCCCGCCCAATCTTAATGTTCATCTTTTGTCATGTTTTGGCGCTCAAACTTCTTGTATGGGGTGGTTCTTGTCGTTAATGGGTTTCGGTGATACTTGTAACTGTCTAAGTACCCGTTAATATTTCTCCCATTGTGGAACCGGCTAGGAGTCTCCCTGGAGGGGTTTTGGGGGCCTCCGAATTCTTGCTGTGAGTACCCGCGAACGGCTCTCTCATCGTAGAGCCGCGGGGAATTTGCGTATCAATGTCTTTGGATGGGCCCTTGATTGCCCAGTACAATAGCCCCTGTTTGTGTATGGAAAACCGATTCCAGCACTTATATTTCTTGCTTAGGTGTTAAAAATGCAAAACTATCGCGTCTTGTCTTATATCAATATGCTGAGTACTGTCACACACGCCCACCCAGCTTTGTGTCATCTGCAAACTTGGAGATATTACATCTAGTTCCCTCGTCTAGATCATTAATATATATTGTGAATAGCTGGGGTCCTAGGACCGATCCCTGCGGTACCCCACTAGTCACTGCCTGCCACTCGGAAAAAGACCCATTTATTCCAACTCTTTGCTTCCTGTCTGCCAACCAGTTCTCTATCCAAATCAGTACCCTGCCCCCAATCCCATGTGCCTTAACTTTACACGCTAATCTCTTATGCAGGACCTTATCGAAAGCCTTCTGAAAGTCCAAATACACCACATCCACTGGTTCTCCCTTATCTATTTAACCAGTTACATCCTCAAAAAATTCCAGTAGATTAGTCAAACACGATTTACCTTTTGTAAATCCATGTTGACTTTGTCCGATCCTGTCACTGTTTTCCAAGTGCTCTGCTATTACATCTTTTATAATGGACTCTAGCATTTTCCCCACTACCGATGTCAGACTTACCGGTCTATAATTCCCCGTTTTCTCTCTACCACCTTTTTTGAATAGTGGGGTAACATTAGCTACCCTCCAATCCATGGGAACTGTTCCAGAGTCTATAGAATTTTGGAAGATGACCAGTAATGCATCT
Organism: Squalus acanthias; assembly: GCA_030390025.1. NCBI lineage: Eukaryota > Metazoa > Chordata > Chondrichthyes > Squaliformes > Squalidae > Squalus > Squalus acanthias. The sequence goes on along the minus strand of CM059430.1, from coordinate 59,822,456 downwards.
ATTATTTCTAGGGCCACTTCCTTAAGTACCCTAGGATGTAGATTATCAGGCCCTGGGGATTTATCGGCCTTCAATCCCGTCAATTTCCCCAACACCATTTCCCGACAAATACTGATTTCTTTCAGTTCCTCCCTCTCATTAGACCCTATGTTCCCCGACATCTCTGGGAGGTTATTTGTGTCCTCCTTTGTGAAGACAGAACCAAAGTATGTATTTAATTGGTCTGCCATTTCTTTCTTCCCCATTATAAATTCCCCTGATTCTGACTGCAAGGGACCTACGCTTGACTTCACCAATCTTTTTCTTTTCACATATCTATCGAAGCTTTTACAGTCAGTTTTTATGTTCCCTGCAAGCTTACTCTCATACTCTATTTTCCCCCTCTTAATTAATCCCTTTGTCCTCCTTTGCTGAATCCTAAACTGCTCCCAATCCTCAGGTTTGCTGCTTTTTCTGGCCAATTTATATGTCCTCTCCTTGGATCTTATGCTATCCCTAATTTCCCTTGTTAGCCACGATTGATTCACAATTTTTGTTTTATTTTTATGCCAAAGAGGGATGAACAAATTCTGTAGTTCATCCATTGATAGATACCATTGACCAGAAACTTAACTGGACCAGCCACATGAATATTGTGGCTACAAGAGCAGGTCAGAGGCTGGGTATTCTGCGGCGAGTGTCTCACCTCCTGACTCCCCAAAGCCTTTCCACCATCTACAAGGCACATGTCAGGAGTGTGATGGAATACTTTCCACTTGCCTGAATGAGTGTAGCTCCAACAACACTCAAGAAGCTCGACCCCATCCAGGACAAAGCAGCCAACTTGATTCGCACTCCATCCACCACCTTAAACATTCACTCCCTTTGTGGGAACGAGGGTTCACATAAACTGAGTATCTCAAATGTTCTTTCTGCTCAGTCTGTGAGACCAGCACACGATGAGTTAAAAGTTAAAACCGCTTTCTGCTGAGTATGGGTTGTAAATTGTGTAAGGGGATTTTAAAGCTCGGATATCTTCACAGGAAAGTAAAATAGTAGAATGTGTCCGAGTCAGTCAGCCATACCTGTAATGGTCTGGAATGTGTCAGCTTGGTCACTTGTGTTTAGGGGAACGGGGAGAGTTTCAGAAGGCAATATAACCATGGTGATAAAATGATTAGAAGAGTTAAATGCCTGTTTAATTTATGCTGTTATTCTGTTGTCATTTGTGTGTATCTTTGATGTACTATGATTTATTGGTGGTATGCATGCAATGTAGTGATCAAAGGTGAAATTTGGTTTCAGAGATGTGAGTGAACCACTGTTCAGCAGCTTGCTCTCGTACTGGAATGGTGTAGTATGGAAAGCCTGAGCTCTCATATGGTTTTGTGGAGTATGAAAAGACCTGTGCACTCACACTGGAATCGTGAAGTGTGGTGCCTCACAGAGCCCATACCAGCTGTGGCGTTTCAATAAAGTCCTGATCCTGCATTGCTACAACTGATTGTGTGTGTAATCTGGCATTTAAAGTAATGAGACGAAAAAGAACAAGAAAGCAGTCCAACACTCTCCACCAGCGGCGTACCGTGGCTGCAGTGTGTACCATCTACAAGATGCACTGCAACAACTCGCCAAGGCTTCTTCAGCAGCCCCTCCCAAAACCGCGAACTCTACCACTTAGAAGGACAAGGGCATCAGGCGCATGGGAACACCATCACCTCCTAGTTCCCCTCTAAGTCACGCACCATCCTGACTTGGAAATATTTTGCCGTTCCTTCATCACCACTGGGTCAAAATCCTGGAACTCCCTCCCTAAATGCACTATGGGAGTACCTGCACCACGCGGACTGCAGCGGTTCAAGAAGGTGGCTCACCACCACCTCTTCAAGGGCAATTAGGGATGGGCAATAAATGCTGGCCTTGCCAGCGACGCCCACATCCCATGAACGAACTTTTAAAAAGTGAGTGGGCAGAACTGTGGCAGATGGAGTTCAGTGTGGGAAGTGTGAGGTCATCCACTTTGGACCTAAAAAAGATAGATCTAAATGATGAGAAGCTCGGAACAGTGGCGGTGCAGAGAGATTTAGGGATGCATGTACAGAAATCACTAAAACTTGTAGAGTTTCGCAATTATCGCGATTCTAATAATGTGAGAGAAGCAGGTTCAATTGTACATTTTTATTGAACGAAAGGCTGCTTTTAAATAAAAGGGTACAGCAGCCTGTAAAATGGCCGCCGAGCATCATGGCAGACGTTTCCAGAACACAGTGGGCAGACAAGATGGCGCTGAATATACATTCATTATAGGACCATACTCGGTACAGATTGGGAAGGCAGGATGCAACCCATTTGCGTTTTGGACAAAAACAATGATATAAGTGCTTGAATCGTTTCATATGCACGATGAGAATCATTGCACTGGACAATCGGGGGCCCATCCAGACACATCAATACACAAATACCCCCCCCCAGCTCAACAATGAGAGAGACATTGACGGGTGATTGGGCCAGTTTTCAGGTAATCCCGAAACCAGTTGAGGAGACAAGTATACACATCCTGCCTAGCTCAACAATGAAGAAGACATTAACGGATAGTTGGCCAGTTTCGGGTGATCCCGAAACTAGTTAAGAAGACAATTACCCCATACCGGGAACTTTGGGCGCCAAAATTAAACAAAAGACAGCATCTTGATTTGAGCGGGAGATAAGGCCCGGCCAAACAGTATAACTATAGAGGACGAATGTTCATCGACAGTCAGGTTACGGATTAGTCAGATTGGAAGAGTTACGGAGATTGGAAGAGTCTTGGTCTTGCAGTCTTGTGCGTGTCCTGCCCGCGGTGCTGTGCTGGTCCGGTGTTCGAGTGTTGGGTGGAGTTCGGGTTCGAGTTCGTTGTTCTTGGTCCGTGTCGGCCAGAAACGGAACCTCAGAACGAGCCACCTCGACACGGCAGGCAGTAGGGTACACCATCCCGATCGTCGGTAAACGGTGTCCGGATCCATCAGGGCAACGCAGCGGTGTGTTCCCGAGCGACCAGCCGCCGGTAGCGAAGAAGACAAGAATCTCGGCCGAGCGAGGCCCGAGTGACGAGAAGAAATTCCACGTGGGAGATGCCACGGTCAGTAAAACCCCGACCGCGCCCGAAGATAAACGCCGAAGTAGGTTCAAATCCACCTTTTGAATCCTACCGAAGATTTCATGACATCAGGAAAGACAGGCTTATCTTCTGGTTATTTGAGCGGGTAGCCTGGACCATCCGCGACGAACGTTCATCGGGGCTGTCTCAAGTGGGTCCATCGCGGCAGCGAGTGTAAACAAGTCGAGCTCAGAAGCCTTTACAGCCACGTGACAGCCAGGCGCTGCAGCGAAAAGCTGTGAGCCTCATTTTAAATTCCGGAGTAACCCGAGTGGTGAGCATGTTTCCCGACCCTACAAATCCAGACGTAGTTTAGGTATTGTAAGGGAGGGTGGTTCCTAAGGTTAATGTGTAATGTGTTGCCCCTTTTACGATGTGTCGTGTGTTCCCCATTTGTATAGACCAAGTTTTATAGACGTGTGTATACTTGTCATTTCTTTGATCTGCGCATATGACATGTATTTCATTATTTTGGACACCGTACAATAAAGGCATTCATTTCGTGCTATTCAACCAGGTCTATTTGAGTCTTTCTCTGCATTACTGCTCCTTTGCATCTAAGTCTAGGTGTCAGAACCGTAAGGGCGAGTGGGTTGAACCACTCACAGGTGATTATTGCAAAAGTCTGGCCGGAGACCAGAGCAAGCAATAGCACAGGCAACAAAAGCCTCACCTCGCCGCCCCCCTTACAACTAGTGGACAGGTACAAAAAATAATTAAAAAGGCTAATGGAATGTTGGCCTTTATCTCAGTGGGGCTCAAATACAAAAGGGTGGAAGTTATGCTACATTTGTATAAAGCTTTGGTTAGACCAAATCTGGAGTACTGCGTTCAGATCAGGGCACCGCACCTCAGGAAGGATATAACAACAGAAAATGCTGGAAACACTCAGGAGGTCAGGCAGCATCCGTGGAGAGAGAAAAACAAAGTTAGCGTTTCAGGTCTGTGACCTTTCGTCAGAACTGGAAAAAGTTAGAGATGAAACAGATTTTAAGCAGGTGCAGAGGCAGGGAAAGCGGGGAGGGGAGGAAAGAGCATAAGGGACGGTCTGTGATAGGGTGGAAGGCAGGAGTGGTTAAATGTTGCAAATAGGGATGGCAGAATCATCAACAGTTGCCGGCTGAAAAAATAGGGACAGAGGTTATAGTCTGAAATTGTTGAACTCAGTGTTGAGTCCAGAAGGCTGTAAAGTGCCTAATAGAAAGATGAGGCGCTGTTCCTCGAGCTTACGTTGAGCTTCATTGGAACAGTGTAAGAGGCCGAGGACAAAGAGGTCAAAGTGGGAGTGGAGCGGAGAATTAAAGTGACAAGTGACCGGAAGCTCGGGGTTACCCTTACGGACTGAATCAGGAAGGATATATTGGCCTTGGAGGGGTGCCGCCCAGATTCACCAGAATGATACCAGAGTTAAAAGGGTTAAATTATGAGAACAGGTTGCACAGACTAGGGTTCTATTCCCTTGAGTATAGAAGATTGTGAGGTTAAGATGAGTAATGCAGTAGATAGGGTAGATAACATCTGCAAATTTTGAAATTGTGCCCTGTACTCCCAAGTCCAAGTCATTAATATATATGAAGAAAAGCAGTGGTCCTAGTACCAACCCCTGGGAGCACCACTGTATACCTTCCTCCAGTCCAAAAAACAACCGTTCACCACTACTCTCTGTTTCCTGTCACTTAGCCAATTTCGTATCCATGCTGCCACTGTCCCTTTTATTCCATGGGCTTCAACTTTGTTGGCAAGCCTATTATGTGGCACTTTATCAAACGCCTTTTGGAAGTCCATATACACCACATCAACCGCATTGCACTCATCAACCCTCTCTGTTACCTCATCAAAAAACTCGATCAAGTTAGTTAAACACGATTTGCCTTTAACAAATCCGTGCTGGCTTTCCTTAATTAATCCACACTTGTCCAAGTGACTGTTAACTTTGTCCCTGATTATCGTTTCTAAAAGCTTCCCCACTACCGAGGTTAAACTGACTGGCCTGTAGTTGCTGGCTTTATCCTTACAATGTTTTTTGAACAAGGTGTAACATTTGCAATTCTTCAGTCCTCTGGCACCACCCCCATATCTAAGGAGGATTGGAAGACAATGGCCAGTATCTCCGTGATTTCCACCTTAACCTCCCTCAGCATCCTAGGATGCACCACTGGTGACTTATCAACTTTAAGTACAGCCAGCCTTTTTAGTACCTCCTCTTTATCAACTTTTATCTGATCCAGTATCTCCTCTACCTCCTATTTCAATATGACTTTGGCAGCATCTTCTTCCTTGGTGAAGACAAACACAAAGTACTCATTTAGTACCTCAGCCATGCCCTCTGACTCCATGCATAGGTCTCCTTTTTGGTCCCTAATCAGCCCCACTCTTCCTCTTACTACCCTTTTACTATTTATATGCCTATAGAAGATTTTTGAATTCCCTTTTATGTTAGCTGCCAATCTACTCTCATACTCTCTCTTTGCCCCTCTTATTTTCTTTTTCACTTCCCCTCTTAATTTTATATATTTAGCCTGATTCTCACTTGTATTCCCAACCTGACATCTGTCATACGCACTCTTTTTCTGCTTCATCTTACTCTCTATCTCTTTCATCATCCAGGGAGCTCTGGCTTTAGTTGCCCTACCTTTTCCCCTCGTGTGAATGTACCTTGACTGTACCTGAACTATCTCCTCTTTAAAGGCAGCCCATTGTTCGATTACAGTTTTGCCTGCCAATCTTTGATTCCAATTTACTCGGGCCAGATCCATTCTCAACCCTCTGAAATTGGCCTTCCTCCAATTAAGTATTTTTACTCTAGATTGCTACCTGTCCTTTTCCATAGTTAATCTAAACCTTATGATACTATGATCACTGTTCCCTAAATGTTCCCCCACTGACACTTGCTCCACTTGACCCATCTCATTCCCCAGAACCAGATCCAGCAATGCCTCCTTCCTTGTTGGGCCGGAAATGTACTGATCAAGAAAGTTCTCCCACACTTCAGAAATTCTTCCCCATCTCTGCCCTTTACACTATTATTATCCCAGTCTATATTAGGATAATTGAAGTCCCCCATTATCACTACTCCATATTTCTTGCACCTCTCTGTAATTTCCCTGCAAATTTGCTCCTCTATATCTTTCCCACAAGTTAGGGGCCAAGAGAATACACCTAGTAGTGTAATGGCACCTCTATTATTTCTTAACTCTAACCAAATAGATTCTGTCCTTGACCCCTCCAGGACATCCTCTGTTTCCAACACTGTAACATTCTCCTTAACCAATACTGCCACCCCACCTCCTTTCTTTCCTTCCCTATCTTTCCTGAACACCTTATATCCAGGAATATTTAAAACCCAATCCTGCTCTTTTTTGAGCCAGGTCTCTGTTATCGCCACAACATCATATTTCCATGTGGCTATTTGCACCTGCAGCTCACCACGCTTCGTGCATTTACACACATGCACTGTAAACCTGTCTTAGACCTTCTTGTATTCTCTCTTAATCTGGCCCCACCTAATATATTACTATTTCTTACTCTCCCCATCCTTTGTGCACCTTGTTTCTCCTTTCTAGTAATACTTCCTGGTGCCCATCCCCAGCCAAATTAGTTTAAACCCTCCTCAACAGCACAAGCAAACCCCACTGCGAGGATATTGGTTCCGGCCCTGTTGAGGTGCAACCCGTCCGGCCTGTACAGGTCCCACCTCCCCCAGAACTGGTCCCAATGTCCCAGGAATCTGAAGCCCTCCCTCCTGCATCATCTCTCCAGCCACGCATTCATCTGCTCTATCCTCCTATTTCTATACTCACTAGCTCGTGGCACCGGGAGTAATCCAGAGATTACTATCTTTGCAGTCCTGCTTCTTAATCTCTTTCCTAGCTCCCTAAAATCTGCCTGCAGGAACTCATCCCTTTTTCTACCTAAGTCGTTGGTACCGATATGGACCACGGCCTCTGGCTGTTCACCCTCCCCCCTCAGAATGTCCTGCAGCCGCTCAGTGACATCTTCGACCCTGGCACCAGGGAGGCAACATACCATCCTGGAATCACGTCTGCAGCCGCAGAAACTGTTGAGGCTAGGTCAATTAAAAATTTCAAAACTGAGATTGATAGATTTTTGTTAGATAATGGTATTAAGGGATATGGAACCAATGCAGGTAAATGGAGTGAAACACAGACCAGCCATGATCTAATTGAATGGCGGAGCAGGCTCAAGGGGATGATTGACCTACTCTGGTTCCTATGTTCCTAATATATTTTCAGTCTAAGTCCCCTCATACAGGATCTATAAATGTTCATGTTTTCAGTGTGAGGCGCAGAAAGGTCCCACAAACAGCAATGACATAGATGCCCAACATTTTGTTTTAGTGATATCAGTTGAGGGATAAATGACGGACAGGACACTGGATGGAGCTCCTTGCCCTTCTCCAAATAGAATGTTTTACATCCACCTGAGAGGGCAGACAGGATGTCAGTTTAACCGATAGATGTCTTCATCTCTGACAGTCAGCACTCTCTCAGTACTAAAGAGAATGTGCATTCCATATCAAACAAATAGAAAGTCTACTTATATGAACTTCTCTGGTTTGAAGAGTGAATATCTGACATCTGGCTAAACAAAAAAAAGAACAACTGGTATTGAAGAAAATCTGACTGACCCCTACCACTTCCTCCACTGCATAAAGGTTGCACCACAAAGGATGCACATCTTCTCCATTTTCTAAAATAATTGTGGTTTCTTTATATCACTGGCTCACTATTTCCTAACTTCTCAGTAGACTTCTTTGAAAGATGGAAATAAAAAGTGTGAGACATACAGCACCTGTGAAAATAAAATCTGGAAAACGTAGAATTTAAGACAATGCTGATGTGCCACATCATTGTTGCTGCACCAAAACCTTCCCAACACCAGATCTCAGCAGCAGCAGCACTGTGAGTCAGACACCTCAGCCTGTATCCAGCTAATCAGGTACTGCCCCCTCCAGTCAGACATCCCCCTGTGCATCCAACTGTAAGTTTCCAAAATTTGCAGATCCCCAAAAAAATCTAAAGGGAAAAAAATAAGGACTTTGGAACTTTAAAGGAACATGTTTGGATATGTACAGCACGTGGATCTACCTCTGTGAATAGCAGGCTTGAGATTGCATTGTCTGGGAATTCAAAGCCCAGCAAACATTAACATTTGGACAATAGGCCCTGGGAGAAGGCCGCCCCACCCAAAACACAGAGCCCATAGGAATGCTAGGCCCAGCAAGGAACCCAAAGCATGAGAACAATGCAAGCTTCCATGGAACAACAGCTCAACAGGACGTAAGCCATTTGATTTGGTTTAGCATAGTTGAAGGCCCAACAAAATTTAACAAGACAACGAACAAGCCTCACCTGAAACTCACAGCATTACGAAACCAGTTTTCGTGAGGAGTTTTGGGGGGGGGGCGCGAAAAGGACTATAATTGCAGCAGGACCCAAGATTTCTTTCTCTTTTGACTCGCCGACAACGATGAAAGGTCATCGACCTGAAACGTCAACTCTCTTTCTCTCTCCACGGATGCTGCCTGGCCTGCTGAGTTTTTCCAGCGTTTTCTGTTGTTACGCTGGAACAACGCTCCCTCTCAGCTCTGCCCAGAAGCCATATGGTAAAGGAAGACATTCGATGACCAGAATCACCATCAACTTACCTGGCTGGATTTCGTACTGTTAATACCCCTGTTTGGTGAGCATTATCCCTGATCTCCTGAAACCGAAACCTAGCTAGAAAGTGGGATTTTTGGGAGGGATAAAGGTTTTTTTTTCTTGTATACTGTCATTTTCCCTCGCCTGTAACCGTGTGTTCCCCAAACCTGTTTAAGTGTCAAGTGTGTTTAAGTTTGTTACCTTTTAATTTTAATAAAAGTTATAGTTCTTTCATTGGAACCTGTTGTCTACTGCATCTTTATTCACAACCCCTAAATAAGTCCAAGTTTTGAACCTGGGGCGTGGGAGCGATTCGAACCGCTCACTGAGTCAGGGGAAAGGCTGACCCCTACCACAACCACCCCCTACAAAATGGCGACCGTGGCAGGACTTGGCAAAAGGGTTGTGAAGCAGTAGACACTGATTCGGAAGAGAGAACTGTAATGGAAGAGAGGATTTCAGATTATGTATTCAGCAAAGTGAATATGGAAAAGAAGTGGGTCACTAATCTGTTAAAAACTGGGCGCCCGGTAGATGCAGCAGCTAAATGGACAGAAGGGAAGGATCATAAAAAATCCTTAGAAAAGGCAGTCTGGCTGATGTGCTTCAAGAAACAGATCCAACTTTTGGACAGACTCGTTGAAGCACAGGCAGCCGAGATTCGGGAGTCAGCCCTGGAAGTCCAAACAAAGGCCCTAGCAGGGGAGAAGTTACTGTTAGCATTGCAGGCGCTAAACCAGGAAAGGGTGCAGTTAGTGGGGGAACACAAGACCCGGCAAGATTATTTACACTGCCAGGTCACTGAGGCCAAGAACAATGAGCTGAGGTTGCGGGAAAAGAATGCCCGCCTGGCAAAACAAGTAAGAGAGCAGGAGGAGACAGTAAAAGGCTTACAGGCAGCCTATAAGGTAATGAGCGCACAGGGGTTTGAGGATGCAGACCATGACCCCTGCCAGAAGCAGATAGAGAGTCTCAGCCTTGCTCTAAGGAAGGCAAGAGGCGTGGCGTGCCTCATAAGCCCAAGTGCAGCCCAGGTCGACTTTACAGGGAACCTGGGGAGAACAGTTCAGACACCAAAGATAGCGCCAAGGGACGACCCGGTTGAGGAGCGGGAGGGCCCACGACCACCACCCATAGCGCCAAGCTTTAGCGCAGTCTGACAAGAAGAAGGGGTGGAGTTAGGGGCAGAAGCTGAGGTGGAAAAAACCCCGCAAGAGAGGCTGGGACCGGGGCCGATGTGCCCGGCCCGGCAGGACAGATTTGGCCCACCCGCTGATAACGGGGATGCGGGACCCCTCCAAAGCCAGTTCATGGCTCCCCACGGTACACAACAGCTTAGGGTTATGGTAAGCCACCTGAGTAAACTCACCCAACAAGGGGACCCCTCAGTTCACTTCATAGAGGTAGAACAGGAAGCAGGCATCAACGGCTGTGACGATGCCGAGATGGCAAAAATGCTCCTGTTCTCACTGGACAGCCGGCTATACCAGTCTCTCTCTGCTGAGAGCAAGAGAGGACAGAATGGATATGCGGCCATCAGAGAGGAAGTTTTAGAGGCCATGGGGATGAATGAGGGAAGTCCTTTCTCCCGGGTGGAGAAAACAGTGCAGCTCGCAGGAGAGACCCCACAGGCTTTTGCAGACAGGGTTGCTTGTGGTGGGGATCTTAACAGGGCTCACCTAAACCGGGACGAGCTGGCCCACTGGCTCCGTAGCCTAGTGGCAAACAGCTTGCCTCGGATCAAAACCCAGGCTGAGCTTTGGTTTGACCCGAAAGACCCCCGGGTCACCGAAGAGGCAGTGGTCAGACAGCTGAACCTGGCCTACCGGAACGGGAGAGGGGCGGAAGAGCCCCCACACAAAGGGAAAGTACATGAAATAAAACCCGGCCAGAGTAGGAAGGAGTGGCATCAGGAGGGGAAAAACCCTTCCAGCACAAAGCTTAATTGTTACGGGTGTGGGAAGGATGGTCACTGGAGGAAGGAGTGTAAGAATCCTTGGAAGGATAACAAGGGAAAGAATTCCTCAGCCCCAGCCCAAAAGGCAGAGACAGGGATCCCTCCCGCCACGGTCGAGTCATTTTTGGACGCCATGAGGTCCCTATTGACTGGCCCAGGGAAGGTAGCAGCAGCCCCATACAACCCAGACTTCTGACTGGAACCAGCGCAGCCTGCCTACCTGTGTCCCCTTGAAAGACACTGTAAGGAGGCCAGGTTAAATGAGCAGGCCTTACGGGAGGATAACGCTCGCTTAATGGGGAAAGTAGACGGGCTAGAGGGGCAGCTTAGAGACATAAAGGCAGCCTACAGGGTAGCAAGGAGCAGGGAGTATGAGGATTTAAACCATGGGCTCTGTGAGGAAAGGATAAAAGGTCTGACCCAAGCCCTATCCAAAGCCAGAGGGATGGTTTGCTCAACAACCCCGGGGGGATTCACCACCCCGCAGTTGCAAGCCATGGTAGCAGAGTTGACCAAAATAAAACAGGATAGAAATCCTCAGCCTGCAGCAGGACCAAATTCACAGACTACACAAGCAGGGGCGGTGGCCTGTCTTGAGGGAGGAGTCACCCAGGCCCCTGTTCAAACCACCCCTCCTCTCTTCTGGGACTCAGGTGGGGAGGAGGAGGAGCCCGAACCAGATAGCCTCGCCCCCGACCCAGGTTTTGAACCTGGAGGCGAAAATCCTCAGCCTGCAGCAGGAGAAAATTCACAGACTGCACAAGCAGGGGCGGTGGCCTGTATTAGGGGAGGGGCCACCCCACCCACCGTTTGGGACATTCTCCCAATCCTCTGGGATTTAGAGGAGGAGGAGCCCGAACCAGATAGCCCCGCCCCCGACCCAGGTTTTGAACCAGCACCAGGCTGCGAAGAGTCACCTGACCCTGAAACAGGTTTAGAAGAGGTACAGCCTGAGGATAGAAATCCCCAGCCAGTGGCAGTGGAAGATTCACAGACCACACAACAGGGGGCAGTGGCTCGTGTTAAAGACCCACCAGCCAGAAAACCCCCACCAGCCAGAGCCCCTAGAAGGTCCCCACGTACGCCACAGCCAAAGAAACCGTGGTCACCGGCTCCCCAATTTAAAAGGGCCGCCCCTCAAGCCAGGGATCGATCTGAGGACAGAGGTTCCTGGCCAGCAGCCATAGGCTGCAAGGGACCAAAGGTACAGGACAAGGCCACACCAAAGGGAGTAGTGTGCTGCAGCCCGTACAGGGCTTAGTCTGGCCGCTCGGAGACGGGCGGCGAATGTACATAGCTTTTGTTGTTAAATTTTGAGATTGTTAAGTTTGGGTGTTTTTAGTTAAATTTTAAGTAAGGTGGTTGGTAGTTTTAAATGTTATAGTTTCAAGAGTGTTTTGTATTGAGTCGAGGTCGCAAGACCCGACTATGCTTCACCCAAGCCAGAGAATCTACTCGGGACCTGGCTATATGCTCTTGTGTCTCCTTACAGAAGGGATTTCGATATGAAGGGGGGCATACTCCTACTCGCTCTGATAGGAATGAGCGCTGGGAGGCGAGGTGATGTGGAGGACTCCCACATTTTTGGGTGCTCAGGAGAGAGAGCACCGGTTGTGACTGCGGGTGGCAGCGAGCAAGGCGTGAAGGAGCTCGCTACCTATTCCCACGTGGGAAGATGGCCAGCGTGGCTGGGATCTAACTCCACCCGATACTCCAGTCAGACCGGGCTCACCTATGGGGAGGCCTCCCTCCCCTGTCCCAGCATACAGGTTGTAGCCACTCGGGTCGGGGTCACTGAGGGGAAACGCATGTGCCTGACCTGCAGAGGACAGATTCCCCTGGGAAGGTGGTGGTGGCTCAGGAAGCTGAGCAGAGACATGGGGGACCGTACAGCTGACTGGGAGCAACTGGGGAATGACACCCATCGGACCATTACGGGGGACCATACGGGGGTGAGCGTGTGCTGGGACAAGTGGTGGAAATCGGAACAGGGGATTTATGTCTGCATGTGGGGGTCGCGGAAGGCCTGCCCCACGGGCATATCCATTATCTTTTCCGCAGCATGGCTGGATAAGGGGATGGGGGTGGAATGGGATTCCCACCTACACACTTGCATAGTCCCGCCCTCTCCAGCCCCAGTCAAGGCCACTGAACTCGTGGCACACGCCCGTAAGCCCCTGCCCACGACCCAGACAGCAAGGACACACACAGAGACGTGCCCTACCACCACCAAGGGACCAGGGAATGGGCTGGTACTAGTGCCAACCGAAAAGGTGCTATACCAGGGGGTACACTACGCGGTAGCTTCCGTGATTCTAAACCTCACGTAGGTACACTTACCTGAGTGGTGCCCCAAAGAGACGGAACAGCTATACCAGGCCCTGTTCAGAGAAATGTTCAGGAAGTTCTACGAGTTCGATTTCGCAAACGTAGACAAAGCAGAACTGTACACTGCACACACTGAGTATTTTAGCAATACGGGGAGACAAAGGAGGGGAGCCTGGAATGATATTTTTACAGCATATAATACAGGGTCCTCTGTCATCAACAGTCTGGATGACATAGAATTGCAGACACAAATAAACGGTTCAAAAACACAATTGCGCAAATCTTAATGGATGAAAATACAGTAGTGGGCTCAGAGTTACACGAGGACCAAGAATTCACTAAGCCCGTGTCAGCTCCGTCTAGCCTCTGAAGCCTACCCTGTACCAGTAGATTGTGGGTGTTCCAATCACACTATCATGGGGATAGTGGTGAGGATGCCGGTCATGGGTGGGACCGCCCGACCCGCACCGGTATACAGGGTGGAGAACATTGGAGTCATTCAAGGGGGTGCACACATCCGTTTCACAGCGGTCCCACCTTATGTCATAAAGTGGGAGCACGCTATGACAGGTACTGACCTCTCCAGGTGCCGGAGCCGGGGTTCACACATAACACTGTGTCCCCAGCACTTGAACGCCTATTCTAAACCACAGTGTGGGTTTAAAGCTGCGGGCGCACGACCTATAAACTGTACCATGGAAGTAATGGCACAAGACCATGTTCCCCCACAGGTAGCATATATAGGAGGTGGGACATATTGTGTCACCACCAGCGCGCCTCACTACCAGTATGGACAGCATACCTGGTGTCTGGTAAGTGACAGCAGTTTCTGCATTAAACCCGAGGCAGAAGTTCAAGTGGCCCAGGAACGGATTGTCCCCATTCCTGAACCCTCCACTGTTCACCTCACTGTAACACAAAATTTCAACAACCTGCAAAAATATGTAGCACATTTTGGCTACGAAATTCCCCCTCTACCAGAACGCCTTACCAAGTTACTAAAAGCTGTAGAGCTCTCAAAAACATTTCTACACTTTAGAACAGAATACACACGAGATAGAGAGAGAGATTCAAGGAATCACAGCCCGTGTCAGCTCCGTCTAGCCTCTGAAGCCTACCCTGTACCAGTAGATTGTGGGTGTTCCAATCACACTATCATGGGGATAGTGGTGAGGATGCCGGTCATGGGTGGGACCGCCCGACCCGCACCGGTATACAGGGTGGAGAACATTGGAGTCATTCAAGGGGGTGCACACATCCGTTTCACAGCGGTCCCACCTTATGTCATAAAGTGGTGGGACATCTTCGAAAACATAGAGGTCCCTTCATGGGTCAGAATGGCTTCCCACCTCCTCGTAGTTTGCCAACTGGGAATAGTATTGTACCTGTTGTGCACTCAGTGCAAGGGAAAGGGCAGAATACTACAGTTCCAAAATGAAAGGACTTGGAAGAAGCATTATGCTGAGGTGGAGAGAGATACACCTGTTTGAATTTTTTTATTCTGTGTTCCTGAATAAAGATTGTTGTTTTTTTGTGTTTTGTTCTTTTTAATAAAGATATGTGTTTTCCCAAGCAGTGCAGGGGTGTCGGACCCTCTCCGTGCTTGGTTGTGAAATAAAGATTTTCTTACCTGTATGTACCTAAAACACCACATTTAAAGGGGAATGTATGTTTGGGTTTTAGTTTAGGTAATACAGGGGAAGGTTGGTTTTCGGGGATCAGGAATTTTGTCCACCCAGGACGATACTGTAGTGAACTGGAAGTATCGCAGGAGGGACTGTAAAGTTTCCAAAATTTGCAGATCCCCAAAAAAATCTAAAGGAAAAAAAATAAGGACTTTGGAACTTTAAAGGAACATGTCTGGACATGTACCGCACGTGGATCTACCTCTGTGAATAGCAGGCTTGAGATTGCATTGTCTGGGAATTCAAAGCCCAGCAAACATTAACATTTGGACAATAGGCCCTGGGAGAAGGCTGCCCCACCCAAAACACAGAACCCATAGGAATGCGAGGCCCAGCAAGGAACCCAAAACATGAGAACAATGTAAGCTTCCATAAAACAACAGCTCAACAGGACGTAAGCCATTTGATTTGGTTTAGCATAGTTGAAGGCCCATCAAAATTTAACAAGACAATGAACAGGCCTCACCTGAAACTCACTGCATTACGAAACCAGTTTTCGTGAGGAGTTTTTTTGGGGGGGGGGAGCGAAAAGGACTATAATTGCAGCAGGACCCAAGATTTCTTTCTCTTTTGACTCGCCAACCACGCTGGAACAACGCTCCCTCTCAGCTCTGCCCAGAAGCCACATGGTAAAGGAAGACATTCGATGACCAGAATCACCATCAACTTACCTGGCTGGATTTCGTACTGTTAATACCCCTGTTTGGTGAGCATTATCCCTGATCTCCTGAAACCGAAACCTAGCTAGAAAGTGGGATTTTTGGGAGGGATAAAGGTTTTTTTTTCTTGTATACTGTCATTTTCCCTCGCCTGTAACCGTGTGTTCCCCAAACCTGTTTAAGTGTCAAGTGTGTTTAAGTTTGTTACCTTTTAATTTTAATAAAAGTTATAGTTCTTTCATTGGAACCTGTTGTCTACTGCATCTTTATTCACAACCCCTAAATAAGTCCAAGTTTTGAACCTGGGGCGTGGGAGCGATTCGAACCGCTCACTGAGTCAGGGGAAAGGCTGACCCCTACCACAACCACCCCCTACACAACTAACGCAGGTATTAGGTAAAGAAAAGAACTTGCAGTTAAATAGTGAGGTAGATTTTCATCTTCACCGCCGAGGTGGTAATATGGGGGAGCGGATATGTGTGTTTGTACTGTATGTGTGTGTGTGTTTGGACAGTATGTCTCAGCGTCTGTGTGTCTGGACAGTATGTCTGAGTTTGTGTGTATTTGGACAGTATGTCTGAGAGTCCATGTACGTGTGTCTGGACAGTATATCTGAGAGTCCGTGTGTGTGTGTCTGGACTGTATGTCTGAGTTTGTGTGTGTCTGGACAGTATGTCTGAGAGTCTATGTGTGTGTGTGTGTCTGGACAGTATGTCTGAGTTTGTGTGTGTGTGTCTGGATAGTATGTCTAAATTTGTGTGAGTGGACAGTCTGGTTTTGATTTTATTTGTGACTTGGGGCTGGTGTGTGCGCTGTGTGTATTACATGTCTGAGTTTGTGTGTGTCTTTGAATTTGAACGTATTTATACTGTATCTGAATTTGTGTGTGCTTGTTTGTGCTGATGTCGGAGTCTATTTGTATGTATACTGTGTGTCTTTGAGTTTGTCTTTGTATATATGTGTTTACACTGTGTGTCTTTGAGTCTATTTCTAAGTGTACTGATGTCTGAGTTTGTGGGTGTGTTTGTACAGTATGTCTTTTGAGTGAGTGTGTGTTTGTATTATGTCTTTGGATTTGTGTACATGACAATGTGGCTGTACTGTATGTGAGTCTATTTGTGTGTGCATATATTTGTACTGTATATTTTTGAGTTTGTGTGTGTTTGTATTGTATGCCTGTGAGCCTATGTTTTGTAATGTTTGGCTTTGTGTTTGTGTGTGTGTGTGTGTGTGTATACCTGCTGTATTTGATTGTGTGTGTACTCTATGTATGTACGTACTGTATTCTTTGGGTTTGTGTGTGTGCTAGTGTGCTGGTGCGTGCCTGTGGTCACCTCAGCCGCGCCATTTTCACATCACTCTGCTGCAACCAGATGTTAGGCGTACCTAAAAATGAGGTGCCAACCTGGGGGAGCTGCAACACAGGACTACATGCATGCTAAAAAGCAGAAGCAGCATGTTATAGACAGAGCTAAGCGATCCCACAATCAACGGATCAGATCAAAGCTCTGCAGTCCTGCCACATCCAGTCGTGAATGGTGGTGGACCATTAAACAAGTAACGGGAGGAGGAGGCTCCGTGAATATCCCCATCCTCAATGATGGTGGAGCCCAGCACATGAGTGCAAAAGACAAGGCTGAAGTGTTTGCAACCATCTTCAGCCAGAAGTGCTGAGTGGATGATCCATATCGACCTCCTCCTGAGGTCCCCACCATCACAGAAGCCAGTCTTCAGCCAATTCGATTCACACCATGTGATATCAAGAAACGGCTGAGCGCACTGGATACAGCAAAGGCTATGGGCCCCGACAACATCCCGGCTATCGTACTGAAGATTTGTGCTCCAGAACTAGCCGCGCCTCTAGCCAAGCTGTTCCAGTACAGCTACAACATTGGCATCTATCCAACAATGTGGAAAATTGCCCAGGTATGTCCTGTCCACAAAAAGCAGGACAAATCCAACCCGGCCAATTACTGCCCAATCAGTCTACTCTCAATCATCAGCAAAGTGATGGAAGGTGTCATCGACAGTGCTATCAAGCGGCACTTACACACCAATAACCTGCTCACTGATGCTCAGTTTGGGTTCTGCCAAGACCACTCGGCTGCCAACCTCATTAAAGCCTTGGTCCAAACATGGACAAAGGAGCTGAATTCCAGAGGAGAGAGTGACTACCCTTGACATCAAGGCAGCATTTGACCGAGTGTGGCATGAAGGAGCCCTAGTAAAACTGAAGTCAATGGGAATCGGGGGGTGGGGGGCGAACTCTCCACTGGCTGGAGTCATACCTAGCACAAAGGAAGATGGTTGTGGTGGTTGAAGGTCAATCATCACAGCCCCAGGACATCGCTGCAGGAGTTCCTCAGGGCAGTGTCCTAGGCCCAACCATCTTCATAGAAACATAGAAACATAGAAGATAGGAGCAGGAGTAGGCCATTAAGCCCCTCGAGCCTGTTCCGCCATTCGATGAGATCATGGCTGATCATCCAAACTCAGTACCCTGTCCCTGCCTTCTCCCCATATTCCTTGATACCTTTAGCCTTAAGAAATATATCTAACTCCTTCTTGAATATATTTACTGACTTGGCCTCAACTGCCTTCTGTGGTAGAGAATTCCACAGGTTCACCACTCTCTGGGTGAAGAAATTCCTCATCATCTCTGTCCTAAATGGCTTACCCCTTATCTTTAGACTGTGACCTCTTGTTCTGGACTCACCCGCCATTGGGAACATCCTTCCTGCATCCAGTCTGTCTAGCCCTGTTAAAATTTTATAAGTTTCAATGAGATCCCCTCTCATTCTTCTAAACTCCAGCGAGTATAAGCACAATCGACCCAATCTCTCCTCGTACATCATTCCTGCTATCCCAGGTATCAGTCTGGTGAATCTTCGCTGCACACCCTCCATGGCAAGAACATCCTTCCTCAGATAAGGCGACCAAAACTGCACACAATACTCAAGGTGTGGTCTCACCAAGGCCCTGTACAGCTGCAGCAAGACATCCTTGTTCCTGTACTCAAACCCTCTCGTTACGAATGCCAGCATGCCATTTGCCTTCTTAACCGCCTGCTGTACCTGCATGCTTACCTTCAGCGACTGGTGCACAAGGACACCCAGGTCTCGTTGCACTTCCCCTTCTCCCAATCTATTGCCCTTCAGATAATAATCTGCCTTCCTGTTTTTGACACCAAAGTGGATAACCTCGCATTTATCCACAGTATACTGCATCTGCCATGCTTCTGCCCAATCACCCAACCTGTCCAAATCATACTGGAGTTTCTCGGCATCCTCCTCGCAGCACACACGCCCACCCAGCTTTGTGTCATCTTCAGCTGCTTCATCAATGACCTTCCCTCGAACATAAGGTCAGAAATGGGGATTTTCGCTGATGACTGCACAGTGTTCAGCGCCATTCACAACTCCTCAGATAATGAAGCAGTCCAAGCCCGCATGCAACAAGACTTGGACGATGTTCAGGCTTGGGCTGATAAGTGGCAGGTAACATTCGCGCCACAGAAGTGCCAGGCAATGACTATCTCCAACAAGCGAGAGTTTAACCACCACCCCTTGACATTCAACAGCATTACCATCGCCGAATCCCCCACCATCAACATCCTGGGGGGTCACCATTGACCAGAAACGTAACTGGACCAGCCACATAAATACTGTGGCAACAAGAGCAGGTCAGAGGCTGGGTATTCTGCGGCGAGTCTCACCTCTTGACTCCCCAAAGCCTTTCTACCATCTACAAGGCACAAGTAAGGAGTGTGATGGAATACTCTCCACTTGCCTGGATGAGTGCAGCTCCAACAGCACTCAAGAAGCTTGACACCATCCAGGACAAAGCAGCCCGCTTGATTGGCACCCCATCCACCACCTTAAACATTCACTCCCTCCACCACCGGCGTACCGTGGCTGCAGTGTGTACCATCTACAAGATGCACTGCAGCAACTCGCCAAGGCTTCTTTGGCAGCACCTCTCAAACTCACGACCTCTTCCACCTAGAAGGACAAGGGCAGCAGGCGCATGGGAACACCACCACCTCCAAGTTCCCCTCCAAGTCACACACCATCCTGACTTGGAAATATATCGCCGTTCCTTCATTGTGGCTGGGTCAAAATCCTGGAACTCCCTCCCTAACAGCACTGTGGGAGTACCTTCACCACACGGACTGCAGCAGTTCAAGAAGGCGGCTCACCACCACCTTCTCAAGGGCAATTAGGGTGGGCAATAAATGCTGGCCCCTTGCCAGCGATGCCCACATCCCATAAACGAATAAAAAAAAACAGCTAATATCCGCTGGCAGGGACGACTTGGATTGACAGATCTCCAAACAGATCCTCGGATGTGAGATCGGGGGAGTGGGTGTACGACTCGGAAGGAAGTCCTCTGGAATTAATCCACTGTCAGAGAAAAAACATCTGAAAAGTGATAGTGACTCAGAGAAAACGAAAAGAGGAATAGAAACGAAAGCAGAGCAGAGTGCTTGCGAAGCTGAAATAGAAGTTTTCAGGAAGTTAAGTGACTGACACCACGGAAGCGGAGTGAATCGGATAAATCGGATACATTGTAGCCCAGACAGGAGCCGAAGCAGCCTTCCAACAGGTAACTGGCAGCTTTATCGGGATCCTGGTCCCCGGGTAGCATTCCCTTATACCATCCCAGGCTGTGCTCGTCCCTCGACCCTTTCTTGTGTCCAGTCTGAAAACAAATCCGTTCCAAACTCAGGCTGGTGGGCGGTTGGCGGTGGGGGTGGTGGGGGGTCGGGGTGCATGGAGTGACTCAGGAAGGGGGCTGGGTCTCCCAACAGTCTCTTAATTCAGTTCAGTGACTTGGGATCCAAGTTCCTTCGAGGATGACCCTGGGGTTTCCAGGAATTGAAGATCAACCTCCTGGACACTACTGGGAGCAACCCTGGAGAGCAAAAAATCATAAGAGCATTCAAAATAATGTGGAGGAATGGGCAATAAATGCTGGGAGGAAAGAAAAGTTAAAAGTTTCACAGCTACAAAGTGCAGCTGCTCCTCCAGTCCTTCGCTGAAGCTCTGAATGTGTTGACGTTTCAATGTTGCCGATATCTTAGTCTGGAACATGTGTTCAGCATCTGCTGTTTAGGGTCTAAATGGTTAATGGAGTCTTAAACAGTTCAGTTGCTTGCGGGGGGGGGAGGGGAGAATCCTGAGAGCTGGAAGTGACAGGAGCCACAGCGCCACGTATATCTCGTTATTCTGAGAAGTCGCACAACACCAGATTATAGTCCAACAGTTTTATTACTGTTGGACTATAACCTGGTGTTGTGCGACTTCTCATTTTTGTCCACCCCAGTCCAACACCGGCATCTCCGCATCATGATCGTTATTCTGAAGCTTTGATGGCCCTCTTTGAAAAGTAATTGGGCTCTTGTTAAAATTCATTTCACCCCAGTGGTCGGGGCTGGAAACGCCAGCTTTTCAGCGTTAAAGGGCCTGTGCCTTTTTATGATGGGATACAATGCCACTTGCGCTGGTAGCCCTCTCATACATTGCCCAGATGGCCATCCTTCAGCCGGGAGCTTGGACAATGGGTGTAGGCCAGCTGCTGCTATAGGCAGGCGTGATATCACCCCCATGTGAGTAGTTTAAAACAGGAGTCACAGAATCATGATCAGCAACAGAAACCCAGATTGATTTTTATTCCTTCTTAGCTAAGGGTGCGGAAGCCTACTGGAGGACCCTGACCTCAGCTCCTTCAGATCACACTCGGGATCAAACCTGGGAATTCTGCTCCCCACAGCTCAGTAACACCCTGCGAAATGGTCATAACCCATTTCTAGTAATTTATCACAACCACTGAAGGCTAGAGAGACCCTCCCTCAAAAATCATTCTACTTAAAATACCTGAATTATGGCTTTCTCAGGGGGTGGGAGTGGGCTGTGCAGTGGGTTATGTGCTGCACAACATTAGGGTTCAAATCCAGCCCGGACTGATATAATGAAAGTCCCTTCTGTCTGAACCATAGAATTATAGCGTAGAAGAAGGCCATCGGAACATAGGAACAGGAGTCGGCCATTCAGCCCCTCGAGCCTGTTCCGCCATTCAATGAGATCACGGCTGATCTGCGATCTAACTCCATATACCCGCCTTTGGCCCATATCCCTTAATACCATTGGTTAACAGAAAGCTATCAATCTCTGATTTAAAATTAACAATTGATCTAGCATCAATTGCTGTTTGCGGAAGGGAGTTCCAAACTTCTACCACCCTTTGTGTGTCGAAGTGTTTCCTAATTTCACTCCTGAAAGGTCTGGCTCTAATTTTTAGACTTGCCCCCTAGTCCAAGAATCCTCAACCAGTGGTAATAGTTTCTCATTATCTACCCTATCTGTTCCCCTTAATATCTTGAAACTTTCGATCAGATCACCCCCTAACCTTCTAAATTCCAGGGAATACAACCCTAATTTGTGTAATCTCTCCTCGTAACTTAACCCTTGAAGTCCAGGTATCATTCTGGTAAACCTACGCTGCACTCCCTCCAAGACCAATATATCCTTCCTAAGGTGTGGTGCCCAGAACTGTTCACAGTACTCTAGGTGTGGTCTAACCCAAGGTTTTGTCTCGCTGCAGCACAACTTCTACCCAATAGGTCAATAGGCCCATCATATCTGTGCTGGCTCTTTGCTAGAGCAATGCAAAACTAACCCCACTGCACTGTGCGCTCTCCGTCGTCCTGTATCATCCTTTGCTTCAAATGTTTGTCTACTAATCCCTTAAAAGAAGCAATGTTTTTTTTCCCCCACCATTCTCTGTAGTTGTTGTAGCAACTTTCTGCATAAAGTCATTTCTCCCCACTCTATCCTCAACCCCTTAGTGACAATTTTAATTTGCTGACCTCTGCCTCCCCTACCAGAGGAAATTGTCTTTCCCTATTAATTCTATCAAATTTCATAATTTAACTTTTAAAAATTAAATCTCCTCTTAGCCTTTTGTGCTCCAATAGAAATAGTCCCAGTACAGAAGGAACTGTACTGTCGGGACGGGCTCACCTGAACCGAGCTGGGACCAAGGCCCTAGCGGAAAGTATAAATAGGAATGTATAAAGTTCTTTAAACCAATAAAGGGTGGTGGGGGATGGGGCGGTCCGGGTGGAAGTTTTAGTAACCTAAAGATAAGAAAAAGAAGGGATAAGAGCAAAGGTCAGAGTATAAAAAGTGCTGCAGGTAACATAAATACTCTGGGAACAGTAAAGGTTATAGGAAGTAATAACAAAATACCTGTTGAAAAAAAGCAGGAGTGATGAAAAATGAGAACATATTAAATTGCCTGTATAGCAATGTACAGAGCATTGGGGAAAGAAGTGTGATAAGTCAAAAAGTGAGAGAAATACACCATCAGGGCATATGGGCAGGATGGGGACAGTTACCCAAATAAGAGCTCTGTATACGAATGCATGAAGCACAAGAAATAAAACAAATGAGTTAGAAGCACAAATGCAGCTTCAAGCCATTACAGAGATCTGGCTACAAGCTGGGCATAACTGAGAGCTAAATATCCCAGGCTGTAGGATCTTTAGAAATGACTGAACAGTTGGACCAAGTGTGAGATGATCAAAGAGAGTCAGCATGGATTTGTGAAGGGTAGCTCATGTCTGACTAACCTAGTTGAATTTTTTGAGGGGGTCACTAGCATGGCGGATAGGGGAGTGTTCATGAATGTTGTTTGCATGGACTTTCAAAAGATAAGGTTCCACACAAGAGAATATTGTCAAAAATGAGAATGCAGAGAATTGGAGGTAGCCTTGTGATATGGGTAGGTAGTTGGTTGGGAGGTAGGAAACAGAGAGTAGGAATAAAGGAAACATTTTCTGATTCCCGTGATGTGACAAGTGGTATTCCCCAGGGGCTTCAGCATTTTACCATGTATATCAATAAATTGGATGAAGGAATACAGAGCTCTATATCCAAGTTTGTAGATGACACTAAGTTAGGAGGCACAGTAAGTTGTGTAGATAAGAGCAAGAAGTTACAAAGAGGCATAGACAAAGCAAGTGAGTGGGCATAACTATGGCAAATGGAGTTCAATGTGGGGAAGTGTGAGGTAATCCACTTTGCATCTGAGAGAGATGAATCAGAATATTTTCTTAATGGGGAGAGACTAGGAGCTGTGGAAGAGCAAAAGGATTATGGTGTCCATGTACACAAATCGCTAAAAGTTAGTGGACAGGTACAAAAAGCAATCTTAAAAGGTTAAATTATGAGGACAGGTTACATAAACTTAGATTGTATTCCCTTGAGTTTAGAAGGTTGATCTTATCGAGGTGTTTAAAATGATAAAGGGATTTGATAGTACAGATACAGAGAAACTATTTCCTCTGGTGGGGCAATCTGGAACAAGGTGGCACAATCTTAAAATGAGAGCTAGGCCATTTAGGAGGGAAATCAGGAAGCACTTTTTCACACAAAATCTGGAACTTTCTCCCCCAAAAAGCTGTGAGTGCTGAGTCAATTGAAATTTTCAAAACTGAGATCGATAGGTTTTTATTAGGTAAGGGTATCATGAGATGTGGAGAAAAGGCAGGTACATGGAGTTGAGGTACCGATCTGCCATGATCTACTAGAATGGGAGAACAGGCTAAAGGGGCTGAATGGCCTACTCCTCTCTCTAAGTTCCTTCCACTTCAGTACTGCGCCTGGTATCTCATTAAATTGAAATATGATTATTTGACTCTTGGCCACCATTTCAGATCCACTTTTCATGTGAATAGTAAAAAAAAACTTTCTCAACCTGTTATTATTTGAGTGCGGCATCATCATCACTGCAGATGGATTCCCCGATGACTCAGCTGGTGGACAAATTGACTCACTGCAGCTGGTTTGATCCCCAGTTTGTTCTGAGTTAGAATAAATATAATTGATCCCGGCACCCCTGGGCTAGGGAGAAGGAGGTCCGCCAGAATTCCTGTCCGCCTGATTGCTACCTAGTGACCCTCCTCCCCTTTAAAGTTTGCAGTATGTAGACACACCACGGAGACAAAGATCAGCTGGCCACCACCCTGCCGGTTATGCCAAGATTGCGTCCACTGATGTGTTCCCCGGGTCGGTCGGTGGGAAGGCACTTCATTTTCAGGGGGCCAGCAGGCGCCTTGCCATTATGGGTGCACCTTGTGTGCCCACCCGCCCCATGCTCTTGACATCCACCTAGGCCCCTCTCCTGGCGACCCCACATTCTATCCTCTCTTCAGCCCCCAGTATAAGGGGGCCAATACTAATATAAATTTCCCCATCTTCAGGGGGCAAGGCTGCGTTCCTTGTCTGGATCCCCCAGTGGGGCCTACTTCTGGAGGCTGATACGTCTGGTCCGACTTGGCCTACCAGCCTCCAATCTTAAGCTGGATCCCTTATGAGGTGGGGAAGTAGGGACTCCCAGTGTGGGGACTCCCTTTCAGACATGGCTGGGTTTGTAAGGGGTGGATGGAGGGTCTGCCCCTCATAAGGCCGAGCAGAATTTCCCATCTGAGGTCAGGGTATCCGGGTCCCGGCCTTTCTTTTCGAGCTGGAGGTATGGCACCGTCTAGGTGTCAGCTGTGGCTCAGTGGTAGCACTCTCACCTCTCAATCAGAAGATTGTGGGTTCAAATCCCACCCCAGAGACTTGAGCACAAAATCTAGGCTATACTCGAGTGCAATACTGAGGGAGTGCTGCACAGTTGGAGGTGCTGTCTTTCAGATGAAATGTTCAACAGAGGTCTCGTCTGCAATCTCAGGTGAATGTAAAAGATCCCACGGCCTTATTCTATGAAGAGCAGGGGAGTTCTCCCGGTGTCCTGGCTAACATTTATCCCTCAACCATCAACTAAAACAGATGATCTGGTCATTATCTCATTGTTCTTTGTGGGACCTTGCTGTGTGTGAATTAGCTGCAGTGTTTCCCTACATTACAACAGTGACTACACTTCAAAAGTACTTTGTTGGTTTTAAAGCACTATGGGACAGCCTGAGGCCGTGAAAGATGCAATAGAAATGCAAGATGACCTCATAACCTCTGCCTCCATTTATTTGGATAGTAGCTGTTGGTAATGATTCTGCTATTCCCATTTACACCTCCTCCAAACCCATCTTTTGTCCCTTTTCTTGTCCCATTACCATCTCCTTTTGCCTTGCACAATCATCCCTTTTGTCATTTAATCTCTTCTACCTTGCACCCTATCACAGACCTTCGCTTTTGTTCTTTCCACCCCTCCCCCCTTTCCCAACCTCTGTACTCGCTTAAAACCTGTTCCATCTCTAACCTTTTCCAGTTCTGACGAAAGGTCACTGACCTGAAACGTTAACTCTGTTTCTCTCTCCACAGATGCTGCTGAGTATTTCCAGCATTTTCTGTTTTTATTTCCAGCATCCGCAGTATTTTACTTTTAGATGAAGTTGTAATTTTACAGAACTGAGAGGGTACAATTATCAGGAAAGGCTGAACAGGCTGGGGCTCTTTTCTCTAGAAAACTGAAGATTGAGGGGATGACCTGATAGAGGCCTTTAAAATTATGAAAGGGTTTGATAGGGTAGACGTAGAGAAGATGTTTCCACTTGTGGGGGAATCCTAAACTGGAGGCCATAAATATAAGGTAGTCACTAATAAATCAAATAAGGAATTCAGGAAAAACTTCTTTACTCAGAGAGTGGTTAGAATGTGGAACTTGTTACCACAATGAGTGGTTGAGGCGAATAGCATAAACGCATTTAAGGGGAAGCTAGATAAGTACATGAGGGAGAAAGGAATAGAAGGATACGTTGCTAGGGTGAGTTGAAGTAAGGTGGGAGGAGGCTCGTGTGGAGCATAATCATCCCTTTTGTCATTTAATCTCTCCTACCTTGCACCCTCTCACAGACCTTCCCTTTTGTTCTTTCCTCCCCTCCCCCCTTTCCATAGACTTGTTGTGCCGAATGGTCTGTTTCTGTGCTGTAAATTCTATGTAATTTCATGTAACGTTGCCTTTTTAACTGTGCATTGTTAACAAGAGGCAAAGGAATGATGAGCTTTACAAATGATGAGAGGATCTTGGAGCTGCCCCGTGAATTCCAACCAGTTTACACTGGAGTCCCTCATCATCTATCACCAACTGTGAGCCTGAGGAAGAAGATTCAAAGAGACCTTCTGATGTCTGGCGTTATGACAATACTACAGCATTGCTAACCCTCCAGGGACTGACCATAATAGAGCCCTTTGAAGTCCTCATATAGTCAGGAATCTTGCCAGCTTGGAATCCTTTATATTAAGGTACCCTACAGCTGAGAGCTTGTATCCCAATTGTCTCGCTATCTGAGAAGCATGCATTTTGATAAATGCCTGATGCTCGCAAGTTAGGGATTGTGTTACATGCTCTGTTATGAGCCTAATTATCAAACTATTTCATGAAGCCCGTGTTATGTTCAGGATTTGTTACTGGATGAAGCCTAAATTGGTACTCTCCCCTCTCCTCCCCAGTACAGACAGAATTTGGTCGTATTACCCTGAATAGAAGAAGTAGAAAGACTTATATTTAGACAATACCATGTCTCACAAAATCACTTCACACACTGAATTATTTTGAAATGCTTTGAATGTTATGTAGGCAAGTGCGGCAGCTACTTTGCACACAGCAAGATCCCACAAACAGCAATGAGATGAATGACCAGTTAATCTGCTTTTGGTGTTGTTGGTTGAGAGAGGGCACTGATAGCCAGGGCACTGGAAGAACTCCCTGCATTTCTTGGAATAGTGCCATGGGATCTTTAATATTCACTTGAATCAATGGTAAAGGCAGACAGGGCCTCGACTTAACATCTCATCTGAAGAGTGACACCTTGTACAATGCATCTGTCGCTCCACACTGCACTGAAGTATCAGCATAGATTATGGGGCTCAATCCCAGAATGTCCTTACCCAGGGGCAAGAGAAGAAGAAAGAACTTACATTTATATAGCACCTTTCACGACCTCAGGATGTCCCAAAGTACTTTACAGCCAATTAAGTACTTTTGAAGTGTAGTTACTGTTACATAGTGACGTTAGGAACAGGAGTAGGTCATTCAGCCCCTCGGGCCTGCTCCACCATTCAATTAGATCACGGCTGATCTGCACCTCAACTCCGTTTTCCCACCTTTGCTCATCATCCCTTGATACTCTTACCTAACAAAAATCTATTGATCTCAGTCTTGAAAGCTCCAATGTCCTAGCATCCATGGCCTTTTGGGTGAGAGAGTTCCAGATTTCTACTACTTCTTGTGTGAAAAAGTGCTTCCCGATTTCGCTCCTGAATGGCCTAACTCTAATTTTAAGATTATGTCCCCTTATTCTTGATTCACCCACCAGAGAAATAGTTTCTCTGTATCTGCTCTATCAAATCCTTTTAACATTTTAAACACCTCGATCAGATCATCCCTCAATCTTCTATGCTCAAGGGAATGTAAGCCTTTCCTCATAATTTAACCCTCTAAGCCCTGGTTTCATGTTGTAATGTAGGAAACGGGGCAGCCCATTTGCGCACAGCAAGGTCCCACAAACAGAAATGAAATAAATTACCAGATTGTCTGTGTTTAGGTGTTGGTTCAGGAATAAATGTTGGCCAGGACACCGGGAGAACTCCCTGCTCTTCTTCGAATAGTGTCATGGGATCTTTTACATCCACCTGAGAGGGCAAAGGGGGCCTCGGTTTAACGTTTTATCCGAAAGATGGCACCTCCGACAGTGCAGCTCTCCCTCAGTACTGCACCGAATTATCAGCCGAGATTATGTGCTCAAGTCTCTGGAGTGGAACTTGAAACCACTACCTTCTCACTCAAAGACAAGAGTGCTACCACTGAGCCAAGGCTTAAACCAACTGAGCTGAGTGTATGGACACCCCCTCCCCACTTATAGAATGTTACAACATAGAAACAATTCATGACCCAACAAGTCTGTACAGAAGCTTTTTTTTCCACAGGAGCTACCTGATCTATTACTATTTTCCTGCTCACCCTCTGTACCTTTGAATACTTGACAGGCAGGGTTTGGTAAAATCACCTTATATGTTTTTTTTTTACCACTTTTCTCCAGTATCTTGTCTGAGTGGCCATTATTTGTTATACATGTGAACTTAATCAGGGAGTCTTGACAGGATATTCGACCACAACAGCCGAGTCTGATCCTGCCCTCACCCAGGGTCCTTACACATGCACTATCGAGCAGGATCACTGGATAGTGATCAAGAGCAAGCAACCCTGGCCACTTGTTGCACGCTACCTGCGATTGGCTGACTCAGCACAGATGGGGATTTGAACTCCGGACCTTCTTTGTGTGGAGTTTGCACATTCTCCCCGTGTCTGCGTGGGTTTCCTCCGGGTGCTCCGGTTTCCTCCCACAGTCCAAAGATGTGCGGGTTAGGTTGATTTGGCTATGATAAATTGACACTTAGTGTTTAGGGGGATTAAATATGTGGGGTTACTGGGATATGTGTCGGTGCAGGCTCGATGGGCCGAAATGGCCTCTATCTGCACTGTGGGGATTCTGTGATTCTGTGTGCCAATGCATTAGCAACTCACTGAGACTCGTTTGAAGGGCCAGTAAAGTGGCACTGGGGCTAACCCGGTGCCTCCAACAAAGGAATACATTCTACAAATGCCCTCCCTGGTTAGAAGTGGACATCACTAATATACAGTTGGCCCAAACAAACTAAAATATATTAAATCACAATATTACTTTTGCCCATCTAACAGACAACCCATATCCAGTGGTGCCCACCAGTCACCGAAGGCTTCTAGTGTACAGGTGGGCACCGTGTGATCTCTCTTCAAGGTTACCCGGGTGCACACAGTGCAGTGGAAGAGAAGCAAGCAGTCGGAGCGACCCCTACGTGCCCCCCAGCGGTTATCGACTCGCTGAACTATCGGGGGAGCATGTTATCTTTTATTTTTGATACCGTAGATGAATGAAACTTTATCAATAAACTCAGTGGGTAATGTCACTGGTTTCTGGACAGTTCTCAGCCAATAACTGGGCACTCTGTGGGCTGGATGCATTACTAAATATCTTTAATTGGTCATTCCACACTGTTTTATTGTGGAGATGATAGGGAGACTGGTTAGGCAGAGTGGCTGGTAGGAGGAGCAGGACAGATGTTCCAGTGCTGACCTACAGGGTTAAACCAGAGCTTAACAGGATTTCCAATGAGCCAAGGTTAAAGGAGTTTCCATGGTAACAACTGGTGGCGGGAACCCAGCATACTCCATGATAGGACCACAGCAAATAGTGCTGTTCCATAGCAGCCAACATGCTGTAGTCTGATTGCTTACAAAGTGCTTCAGGGGCAAATGGCAGAAGTATTAAAAAATGACAGAAATATTGAATAATTACTTTGCCTCAGTATTTACCAGGGAGACTAACATGGTGGACATGACATTAGAAGAAGAGATCAAAAAGGATAGAAAGACATTTAAGATAGAAAGGGGGGAGATAATTGATAAACTGATCAAACTTAGAGAAGATAAAACCCCTGGTCTGGATGGATTACATCCACGCATATTAAAAGAAGTTAGGGAAGAGATAGCAGAGGCACTATTACATATATATAACAATTCATTAACAAAGAGAATAGTGCCACAGGACTGGTGGACAGCTAATGCCATTCCTATATATAAAAAGGGAGATAGAACAAGCCCAGGGAACAATAGACTAATTAGCTTAACATTGGTGGTAGGAAAGATAATGGATTCCTTACTCAAAGATATAATAGAAAAACATCTAGAAAATATAATAAGGAGTAGTCAGCACAGATTCCAAAAGGAAAGGTTATTGAATTCTTTGAAGAAGTAACAGAAAGGGTAGATAAGGATAATGCAGTAGATGTAATATATTTGGATTTCCAAAAAGCCTTTGATAAGTTACCACAAAGTAGACTCATGACTAAGGTCAGGTCAGAACATGTGGAGTCAGGGGACAAGTAGCAGAATGGAGAGCAAGCTGCCTACAGAGAGTAGGGGTTAAAGGTAGTTGCTCAGATAGGCAAATGGTGGGAAGTGGTGTTCCACGAGGATCGGTGCCGGGACCACTGTTGTTCACCATTTACATAAACGATTTGGACTCAGGAATCGGAAGTGCAATTTCAAAATTTGCGGATGACACCAAATTGGGGGGTGTAGTTAATAACGAGGAGGACTGGATCAGAATACAGGAAGACATTAATAAACATGCAGAATGGGCATGTAATTGGCAAATGAACTTCGACATAGATAAGTGCGAGGTAGTACACTTTGGTAGGAAGAATAAGGAGGCCACATACACCTTGGAAAATAATGCGGTATCGGATTGGCCACCTGTTATGCGCAGCACCTGATATTCAGCTCTATTGCAGTCAACGGAACTGAATATCAGGTGCTGCGTATAACGGGCGGCCGATCCGATACTGCCCGTTTTGCACCACCGCCCGAGACGAATTTCTAGGCCTAAATGTCTAAATGGGGTTGAGGAACAGAGGGATCTGGGGTACAGACACACAGATCACTAAAAGCAGCGACACAGGTTAATAAGGCCATAAAAAAAAGCAAACCACGCACTGGGGTTTATTTCTAGAGGAATAGAATAGAAAAGCAGAGAAGTTATTTTAAACTTGTATAGCACCTTGGTTAGAACACATTTGAAGTACTGTGAACAGTTCTGGTCTCCATATTATAAAAAGGCTATAGAGGCACTGGAGAAGGTGCAAAAAGGATTTGCAAGGATGATACCAGAACTGAGAGGTTATACCTATCAGGAAAGATTGAACAGGCTGGGGCTCTTTTCTCTAGAAAAGAGAAGACTGAGGGGTGATCTGATAGAGGTCTTTAAGATTGTGAAAGGATTTGATAGGGTAGACATAGAGATGTTTCTCATGCCGGCGAGTCGAGAACTAGGGGCCATAAATATAAGATAGTCACTAATAAATCCAATAAAGATTGTAGGAGAAACTTGTCACAAGTCACATGGAGGGATTTCCTATTTCACATTAATGACCAGTTTTTGCTGCCCCACAGACAAAGGTCACTTTTTAATTTCATCTTTTCCCTATCCTTGTGTTTCTCCCCCCCCCCCCCCCGCCCCCCCCGCATATCTCCACAGCTCGCCAGTCTCCGGGAGAAAGGGCGATTGAGCGGTCAAAAACCTCTGCTGTTGCCATTCTGCCGTTGGTCACCGAAGCACACGAGAATGATCCAGTACCTCAAACTTTAATTTTTCCCTTCTCCTTGTGAAGCCTTTGCTCAATGCCTCTTTGCGATAACCTGCCTGACATTGGAAGTTCTCCTTAACTTCTTTACCCAGAGAGTGGTTAGAATGTGGAACTTGCTACCACAGGAAGTAGTTGAGGCGAATAACATAGATGCATTTAAGGGGAAGCTAAATAGTACACGAGGGAGAAAGGAATAGAAGGATCTTTTGATGGGGTTAGATGAAGAGGGGTGGGAGGAGGCCCGTGTGGAACATAAACACCGACATGGACCTGTTGGCCAAATGGCCTGTTTCTGTGCTGTAAATACTTTGCAATACTTTGTAAAATCATTCTAATTTTTGAAATTCTGTTTGAATTTTCACCATTTTCCTACTATACTTTCCCGAGGCACTGGAGTATGGTTTTGTGGGAGAGGCATCTCGCCCAATCCACCAGCCTTCATTCGTGAGCATAATCAGTCAGCGTCAGCTAGCTAATGTGAACTTGGGAGTCCTGCTCTCATCCAATGCCCAAAGACAACCTTCCAGCAGCAGTCAGTCGGCACCCATCAGGAACAGGAGCCCTGGCTCATTATTCTCCTCCCTGTCTGGTTTAGTACCACACCACATGGTGCAGTTACCCAGTAAACCACCGAGGGATCTGCCTCAGGCATGATCTTTTTGAAGGTGCAGAAGCATGCTTGTTGGCTTATTTAGGTTCATTTCCTGCTGGCGTGAAGCATAATGGCCTCCTTCTGTGCTGTAAGATTCTATAATTCTATGATAATGAAAGTTGGGATTGAAAAAATGTGGAGATAGTGGCCTTGGAAAAACAAACATATTTTCTGTTCTCCTCCCCACCCAGCTGGGATTTGTAACCAGAGGAACAGGCTAACTCCAATAGGTGACACTGTACTAAACACTGCTTGCTATGCTTTTGCCAGACGGCAGCCAGCCTGTTCATGATGGAGTGAAGGGCCACCGCCAGGTCTAGTCCGTCCCTAGTAATTCAGGGGGCACGCATTTAACACTCAATCCATTCTGAGTGATAAGGTAGGGATGATGATCTTCTGTCATTGCAGATAACAGTATGGATTATGTGGAAAAGATTGTTGATGTGGTTAAGGTTATTTACTCTCTCTGCAATGAGGCAAAAATGAATCACAAGCGATGCCAGCGTCTGAAGGTTCGGATCGAATCCCTCCTGGAACCTGTGCTGAGCATCCAGCGTGAAGACCTGACTGGCACAACAAAGGTTCTGAAGGAGCTGGTGGGGATTCTGGAGAGCGCAAAGGATTTTATTGAGTCTTTCACCAACAAGAACAGGTTCTCCAAGGTCTTCAAGGTTTATGAGATCAAGGAAGACTTCAATCATCTCAACGAACGATTGAACGATGCTGCTATGGCCCTGGACCTCGCCTTGCACACTGAACAGACCAAAATGCTGTTGAGTATATTTAAGGGCAACCAGAGGAAGAAGGAAGATGAGCAAGACGTAGAGGAAGATCAGAGATATCTGGACATGGTGGCAAAGAAATTAGAGGAAGGTAACTGGATGATCATTGTTAAATTTGCTCCTTTTGGTTTTGATATTACTTTGTGATTATTAGGGGGCATTACAGAAAGATTACACATTGTAAGTAATGTTCAGAATGATTGCACCCCAAATACATTTACAGCTGTCTAATGTGGGAAAGGAAAGGAGTTTGTGTTGGATGGTGTGAGGAGGAGTGGCATCCTACCTCTGTATCTACTAACCCCTGTCCTGGCCCGTTCAGCCCACCCTTTTCTGGTTGGTTTCAATCCCACCATCGCACCTTATCACCATATCTTTAATTTAAAACGACAAGCCCTTGCAATCTGGCACCTGAAGTCTTGGTGAGTCACCCTCCCTCTCCGACTGTCCACTCCATTACTATTTCTCATTCTGTTATGTTGCTGGGTTCAGCTGTTTGACTTGAATAATTCCTGCAGTGAGGAATGGCCGGTTCGACATGCTCCTCTCTTATTGATGGATGAATTCCAAATCCACTAATGAGGAGCAACTCTGGGAGCAGATATTTCCAGAGTGCCAGGCTCCTGAAGCTCAAACAGATGAACCCAGTGCCATAAAACATACAAGCAGAAATAGCAATGGTGTAACAAGGAGGCAGCCAATGGACAAATTAATCCCTCCTTTGAACCCTGCAGAGACTAAATTATATAAATCATTTTTACGTCAAAAAAATCTTAAAGTGCTTCCCACAATAAGATACTTTTGGAGCGCAGCGACTGCTGTTATGTAAGGAAATGTGATTCCAATTATTACATTAGCTGAAGAGGCGAAGGAAGGAGGTACTAGGGAAGTAAATCAAGGGCATCCAGACAGAGATGCAAATAAATTCTTTGTTTTATCGGATGAGGGAACAGAGAAGGGGCTACAATAAGCCTGAACCAGAAATACAAGGCCAGTTGCTCTGTGCTGTGGGTGTTTGGGCAACGCCTGGAAACTGCAAATGCAGGAAATCCCAGCCAATACGGGGGTGGTCTAAACATCGAGCTCAAGTGGATCTGCAGAAACATCTCAGGAGGGAATGTTACAGTCCTTCCTCCTCAATCGCTCGCCCGCTGGGATTTAGTTTGTATTTAGTGTGACATAATACCTGTGTTTTATAGGTGGTGTGCAGGATTTCATTATAAGCAACTAAGTGGTCCACTAGGACAAAATGTTTGGGCAGCCTGTTCAATCGCCTTTTTTCCCACCAACGGATCTAGGACAAGGGTATCATGACTAAAATCTCCAAGTTACTCAAATAGGAGAAACCGTGCAAACATATCGAGAAGAATTTGGATTATTTAGGTAATTGGTTCGATCACACAGGCATCTCAATTTGGATTAGTGTAAAATAATTACACTGTTACAAATGTGGTCTCTCGTGGACTCCTTCTTGAGTTCAGTGGCATCAATCACTCCCGTAGGTGGTCTGAACATCTTCATTTTATGGGAAATAACAACAGAAAACGCTGGAAAAACTCAGCAGGCCAGGCAGCATCCGTGGAGAGAGAAAGAGAGTTAACGTTTCAGGTCGATGACCATTCTGATGAAAGGTCATCGACCTGAAACGTTAACTCTCTTTCTCTCTCCACGGATGCTGCCTGGCCTGCTGAGTTTTTCCAGCGTTTTCTGTTGTTATTTCGGATTTCCAGCATCCGCAGTATTTTGCTATCGATTTCATTTTATGGGAGTTGACTCACATTGCCCAATATCAATAGTGCAACCCCAGGGACGCAACAATTAAATTCCACGTCTCACGCGCATGTGGTCCTTCAGTCCCTTTGAAGGCGGATTGAGATAACATGCAACGAGGTGAAGCTTGGTTTGAATTCTAAGCTGTTTTATTCCACGGTAAGATGAAACGT
This sequence comes from Squalus acanthias, assembly GCA_030390025.1. Taxonomy (NCBI): domain Eukaryota; kingdom Metazoa; phylum Chordata; class Chondrichthyes; order Squaliformes; family Squalidae; genus Squalus; species Squalus acanthias. The sequence continues at coordinate 59,787,485 of CM059430.1, read as the reverse complement.
ACAGCGCAATGGGTTTAATCCGAATCACAGTACGATCAGGACAACTTAAATTCGTGTAATGGTTCAAAATAAAGAACCCACAGTGCTACTCCAACGCCAGTGGGTCACCTTACTTAACTTCAGCAGAATAATCTCTCTGCCTATTCTGCAGCCCAGGGCAGAACCTCTCTGCTTTCAGTTTCCTGCTTTTCTGCCTCTTGGTGTCTGATTTTGAAAAGTTTCTCGCACGGACCAACAAAGATCAAAGGGATTTCCAACACCATGATCGAGGATTCGTCCGCAATACCCAAACAAGCTAATTAATTAATAATTGTTCAATTATTGCGATGGGTAACTTCCCATTGAGCATATTAATCACCTTTCATCTGACTGTGGATTCACACTGCAGCACACGGAGCTGTCCTGAGAACGTAACCACTTTAAAGCAAGTTTAACTCGAGACACATTTTAAAATATCTCTTTCATACATCTGTGGAAAAATGGTCAATAGATTTATACAGCACAGAAAGAGGCCCTTCGGCCCATCGTGTCCACGCCGGCTATCAAGCCCTGTCTATTCTAATCCCATTTTACAGCACTTGGTCCTAGCCTTGTATGCTATGGTGTTTCAAGTGCTCATCTAAATGCTTCTTGAATGTTGAGGGTTCCTGCCTCTACCACCCTTTCAGGCAGTGAGATCCAGATTCCAACCACCCTCTGGGTGAAAAAGTTTTCCTCAAATCCCCTCTAAACCTCCTGCCCCTTACCTTGAAACTATGCCCCCTGGTTATTGACCCCTCTACTAAGGGGAAAAGTTCCTTTCTATCTACCCTATCTATGCCCCTCATAATTTTGTACACCTCAACCAGGTCCCCCCTCAGCCTTCTCTGCTCGAAGGAAAACAACCCCAGCCTGTCCAGTCTCTCTTCATAGCTGAAGCGCTCCAGCCCAGGTAACATCCTGGTGAATCTCCTCTGCACCCTCTCCAATGCAATCACATCCTTCCTATAGTGTGGCGACCAGAACTGCACACAGTATTCCAGCTGTGGCCTAACTAGCATTTTGTACAGCTCCATCATAACCTCTCTACTCTTATATTCTATGCCTCGGCTAATGAAGGCAAGTATTCCATATGCCTTTTTAACCACCTTATCTACCTGTCCTGCTGCCTTCAGGGATCTATGTACATGCACACCAAGGTCCCTCTGATCCTCTGTCCTTCCTAGGGTCCGACCATTGTGTATTCCCTTGCCTTGTTAGTCCTCCCAAAATGCATCACCTCACACTTTTCAGGGTTAAATTCCATTTGCCACTGTTCTGCCCACCTGACCAACCCGTCTATATCATCCTGTAGCCTGAGGCTTCCCTCCTCACTATTTACCACTCCACCAATTTTCGTGTCATCTGCGAACTTACTGATCATACCTCCTACATTCATATCTAAATCATTAATGTACACTACAAACAGCAAAGGACCCAGCACCGATCCCTGCGGTACACCACTGGACACAGGCTTCCAGTCACAAAAACAACCTTCGACCATCACCCTCTGCCTCCTGCCACTAAGCCAATTTTGGATCCAATGTGCCAAATTGCCCTGGATCCCATGGGCTCTTACCTTCTTGACCAGTCTCCCACGCGGGACTTTGTCAAAAGCCTTACTGAAGTCCATGTAGACTACATCAACTGCACTACCCTCATCCACACACCTAGTCACCCCCTCGAAAAATTCAATCAAATTGGTTAGACATGATCTCCCCCTGACAAAGCTATGCTGACTATCCTTGTATAATTCTTGCCTCTCCAAGTGGAAACTAATTCTGTCCCTCAGAATTTTTTCCAATAATTTCCCTACCACTTATGTTAGGCTCACTGGCCTGTAAATCCCTGGTTTATCCCTACTACCCTTCTTGAATAATGGTACTACGTTAGCTGTCCTCCAGTCCTCTGGCACCTCCCCTGTGGCCAGAGAGGATCTGAAAATTTGTGGCAGAGCCCCTGCAATCTCCTCCCTTGCCTCACACAGCAGCATAGGATACATCTCGTCTGGGCCTGGGGATTTATCCACTTTGAAGCCCGCTAAAACCGCTAGTACCTCCTCCCTCTCAATACTAATTTGTTCAAGTATATCACAATCCCCCTGCCTGATTTCTATTCCTATGTCAAAGAATTCTAAAACATGCCAGGGGCCAAGGAAGCAAAAGAGGAAGTAAAGGGGCACCATTTTCATGGGGAGGGAAATGCTTGGCAAATCCTTTCTCATCTGTTCACAAACATGATGCAGTGATGGAAACTTCTGGTACTTCTCCCTCCCCAAAATATAAAAAAATGCCAAACATGTTTCCAGGAAGATGCATCCCTTTAAAGCAGTGTGAAACCAGATGCCTTTTGTGTGTGATTATTTCTCTGTCAGCTTTGTGTGTTCTCATTGTTCCTGGTGAGAGAATGAAATTCAGCAGATTTGAGTTTCTTAAGAGCTCTTGACTTCCTCTTATTTGGCAGCATTGCATTCAATGGAGGAGAGGATCCAACAGGCCGTGAAGACTGTGACTGATGGCATGGAGACTGTGACTGATGGCATGGAGGAAATGAAAATGGACTTGAAGGACATCAAATGTATAATTGAGTCATGTGAGTGCATAAGAGGGAAATGTTCTGCAACAGATTCAGCAAATAAATTAAATTAGCTTCTTATTGAGCTGAGCCAAGTAGTCTGTAACAATACTAATACCTCAATCCACACCCAGTCACACAACTGACTAGCACTCCAATCCAGACCCAGTCAACATAAGAACCTAAGAAATAGGAGCAGGAGTAGGCCATACGGCCCCTGGAGCCTGCAGATTCAATAAGATCATGGCTGATCTTCGACCTCAACTCCACTTTCCTGCTCAATCCCCATATCCCTTGATTTCCTTAGAGTCCAAAAATCTATCAATCTCAGCCTTGAATATACTCAATGACTGAGCATCCACAGCCCTCTGGGGTTGAAAATTCCAAAGATTCACAATCTTCTGAATGAAGAAATTTCTCCTCATTTCAGTCCTAAATGGCCGACCCCTTATCCTGAGAATCGACTAACTTCCCCATCCAAGACCCAGTCACACAATTGACTAATACCCCAATCCCCGACCCAGTTACAGAACCGACTAACACCCCAATCCCCGACCCAGTTACAGAACCAACTAACACCCCAATCCCCGACCCAGTTACAGAACCGACTAACATCCCAATCCCCGACCCAGTTACAGAACCAACTAACACCCCAATCCCAAACCCAGTTACAGAACCGACTAACATCCCAATCCCCGACCCAGTTACAGAACCAACTAACACCCCAATCCCCGACCCAGTTACAGAACCAACTAACACCCCAATCCCCGACCCAGTTACAGAACCAACTAACACCCCAATCCCAAACCCAGTTACAGAACCGACTAACACCCCAATCCCCGACCCAGTTACAGAACCAACTAACACCCCAATCCCAAACCCAGTTACAGAACCGACTAACATCCCAATCCCCGACCCAGTTACAGTACCAACTAACACCCCAATCCCCGACCCAGTTACAGAACCAACTAACACCCCAATCCCAAACCCAGTTACAGAACCGACTAACATCCCAATCCCCGACCCAGTTACAGAACCAACTAACACCCCAATCCCCGACCCAGTTACAGAACCAACTAACACCCCAATCCCCGACCCAGTTACAGAACCAACTAACACCCCAATCCCAAACCCAGTTACAGAACCGACTAACACCCCAATCCCCGACCCAGTTACAGAACCAACTAACATCCCAATCCCCGACCCAGTTACAGAACCGACTAACATCCCAATCCCTGACCCAGTTACAGAACCGACTAACACCCCAATCCCCGACCCAGTTACAGAACCAACTAACACCCCAATCCCCGACCCAGTTACAGAACCGACTAACATCCCAATCCCCGACCCAGTTACAGAACCAACTAACACCCCAATCCCCGACCCAGTTACAGAACCAACTAACACCCCAATCCCAAACCCAGTTACAGAACCAACTAACACCCCAATCCCCGACCCAGTTACAGAACCGACTAACACCCCAATCCCAAACCCAGTTACAGAACCGACTAACACCCCAATCCCCGACCCAGTTACAGAACCAACTAACACCCCAATCCCCGACCCAGTTACAGAACCAACTAACACCCCAATCCCCGACCCAGTTACAGAACCAACTAACACCCCAATCCCAAACCCAGTTACAGAACCGACTAACACCCCAATCCCCGACCCAGTTACAGAACCAACTAACACCCCAATCCCAAACCCAGTTACAGAACCGACTAACATCCCAATCCCCGACCCAGTTACAGAACCAACTAACACCCCAATCCCCGACCCAGTTACAGAACCAACTAACACCCCAATCCCAAACCCAGTTACAGAACCGACTAACATCCCAATCCCCGACCCAGTTACAGAACCAACTAACACCCCAATCCCCGACCCAGTTACAGAACCAACTAACACCCCAATCCCCGACCCAGTTACAGAACCAACTAACACCCCAATCCCCGACCCAGTTACAGAACCGACTAACACCCCAATCCCCGACCCAGTTACAGAACCAACTAACATCCCAATCCCCGACCCAGTTACAGAACCGACTAACATCCCAATCCCTGACCCAGTTACAGAACCGACTAACATCCCAATCCCCGACCCAGTTACAGAACCAACTAACACCCCAATCCCCGACCCAGTTACAGAACCAACTAACACCCCAATCCCCGACCCAGTTACAGAACCAACTAACACCCCAATCCCCGACCCAGTTACAGAACCGACTAACATCCCAATCCCCGACCCAGTTACAGAACCAACTAACACCCCAATCCCCGACCCAGTTACAGAACCAACTAACACCCCAATCCCAAACCCAGTTACAGAACCAACTAACACCCCAATCCCCGACCCAGTTACAGAACCGACTAACACCCCAATCCCAAACCCAGTTACAGAACCGACTAACACCCCAATCCCCGACCCAGTTACAGAACCAACGAACATCCCAATCCCCGACCCAGTTACAGAACCAACTAACACCCCAATCCCCGACCCAGTTACAGAACCGACTAACATCCCAATCCCAAACCCAGTTACAGAACCAACTAACACCCCAATCCCCGACCCAGTTACAGAACCGACTAACATCCCAATCCCAAACCCAGTTACAGAACCAACTAACACCCCAATCCCCGACCCAGTTACAGAACCGACTAACACCCCAATCCCCGACCCAGTTACAGAACCGACTAACATCTCAATCCCCGACCCAGTTACAGAACCTACTAACACCCCAATCCCCGACCCAGTTACAGAACCGACTAACACCCCAATCCCCGACCCAGTTACAGAACCGACTAACATCTCAATCCCCGACCCAGTTACAGAACCAACTAACACCCCAATCCCCGACCCAGTTACAGAACCGACTAACACCCCAATCCCCGACCCAGTTACAGAACCGACTAACATCCCAATCCCCGACCCAGTTACAGAACCAACTAACACCCCAATCCCAAACCCAGTTACAGAACCAACTAACACCCCAATCCCAAACCCAGTTACAGAACCGACTAACACCCCAATCCCAAACCCAGTTACAGAACCGACTAACATCCCAATCCCCGACCCAGTTACAGAACCAACTAACACCCCAATCCCAAACCCAGTTACAGAACCGACTAACATCCCAATCCCCGACCCAGTTACAGAACCAACTAACATCCCAATCCCAAACCCAGTTACAGAACCAACTAACACCCCAATCCCAAACCCAGTTACAGAACCGACTAACACCCCAATCCCAAACCCAGTTACAGAACCGACTAACACCCCAATCCCCGACCCAGTTACAGAACCGACTAACATCCCAATCCCCGACCCAGTCATGGAATCGGGTAACACTCCAACCCAGATAAAGTCACAACCTTGTCAAGAATGATGACAAGTTTGTGTGGAGGTCAGGTGTGTACAGGATTAAGCCTAGTCGATAAGCCCAGTGACACTCAGTATCCAGACCCATATATGAAGAATGGCTCCTTCACTCAGGGGACCATTCTCAGCACAAGTCACCACCTTCAGGAATAGGACAGCTGCTGGCTGAGAAGCATTTTCTAACGTTGTGAGATACGGTGGTCTTCTTTCTGTGCATCTGCATGACAAGAAAATGTCAAATACAATGGGGCTAGTTATTTGTTCAGTAAATTAACCTGATTTACTCAAACTGGAATCCAAGCAACAGGACTCACTCTGCTTTGTCAACACAGAACAGTTGCGGTATCCACTAAAAAGCTAATGAGACTCTAACGGGTCAATAGCAGGAAAATGATAATTGATGATGTATATATCTGAGCTCCAGCCCCTGCCACTGCCCCTCACAGAGTCCCCAGCACTTGCTTCCATATCCCGGCATGCAGGGCATGCAGGATGGTATCTTGTGCTGGACATTGCCTTTTCACCTCCATGATCTGGGTTTATATCCAGCCCAGATTGATGGGAGGAGGGTTTACTTTCTCTGCTGGTGGCTATACTAAGTGAGTTTGGGCAGTCTCAATCCAATGGGCATGGCCACTAAATTGGCAATTCACTCAGAGAGGCCATAGGACGGCTGGTGTGGGAAATAGGGGGTGGTCTTCTCAGGTTGGGGTTGTGGTAGATTGTTTGAGGCAGAGTAGAGGGAGCAGTACTCTGCATCGAACCGATCCCGACCTGGGAGTGATTGACTGAAATGAGCAAAAATACGACAAAAATTGTATTTTCTTGCCTTTACCCAGACCTTGTGCTGAAATGTCTCTCTCCTTCTCTTGTAGACCAGGAGAAACCTTCTGTTCACCCAGTGCAGGATATTTTGGAATTAAAACGAGAGGACATCGAAGTGCAAAACAAGCCATTCATGGAAACTGAGAACTCCAAATATTACTCGGGAACGTTGCATAAATTCCCAGTGGCCATTAAACGTTTTCTGAACACTGGGGTATCCGATGTGAAGTGAGTATGGATTACACACTCTCACTGAACTGAGCATATTCCCTCTCTGCTGCGTTAGAGCAGGGATTCATGGTTTGGCCTTTTTTCCTTCCCCTGCAGGAAAATTCGGAAAAATTTTCACGACGAGGCTGGAACCATGAAGCACTTTGAATCGCCAAACATCGTGCGAATTTATGGAATCTGCATTCATCAAACGGGTAAGTTAGTCCCAGGCATGGATTGAATGAAAGAACAGAAAACAAAGACTTGCATTTATATAGCACCTTTCACAACCTAAGGACATCCCAAAGTGCTTTACAACCAATGAAGTACTTTGGAAGTGTAATCGCTGTTGTAATGTAGGAAATTTAAATAAAAGCTACTTTCCATTTTTATTCCTATTCCTCGCTCTCTGTTCCCAACTGGTCTCTCTGTCCCTATTTCATTACACACTCTCCTGTCTGTCTAGTTTGACCGTTAATGAGCATTGGGGTATTGCTTTGAAAGTGAAGTTTTGAGTTGCCCCAATGGCTTGGTTGGTAAATGTACTGTCCGGTATGGGTACTGAGCCATTCCAGGACTGTGCTAAGTTAACAGGTCCCAGCTGTAGTGGCCGTAGGGCCTCAATAATAGGCCTCAGTGCCCCAGGCTAGGAAGGAGATTGAAAACCAGCCAGGGATCAGGATCATTACTGTCAGGACAGCAGAAGAGGAAAGGAAAGTGACGCTCCCAGTTAAGCAACGCCTCGATTTTAAAATTCTTATCCTTGCTTTCAAATCCCTCCATGGCCTCGCCCCTCCTTATCTCTGTATGAAGGGATAATTTCTAGTCCTAGCCCCTTTTGGGCTACCCCGGATCAGGCGTATTCCCCAGACGTTCACCTTCAACTAAAGTTAGAGGTAGCCGAATTCTAAAGACGCTTAATTGGGTCTAAAGGGCCAGACTATCTCTCCCTAAAGGAAAGGAACAGCCTGAAGATGTTACCGTCCTCCAGATAGCACTTTTAATAAGTTTAGCTAGACTGTAACCTTTCGGATATTATGAGGGTCCGGAAAACTCCCTCAGAATTCTGCAACTCTTCACCAAAGAGTGTACAGAGATTGAGTTTGTGAGTTTGATACAGAAGTACTATTTGAGACAATTCTAAAAATATATAGATTTATTAAAGAACCGACATGTAATTACAGTTGGTGATTCAATCGCAACTTTAACAATTCCAAAAACAGAAATCTTACAATTCTATTATCAGAGATCCTCATTCTCAAATCTTAACTTCGTTACATTTTTACATTTCTTAGTCTTATTCCAGGATATCCACCAAAATCAAATACAAGTACCTTGATCCCCGAGACTCAAAGAGTTGAAGACTTACAGAGCTTGCCTCTGAAGCCTGAGAATCGCTTTGCCCCTTACAGCGAATCTATCTTCCCATTTGAAAGTCCAATTTTTATACCCTTTCTCAGTGGTATTTCCTTTGAAGATTTCTGCTGATGTAAGCTAATTATCTCTAGTCATTTTTCTGTTGACCCCTTCTATTCTTACAGTCAGTTCAGCTGGTAGCAAACAGACTCATGTCTCTACCTTTAGGTGTTTCAAGTTCAACACAAAAACAATGTGATGGCTGGCGCCTCCCCCACTTGATGCCATTCTTACCAAGGTCTTCTGTTTGTATCTTTTGCATTTAGAACACCTCAGCTGGTTGCACCATTGTCTTCTTAGTTACCTCAGTTGGTTGCAACACATACTCGTGTTTCCATGTTTCATTTGATGTCATTTTTATGAAGGCATATGTTTCTTTAATTTTATGTGATTCTTTCCAAAGTGTTGGTTTAAGACACTTTAACTGGGTGTACCATTGTGTTCTTTCCAAGCTTCAGACTTCCAGGAACCTTTAACCTTCTGTTTCATTAAGGCTATTGATTCAGTGTCAACAACTTATCTTATCTCAACAGCCTGTATGCTGTTTACAGCTTTAAATTGTTGAGGCTTCCAGATTTTCAAGCCCAGTTTGTCATGTTTTAATAAAGTCAGAATTCTGTTCATAGGATGGTGTATTTTTCTGAATAGGTATATTCCTTCACATGTAATCACCTCCAGCCCTTTAATCCCCCTAGACCTCTACGCTCTGCCTATTCTGGCCTTTTGAATATCCCCAATTTTCATCGCTCTACCATCGTCGTGCCTTCAGCTGCCTAGGTCCTAAGCTCTGGAATTCCCTCCCTAAATCTCTCCGCCTCTCCACCTCTCTTTCCTCCTTTAAGGCTCTCCTTAAAACCTACCTCTTCGACCAAGCTTTTGGTCATCTGCCCTAACATCTCTTTATGTGGCTCAGTGTCAATTTTTTTTTTGTTGATAATGCTCCTGTGAAGCACCTTAGGACATTTTATTACGTTGAAAGTGCGATATAAATATAAGTTGTTGTTCGGGGTATGCTCACCTCTGAGTCAGAAGGTTGTGGGTTGAAGTCCCACTCCAGAGAATCAAGCACAAAATCTAGGCTGAGATTCCAGGGCAGGACAGAGGGAGTGCTGCACTGTCAGCGGTGCCGTCTTTCGGATGGACATAAAAAAATCCCATGGCACTATTTCGAAGAGTAGCGGGGGAGTTCTCCCCGGTGTCCTGCCCAATATTTATCCCTCGAACAACATCACTAAAAACAGATTATCTGGTCATTATCACATTTCTGTTTGTGGGAGCTTGCTGTGCGCAAATTGGCTGCCGTGTTTCCTACATTACAACAGCGACTACAGTTCAAAAGTACTTCATTGGCTGTAAAGCTCTTTGGGCCGTCCTGATGTTGTGAAAGGCGCTATAGAAATGCAAGTTCTTTCTTTTCTTTCTTTACACTGGGAGGACTCATTGGGTTGCACGTGCTGGCAGTATAATTAGAATAAGATGTGGCAACCTGCAAGTACTGGGCTCCCACTTCCCCATTTCTTCTGACACTGCTGAAAGTACAGGAAAATAGACAATTCTTCCCATCTGATCCCAGCTAACAGCACAAGCCCGCATAGTATCTGCTCTCAGCTGACATTCTGTACAGTTCCTGTACTGCCCTTTGTGGTAAGCTGTGATCTTAGCCAGCCCAGGCAGGAGGTGCATGGTGGATGCACAAGGAGGGGCAGAGGAGATGATCTGAGCAACTCTCCCAGTACTTCCTGGCAGCTACATTGACAGTGGCTTTGGCAGACCCACGAGGCAAATCAGCTGCCCATCCCCCAGCTGAGGAATTGTGTGAGATACTTAGTGCAGGGAGATTAAAGGGAGCGGAAATAAATCTCTCTGCACTGTCTATCCTTACTCAACATCCAGTTCTCACTCCGCTGTCCAGTCTCTCTCACTGTCTGACTCTGCCTCCGCTGTCCAGTCTCTCTCACTGTCTGACTCTCCCTCCATTGTCCAGTCTGTCTCACTGTCTGACTCTCCCTTCATTGTCCAGTCTGTCTCACTGTCTGACTCTCCCTCCGTTGTCCAGTCTGTCTCACTGTCTGACTCTCCCTCCGCTGTCCAGTCTGTCTCACTGTCTGACTCTCCCTCCATTGTCCAGTCTGTCTCACTGTCTGACTCTCCCTCCATTGTCCAGTCTGTCTCACTGTCTGACTCTCCCTCCATTGTCCAGTCTGTCTCACTGTCTGACTCTCCCTCCGTTGTCCAGCCTGTCTCACTGTCTGACTCTCCCTCCATTGTCCAGCCTGTCTCACTGTCTGACTCTCCCTCCATTGTCCAGTCTGTCTCACTGTCTGACTCTCCCTCCATTGTCCAGTCTGTCTCACTGTCTGACTCTCCCTCCATTGTCCAGTCTGTCTCACTGTCTCACTCTCGCTCCGTTGTCCAGCCTGTCTCACTGTCTGACTCTCCCTCCATTGTCCAGCCTGTCTCACTGTCTCACTCTCGCTCCGTTGTCCAGTCTATCTCACTGTCTGACTCTCCCTCCGTTGTCCAGCCTGTCTCACTGTCTCACTCTCGCTCCGTTGTCCAGCCTGTCTCACTGTCTGACTCTCCCTCCATTGTCCAGTCTGTCTCACTGTCTGACTCTCCCTCCGTTGTCCAGTCTGTCTCACTGTCTCACTCTCGCTCCGTTGTCCAGCCTGTCTCACTGTCTGACTCTCCCTCCATTGTCCAGTCTGTCTCACTGTCTGACTCTCCCTCCGTTGTCCAGTCTGTCTCACTGTCTGACTCTCCCTCCATTGTCCAGCCTGTCTCACTGTCTGACTCTGCCTCTGTTGTCCAGCCTGTCTCACTGTCTGACTCTCCCTCCGTTGTCCAGCCTGTCTCACTGTCTGACTCTCCCTCCGTTGTCCAGCCTGTCTCACTGTCTGACTCTCCCTCCGTTGTCCAGTCTGTCTCACTGTCTGACTCTGCCTCCGTTGTCCAGTCTGTCTCACTCTCTGACTCTCCCTCCGTTGTCCAGTCTGTCTCACTGTCTGACTCTCCCTCCATTGTCCAGCCTGTCTCACTGTCTGACTCTCCCTCCGTTGTCCAGCCTGTCTCACTGTCTGACTCTCCCTCCGTTGTCCAGTCTGTCTCACTGTCTGACTCTCCCTCCGTTGTCCAGTCTGTCTCACTCTCTGTCACTTAAATGAAAAATTACTGTTATAGGGAGTAGTGCTGCTGAAGAATGTAAATTTGTCAACAGTTTACTTTTTACTGAACAACAACTGAAGGAGAGCCCAGCCCTTCACCTGCTCTGTCTGCACTGGCTATCTGCCCAGGGATTCGGGTCAGGGGATGAAATCTGGAGGCACTTTTCCATTAGATGAATGGAGCTGGTAAAAGACATCTCCCTGTCACCCCCTCATCAGCTGCATTCGTAAGTTTACCACTGCCCGATGGCAGGATGAGATATCTGCCTTCAGCCATCTTACTCCAGATAAGGTGGAATAATGTCTCCCAATCTCAATAAAGCTATCGGAATAATGACCCTGGAGTTGGTCTGCGAGAAGCAGCAGGTCAGGACGGCAGTGTGCAGGGCCTGAGGTGGGCTCAGCCACGAGGCCCTTGGCCTGCCCATTGCTGCAGTGCATCGTGACACAGTGCCACCCCCCCCGCCCCCCCCCCCCAAGCGCACCCCCCTGAAACAATCTCCGACAGGCCTTAAGGGAGACATAACAGAGCAGCAGTGTAAGTGGTTTTGGAGTGGGGGGGGTGGGGGGTGGAAGCAGTGCACAGAGGCCGCTCTCCCCGGGCTGGAGCAAAACAAATTAAAATATAAAACCAAAAGGAAAATACTGCGGATGCTGGAAATCTGAAATAAAAACAGAAAATGCTGGAAACATTCAGCAGGCCAGGCAGCATCTGTGGAGAGAGAAACAGAGTCAACGTTTCAGGTCGATGACCGATTATCATAAAATATAAAACCAATGTGTTACTTGGTCTCCTTCAGACATTATCATTCTGACCGTCAAAAGCCGCTTACCTTGGGTTATGTGCCGTGCTGGTGTTGCTGTTTCTTCACCAGATCTTACTGGCTACTTGATGCTAACTGCCCGCTGCCTGAGGCAAGCGCGCCAGGAGCTGGCAGTGCCAGCTCAAGAGCAAAGGTTGCGTTTCGGGTCAGACCACCATCAGGGACCTCAGCAAATCCCGGATCGATAGTCTTACAATTGGCCAACCTGCCGCTGTTTCTCACAGGTCCCAGTCCTGAGTTCTTGATCGTGATGGAGTACTGCGAGATGGGGAGCCTGCGCAGCGTGCTGGCGGGTGAGTGGCAGCTCAGCTGGCAGAGTCGCATTCACATGGCGCTGGACGCTGCCAGTGGCCTGTACAGGTAGGCTGGCTTTTATCTATTATCTGATTATCTGGTCATTTATCACATTGCTGTTTGTGGGAGCTTGCTGTGCGCAAATTGGCTGCCGCGTTTCCCACATTACAACAGTGACTCCACTTCAAAAGTACTTCATTGGCTGTAAAGCGCTTTGAGACATCTGGTGGTCGTGAAAGGCGCTATATAAATGCAAGTCTTTCTTTTCTTTCTTTGTGGGGATTAGGTGATTGGGTGCCTGGAGAGGTTAGATCAGACAGTATCTTGGCCGTCTGGTTTATCCCAGGGGTCTGGCTTACCCTAATTCAATATAGAGACAATGGCACTGGGACTAGAGAGGTGGGGGTTGTGCGGAGTCCCTGCTCTGACATTTTCCTACTGCCTGACTCTGAGTCAACAATAGGAATTTATGATCATGGAGCGTTTCAAGACAATGGAAGATGCCAAGGGGCTTCACTGAGGAGAAGCAGGTACCAACAGATAGGAGAGATGATCAAAAGTGTGGTAGGAGGTTAAAGGACGATCGAATCGGGGTGTTTCACATGATAAAGGGAATCGATCAGGGAAGAGACAGAGGGGTAAAAATTGAGTAGCGCCCCATTTGGGGCACTACCTTCGCCGGGGCGCAAATTTTAGCGCCCTGAAAAAGTTAGCGACCCGCGTCCGAGTTTCCCAGGTAGCGCCCCGAGAGGGAGGAGGGGCGCTACTGGAAGCACCCCGCGTCCCTCTTGGGGCGCTGCGAGTCAATATCGTGGCGCTTCGTGCCGCAGCACCATGCGCTGTGGCACATCGCGCCACGGTACTGCAGACATTCCTCCCCTTATTAAAGGGGAGGGGCCTGGCGAAGCGTGACCCGCCGCCCAGCTGGGCCACCAGGGATCGGGAGTGCCGGCACTCCGGGGGGCTTCACGGAGGCCGGGGACGGCAACAAAAATGGCCGCCCGCCACCTCCCCTTTAACTAGCGCCGCCCCGGCCGCAGGTAGGCCCCCCTGACCCCGGCGGACGTAGCTTCCGGTGGTAAGTCGGGGGGCGCCACCCAATATTACAGCTGGGGCGCGAGCGGGGCGCTGTGCACGGCGATGACGTCATTGCCGGTGGCGCTAACGGTTAGCGCCGCCACTAACCTCCCGCTGAATTTCTCCCTCTTAGGGCGCTAGCGGGAGGCGCAAATCAACTGAACTTAGCCCCCAGAGAAACTATTTCCTCTTGTGGGGGGAATCCAAAACAAGAGGGCACAATCTTAAATTTAGAGCTAGGCCATTCAGGAGTGAAATCAGGAAGCACTTTTTCACACAAAGGTTGGTTGAAATCTGGAACTCTCTTCCCCAAAAGGCTGAGAATGCTGGATCAATTGAAAGTTCAAGACTGAGATCGACAGATTTTTATTGGATAAGGATATGAAGGGATATGGAGAAAATGCGGGTAATGAAGTTGAGGTACAGATCAGCCATGATCTAATTGAATGGCAGAACAAGCTCGAGGGGCTGAATGTCCTACTCCTGTTCCTATGTTCCTATATCATAGATTTTGAGGCAGCATTGAAAGGCATAATTGCTTCAGGGAGGATGTTACAGAGAGTAGAGCTCAAGCAACTGAAAGTTCTGTCATTGGTGGTGGAGCAAAAGGAGGGTGGGTTGACAGGGAGCCCGAGTCGGAAGGCTTTAGGGTATGGAACAGGGCGTGGGGCTGAAGGAGGTTGCAGAGGTAGGGGGTGGGGTGATCCCATCGAGGGATTTATGAAGCAGGACAAGGATTTTGAATTTGGTGAGTCGGGAGCCAGTCGAGGCGGGTGAAGACAGGGGTAATGGGTGAGCAGGACCTTGTATGGGGCAAGAAGCGGATGGTGGAGTGTTGGACAAATTTGTGCGGGGTGGAGCTCAGGAAGCCCACGATGAAAGCATTAGGGAAATCAAGTGTGAGGGTAACGACAGCTAGACTAAGGATCTCAGTGGTGGTTCGGGGTGAGGTAAGGGCAGCGGCAAGTGATGCTGCAGAGGTGGAAGTAAGCAGTTAGAATGTGGGGTTTGAAACTCACTTCAAGGTCAAATAGGACACTGAGGTTAGGAACCCACTCGTTCAGCCTGAGTAAGCAGCCAGGGGAGGAAGGGATTGGAGTTTTTGGCAGGATCTGAATCGGGTGGCTTAAGTCTCAATGTTCAATTGGAGGAAGTTCTGGTTCATCCATGACATTATGTTGGGCCGGCATTCTGATAGGGCGATGACAGCTGTGGAGTTGAGAGTGATGATGGAGAAATAGAGCTGGGTGTCATTAGCAAACGTGGGCAAGCTGACCCCGTGCCTTCAGATAATGGCCTGGAAATTTGTTGGCACTGCTCATTTTACAGGCGTAAAACAGGCACCTAAACGTCCAACATGGCGGGCGGTGGGCGCGCGCACGCACATTCTGCGCCAGAGGTGTGCTTCCTGCCATATCGGTAGTGGCTTCTGTATAGGCGTCCGAGGCCTGTGCCTGAAACAGTCATTAGGTCCTTTGCAAATGCAAATAGGGGGGCTAACGCCTGTTTGAGGCCCCCTCAGCGACCCCCCGGCCCCACACTAAATTTGCGGGCTGCAGCCGGCTGCCACTGATATTATAAATGTGAGAAGTCGCACAACACCAGGTTATAGTCCAACAGCTTTCTTTGAAATCACAAGCTTTCGGAGCGCTGCTCCTTCATCAGGTGATGTCAGCGCTCCGAAAGCTTGTGATTTCAAATAAAACTGTTGGACTATAACCTGGTGTTGTGCGACTTCTCACATTTGTCCATCCCAGTCCAACACCGGCATCTCCACATCACTGATATTATAGGCTGCGTGCACTCTATTGGAAAGTATGGGCTTGATGGGTGGAAAGGACCTTGTTCTTGTTCGGCGATTTCTTAATTTTGTATGGCACAACTGGCCCCAGATGTTCCACCGAGTCTTAGATTCAGAACATCTGCCCTGTGATGATTGGGCTGCAGAGAGGCAAGCAGCTGGTGCTGAAGTTCCACACTACTTACTGGTTGGAACCACTATTCGAAGGGTGTGCGGTGCTCTGGTGAGGAAGATGGTGGCGATACAATCACACATCCTGCGGTGAATTGTGCTGCGCACCATGCCAGTCATCAGGAGTTCATGGTACCTGCTGTCCACCGAGCAAGGACTGAAACCAGCGTTGGTGCCTAACAACTAACTAGTGATTATCCTGCGGGGAAGTAGGTGGGATCTGTCTGGGGTTGTGGTGGCTTCAAGATGACACATGCGGTGGTGGAAATTTGCAACCAAGTCCGTCCTCCATACTTGACTTCACTAGGTTGCTCTGCAGTATGAACTCTGATGATCAACCAGCCAGCTTGGCTCACTAACAGAACTTGGAGGTGTAGACTTGTTGCTCGGGGCTGGGATTCTTCCCACTCGGCTCCAGATAGCTCCACAGGCCAGTACCCTGCGTGGTTATAGCTGGTTAAATTCCAGCAGTACCCCAGTGCACACATGGGGGACCCCTAAACCTGTGCCTAATCTTTCTGGACTTGGGTAAGTGGGGAGTGCACCTGCGGGGACAAAGTATACACATCGGGCAAAAGAAAATTCTCCGGGTGTAGATTTCTCAGTATCTTGGTTCAGAGACTCCTAAACATGGTGATGGTTTTCGATGTGGTCAGATACCTGGCTGACCAACACCTGCTGCTTCCCTCCTGGACCCTGGACCCAGAACATCTGCCTTGTTGCTGTTGCCCTGCAGCTCAGTGTTGCAGCCCATGTTCCTGTCCCTTTCAGACATTAAGTTCTCTTAGCCAGCTCCTGGTTTATTCCAAGGTCCTTGCAGTTTAATAAAAACCCACAGAGGCACTCCAGTTCATACAGGATTGGCTGGTCTTCCTACCAGCAGGTTGAATGGAAGCTCATTATTGGTGTGTCTAGTGTTATAATAACGTCCTTGTGTTTTGCTTTGTTGCAGGATGCACCAATCAATTGAGAAGTTCAAACTTCACTGCTCTATTGACAGCACCAGGTTCCTGGTAGACAATGGTCTCAGAGTAAAGGTTGGCTGATGGAAATGATGAACATCCACCATTAATATTAACTCTAGCACTGACATTTGGGGTATTCAAGAGCACTATGTAGATTGTAGCATTGGAACTAAATTCTCTGTACTCGGTTGAACACTGGGCCTGCTCCTCCTGGCCCAGTGACTGTAAGCTCATTCCTGATAGTTTTGGATCTTTCCGAAGCTCTGTTCTCAGAAGCTCGTTTCCATAGCAGCCGTTTCCTTTCTGCATAGGAAATATTCCCACACCCACAGTCCGGGCCCCTTTGCACGAGAAATGCCCCCCTCCCCATTGTGTCTGCGTCCACCTCCACCAAGCCACTCCCCCTGTGATGTCACCAACATCAGCTGCTTGAACGAGAGCTTTCAGAAACAGTCAGCAAAATGGAAAGAAAGGAACAAGCGGGAGATTAAAGTCTTTTTCAAAGGGACACTCCCGATGTGAAAAGGGCCCTGATGGGGGAGAGGTCACCTGTTGTGTAAAAGGGGCTTTGACTGGATGGGGAACGGGGGGAGGCGGGGCTTGTCCTGTGTAAAAGAACCCTGACACTCCCTCAGTACTGAACTGAAGTGGGAACCTAGATTATGTGCTCGTGTCCTGGACTGGAATTTGAATCCACAACCTCCGGACTCAGAGATGAGACTGCTGCCAACTGAGCCGAGATGGCAGGTGGACAGTTGGAATGCTGGAAACGCACAGCAGTTTTGACAAAAAGTCCAGACCTGAAAGGTTAAGTCATCTGTTCTCTCCACAGATGCTGCCTGACCTGCTGAGCATTTACAGCACTTCCTTTTGTTGTTTTTGTTTCAGATCTCCAGTATCTGCAGTTGTTTTGCGTTTTGCTCAGGTTGATAGTTAGAACACCAGCACCTGTATCCAAAAGAGCTTTGGGCTGTGGCAGAATATGCGCAGGACCAGAATATGCGCAGGACCAGAATATGCGCAGGACCAGAATATGCACAGGACCAGAATATACACAGGACCATAATATACACAGGACCAGAATATATGCAACAACAGCAACAAGAACTTGTATTTATATAGCGCCTTTAACGTAGTAAAACGTCCCAAGGCGCTTCACAGGAGTATTAAAAGACAAAAAATTGACACCGAGTCACATAAGGAGAAAAAAGCTTGGTCAAAGAGGTAGGTTTTAAGGAGCATCTTAAAGGAGGAAAGAGAGGTGGCGAGGCAGAGAGGTTTAGTCAGGGAATTCTAGAGCTTAGGGCCGAGGCAACAGAAGGCAGGACCAGATATACGCAGGACCAGAATTTACACAGGACTGTGCCCTTGTGCCCACTGTTCCATTTGTGCTCATCTGTTTGGAATTTTTTGACCTGTACACCTCGCAGGGCTTGTCATATGGGGTGAGGTAAGTAGGTTGGCGGACTCAATCATTCTGCTACAAGTGTGGATCACGAGCGTCATTGTCAGAGCTTCCTTCCGATCTTCCCCGGAGAGTCGGAATCTGAGGTTATGCTCCAAGAAGCCACGTGGTTCCTGAACCAGCTGAGACTGTCCAAACAGACATGTATACTCCTATAAACCAGGAAGGCCGTGCTGCCTGGCTGGGTGACCTTGACAGGCTGGGTGAATGTGGAGCAGGAGTTTCTGATCTGGATTTATGGTCGTTGAGGAAGGTGTCTGGCTCACTGGGCACAGACCCGTCTCATCACAAGCAGCGTGTAGATCGAGAGCGCGGTATTGAGGGCGCGATGGCCATCCCAGCCTTTGCGTCATTCTTTCTCTCTTCCTGCGTTTAGTTGGGAGGCTTGGACCTGGCAAAGACGGAGACCTCAATCCGACGGAACAGCGTCCCCAGCCAGAGATTCCACACGTTACCATACATCTCACCGGAGCAGCTGGGCAACATCAACTACCCATATGACAAGCCCTGCGAGGTGTACAGGTAAGAGTTCAGGTGCCGTCATTGCAGCTGGAGAATGGGGAAAGTAAGGTTCAAACCGCAGCAAAGGTGGACGGTATTCTCGCTGTTACTGTCTGAGTGTGCAACAGGGTGCCAGTATCAGCATGTAATGGGGTTCAATGTGTAATGGCGATCAGACTGTACCAGGTTGGGGGTCAGTGTGTAACAGGGTAACAATGTCAGTGTGTAACAGGGGTTCAGTCTGGAAAGAGGCTCAGACTATAATAGGTTAGGGGGTTCAGTGCGTAACAGATTATGGGGAGTCAATATGTCATGGGGTTTCGGCGGGTGACCATGGATCAGTGTGTACTGGGGGTGTTACTGGAAATTTTGCATTGAACTGTAGCCTTGTGGATGATGATTGACAGGTGATCGATTGATTGGTTTTATCTGTATTTTCCCTTTCAGTTTTGGTATTGTCCTGTGGGAGATAGCCAGCCGCAAAACACCATTTAAAGGTAAAGAGTAAAATCTTCTGCATCCCACTAATCTTTCCTTCCGTTTCACTGGATAGGTACTGTGGGCACTGTGCCACGAGGATGTGTCTGATACTGGATGGATGCTGTCTGGTGCTGAACGCTGTCTGGTGCTGAACGCTGTCTGGTCCTGTCTAGAGCGGAATGCTGTCTGGTGCTGGATGGGTATGATTGGGTATTGTTTGGCACTGTGTGTTGTCTGGATCGGGTGCAGTCTGGTGCTGAATGCTGTGTCATGCTGGGTGAGTGCTGCCTGGTAATGGATGGGTATTATCTGGTGCTGGGTGCTATCACACGATGGCTGGGTGCTGTCTGGCTCTGTGTGCTGTCTGGCTCTGGGTGCTGTCTGGCTCTGGGTGCTGTCTGGCTCTGGGTGCTGTCTGGCTCTGGGTGCTGTCTGGTTCGGGGTGCTGTCTGGCTCTGGGTGCTGTCTGCCTCTGGGTGCTGTCTGCCTCTGGGTGCTATCTGTCTCTGGGTGCTGTCTGACTCTGGGTGCTGTCTGACTCTGGGTGCTGTCTGACTCTGGGTGCTGTCGGGCTCTGGGTGCTGTCGGGCTCTGGGTGCTGTCGGGCTCTGGGTGCTGTCTGGCTTGAGGTGCTGTCTGGCTCTGGGTGCTGTCTGGCTCTGGGTGCTGTCTGGCTCTGGGTGCTGTCGGGCTCTGGGTGCTGTCGGGCTCTGGGTGCTGTCGGGCTCTGGGTGCTGTCGGGCTCTGGGTGCTGTCGGGCTCTGGGTGCAGTCGGGCTCTGGGTGCTGTCGGGCTCTGGGTGCTGTCTGACTCTGGGTGCTATGGTTTGTTCTGATGCAGACTCTCTTTAGTTTTGCTGGGATTGAATCATTGTTGAATGAGTGCATTGTGTCTGGGCAGTGCTGCGTGCAAGAAGGGTGGACTTGAATTGTGATGTTAGCTGGTGCTTGGGGGAGTGGGGTGGTTGCTGGGCAGTGTTAAGAAGGAGATGGTAAATGCTGAATTAAACTTTATGGATTAGATTCCAAGAATTACAAGAATAGATTTATGAACTGCCTTGATTGAAGGTTTCAATTTCTCATATAGGGCTGATCATGTAACAATTGATGTCAAGTGTTGTGCGTCATAAATCACATCCAGTGTAAAATGTAATCAACTCCCTGCTTTCAGCTCCTGAGGTCCAGCTCCCCATGTCCAGTTCCTTCCATTCATCTCTGGGTCCAGTTCACCCCTGCATTCAGCTCCCTCCATGCAACTCAGACTCCTCTTCTCTGAGTCCTTCATCGCTCCCTCCTCATATTCCTGTCAGGCTTTGTGTCTTGTTTTCATTCCATCGCACGCCAGGGTGTTGTAAATCTGGGCCTTGACATCCTGTCTGGCCCCACAAGGTGTGAAATTGCGGCTCACAGGATTTATGGAGGGAGCCCCATGGTGTGAGTGACTCCATAGAGTATGAGGTAGAGCGTGGTCTGAGTGGGTTCATGCTGTAAGTACAGATTTTTTTTTAAAATTTGTTACTGGGATGTGGGCGTTGCTGGCAAGGCCAGTATTTATTACCCATCCCTAATTGCCCTTGAGAAGGTGGTGGTGAGCCGCCTTCTTGAACCGCTGCAGTCCGTGTGGTGAAGGTACTCCCACTGTGCTGTTAGGGAGGGAGTTCCAGGATTTTAACCCAGCGACGATGAAGGATCAGCGATATATTTCCAACTCAGGATGGTGTGTGACTTGGAGGGGAACTTGCAGGTGGTGGTGTTCCCATGCGCATACTGCCCTTGTCCTTCTAGGCGGTAGAGTTTGCGGGTTTGGGAGGTGCTGCCGAAGAAGCCTTGGCGAGTTGCTGCAGTGCATCTTGTAGATGGTACACACTGCAGCTACAGTACGCCGGTGGTGGAGGGAGTGAATGTTTAAGGTGGTGGATGGGGTGCCAATCAAACGGGCTGCTTTGTTCTGGATGGTGTCGAACTTCTTGTGTTGTTGGAGCTGCACTCATCCAGGCAAGTGGAGAGTATTCCATCACATTCCTGACTTGTGCCTTGTAGATGGTGGAAAGGCTTTGGGCAGTCAGGAGGTGAGACACTTGCCTCAGAATACCCAGCCTCTGACCTGCTCTTGTTGCCACAGTATTTATGTGGCTAATCCAGTTAAGTTTCTGGTCAATGGTGACCCCCCAGGATGTTGATGATGGGGGATTCGGCGATGGTAATGCCGTTGAATGTCAAGGGGCGGTGGTTAGACTCTCTCTTTTTGGAGATAGTCATTGCCTGGCACTTTTGTGGCACAAATGTTACATGCCACTTATCAGCCCAAGCTTGAATGTTGTCCAAGTCTTGCTGCATGCGGGCATGGTCGGCTTCATTATCTGGAGAGTTGCGAATGGAACTGAACACTGTGCAGTCATCAGCAAACATCCTCATTTCTGACCTTATGATGGAGGGAAGGTCATTGATGAAGCAGCTGAAGGTCGTTGGGCCTAGGACACTGCCCTGAGGAACTCCTGCAGCAATGTCCTGGGGCTGTGATGATTGACCTCCGACAGCCACAACCATCTTCCTTTGTGCTAGGTGTGACTCCAGCCAGTGGAGAGTTTTCCCCCTGATTCCCATTGACCAATTTTACTTGGGCTCCTTGATGCCACATTCAGTCAAATGCTGCTTGATGTCAAGGGCAGTCACTCTCACCTCACCTCTAGAATTCAGTTGTTTTGTCCATGTTTGGACCAAGGCTGTAATGAGGTCTGAAGCGGAGTGGTCCTGGCGGAACCCAAACTGAGCATCAATGAGCAGGTGCCGCTTGATAGCACTGTTGATAACACCTTCCATCACTTTGCTGATGATTGAGAGTAGACTGATGAGGCAGTAATTGGCCGGATTGGATTTGTCCTGCTTTTTGTGGACAGGACATACCTGGGCAGTTTTCCACATTTTTGGGTAGATGCCAGTGTTGTAGCTGTACTGGAACAGCTTGGCTAGAGGCGCGGCTAGTTCTGGAGCACAAGTCTTCAGCACGACAGCCAGGATATTGTCGGGGCATAGCCTTTGCTGTATCAAGTGCGCTCAGCCGTTTCTTGATATCACGTGGAGTGAATCGAATTGGCTGAAGACTGGCTTCTGTGATGGTGAGGACCCTCAGGAGTAGGCCGATATGGATAATCCACTCGGCACTTCTGGCTGAAGATGGTTGCAAACACTTCAGCCTTGTCTTTTGCACACACGTGCTGGGTTCCACCATCATTGTGGATGGGGATGGTCATGGAGCCTCCTCCTCCCGTTAGTTGTCCACCGCCATTCACGACTGGATGTGGCAGGACTGCAGAGCTTTGATCTGATCCATTGATTGTGGAATCACTTAACTCTATCTATAGCATGCTGCTTTCGCTGTCTAGCATGCATGTAGTCCTGTGTTGCAGCTTCCCCAGGTTATCTCCTCATTTTTAGGTCCGCCTGGTATGCTCTTCTACACTCCTCATTGAACGAGGGTTGGTCCCTGGCTTGATAGTAATGGTAGAGTGAGGATATGCCGGTCCATCAGGTTGCAGATTGTGGTGGAATACAATTCTGCTGCTGCCCCACAGCGGCCCAGTTTTGCACTACCAGATCAGTTCTGAATCTATCCCATTTTGCACAGTGGTAGTGCCACACAACACGATGGCGGGGTCCTCAGTGTGAAGACGTGTTTACGACTCCACAAGGACTGTGCGTTGGTCACTGCCACCAATGTCATGGACAGATGCATCAGATAGATTGGTGAGGACAAGGTCAAGTAGGTTTTTCCCTCACCACCTGCCATTGAAGTTCCCCACCCAGAGTACATTCTGTGCCCTTGCTACCATCAGTGCTTCTTCCAAGTGTTGTTCGAGTACTGATTCATCAGCTGAGGGAGGGCGGTAGGTGGTAATTAGCAGGAGAGGTTTCCTTGCCCATGCTTGACCTGAAGCCATGAGACTTCATGGGGTCCGGAGTCAATGTTGAGGACTCCCAGGGCTCCTTCCCGACTGTATACCACTGTGTCGCCACCCCTACCGGTGGGACAGGACATACCCAAGGATGGTGATGGAGGAGTCTGGGACATTGGCTGAAAGGTATGATTCTGTGAGTATGACAAGGTCGATGCCAGGTGGTCCGTCCGGTTTTATTATTATATTCTGCAGCGGTTTGTTACAACAGAGTGGCTTGCTCGGCCATTTCAGAGGACAATTAAGAGTCAACCACATTGCTGTGGGTCTGGAGTCACATATAGGCCAGACCAGGTAAAGACAGCAGATTTCCTTCTCTAAACCAGGTGGGTTTTTACGACAATTCTGATAGTTTCATGGTCACTGACGTAATAAAGACTCACTACGCACTTGAACATAAAGCAAGGCTTTAATCAACTTGTAACAAAACATGGAGGTCTAGTTAGCAGTCACTAGCTTCCTGTTTCCAGATTGTCTCTGCCCAAGGTGGGCCCATGCCTGAGTATTTATACTCCCTGGACGGCGCCCCCACTGGCCGCCCAGTAGTACTTCCTGGGTTGTTACTTGCGATTTATGACATTCTTCCTCCCTAAAAGGTTTGGAAGTCCAGTCTTCCTTTAACGGACTAGGCGGACCAGAAATAGCCGTAGACGTTTAGCTCTCTGCTTGTGACTGGAAGGCACGTCTCCCCGGACCATGTCCTGGTCCCTGGGTCGCTTGGCCCGTACCGGTAAGTCAGTAGAGTCCGCGTCATCTGGATCATCCTGTGGAGGACTGGGAATATCATGACTCCGGGTGCGGGTTCCCACAGGTGCTGAGCTGGCCTCATCCCGGGTCGTGGCTGGAGATTGTCCGGTGTCCTGGTTTCGGGTGGCCATCCTACGGGGAGCGTCCAGCTCCCTGAGTTGATCCGGTAGCGTTGCCGGCAGATCCCCCGATGTCCCAGGCGGGGCGTCATTTTCATAGGGGTGCGGAGTGTTGATATCATTGTCGGGGGATCCTTCATCATTCGGGCCCGTGTGACCGGTTGGGCAGGGAGCCAGATCTCGGAGCGAGACGGTGGTCTCCCGGCCATCAGGGTACCGTACGTGCGCATACGTGGGGTTTACCTCCGTTAACTCCACCTCGTCAACGAGAGGGTCGTTTTTGGCAGACCGGACGAACCTCCGGAGTAGCACCGGGCCTGGAGCCACCAACCATGACGGTAGAGACGTCCCATGTGTAGAGCGACGCCGGAATTTGAAGAATCGCTCATGAGGCGTGACATTAGTAGATGTGGAGAGAAGAGACCTGATAGAGTGTAACGCGTCGGGGAGCACCGTTTCCCACTGCTGGTCCGGCAGGTTGCGTGACCTTAGTGCCAGACGGACAGCGTTCCAGATGATGGCATTGTATCGCTCAACCTGTCCGTTACCGATTGGGTGATATGGTGTCGTCCTACTTGAGGCGATTCCCCGTTGGGAGAGATAACTTTTAAGTTCACTCGACATGAAGGAGGGACCCCGATCAGTGTGGATAAAATTGGCCGTCCCGCAAAGGGAAAAGACCTGATCGAGGCATTTAATTACCGTAGAGGTAAGCATATTAGGGCAGGGGAAGGCGAAGGGAAAGCGTGAATACTCGTCCACCATCGTAAGTAGGTAGGTGTTCCTTGTCGACGAAGGCAATGGCCCTTTAAAGTCTATGCTGAGCCTCTGCATAGGCTGCATTGCATGTATGAGTAAGCCATCTGATGGGCGAAAGAATTGTGGTTTCAATTCCGCACAAATCCTACAGGAGGAGCATGTTTTCTTTACGTCCTCGGTTGAAAATGGTAGATTTTTGGAGCGCACAAAGTGCAACATGCGGGTCACACCAGGATGGCATAAGTCCATATGCAAATCCGCCAGAGTCGACGTTGACATTGAGGAGCAAAATGCCCGTGTGAAGGTATCTGGGGCCACGTTCTGTTTGCCGGGTCGGTAACAGATAGTATATCCAAAGGCAGCCAGCTCCATCCTCCAGAGTTGAATTTTATTATTTTTGATTTTCGTGCGCCTCCGGTTATCCAACATGAAGGCCACAGAGCGCTGGTCAGTTATAAGCGTAAAATGACGCAGAGCAAGAAAATGACCCCATTGGCGTACAGCCTCGATGATGGCCGTAGCCTCCTTCTCGACGGGGGGGTAATGGAGCTCGCTACCCTGCAAGGTTCTGGATAGGAATGCCACGGGTCGGCCACCTTGATTCAAGGTAGCGGAGATCGCCACCTCCGATGCATCGCATTCGACCACAAAAGGAAGATTTTCGTCAATGGAGCGAAGCGTGGCTTTCTCCAGCTGTCGTTTGAGGAGGTTGAAGGCAGAAATAGCCGTAGCTTCCAATGGAAAAGACTTCGCATGGAGCAGGGGCTGTATTTTATCGGAGAAGTGTGGTATCCATTTTGCGTAATAAGCAAACATGCCAAGTGCCCGACGAAGAGAGCTGAGGTTCGTCGGGGGAGGGAGCTCCTGAAGTGGACGAAGTCGCTCTGGGTCCGGTTTAATAACACCGTTGCCCACCCAGTAGCCAAGAATGTTCACCGATGGCACCGACTTCACCGATTTGGATTCGTTTAACGTTAAGTGGCGACGGCGGAGTACGTCAAAAAATCTCTGAAGATTGGCGTCATGCTCCTTTTGATCATGGCCGGCAATAGTGATATTGTCTAAATACGGAAAGGTATCCGTCAAGTTCTCTTGCCGGACTAGGCCATCCATGGCCCGTTGGAAGACGGCCACCCCATTGGTGACCCCGAATGGAAGGCGGCGAAACTGGAAAAGCCGACCATTGGCCTCAAAGGCCGTATACTTCTTGTCGGAGTCTTGCAGTGGCACCTGATGGTACGCGCTTTTTAAATCGAAGGTCGAGAATACCTTGTATTTGGCAAGGTTGTTGACCATGTCATCTATGCGTGGCAGCGGGTAGGCATCCAGATCGGTATATAGATTAATAGTCTGCGAATAATCGATACACAGACGTTTTTTATGTTGTTTTAAGGGATTCCTCACGATGACGACCTGAGCCCGCCAGGGAGATGAACATGGCTCGATAATACCGTCGACTAAAAGGCGAGAGATTTCCGCCTCAATAAACGTTCGATCGTCTTGGCTAAAGCGCCGCGATTTGGTGGCTATGGGTTTACAGCGGGGGGGAAGATTGGCAAACAGGGAGGGTTCACCGAGTAAGGCCGCCGAGAGTGCACAAAACGGCACCTTAGAAATGGTAAGCTCCGGCCTTGACCCTCCAAACTCAAAAGTGATCTTCTTGTGCTGCTTCTGGAAGTCCTGTCCCAGAAGCACATCGCTGCATAAGTTTGCGAGTACTCCGAGCCGGGTGGAGAGATACGTGCGGCCGTTGAGGATGAGGTTGACCAGACAGAAGCCAGAAGAATTGGTGGTCAGAGTCGTCAGAGCCATTGCAATCTCCCTGTCCGAGGGATAAATGTGCAGTTTTAACCTGTTGACAGCCCGCTTACTAATGAAGCTGTCAGAGCTGCAGGAGTCGATTAGCGCGCTTAGAGTGTGCCCATTTACTGAAACCTTCGTGGCTGCATGGGACAAACTTTGGGGAAAAACAGCCGTGATGGGAGGAGGGGCAATTTTCCCTTCGGCAACTGTAGCCTTAACAGTAGTTCTTGGGGGAGGAGCAGCTCCATAGATAGCAGCTGTGAAGCTAACAGGAGCTCTCGACCGGTATACTTTAGAGGAGCGGCCTTTCTTGTTAGCAAAGGCCCGTGACTGGCATACCTTGGAAAAGTGTCCTTTCTTGCTGCAATGATTGCAGGTCACATTACGAGCCGGGCAAAATTTTCTGTGATGGCACGCCCCTCCACAAAAGAAACACTTTCTTCCTGATTGCCAGGATGCTGCTAGGGCGGGGTCGTCATCAGCGAAAGCCTCTAGGGTAGGGTCGTCGTCTGTTAGAGTAGAGTCAACATCAGTGGGGGCATCCGCCCGAGACCTACCGAAAGACTCATTAAAGGAGATAGCCGCCGCCCGTGCACGTGGTGGGAGATAAGTGTCTGCATTTTTCTTGGCCAAGTCCAAGGAACACGCCTGGTCATAAGCAGCCCGTAAATTGAGGGTTTTATTTTCCAGCAGGCGCTGACGTATAAAAGGGGACGCAATTCCATTGATAAAGGAATCGCGGATTAGTTCCTCTTGATACTGTTCAGCTGAAACTGCTTTAAGGTTACAATCCTTGCTGAGCCTGCGAAGTTTCTGGAGAAATTCATCGAGTGATTCCCCAGGCTGCTGCCGAGTTGTGGCCAGTAGGTGTCGAGCAAAGATTTCATTTGGGGACTTGACATATAGCTGCTGTAAGATTTCGATAGCAGTGTCATAGTCTATACAGTCCTCAATATAATCATACACATGAGGAGACACGTAGTTGATAAGCATTCATAACTTATTAGGGACATCCGCCCCACATTCTTCAAGAAAGTTGCTAAAGGTACGAAACCAATGCTTCCATACCTTTGCTGCCGCAGGTGCATTCGGGTCCAGGTCGAGACGAGCGGGTCTAAGGAGTTTTTCCATGATGGATCAGTTTCTTGCCCAAGTTCCCTTCTGTGGTTCGAGTTGCAGCTGGTTGTTCCGAATCACCCAAAGCGTGGAGACGATATCAAGTTGATTAAATTGACGTAATAAAGACTCACTACGCACTTGAACATAAAGCAAGGCTTTAATCAACTTGTAACAAAACATGGAGGTCCAGTTAGCAGTCACTAGCTTCCTGTTTCCAGATTGTCTCTGCCCAAGGTGGGCCCATGCCTGAGTATTTATACTCCCTGGATGGCGCCCCCACTGGCCGCCCAGTAGTACTTCCTGGGTTGTTACTTGCGATTTATGACAGTCACCATTATTGATACTAGCTTTTTATTCCAGATTTATTTAATTAACTGAATTTAAATTCCCCAGCTGCCGTGGTGGGATTTGAACTCATGTTTCGTGGATCATTAGTCCAGGCCTCTGGATTACTAGCCCAGTGACATAACCACTATGCTACCTTTCTCGGTGTAGAAACAAGCAGTCCGGTCACACTGAAGTGCAGTCGACAGCCTTTACGTCGCGCTGAGTCAGCACAACCGGCTTAAAGTCCATCTTTATTTTCGAGCAGATTGTAGCGACATGGTCATCCAGCGAAAGGTCTGTGTGGAAAAAGTCCGTGAGCCTCTGCCGGGCGACTGTCCCAAGGACCTCTGTGAGCTGATCGATGAATGCCGTGCCTTCGACCCCTTCGAACGGCCGAAAGCTGGAGGTAGGCAGTGTTTTTATAGCTGGGGGTCCTGAACGGGAGGTTGGGTTTTGTCTTGCTCACGAACTTGTGTGAACTGTAAGGGTGTGTGTGCCCCCCACACCGGGCAGTAACTACAGGTGTCTCCAGCAGAGATCTACAGCCCATCTCCTGAATGGCTCCCCCCTACACCTGATATACTAGCGGATACAGACAGGTGTGTGTGGGGGTCACCCCAGGTTGCCAACCCTCCAGGATTGTCCTGGAGTCTCCAAGAATTAAAGATTAATCTCCAGGATATTGCTGTCAGCAACCAGAGAGAAAAGTCATCGGGGCAGAAATTCGGTTGGTTAGTGCCTCACGTTAGTGCCTGGGGCGGGGGCGCTAAGGGGTTAGCGACCGGGTGCGGCGAATGCAGCGACGCCCGCAAAATTCATTTCCGGTTTAACTCTTACCGCCTGGGCCTCTAGCGCCTCGCAGATCGTGGCGTCATCAAGTGCGCAGCGCCCCATTACTGCCCCGGATGTGAAATTAGCTTCCCGCCCCCTGCTGTATCGCTGGCCGCCAACAACGTCAGGAAGAGGAGGCGTTGTCCCCTCGGCTGGCCACTGGGGGGGCGCTATTTAAAGGGAAAGGTTTTCAGGTCGGCCAATCTTTAATATTTCCACCAGCCTGGTTCCTGCTGAAGGTTTTTGGTCGCTTCAATGCTACAAGATGTCCAAGCCCTCCACTTTGTAGCGTGTGTTTGGGGCTGTAATGGCAGTCGCGCAGGTCGGCTTGCAACGCAGACCTGCCGACAAGTGGGTTGTGCACCATCACTGGCCCTTCCCTTTAAGCGAGGGAAGCAGCCTCTGATGCCGTTAGCGATGCGCTCCAAATTGTTCCGCGCTCTGCCGCTACCGCCCCGCTCCCGGACTTCTGCGCCCTAGGTAAAGTGTTTAGCGCTTGATTTAGCACTCCAGTTCTCTCTTGGAGTGCTAAAGCTGAATTTCCCGTCTGGAGAGAATCATTAGCGCCTGGCGCTACTTTGCCTACTTTTCAAAAGTTAGCGCCCCGGCCGGGGCGATACCCAATTTCCAGCATTGTGAGTTTTTTCTTTCATTTTCTTTGAGTGCTTTCGTTCATCAGTTACAAAAATATTGGAGAAGGGGGGGAGGGGGGGGGTAGGCTGTTTGACTGGCAGTCAAGAATCATCCAATAGAAACATAGAAACATAGAAGATAGGAGCAGGAGTAGGCCATTCAGCCCCTCGAGCCTGCTCCGCCATTCAATGAGATCATGGCTGATCATCCAAATTCAGTACCCTGTCCCTGCCTTCTCCCCATATCCCTTGATCCCTTTAACCTTAAGAAATATATCTATCTCCTTCTTGAATATATTTAATGAATTGGCCTCTACTGCCTTCTGTGGTAGAGAATTCCACAGGTTCACCACTCTCTGGGTGAAGAAATTCCTCCTCATCTCAGTCCTAAATGGCTTACCCCTTATCCTTAGACTGTGACCCCTGGTTCTGGACTCCCCGGCCATCGGGAACATCCTTCCTGCATCTAGTCTGTCTAGTCCTGTTAGAATTTTATAAGTTTCAATGAGATCCCCTCTCATTCTTCTAAACTCCAGCGAGTATAAGCCCAATCGACCCAATCTCTCTCCTCATACGTCATTCCTGCCATCCCAGGTATCAGTCTGGTGAATCTTCGCTGCATTCCCTCCATAGCAAGAACATCCTTCCTCAGATAAGGCAACCAAAACTGCACACAATACTCAAGATGTGGTCTCACCAAGGCCCTGTACAACTGCAGCAAGACATCCTTGTTCCTGTACTCGAACCCTTTCGCTACGAAGGCCAACATACCATTTGCCTTCTTAACCGCCTGCTGCACCTGCATGCTTACCTTCAGCGACTGGTGCACAAGGACACCCAGGTCTCGTTGCACTTCCCCTTCTCCCAATCTATTGCCATTCAGATAATAATCTGCCTTCCTGTTTTTGACACCAAAATGGATAACCTCGCATTTATCCACATTATATTGCATCTGCCATGCTTCTGCCCAATCACCCAACCTGTCCAAATCATACTGGAGTTTCTCGGCATCCTCCTCACGGCACACATTCCCACCCAGCTTTGTGTCGTCTGCAAACTTGGAGATATTACATCCAATTCCCTCGTCTAGATCATTAATATATATTGTGAATCGGATAAGGAAGAGTCTGTTTGCTTTCCGATTGGCCACGGGAAGGCGGGGCACCGTGAGGATGGATGTGTCGAGCGACCAATGGCAGGAGTGTGGGGGCGGGGCAGTTGGAGGCAAAGGTCATGTGATGAAACTTCCAGGAGTACGTACAAGCCGAGGGTCACCAAATTGAAATCTCCCAGGCGAGAACACGCCAAACTGAAGTTCAGGCAACACACAGCTCACCATAACCTCTCTTCACTATGGGCGGGGGTTGAAGTGGTCCAGAACACTCCGGAACAGTTTCCTGGTATGTGCACTACAAAGCTGAAGGAGCAGGCACAGGCCAGTGTCCCAGCTAAGATTGTTGTGTGGTCTCCGTGAGGTGTAGCATGTGTTGTGAGGTGCTCGCTCTGATATCCTGGCAGTGAGTGGATGAACCCCCTGAGTGTTTCTCATGTTACTCACCTTGTCGCTGGTACACAGCAGCTGACACATCCTCCCTCCTCTTTCTTTCAGTTATCGTCGACAGGCTGAAGATCATTCTGAAGAGAATTGCCGCAGTAACCAAAGAATCAAGGGTCTGAATCCAAGCATCCCACCTGGTCTCCATGCTCCACAATCATTGGCACCAGTTCCTGGCCATTGCATTCATGCAGGCACCACTCACTCAGAATCTGGCTTTGCGCAGTGTTGATTCATTAATGTCTGTGAACTCCCCCCTCATACCCAGTAAAGGGGCAGCAGCAGTGAGCTAATTGCAATAAAGTGCTTCCTACTCTCCAAGTGTCTAAGAGTGAGTTCCTTACTGTTCACAGAGCAGTGTTTGCTCAAGTACCTGCCTTATCCATTGAGTCTGGATTATTGAGCAATTCAGAGCACCTCACTGATTGTCCATTATTCTATATATAAACTATCTGAACCCCTCGATTAGATTCCAGCCTGTAATTCAATCTCCAGGTATCCATTATTCTATATATAAACTATCTGACCCCCCTTGATTAGATTCCAGCCTGTAATTCAATCTCCAGGTATCCATTATTCTATATATAAACTATCTGAACCCCTCGATTAGATTCCAGCCTGTAACTCACATCCGGTAATCCATTATTCTAGATATAAATTATCTGAACCCCTTGGTTAGATTCCAGCCTGTAACTCACTCCCCAGGTATCCATTATTCTATATTAAAACTATCTGAACTCCTCAATTAGATTCCAGCCCGTAATTAAATCCCCAGGTATCCATTATTCTGTAGAAAACTATCTGAACCCCTCGATTAGATTCCAGCCTGTAACTCACTCCCCGGGCTATCCATTATTGTGTATATAAACTATCTGAACTCCTCGATTAGATTCCAGCCCGTAATTCAAACCCCAGGTATCCATTATTCTGTATATACATTATCTGAACCCCTCGATTAGATTCCAGCCTGTAACTCACTCCCAAGTATCCATTATTCTGTATATAAACGATCTGAACCTCTCGATTAGATTCCAGTCTGTAACTCACTCCCGAGTATCCATTATTCTGTATATAAACCATCTGAACCCCTCGATTAGATTCCAGCCTGTAACTCACTCCCGGGTCTCCATTATTCTATATATAAACCATCTGAACCCCTCGATTAGATTCCAGCCTGTAACTCACTCCCGGGTATCCATTATTCTATATATAAACTATCTGAACCCCTCGATTAGATTCCAGCCTGTAACTCACTCCCGGGTATCCATTATTCTATATATAAACCATCTGAATCCCTCGATTAGATTCCAGCCTGTGACTCACTCCCGGGTATCCATTATTCTATATATAAACCATCTGAATCCCTCGATTAGATTCCAGTCTGTAACTCACTCCCGAGTATCCATTATTCTGTATATAAACCATCTGAACCCCTCGATTAGATTCCAGCCTGTGACTCACTCCCGGGTATCCATTATTCTATATATAAACTATCTGAACCCCTCGATTAGATTCCAGCCTGTAACTCACTCCCGGGTATCCATTATTCTACATATAAACCATCTGAATCCCTCGATTAGATTCCAGCCTGTGACTCACTCCTGGGTATCCATTATTCTGTATATAAACTATCTGAACCACTCGATTAGATTCCAGCCTGTAACTCACTCCCGGGTATCCATTATTCTATATATAAACTATCTGAACCCCTCGATTAGATTCCAGCCTGTAACTCACTCCCGGGTATCCATTATTCTATATATAAACTATCTGAACCCCTCGATTAGATTCCAACCTGTAACTCACTCCCGGGTATCCATTATTCTGTATATAAACCATCTGAATCCCTCGATTAGATTCCAGCCTGTGACTCACTCCTGAATGTCATTGGGGTAAAATAGGTCCGGCTGGAAACCCCGACTGCCTGCCTCTCTTCCTCACTCTTTTCCATGCTCGAGTGGCCCTGGAGAGGGATCAGGCACTGCCCTAATCAGGGATTAGGCTTGAGGCCTTCCATGACCGGTGGGCACCACAGGATGTTAACTATTATTAACGAAACAAACCAGATTATGATTTAGTTTCTGTTTTTATTTCAGTTTAGGTGGACTTTTTGTGCATTAGTGGTGACCTAATTAGGGGTCACTTGTAGCGATGTTTTAGTCCTGGTGGGATTGGGTTAGCTCACCGGCACTCTACCAATCCAGTCCTGTCCTGTCAACCTTTGGACTGGAAGTGTATCTGTAATTCTGAAACGTGGCCATGAAGTATCAGAGTGCATCACACCGAAACAATGAAAATACATTTATTTCTGTAAAACCTGTGTCCAGATGCAGTAAACATACAAACTCTTAAATCCAGCTTCACTCAAATTTCTCCCCATCTCTCTCGAGATGCTAACTGCATGCTACGATACAGATCGCAACTCACTCACGTAGCCATTCTTCATGTGTGAGGCTCGACAGAGAAAGTCAGCCAGCTGCTCGACCAAGGGGTGCATCACAGCTGAACAAGATCTTATCCTCACCCGATGCCCACACACGTGGAGTTTCCAGCCAGGATCAGGCGCACTGGGACCAATTGTAGCGGGCCTACCACCAACAGGGTTGAGATCAGGGTATCGACAGGAATTGAACCTGGGACCTTCCTGGTCCATGTTGTTCAGTTCCACATCAGGCAGTGCACTTGTCGGGGGTGCTATACCGGAGTGCATTTCAGTGCTGCTGGGTGTATTTACATAGCTGACCTCTACATGGGTTGTGTCTACCTGCTTCGGAGTGCTCTTTTGAAGGGGCCGAAAGCCAATTCCCACCTGTCCCCATAACAGTCCTTAATCAGGGAGCAGCCAATACAAGTTACTAGACAGGACCCAGAGAATCTGGAAATTCCCAGGACTTCTGAGTAGCTGGGAATTCCCATCGGGATTTTGGGAGATTCCGGTGAAGGAAGTGACGCATTGAGACAGGAAGGGAGTAGTGTCATTTACTAGCAAAGTTACATCGAACTGTGGAGGAACAGCCAGCCTGGGCCCAGGAGCAGAGCAACGGGATCGCAGACAATCGAGGTAAAAACTTAATTTTCCTGTACTTTTAAGGTGTCAGCCGTGGCTCAGTGGAGCGCTCTCACCTCCGAGTCAGAAGGTCAGTGGGTTCAAGCCCCACTCCAGAGATTTGAGCACATAATCCAGACTGACAGTCCAGTGCAGTGCTGAAGGAGCAGTCAGAGGTGCCGTCTTTCGGATGAGACGTTAAACCAACATCGCACAGCTAAACACGACATTAAGTAGCATGAATGATCCCCCCACCAGCACTATTTAAAGGGATCATCAACTGCTTACAGGCTAGTTGCTGGTTGATTTCTTCTGGCTGTTGCTACAACTCTACCCGTTTTTGGTGCTTTCCATAGTTGTTTCAAGTTTCAAAGCTCTACAGGGAATGGTGTGGCAGGAGCTGAAGGACTTTCGGTTCTCCGCTCTATCCTTTCCCCATGCCCTGGCTGCAGTGCACTTGTGCCCCGTGTCTCACCACATGCAGATCCCGCCTCGATGCTATCCTCTAAGATACACGCAGTGTCAGTATCTGAGTTGGTGGCAGCGAGTGACGTGTGTCGTCATCGTCACTCTCTTCTTGGTCTTCCTCCACTGCCTGGACAGGTTGCAGTTCTTGGGTATCTGAAAGGAAAAAGGGACAAGGGTAAAGTTGTGGTGAGGGAAGAGAAGAAAGTAAGAAGTGCATGCTTACACCATCTGCAGCTTGTAAGTCAGAAGAGATTGTGGGATGAGCTGTAAGTGGGATGTGAGAAGGAGGATTAGATATGACGATACCGTCATCTTCAATGGATTCAGCCCCGCCGCTGGCCACAGGCCTCGGCAACGGCCCTTTCCATGTTGGACAGCACTGTCTCCTCCATGGGGGTTAGAACATGCAGGCGCGCCTCTCCCCCTCTGGTTAATTCCTGCTGCCTCTGGTTGTGTGCCACCTTCTCCTGCAAGAGAGAGGGAAGTGTGTCAGTGAGTGTCGTGCAATATGTTTGGGTGATGTGGCTGCCATGGTTGAATAGCTGGCAGTGTGTGCAAGCTGTGAGATGAGGATGTGAGGCTTTCAGCAGTGGTAAGTGTGTGAGGGTGAGGTGAAGCATATGAATGTCAGATATGAGTCCTGATTAATAGAGGTTGTTGGTAGGTGAGTGATGGGGTGTGGTGAATTGAGCAGTTTGTAAGGCTAGTGGTGCAGTTGGTAGGATACGGCTTTTGAAGATGCATTCACTGACCTTGACCACTCGTGTGAGGTCATTAAACTTCTTGCGGCACCGCATCCAGGTTCTCGGGGCAAGACTCCTGGCATTGACCTCCGTGGCTATCTGTTCCCACTGCCTTCTCATCGTGTGTCTCCTGCCCACCTGCAGATACAGGACATCTCTCCTCGTTTCCATGTCCTCCACCAAGGCCTCCAGTGCAGCGTCCAAAAACCTTGGTGCATGCTCTCTTCCATGATCAGCCATTGTTGCTTGTTGCACAGCACACTATACCTAATGATCTCAGCACCTCCAGCAGCCACAATGCACCTTCCCTTTAAGAGGTGCAGGCTAGCTTTAAGCAGTGCAGGCTTGCTTTAAGTAGTGCTCGGAAGTAACCATATCGGGCCCCCTGCTGATGCGTGCAGCCAATGAAGAGTGCGGTTAGCGCTGTCTGCACGCAGAAATCATTATAATGAGCAGGCAGCACGAAGTTGGCGTACTGCCTGCATTGCACTGAACGGGTGCAGGGTAATCACGCATCGCGATCCCCATGCCTGTTTTTGGGGGCTATCCAATTTAAACCTGAGAAGTCGCACAACACCAGGTTATAGTCAACAGATTTATTTAAAATTACAAGCTTTCGGAGCTATCCTGCTCCTTCTTCAGGTAAAGTTACTGTGACTTTACCTGAAGAAGGAGCACAATTTAAACCTGGTAAAGTTTTGGAACAGAATTTTCTGCTGCCTGCCTGCAGTAACCACAAAGCCCCATCAGGTAGTGTCTAACGATGGTTTCGGAGTGACAGGCAGCAGTGAGTGGAGCAGGTGAGCTCTCTGCAAAGATGCAGAGGGCAACCTGGGACACTTGTGACAGGAAGATAGCAAATTCCACAGGGGCGTATCCAGCGAGTGTTCAATAGCTGCTGAGGTTAGAGATTAGGAGGCGGGGACAGCAAAGGTCAGCAGGCAGAGGGAAAACTTTGAAAGAATTTTACAGGAAGTGAGATTGGAAACCTGGCTGCCGGCTTCTCTTTTTGGACAGAAGGCAGAGAAAAGGATTGCGATAAATTCGAAAGGTATGCATACAACCTCCTGGGTTTTCAATTCAGGCGAAACAATCGGGCTCAAATCAACAGTGAGCAAATCTGTGCATGCATGGTCTGAACTATAGAGTTCAACAAGAGGCCTACTATTGGTTTTAGAGGTTTCTGCAGACTGGCAGGTGTTTGATCGCTTTCTCAACAAACTCTTCAGATTATATCAATGTCAGAAAAAAACTACACAACAGGAAACCACTGGCCTTCATTCTCTTTCTGAATTTCTTTTAAGGTTGTACAATTGCGATTTGTTGTCTTTTATGTAAAATGTAATGTTGGCAGTGTGACAAATGCTCTCAAATATTTGAATATAAACAAATAGTTTTTAAATATATATATACATAAATATATACAGTGTATCTGCGACCATAGAGTGATAGATATATATAGACACCTTTTTATTATTCATTCTTGGGATGTAGGCGTCGTTGACAGTTCAAATATACCCATCCTTACATAGTCAATACCGCAAATATACCCATCCTTACACTGTCAATACCACAAATATACCCATCCTTACATAGTCAATACCTCAAATATACCCATCCTTACATTGTCAATACCTCAAATATACCCATCCTTACATAGTCAATACCGCAAATATACCCATCCTTACATTGTCAATACCTGAAATATACCCATCCTTACATTGTTAATACCTCAAATATACCCATCCTTACATAGTCAATACCACAAATATACCCATCCTGACACGGTCAATACCTCAAATATACCCATCCTTACACTGTCAGTACCTCAAATATACCCATCCTTGCATTGTCAATACCTCAAATATACCCATCCTTACATTGTCAATACCTCAAATATACCCATCCTTACATAGTCAATACCTCAAATATACCCATCCTTACATTGTCAATACCTCAAATATACCCATCCTTACACTGTCAGTACCTCAAATATACCCATCCTTACACTGTCAGTACCTCAAATATACCCATCCTTACATTGTCAATACCTCAAATATACCCATCCTTACAGTCAGTACCTCAAATATACCCATCCTTACAGTGTCAATACCACAACTATACCCATCCTTACATTGTCAATACCTCAAATATACCCATCCTTACATTGTCAATACCGCAAATATACCCATCCTTACATTGTCAATACCTCAAATATACCCATCCTTACACTGTCAATACCTCAAATATATCCATCCTTACACTGTCAATACCACAACTATACTCATCTTTACACTGTGAATACCTCAAATATACCCATCCTTCCATAGTCAATACCTCAAATATACCCATCCTTACACTGTCAATACCTCAAATATACCCATCCTTACACTGTCAATACCTCAAATATACCCATCCTTACACTGTCAATACCTCAAATATACCCATCCTTACACTGTCAATACTTCAAATATATAATAACACTCTGCATTTATATAGCTCTTTTATCATAGAAAAATGTAATTAACACCATTTCTCCACTGTTTCTGTGGAGCTTCTGCCAGTTACAGCAGATGATCAACGTAACTCTGTGTGTATGTGTCCATCTCATCTCGGTGTCATTGGGGATGGGAAGATCAGTGTGTTCCAACCTTTGTATCCATTACTGTTCTGCTTCCTCCCTTTTCCTCAGATGGAACACATTCCCAAAATCATTAGCCTGGCCTCAGCCATTTACTCTCACCTGGAAAAGGTGAAGATGAACAAGAAGCAGTGCCAGCGCCTGGGATCTCGGATCGAGATGCTGATGGTATCGGTGAAAATGATGCAGGGTATGAAGTACCCGGATATAATCAACAAGGTCCTGAAAGAGCTGGAAATTACGTTACAAAACGCGGAGGGACTGGTGAAGAGCTTCACCAGCTGGGGGAGCTTAAAGAAGGTCGTGAGAGCTTCGGGCATCCGTGAAAATTTCAAACACATCAACGACCGCCTGAGTGACGCGGCGCTGCAGCTGGTGCTGGTCCTACAGGCCAGCGTGGCTCAAACACAGAGAATTTTTGAAGAGGAGACCCGGAAAAGTGAGGACAGGAAAGATCGAGAGCAGGATACGAAGTCTCTGAAGGAAGTCTTCAAAGCAGTGAAGGAAGGTAATGGCTAACATGAGGGTCAATAATGAGACCAGGTCACCGACTCCAAATTATAGCCCCTACAGACTAGATTTATCCCCGAGTGATCGTCCCACAGAATACTTTTCATGCAACAAGAAGCCGAGGACGCACCGGATAGACAATGTCAAGAGTGACTTGTCAGAGAAAGGGGTGCAGGTGACTGAAGCGGCCGGGCTAGTTCAGAACCCACAGCAGTGGAGTGAATTCATTCGGCCCTGTCGTTACTGTTGAGCTGGCGGATTGGAGTTTAGTCGGAATACTAATAGTCCCACAGATTAAACCCCGCCTGAGATTATGCTCTCCCTCAGGCCATTGCCTTGCAAATTGGTCTCCTTCCCAGGTTCCGCCCCACCCCTCTGTTTTTCCCGACCCGCTCTGGTTAAAATTCCCCCACTGTTTGCCGTTCACGTCCCCCAGATTATACCCAGCTGCTTGATGCGGACAGGGTAGAGGACAGTGTGTAACAATATAATTCTATTGCCTGCAATGGAGAGCAAAAGGGGAGCCCTGCAAGAACCGCCCCGCCCCGCCCCGCCCACCATTTGCACAGCCCCTCTGTTTCCTGTCTGCTACTCTGGTGATTGAAGATACTATAACCGTTACTCTGAAAGAAATTCTAACTTTTCCGTAAACCGTATCCCCACAGATCTGCCTGATGAATGTGACAGCTCAGCAATTCCACAAATTGAGAAAAGCCTGGAGAAGATGAATGCAGGCATTCAGGAGATCAAGACCATGATGATAGCCAGTGAGTGACGTTAAGCCTGTAAGCACAGGCCATGGGTCCCGTTTTTGACAGGGGAGGAGTGGATGGGACGGAAGGTTTGCAGAGGTTACCCCATGACAGCATAAGATAGACTCGATGAACCAGCTGGTCTTTTCATGTTCTTTGTTTCTATATGTTCTTAAAGTGACAGGCCTAGAAATTCGTGAACGCCACAAAAGCTGCCGGTGTCACTGCGGGCCAGGTGTTAACGTCCGCCGAAAATGGTGGCGCTGGCAGGACCGAAAAATTGGCGCTGGGGACTGATCAACAGTAGCCCAGCGCTAAACCCACTGTGCAACGCCGTCCTGGTGGTGTTCGTCCCGTCAGGAGGCCCCGTTGAAGCGTGGCTGTAGCGACATTGTAGCAAGAACAGCCTGCTCTGAAAACGAGGCTGTCATTTCTGAAAGCAGTGTCGGTCTCTGAAAGGGGAACTGCCTTCTGAAATGAAAAAAATAAAAATGTAAAAGTATGCAGTTTTTAGCCCTTACAGCTCAACTGCCTTAACTTTAAAAAGAATTCCCAAATGGGAGTCTTCAGCTCTTAAAGTTGAATTCCATTCCACACCTAAAAAAAATGGTAAAAGTGCTTCTGCACTAACACAAATGGCTCAGCAAGCCAGGGAAGGGGCACTCAGGGTCTCACACACAGCAGCTTTGAGTAGGGGGTCAACACTGCAAGAGAGATCCTCTACCCATAGGGGCCAGGAGGCCCTCCAGAAAGAAGGATGTGGGAGTACATCACCAAGGCCGTCACTGCCAGTAGTGTCGTCCCCACCACCTAGCTCCAGTGTCCAAAAGAAACTTCATGACCTCAAACCACTGGTCAAGGTCAGTGACTGCATCTTCAAAAGCCGTCTCCAAACAACTGCACCACTCGCCTCACACACTGCTCAATGCACAACTCCCTGCCCCCCCAATCACTCACCTACCAACAATCTGTACCAAACACGAGGCACATCTCCCATTCCTAGCTTCACCTCATCCTCTTGGAGGAGACGGTACTGGCCTTTCTTGGCAGGGGCATGGCTGAGCTCTTGACCAGCGGCAGGGCTGAAAGGATACAAGATGCTGGTATCCTCATACGTTATCCTCCTTCTCGCATGCACCTCTTGCTTTCCCACCCTCCCCTCACCACAACTCCACTCTTGTGCCTTCCTCATTTCACATACCCAAGAAATGCAGCCTGCCCAGCCACTGGGTGACTAAGAAGAGGGAGAGGAGAGTAAAGAAGAAGAAGAAGAAGAAACACCGTCACTCAATTTCACACTCCCAGCTCCTCAAGATTGACCAGCATGGCCATCTGCAGTCTTCCCCACTGAAAGTCAGCAGCCTTCCACCAGCCATGCTGCAGCCACTGGGGTAGCACTGCGTGACATCAGTAGGATAGGCAAAGGCACACACAAGACAGTCACTAAGAGAATGCATTAGGGTGATGAGTTGATTTCTTGATGTCATATTGGATGGGTAGATGTATAAAGTTCGATTGGAAAGTTTGCTTTGTGGTGGCTTTTATTTCAGCTTTGTGGCCAAGAGGACACTGTGATGGTCAGTAACAGAGGGAAGGTAAGGTGTGGGACAAATGTTGAAAGGGGAATTAGGATTGTGGTCACTGGTACCGCAGGTGGATGATTCCATCCTGGATATCCCGGCCACAAAGGAGCTGTCTGGGTTGCATTCTTCCATCTGCTTCCTCCTCTTCTGATCGCATCAGGCTGCCATGCTTTTTTAATGCTCCTGTGAAGCACCTTGGAACATTTGACTATGTTAAAGGCGCGCTATAAGTGCAAGTTGTTACGTGGCAGCACTCACTGCTGTTCCACAGCCTGCTTCTGTTTTGGTTGTAGAAGAGGTTAGAGAGTAAGTTCAGTGATGCTGTGCTCCCTTAACACTGTAGAGTCCGTTCTGTGACCCACAATCCCATCGAGTGAGGTTCTGCACCGAGAATGCAGCATTTTCCATACGTGCACACTAGTTTAGAGTACTGCACACACACACAGGAACACCCAGGAACACACTGACACACACACTCAGGACACACACACACACACACACACACACACACAGGAACACACTGACATGCACACTGACACACACACACAGGAACACACAGAAACACACTGACACCCACCCTGACACACCCACCCTGACACACACACTCAGGACACACACACACACACACACACACACAGGAACACACTGACACCCACCCTGACACACCCACCCTGACACACACACTCAGGACACACACACACACACACACACAGGAACGCACTGACACACACACTCAGGACACACACACAGGAACACACAGGAACACACTAACACACACACTCAGGACACACACAGGAATACACTGACACCCACCGTGACATACACATAAATACACACCCACCCACGCTCATACCTATGCTTCCACACACACACACTCTCTCACACGTACACACAGATACACCCACACCTACTCACACACACTCCTCCATATACCCATGCATCTATCTGCAACACACCTACCCACAGATACACATGCACTCACCTACCCACACACACACACACACTCTCCCCCCTATCAGCACACACACAGATAATTAGTTCCCTCCCCTGTTTCTTCCCACTCCTCACTCTGCTACAATCGCTACAAATATTAAACAAAATGAAACTTTGGCAGTGACAGTTTACAAACTACTGTTCAGGCAGACTGTGTAATCCGATTGTTGTCACGTCTCACTGTTTGAGCCCGTTTGATGTGAAAGAGGATGGCCCACAGCTCCCCGCCACCTCGCTCTGTAAATGCACTGCCCGGCATGGAGCTGAACCATCCCAAGCAGCAAGTGTTCACTTCAAACCCCAGCCTGTGCTCAGTTAGCTGAACTCAGTGAGAGGGGCAGTAAGGGTGTTACAATTGGCAGCAATGGGAGGGGAGCACTCGGCTAGACATAATACGCATGATAATCACTATGAGATCGGTGAAGTTTACGGAGAGGCGGGGAGAGAAGTGGAAGAAAAATTTCTTTTGAAGATTTAAATATGCACTGTGCAAGCTGCCTTCTATCCCCAGCGACAAGACGTCAGCTGGAGGAACCCTCCACCTTAAGGAAACTTCTCAACACACCCTATCTTAAACATGGCAGACTGCTTCATATCGCAGCCCTCCACACAGTTTCCCTCCCTCAGATAGATAGTTGCAGATTGTGATTCTGTTGAGATGACTGATCCAACCTTTACATTCTTACTTAGCTGCCTATCTTGGTGTAGTCTATCTGTTGATCCTTCCCAATTTATTAATACTTCCATCAGTGCAGGAAAGAATGGGGATTCACTGCCTAAATAGGTAACTACCTTTTAGGGTTTATGATGTATATGTGGCTCTGACCCCTTCGTCCTTCTCCTCCACCAACCTGCCTCCCAATGCTTACTTCCAATTCACCACCTCTGCTCATTTGACACTGACCCTCTCTCTGCTCTCACAGGACACAGCCCCAGTTAGCATATAATCCTTGACACAGTTTATCACCACAAAGCCTACACGTGCAGTCGTATATTCATCTGTTCTACGTTGTGAAAGCTAGAATCTTGTAAAGAGGTTTAG
Source organism: Squalus acanthias (assembly GCA_030390025.1). NCBI lineage: Eukaryota > Metazoa > Chordata > Chondrichthyes > Squaliformes > Squalidae > Squalus > Squalus acanthias. Next base: position 59,744,697 of record CM059430.1, on the reverse strand, counting down.
GATGTGCGTAGGTGACTCCACAACCAGGACAGTGATTTGGTTCTCCAGTAACCTTCTCGTTCTTTCTGCTCTCTCCCTTTTCTTTCTGGATGCAGATCAAGATAAAGAGGCAGCCTCCCGTCCGCCAGTGGATAGGATCCGGGTGATCAACATGAACGAGTTGCAGAAGGACAGTAAACCCTTCTTGAAAACTGACACCTGCACATATTACAAGGGAGTATTCTTGAAACACCCCGTTGCCATTAAGCGCTTCTTCAGTGACTCTGCCAATATAGAGTGAGTATGGATTGTAATGAGCATAGGTCGTACCTGCTTCCAGTGTGTCGCGCATAATTACTAAAGTCAGCCAATGGGCACCAAGTGCTGGCAGTACAGTCAGCCAATCGGCAATCAGTGTGGGTGGCACAGTCAGCCAATGGGTAGCAACTGTGGGCAGTGAAAGTAACCAATTACTAGCGCGTCTGGGTGGTACAGTCATCCAATGGGCAGCGAGTGTTGGTACAATCAGCCAATTGGCAGTGAGTTTAGATGGTATAATCAGTCAACGAGCAGTGGATATTGATTCCCTGTAAACCATTGGGTTCACTGCATGTTTCACTGCAGAATATTTAATCTGAGGGAATTTTAGGAGGGTGAAGACTCAGACAAGTGCTGAAGGCATGAGGTAATGGCTGGCGATTCAGGCCCCTAGAAGTGTGAGCTTTCAGAAATTGATAAACTAAACAATCAAATAGACAGAAAATGCTGGAACTACTCAGCAGGTCAGGCAGCATCTGTGGAGAGAGAAACAGAGTTAACGTTTCAGATATTTCCACCTTCGTAACATCGTCCGTCTCTGCCCCTGCCTCAGCCCATTCACTGCTGAAACCCTCATCCATGCCTTTGTTACCTCTAGACTTGACTATTCCAATGCACTCCTGCCTGGCCTCCCACATTCCACCCTACGTAAACTTGAGGTCATCCAAAACTCGGCTGCCCGTGTCCTAACTCGCACCAAGTCTCGTTCACCCATCACCCCTGTGCTCGCTGACCTACATCGGCTCCCAGTTAAGCAACGCCTCGATTTCAAAATTCTCATCCTTGTTTTCACATCCCTCCATGGCCTCGCCCCTTCCTATCTCTGTAATCACCTTCAGCCCCACAACCCCCCCGAGATATCTGTGCTCCTCTAATTCTGCCCTCTTGAACATCCCTGATTATAATCGCTCAACCATTGGTGGCCGTGCCTTCTGTTGCCTGGGCCCCAAGCTCTGGAATTCCCGGCCTAAACCTCTCCGCCTCGCTACCTCTCTTTCCTCCTTTAAGACGCTCCTTAAAACCTACCTCTTTGACCAAGCTTTTGGTCACCTGCCCTAATTTCTCCTTATGTGGCTCGGTGTCAAATTTTTTTGTCTTTTATACTCCTGTGAAGCGCCTTGGGACGTTTTACTACGTTAAAGGCGCTATATAAATACAAGTTGTTGTTGTTGTTCTGATGAAAGATCGTTGATCTGAAAAGTTAACTGTTTCTCTCTCCAAAGATGTTGTCTGACCTGCTGAGTATTTCCAGCATTTTCTGTTTTTAGTTCAGATTTCCAGCATCCACAGTATTTTGCTTTTGTAATCAAATGGACAGGTTTACATTACAGACTAGAGCATTGTTGGGTCTCAGCTTTCTGTATGGGGTGCTATTGGACACTAGATTTTAATTTTAGGAATGTTCTATATACATGAATATAAGGTGTTGCTTTCAAGGTAGGAGAGGTATGAAAATGGTTTAAGAAGAACCTAGACCTGAGGAGTAGGACGAGCTAGATCTTCCCCATGCCCTCTTTTTAAAACTTCTCTCTCGCTCTCTCTGCCCTGCTGAGAGGGCACTGGGATTTCCCTGAAGCGAGATCCCAGTCAGCATCTCCACTAGACAGGTTGGGATTAGTAAATTACTGTGCAGAGGACATTGGATATTGGAGTGGTGCCAGAGGACTGGAAGATTGCAAATGTTACACCCCTGTACAAAAAAGGAGAGAGGGATAAATCTGGCAGGTGGTAACTACAGGCCAATCAGTCTAACGTCCGTGGTGGGAAAACTACCAGAGACCATTGTCAAGTATAAAATTAATTCTCACTTGGAGAAGCATGGATTAATAAGGGACAGCCAGCACGGATTCGTTAAAGGCAAATCGTGCCTGACTAACCTGATGGAGTTCTTTGATGAAGTAACAGAGAGGGTTGATGAAGGTATTGCAGATGTTGTATATATGGACTTTCAAAAGGCATTTGATAAAATACCTCATAACAGACTTATTCAGAAAATAGAAGCACATGGGATTAAAAAGACAGTGGTAAGTTGGGTATGAAATTGACTAAGGGATAGGAGGCAGAGAGTAGTGGTGAATGGATGTTGTTCTGACTGGAGAGATGTACGCAGTGGAGTACCCCAGGAGTACCCCAGGAGTCAGTATTAGGACCATTGCTTGTCTTGTTATTTATAAATGATCTGGACTTCGGTATAGGGAGTGAAATTTCGAAGTTTGTGGATGATACAAAACTTGACAACGTAGTAAATAGTGAGCATGATAATAGCAGACTTCATGAGGACATAGACAGACTAGTGAAATGGGCAGACACATGGCAAATGCAATTTAATGCGGATAAGTGATGCACTTTTGGAGGAACAACATTGAGAGGCAGTATAATCTAAATGGTACTATATTGAGGGGGGGACAAGAACAGAGGGACCTGGGGGTGCATATTCACAAATCTTTGAAGCTGGCAGGGTAAGTTGATCAGGCGGTTAAGAAAAAGGAAGTCATGCTAAACCTTTACAAATCTCTGCTTCGGTCTCAGTTCTGGGCACCACACTTTCGGATGGATGTCAAGCAATGTTCCCTGTAATTTTTTTGGCCCTTTAAGGGGCTGCGCGAGCCATTCACGGTTTTTACATTGAAAAGCCGGCAAGCCGGCTGCACAGGTTCCCTGGAGCGCTGTGCGGCCACGTGGCCACACAGTTTACAGGGAACATTGATGTCAAGGCCCTGGAGAGGGTACGGAGGAGGCTTACCAGGATGATACCAGGAATGAGGGACTTCAGTTAGGTGGAGAGATTGGAGAAGCTGGGATTGTTCTCCTTAGAGCAGAGAAGGTTAAGGGGAGGCCTAATAGAGGTATTCAAAATTATGAGGGGTTTTGATCCTATTTGGATTGGGGCACAGATATGACAGACTGTTACTTTGTGACGTATAAGAGATCCCGATATAAACTATTTCCTCTGGCAAGTGGGTCGGTAAACAGAGGCCATAGATTTAAAATAATTGGCAAAGGAACTAGAGGGAAAATGAGGAGAAATTTCTTCACACAGAGGGATGTTAAGATCTGGAACGCATTCCCTGAAAGGGTGGTGGAATCAGATTCCACAGGAACTTTCAAAGGTAATTGGACATGTACTTGAAGAGGACTAATTTGCAGGGTTATGGGGAAAAATCTGGGGTGTGGGTCTAAATTGGACAGCTCTTTCAAAGAGCCAGCACAGGGACGATGGGCTGAATGGCCTCCTTCTGTGCTGTAAGATGTTATGATTCAATGACCTCCGGTGCCCTTCTGTGGCCGACCACTCTGTGGCACACATTGCCAGCAAATTATGCTCCGAACCTTCTCACAATCTTCTCTTCACTATGAAATAACTGCCCTTCTTTTTCCATCACAGCAAAGTTCAGAAGATTTTCCTGAGCGAAGCTGAAACTATGAATCAGTTCAGGTCGGATAACATTGTGCGTATTTATGGAATCTGCATGAGTAGGGAAGGTGAGTGCAGCCATGTACAAGTGCGAGTGTGTGAATTTACACCGTGACTGCAAAGTGCTTGTGCGTTTATCGTAATACAGTACTGTTCCATCTGTTGTTAAATTACTGGATAGGTCTGACTACCAACCCCTGCCCCCGCCCCACTCCCCCTCCCTGGGGTTTCAGGTTCAGAACTCCCGGGATGAAGTGAGTTCCATTTTCCGTTCCCTGGGCTTGGGATTCACACTGTTGCGTTGCTGATCAGGTTCCATTGACGACTGATCCCATGGCTGTGGTGTCACTGTTGGATAACTGCTGAATTATACCAGGGCTAAAAGGGTTAAATTATGAGGACAGGTTACATAGACTAGACTTGTACTCCCTCAAGTATAGAAGATTAAAGGGTGATCTAATTGAGGTGTTTTAAGATGATTAAAGGATTTGATAAGGTAGATAAAGAGAAACTATTTCCTCTGGTGGGTTAGTCCAGAACAAGCGGGCATAGCCTTAAAATTAGAGCTCGGCTGTTCAGGGGGTGATGTCAGGAAGCACTGTTTCACACAAAGGGCAGTGGAAACCTGGAAAACTCTCCCCCGAAAAGCTATTGAGGCTAGGGGTCGATTGAAAATTTCAAAATTGAGATTGATAGATTTTTGTTAGGGAAGGGTATTAAGGGATACGGAACCAAGGCGGGTAAATGGAGTTAAGATACAGCTCAGCCATGATCTAATTGAATGATGGAACCGATTCGAGGGGCTGAATGGCCTCCTCCTTTTCCTCTGTTGGGAAGTGCAGGAGAGTCGGCAGGGTGACTCCTTCACATTGATTTTCACCTACACTAACCTTATTCTGGTGTAAGTTTTTTTAAATTCGTTTATGGGATCTGGTCGTCGCTGGCAATGCCAGCATTTATTGCCCATCCCTAGTTGCCCTTGAGAAGGTGGTGGTGAGCCACCTTCTTGAACCGCTGCAGTTTGTGTGGTGATGGTACTCCCACAGTGTTGTTAGGCAGGGAGTTCCAGGATTTTGACCCAGCGACGATGAAGGATCGGCGATATACTTCTAAGTCAGGATGGTGTGTGATTTGGAGGGGAACTTGGAGGTGGTGGTGTTCCCATGCGCCTGCTGCCCTTGTCCTTCTAGGTGGAAAAGGTCACGGGTTTGGGAGGTGCTGCCGAAGAAGCCTTGGCGAGTTGCTGCAGTGCATCTTGTAGATGGTACACACTGCAGCCACGGTACGCCGGTGGTGGAGGGAGTGAATGTTTAAGGTGGTGGATGGGGTGCCAATCAAGCAGGCTGCTTTGTCCTGGATGGTGTCGAGCTTCTTGAGTGTTGTTGGAGCTGCACTCATCCAGGTAAGTGGAGAGTATTCCATCACACTCCTTACTTGTGCCTTGTAGATGGTGGAAAGGCTTTGGGGAGTCAGGAAGTGAGACACTCGCCGCAGAATACCTAGTCTCTGACCTGCTCTTGTTGCCACAGTATTTATGTGGCTGGTCCAGTTCAGTTATTGGTTAATGGTGACACCCAGGATGTTGATAGTGGGTGATTCGGCGATGGTAATGCTATTGAATGTCAAGGGGAGGTGGCTAGACTCTCGCTTGTTAGAGATAGTCATTGCCTGGCACTTCTGTGACGTCATCCAGGTCTTGTTGCATGCAGGCGTGGACTGCTTCATTATCTGAGGAGTTGTGAATGGCGCTGAACGCTGTGCAGTCATCAGCGAACATCCCCATTTCTGACCTTATGTTCGAGGGAAGGTCATTGATGAAGCAGCTGAAGATGGTTGGGCCTAGGACACTGCCCTGAGGAACTCCTGCAGCGATGTCCTGGGGCTGTAATGATTGACCTTCAACCACCACAACCATCTTCCTTTGTGCTAGGTATGACTCCAGCCAGTGGAGTGTTTTCCCCTTGATTCCCATTGACTTCAGTTTTACTAGGGCTCCTTGATGTGAGACTCAGTCAAATGCTGCCTTGATGTCAAGGACAGTCACTCTCACCTCACCTCTGGAATTCAGCTCCTTTGTCCATGTTTGGCGGAACCCAAACTGGGCATCAGTGAGCAGGTTATTGGTGAGTAAGTGCCGCTTGATAGCAGTGTCGATGACACCTTCCATCACTTTGCTGATGATTGAGAATAGACTGATGGGGCGGTAATTGGCCGGCTTGGATTTGTCCTGCTTTTTGTGGACAGGACATACCTGGGCAGTTTTCCACATTGTCGGATAGATGCCAGTGTTGTAGCTGTACTGTAACAGCTTGGCTAGAGGCGCGGCTAGTTCTGGAGCACAAGTCTTCAACACAATAGCCGGGATGTTGTCGGGGCTCATAGCCTTTGCTGTATCCAGTGCGCTCAGCCGTTTCTTGATATCACGTGGAGTGAATCGAATTGGCTGAAGACTGGCTTCTGTGATGGTGGGGGCCTCGGGAGTAGGCCAATATGGATCATCCACTTGGCACTTCTGGCTGAAGTTGATTGCAAATGCTTCGGCCTTGTCTTTTGCACTCATGTGCTGGGCTCCGCCATCATTGAGCATGGGGATATTCATGGAGCCTCCTCCTCCCGTTAGTTATTTAATGGTCCACCACCATTCACGACTGGATGTGGCAGGACTGCAGAGCTTTGATCTGATCCGTTGATTGTGGGATCACTTAGCTCTGTCTATAGCATGCTGCTTCTGCTTTTTAGCATGCCTGTAGTCCTGTGTTGCACTTTCCCCAGGTTGGCACCTCATTTTTAGGTACGCCTGGTGCTGCTCCTGGCATGCTCTTCTACACTCCTTGTTGAACCAGGGTTGGTCCCCTGGCTTGGTGGTAATGGTAGAGCGAGGGATATGCCGGGCCATGAGGTTACATATTGTGGTGGAATACAATTCTGCTGCTGCTGATGGCCCACAGCGCCTCATGGATGCCCAGTTTTGAGCTGCTAGATCTGTTCTGAATCTATCCCATTTAGCACGGTGGTAGTGCCATACAACACGATGGAGGGTGTCCTCAGTGTGAAGATGGGACTTCGTCTCCACAATGACTGTGCGGTGGTCACTGCTGCCAATGCTGTCATGGACAGATGCATCTGCGACAGGTAGATTGGTGAGGACGAGGTCAAGTAGGTTTTTCCCTCGTGTTGGTTCTCTTACCATCTGTCGCAGGCCCAGACTGGCAGTTATGTCCTTCAGGACTCGGCCAGCTCGGTCAGTAGTGGTGCTACCGAGCCACTCTTGGTGATGGACATTGAAGTCCCCCACCCAAAGTAAATTCTGTGCCCTTGCTACTCTCAGTGCTTCTTCCAAGTGGTGTTCAACATGGAGGAGTACTGATTCATCAGCTGAGGGAGGGCGGTAGGTGGTAATCAGCAGGAGGTTTCCTTGCCCATGCTTGACCTGAAGCCATGAGACGTCATGGGGTCCGGAGTCAATGTTGAGGACTCCCAGGGCCACTCCTTCCCGACAGTATACCATTGTGCCACCACCCCTGGTGGGTCTGTCCTGCTGGTGGGACAGGACATACCCAGGGATGGTGATGGAGGAGTTTGGGACATTGGCTGAAAGGTATGATTCTGTGAGTATGACTATGTCAGGCTGTTGCTGGACTAGTCTGTGGGATAGCTCTCCCAATTTTGGCACAAGTCCCCAGATGTTGGTGAGGAGGACTTTGCAGGGTCGACTGGGCTGGGTGTGCCATTGCCGTGTCGGTAGCCGTTGCCGAGGTCGATGCCGGGTGGTCCGTCCGGTTTCATTCTTATTATTTTGTTTCGTAGCGGTTAGTTACAACTGAGTGACTTGCTAGGCCATTTCAGAGGGCAGTTAAGAGTCAACCACATTGCTGTGTCATGAACTCAACCTATTTGGATTGGGGCACAGAGATGTATCTGACAGACTGTTACTTTGTGACGTAAAAGAAATCCGATATAAAGACCCCATAGAATAGTCTCTGTCAGTAAGAGTGTTGTGTCCGGTTTGAACACTGATTCAGCAAAGCAATATAAAGAGATCCTTTACTGGGAAATCTGAATGGGGAATTTCACTGAGGCTGAACAACAGTCCTGGATAGAGCCTTTTCTCCCCTCCCCCAGTCATCTGTAGGGTTACCACTTTCCTGCCCAAATCAGAACCCAACGGAGGAGGAGTGGGAGGGGCATGGGGTGGATTATGACTAAAGTTCTGATGTGGATGAAACTTAGTTGAAAACCATAGTAACTAATGGCTCCACTTCACCAGATCCAGAAGAAAGGAAAAAAATAACATGTATATAATAATAGTTGAATGTTTTCGGAGTTATATATAAAATATTTTAGGAATTTACAATGGCCAATTTCTACTCTCGTACCCTTCACCGTGTCCTGTAACTCAGTTGGCTCACATGGGTTATAGGCCCAATCAAAAGCTGGAGTCTTCAGTTCAAAACTGGACACGTGGCAACCTCATTTCATATAGAAAGCTGTGGGCCGGAGTGGAAGGTACCTGCAGTACTGCTCCCCCGCTTCTAGTCCCACTGGTACCTGCAATACTGCTCCCCCGCTTCTAGTCCCACTGGTACCTGCAATACTGCTCCCCCGTTTCTAGTCCCACTGGTACCTGCAATACTGCTCCCCCGCTTCTAGTCCCACTGGTACCTGCAATACTGCTCCCCTGCTTCTAGTCCCACTGGTACCTGCAATACTGCTCCCCCGCTTCTAGTCCCACTGGTACCTGCAATACTGCTCCCCCACTTCTAGTCCCACTGGTACCTGCAATACTGCTCCCCCGCTTCTAGTCCCACTGGTACCTGCAATACTGCTCCCCCGCTTCTAGTCCCACTGGTACCTGCAATACTGCTCCCCCGCTTCTAGTCCCACTGGTACCTGCAATACTGCTCCCCCACTTCTAGTCCCACTGCTTAGGCAATTGCATTTGAAAACCAGGTTCAGAAGCCTCTTGCGCAGTGAGTTAACAGCCTGTATCTGTGCTCTTAGCTCACAGGTCGGAGTTGTTGATCGTGATGGAGCACTGTGAACACGGGACCCTGAAGAAAGTACTTGGCAGCAAGCAGCCACTCCCTTGGTCAACGCGGGTTCGGATGTCACTGGACACCGCCAGAGGCGTTTACTGGTGAGCCAAGCAGCTATTTTGGAAAACTGACTGCATCTTCTGCAATCCCACACCGTGTAATATCCGACTCTGTAGAAAGCGCCACAGTGGCCCTTGGTGAACGCAGCAGCTTTGGGGACAATTCAAACCCCTGCAGCCAACGACACTCCAGTATAAAGTGGGGGAACTTCCGAATTACATAGAAGAATTTACGGCACATAAACAGGCCATTCGGCCCAACAGGTCTGTGCCCGTGTTTATGCACCACACAAGCCTCCTCCCACCCTACTTCAGTTCGCCCTATCAGCATATCCTTCTATTTCTTTCTCCCTTAAGTGTTTATCTAGCTTCCCCTTAAATGCATCTATGCTATTTGCCTCAACTACTCCTTGTGGTAGCAAGTTCCACATTCTAACCATTCTCGGGGTAAAGAAGTTTCTCCTGAATTCACTAGTGGATTTATTAGTGCCTATCTTATATTTATGGCCCCTAGTTTTGGACTCCCCTACATCTCGTGAACTGCCACCGGATCTCCATGTAAATGTAAAGCTGTAGAGACAGATTCCCCTTCCCTTTATCAGCGTGCCTCTGGCTACCAGAAGAGCTTGACTGAAGTGCCGGCACCAGATAGAGTGAACAGTGTAAAGGTCTGGGCATCGCTTTCCCAGGACCCACCTCTCCCTCTAGGTTTGCACTGGGTATTTCCTTAACCTAACTGGATCTTATGCCCCTTTGGACTCCGGCAACAACAGTCAGTATCATTACACCAACCTGTTTCGTTCAGCCCGACTGCCTGCCTCTCTTCTGCGGCCACGTTCGCGCCCGGGTGGCCCTGGAGATGGAGCACGCGGTGTCCGCCGGCACACTCAAGGCCTTCCGCGACCGGTGGGCGCCGCGGGGACTGGCGTGCATCATCACCCCGGCCAATCAAATTTTAATTTAAGTTGTTAAGTTTCCTTTAATGTTTTATTAGTTACAGTTTATTTGTTTTAGTGCACCCAACCAAAAGAGTACACCAACTTGTTAGGTGTTTGAGCAAACTGGCTTACTCAGTTCCTCCAATTCTGACCTCCCTGTCCTAATTTCTCGTTATGTGGCTCGGCGTCAAATTTTGTTTGATAATCGCTCCTGTGAAGCCCCTTGGGACGTTTCACTACGTTAAAGACGCTATATAAATGCGGGTAGTTTTCAATGTCCATCTGAGCTTGGTAATGAAAAATGGGTCAGTCTGTGCCCTGAGACAGAGTGGGAATGTGGGCACCCCACTACATTCAGCGAAGTACTTCTCAGCGGCCAAACCTCTTGCAAATTTGTGATTACAGAGCAAATGCCTTTGTGTCTGCCCAGTCTCTCTGGGGAAGATGCTTCTTCTTTGCTAATGACCGTTATCTTGTGCATTGCTTCGCGTCTTAGAATGTGGGGGAAAGTATTGGCAGAGAACCTCTGTGGCTTACGTGGAACGGTGACTTGTGTTTAATTTCAGGCTGCATCAGTCTCAAGAGAAAGCCAGACTTCATTGCTGTGTTAGTAGCACCAGCTTCCTCGTCAATGAAGATTATCGAGTAAAGGTACGTTTGAATTGGGAAATAACAGCGGGCTCTATCCGGCCCGGGTAATGGCTATGGGTCAGTCTGAGTGTGGCCAATGGTAATGCAGTAATGAGGTCTGTCTGAGTACCAGCGATAATAATGGGGTCGGTCCATGTCTGGGGAACGGTTATGGGGTCTGTCTGAGGCTGGACGTTTGGTTATGGGGTGGTCTAGGCAATAATAGTAGGACATGTCTGCGTTCAATGGAAAAGAAAATCTTTCTGGGTGTAAAACAGGCGGCTGATTTGCTATTGGCCGTTTGTTTTTTTGCCCGACAATAAAAGTTAAAATTACCCTCAGGCATTTCTTCAAATACTCTAGCATTAAGTACCCACCGCTTATGAGTGGGCCCTGTGGACTCACATCCATCTGTGCTAACAAATAAAGGAGAGACACAACCTGAGTAAAGGAACATTAGCAGCCTGAAGAAAGGTTTGCTGAGCAGCTCTCGTCGCCAATCCCTTTGTAGGTTCCCCCGCTTGATGAGTCACACTGGGGCGATGAAAATCGGGGATGCGCAAGAGGCCAGAATTGGAGGAGCGCAGAGATCGTGGACGGTTGTCGGACTGGAGGAGGTTACAGAGAGAGGGAGGAGTGAGGCCACAGAGGGATTTGAACACAAAAATTAGGATTTTAAATTCGAGGCGTTGCCAGACCAGGTGCCAGTGTAGATCAGCGAACACAGGAGTGATGGGTGAACAGGACTTGGTGCGAGTTAGGCTACGGGCAGCAGGATTTTGGATGAGCCGAAGTTTACGGAAGGTGGGAGTCCGGAGCTTCACTGATGCCATTCCTGAGCTCGTGGAGGACACCCAAATGGTGATGTCATCAGCAAGCTGTGAGCAAGCCCCAACCATTTGTTCTGCTGTTGCAATGTCATTGACATAAATGCGGAACAGGAGTAGGATGAGAACTGAGCCCTGGAGATTCCTGGTGGAGATCGCTGTGCCACAGTGGCACCAACTGTGGACTCTGCCAGGAAACTGGATAGCCACGGAATCGGCTCAAATGAGTGGGGATGTTGAGCTGGGAGTTTGGCGTATCCCGGCCTCTTGTGCCAAACTTTGTCAGAAGCCTTTTGAGCACTGCTCAGCTCCTCCTTCTTTAAACTACCAAGTCCTGGAGGTTTGGAAAAGGCTGCTCGCTCATACGACTGGTGGATTTAGACCAATGAAGAAGCAGCAATCAGGGAGCAGCCGTTACCGGTCCTCCAGGTCTGAATTGAAAGAGCTTAGACTGCAGTTTCCAAGCTGAGCAGCGGACGCGGCAGTGGCGGGGGGTGCAGCAGAGGACACGAGAGCAGCGGGCAGGCTTGGCGATGGTGGCGGAGGACACGGAGGTGGTGGAGACAAGCTGAGCAGTGGTGAGGACCATGGCCAACACTGGACCAGATCCAGGCCAGGCTGTTAGAGAGGGCAGCAGGCGGCGGGCAATCGATCAAGTCAGGAAATGAAGAGCAAAAAAAAGTAAGTGAGGTAAAAGAAAGAAAGACTTGCATTTATATCGCACCTTGCACGACCTCAGGACGTCCCAAAGCGCTTTACAGCCAATTAAGTACTTAATTGAAGTGTAGTCGCTGTTGTAATGTAGGAAATGCAGCAGCCAATTTGCACACAGCAAGCTCCCACAAACAGCAATGTGATAATGACCAGATCATCTGTTTTTAGCGATGTTGGTTGAGGGTTAAATATTGGCCAGGACACCGGGGATAACTCCCCTGCTCTTCTTCGAAATAATGCCTTGGGATCTTTCACGTCCACCTGAGAGAGCAGATGGGGCCTCGGTTTAACGTCTCATCCGAAAGACGGCACCCCCGCCAGTGCAGCACTCCCTCAGCACTGCACTGGAGTGTCAGCCTAGATTTTGTGCTCAAGTTTCTGGCGTGGGACTTGAACCCACAACCTTCTGACTCAGAGGCGAGTGTGCTGCCACTGAGACACGGCTGAGACCATGGCAGGTACAGGCAGCCAGCCGATTTTTGCAGGGAGGGTTTGCCTTTTTGGGAATGGACATCTCACAGTTTTCCTCTACGGGAGTTTTGCATTATGCCTGATCCCAAAGAATTTTAATCATGTGTGGCCCACTCACGAATTGTGGCATGTGGTTCTGGCCCCCTGCCTCAAAAGCTTGGACACCCCTGCCCTAGGGAACCCATTGGGGCCCATTGATCTCAATTTGAAAATCTGTGCTTTCGATGAACATTGCATGCTTTGGACGCGCAGGTAAGTACTGAAGATTTTGGAAATGTAAAAAGGAGGAGTAAGACCCGCTTTTAAGAAGGTAAGTAGTGAATTAAGTATTTTTTTGAATTTTTTTTTACAGGTATATCTTTTTTATAGACTTTAAAGACAGGTAAGTTTATTTTTATAACTTTTTAAAAGATTTTAAATTTTTTCAAAAATTTTATTTTTTATTTAAAATGGTTAATTTAATTAACTATACTTATTTTATTAATGTGATGGGGTTTTTTTTAAATTTAATTGAGGTTTAGCTGTTATTTTGGGGGGGTGTAAGATTCATAAGTCTCTCAGCCATGCTGTGAGACTTATGAATGGAAGATGGTGTGCTGCCATTGGCTCTAACTGAGTCACGTGATCCCACAGCTCGCACGAATTAACTACGCCGCTGGGATACGCAAGCCCAGCACAGCTGATGTCTGGAACATCAATTTCGTGCGAGCTGGATCAGAAAAAGCATAAGCGAGGTGCGCAAATTGGCTGCCGCGTTTCCTACGTTACAATAGTGGCTACCCTTCAAAATGACCTCATTGGCTGTAAAGCATTGAGGTCGTGAAAGGTGCTTTATAAATGCAAGTTCTTTCTTTCTTCTCTAATTTTCACAATCAGCCTGTCTCAGAAGAACACCATTAACAAGATGTGCAGACACACACATTATATTTCAGGAAGAGTTAGTGCTAGTTGTTTTTATTTTATATGTATATTTCTTTCTTTTCATGTTTAGTTAGCAGGACTGGAGCTAACGAAGACTGAAACCTCAATCAGACGTAACAGCTCGAGAAAGACAGACTCAGCATCGACAACCAAGTATCTCTCACCACAGCAGCTGAATGACATCAATTACCAGTACGATAAGGAATGTGAAGTGTACAGGTGAGGACTGGCAACGTCCCAGGACAGAAGCAGGAGAATTTGGCCAGAGATATTAGGGCATCCATTCCACTAACCTGAACCCTCAGTGCAATTGTAACTCCTGTCCCTTTTGCCCGAATTACTTTGTCTTCTTTTGTACTCTTTCCTTGGTGGTCTCCTGCACTATGGGCCTTGGCCCTTCAGTTGGGGTTTCTCAGTGTAAAAGCTGTGGAATGCAAATTCCCTGAGCTGTCAGTGTAGGTTATGAGGCTGGATTAATATCCTGCTACTTCACTTGATAACCTTTAAGGGTTCGGTGATATTTGCTCGAGCTTTATGTTGGCGGAGGTTTGTCCGTGGCTGGTTGCTTCTCTCTAGAGATTGTGCAGCTTAAGTTTGTCGAGGGACAGGCACATCGGGCCAAATTGCCTTTTCTCATTCCATACTTCAATATCAATGGAAGTGCAATTCCTGCCGCCCCGGCTCTCCCTCTTTGACTGTGGGGCTGTACCTTCTGAACAAAGCACGTAATTAAAATGGAGCTTTGATTTTCCTTTCAGCCTCGGGATTGTCCTGTGGGAAATCAGCAGCCGTACAACACCATTTGAAGGTAATGTGTGTCTATAACTAACTGCTGCTGATGTGGATCTGGGACCTGGTGCAATTTTTGCAAGTTGCAATGTTAAGCTCAGTTGTTTCTGGTTATTTTCCTTTGATGCTTTCCAGCATGAACATAACCCATGAGCTGCAGTGCGATGATACGCAATGATAGAAAGAAGGAACTTGCATTTATATAGCACCTTTCACAACCTCAGGGCTTCACAAAGCGCCTTACAGCCAATGAAGTACTTTTGAAATGTGGTCACTGTTGTAATGTAGGAAACTCGTCAGCCAATTTACACACAGCAAGATCCCACAAACAGCAACCAGATAACCTGTTTTAGTGATGTTGGTTGAGGGATAAATATGGGCCAGAGACCAGGGGGAACTCCCCTGCTCTTTTTCAAAATACTGCCATGGTATCTTTTATGTCCACCTGAAAGGGCAGGCGGGACTAACAGCTCATCCGAAAGACGGCAGCTCCAACTGTACAGCACTCCCTCATATGGCACTGGAGTGTCAGCCTAGATTATGTGCTCAAGTTTCTGGAGTGGGACTTGAACCCACGACCTTCTGACTCAAAGGTGAGAGTGCTACCCACTGAGCCAGGGCTGACACTGAGTCCATTTTCTCCCCTCTTCTTTAAAGGCACTGACTTGTGTTGGGCTAAGGGTCCATCGCCATTGGCCAATACTCGGTATCTCACCAGGGTAACCGTGTGTGAGCCTAGACTATGACTGTCTCAGGCTAAGCTAATTAACCATAGAGGACATCACAACTGAGCTTGATCCTGTCCCCACCCGATGTGCACTTACAGTCAGCTCCACTCGTACCAAATGTACATGCACCACATGTATAATTATTTGTTTGGACTTAATCAGTAATCTCAAACCAAAGAATAGAGTCCAATAGTGGATTAACTTCTTTAAACCAATGCTAATGCCGCTTTAATCAAATGATTTACTGGAGAACTCCACTTGCTTTGGTTTTAAGATTCGCAATTTCATTTAGTCGCCCACTTGCATGTCAGGATCAACTATAGTGTTAGCTGTAGCACAGCAGCAGCTGAGAGTCAGTCTACAGCTCACACTGTACCTGATCTACCCAGTGTGTTACAGCTCACACTGTATCTGATCTACCCAGTGTGTTACAGCTCACACTGTATCTGATCTACCCAGTGTGTTACAGCTCACACTGTACCTGATCTACCCAGTGTGTTACAGCTCACACTGTACCTGATCCACCCAGTGTACTACAGCTCACACTGTACCTGATCCACCCAGTGTGTTACAGCTCACACTGTACCTGATCTACCCAGTGTGTTACAGCTCACACTGTATCTGATCCACCCAGTGTGTTACAGCTCACACTGTATCTGATCCACCCAGTGTGTTACAGCTCACACTGTATCTGATCTACCCAGTGTGTTACAGCTCACACTGTATCTGATCCACCCAGTGTACTACAGGTCATGTTACAGCTGATTCTACAATTAATCTCGATATGCCAGTACAGAAACATATAGACCAAGAAACGCTGCCCTCTGTGCAGCCACAGTGATTCTCCCAGTACTGAAAAAGCTGGTCATAAACCATTAATGGATTAGTGAACCAGCCTACTGTAATGTAGAAAACCCAATCCAATCCGTTATACACGGCTTGCTCTGTGCATGTACTTATCCGCAGGGGTATAATGGGGAGTGACAAATCTTTTTTAAAAGGTGGTAATTTATCAAATTTTCATTATACTGCTCCGCACAAGCCAAATTATTGTTTAAAATGGTTGTTATTGGGCCGGGGGTCGGGCCAAAGTCAGTACAGGAAATTGGGGGTTATGGCGGGGGTGAGGGAGATGTGGAAATGGGAACCAGGGCCTCAGCCAGCCACAGCCAGTGAAATTACTGCTGGGTGCTGAAAGGGCAATGTACTGCCGTTGATGTGTGTCCAATATTATTGGTACTCTGTGTGTGAAAATGAAACTCAGATCCGTTCTGTTTCAATCAGGGGTTGACCTTCTGGGAATTCGAAGAAAAGTCTTCGAAGACAAGATCCGTGAGCCACTGCCAGTCGACTGTCCTCAGGCCCTGGTGGAGCTGATCGACGAGTGCCGTGCCTTCGAGCCGTTTGAACGCCCATCAGCTGGAGGTAGGTGGCATATTACTCTTGGTAATCTGGATCTTTAGATAGTGCTGATTAGAAATGGAAGAGCTATTCTCTGTACACACTGGCCTGGTGTGTTTGTCACGCTTACTGCTGGCATAATCAATTTACAATGGAGGGATAGAATTGAAAAGTAGGGAAGTTATGCTAAACCTGTATCGAACCTTGGTTAGACCACACTTCGAGTACTGCGTACAGTTCTGGTCGCCATTTTACAAAAAGGATATAGAGGCACTGGAGAGGGTGCAGCGAAGATTTACAAGGATGATACCAGAAATGTGAGGGTATACATATCAGGAAAGGATGAACAGCCTGGGTCTCCTTTCTCTTGAAAAAAGGAGGCTGAGGGGTGACCTAATAGAGGTCTTTAAAATTATGAAAGGTTTTGATAGAGTGGATGCAGAGAGAATGTTTCCACTTGTGGGAAAGAGCAAAACTAGAGGCCATCAATATAAGATAATCACCAAGAAATCCAATAGGGAATTCAGAAGAAACTTCTTTACCCAAAGAGTGATGAGAATGTGGAACTCGCTGCCACAGGGAGTGGTTGAAGCGAATAGTATCGATGCATTTAAGGGGAGGCTAGACAAGCATATGAGGGAGAAGGGAATAGAGGGTTATGCTGATAGATTTAGATGAGGAAAGACAGGAGGAGGCTCGAGTGGAGCATAAACGCCGGCACGGACTGGTTGGGCCAAATGGCCGGTCTCTGTGCCGTATATCCTATGTAATCCTATGCAAAGAGAAATACAGCCTGTTACCCTCACCAGTCGGCAGTCAGTAAGGGGGAGATTGTCGAGGATGGGGACAGGAGAAGGATGGGGTGAGTAAGTGAGTACGGCAGAGTCCCCCTCACACTCTGCTGCTACAGTAAGGCAGGCGCCTCCCTCATTCTACTGCTGCAGAAAGGCAGAGTTTCCCCCTCACTCTGCTGGTACATTGAATAACGCCAGGCTCCTCCCACACGTGGCTGGTACAGTAAGGCAAGCGCCTCCCTCACTCTGCTGGTACATTGAGTAACACCAGGCTCCTCCCGCTCTCTGCTGGTGCAATGAGTAAGGTAGAGTTCCCCTGCACTCTGCTGGTACAGTGAGTAAGGCATATCCTCTTGTGCATCTTGCGTTTGTACATTCTGCTGGACAGAGCACAAGGCAAGGCTCTTTCCTTCATTGAGTTATTGTCCAGAAGGTGGTGGAGAGTTCTGCCTTAGTGTTCAGATGAGAGGGACTCACCATACGAGCAGATTCCCAGTGGAAGGACACCCCCAACTGGTGAACTGAATAAGGAGGGTTTGTGGATTGTGGTCTGGGCTTGTCTTCTCGTTACCTTCCAGTCACTCACTATTTCTGGTTCTGTTCCAGCTGTGGTCGACCGACTTCTGCAGATCCAAGACCGGTGCAAACCAGCATAGGAAGCACAGAGCAGGAGCTAGATCTTCAACCAAAAGCCATTACTTGTTACTTAATTACTAATATTGAGCCGATTATAACCGATTACTAATATTAAACTGGTTAAAGCTCCTCATCGTCAATCTCTGTAAATCACAGCCATGTGGGCAGAGGCTCCATTCGTTAGGTGGAGGGTGTTAATGCTTTCACTTTTTTAGATAGTTTTTTCTAATTACACATATACAGGTTAAAAAGAATAAAACAAAAAGTAAAATACAGATCAAGAAAAAGACATTTAGATATTAGTAAGTCAGATGTGTCTCGGAGACTTGTTGAGTAACTGGACCGAGTTAAAGGACAAAGTGGAGACGTCTGGTTTTGCCAGTTTTCTAGCAAAATTGTACCCTGGGTCAAGTGAGTCTATTGTTGTGAAATGTTTGTTAACTCTACACAATCCAGGGAGGATCGGTCACTTTAAATATGTTATTTTGTTTACAACCAGGGGAATAGGGCGGCGTGGAGGGGGAGGGTCTGATTCCTTGCTGCCTTTTTGACGGTCGACCACAATGCATGTATCAGCGACTCTCTTTATCTGCCACGACTGCCTTCAGGTTCCTTCCTATCCTGATCAGCAGCTCAAAGTCAGCTGTGAGGGAGCCTCTGCAGGGTGGATGTACCACAGGGTTTCCCCCTGTGTAGGCTGTACAGAGTTGATCTTATACTTACAGTGACTGCCGGTTTCAACTTCTGTCAGATATGTGGATGAGGAGCTGGTTTGCCACTTGCCCGACTCTCTCAGCCTCATTAATGTTTACATCACTGGTGGCTCCTCAGTTCAGGAGGTTGACACCTTTCACGTTATTCTGGTTTAAAAGATTAATTTAGATTGTTATCTGACAGTAAATTCTTCTCTCGTCTCCACTTCTTTCCATCCCAATTTTGTCTCACTCTATTTAATCAATACTACCGTGGTCAGTGCACCTCTGAACTTTCCTCTCGTTCCTCCAAAACTCCAAATATACCAGTTCAACCCCTCCTCCTCCTCCTCCTCCACCTCCCTGCATCTTCAGTTTTACATAAAAATATATTCATACATACATAGAAATTACAACACAGAAAGGGTGTAAGGATAAACCCAGCAACTACAGGTCAGTCACTTTAACCTCGGTAGTGGGTGTAGAATTCGCAATATTATCGCGATTTTATAAATAAGAAGGAGACACATAGTTTCGTACCAACGGTTTTTATTTCAGCAGAATGCTGTCAGGTTTTCAAAGTGGACACAAGCAGCCTGTAAAATGGCCGCCACGCCTCGTGGCAGAACGTTCTAGACTTTTCGATAAGCAGACAAGATGGCGTTCCAATAAACATTTGTGCGAGATCGGACAAGACTCAGCACATTTGAGATAATTCACAAGACATAATGGGTTTGCATTTTACACATAAATACTGGAATCGGTCTCCCAGGTGCGAATAAGGGCTATTGTACCAAGCGATCAAGAACCCATCCAAAGACATTAATATGCAAAATCCCCACGACTCTACGATGAGAGAGCCGTTTGCGGGTAGTTACAGAAACATTTGGAAGCCCCAAAACCCCTCCAGGGAGAATACTGACCGGTTACACAATGGGAGAAGTATTAACGGTACTCAGACAGTTACAAGTATCACCGAAACCCATTAAACGGAGATCACCCTATACAAGAAGTTTGAGCGCCAAAACTCTGACAAAAGAAAAGACATTAAGATTGGGCAGGAAAAGAGGAATTACAGCACTATAACTGTAAGGTACAACCGTCCATCTTTCTCTTGACTCTTGTTCTTGCCTCTTGACTCGTGGATCCTGACTCTTGACTGCTGTCTCTGCCTTTTGCTGCTCGACTCTGTGTAGAACTGGGCTGTGAAGCCTTGAAACGGGCACACCATCCCGAGAAGTCGGTAAACGGTGTTGGAACCGAAGGCCCGAGATGAGATGAGATGAGAAGAGAAGAAGACGACCATACGTATCGCCACGGTCAGTAAGCCCGACCGCGCCTGTAGGTCGAATAAACACTTTCCTTGCCCAGGAAGACTATTCTTTGAGTTTTACAAACTGGCGTGAGGGCACAGGAAGACCATTCTTCGAGTTTTATCGCATCGGTGCAAGGGCACAGGAAGACTATTTTTTGAGTCGGGTCGGAACTCCGAGGACAAAGTTGAAGCCCATGGAATAAAAGGGACAGTGGCAGCATGGATACGGAATTGGCTAAGTGACAGGAAACAGAGAGTAGTGGTGAACGGTTGTTTTTCGGACTGGAGGAACGTATACAGTGGTGTTCCCCAGGGGTTGGTACGAGGACCACTGCTTTTCTTGATATATATTAATGACTTGGACATGGGTGTACAGGGCACAATTTCAAAATCTGCAGATGACACAAAACTTGGAAGTATAGTGAACAGTGAGGAGGAGAGTGATAGACTTCAGGAAGATATAAACAGGCTGGTGAAATGGGTAGACACATGGCAGATGAAATTTAATGCAGAAAAGTGTGAAGTGATACATTTTGGTAGTAAGAATGAGGAGAGGACATATAAACTAAATGGTACAATCCTAAAGGGGGTGCATGAACAGAGAGACTTGGGGGTATATGTGCACAAATAGTTGAAGGTGGCAGGGCAGGTTGAGAAAGCATTTAAAAAGGCTTACGGGATCCTGGGCTTCATAAATAGAGGTAAAGAGTACAAAAGTGTGGAAATTATGATGAACCTGTGTAAAACACTGGTTCGGCCCCAACTGGAGTACTATGTCCAATTCTGGGCGCCACACTTTAGGAAGGATGTGAAGGCCTTAGAGAGGGTGCAGAAAAGATTTATGAGAATGGTTGCAGGGATGAGGGACTTCAGTTACGTGGATAGACTGGAGAAGCTGGGGTTGTTCTCCTTAGAGCAGAGAAGATTGAGAGGAGATTTGACAGAGGTGTTCAAAATCATGAGGGGTCTAGACAGAGTAGATAGAGAGAAACTAGTCCCATTGGCAGAAGGGTCGAGAACCAGAGGACACAGATTAAAGGGGGGAAAAATTGGGTTGCTTTGCACCTCCCGTTAGCCCAGCGGGAGGTTAGCGGCAGCGGTAGCCAGTAGCACCCAGCGGCGCTGTGCCTCCGGTGATGACGTCATCGCCGTGCGCCACGCCCCGCTCGTGCCCCGGCCGCAAACTTCGCTTGACGCCAGACGCTATGTCTGACAGGGTCAGGGTGTTGTGTTTGTTGACATAGTTTCTGTCTCAACCACTAATCCTGGAAGAAAATTCCACTGCCTCACAACTCTCTGTGTAAAGTTTCTCCTGTCTTCTATTTTAAATCGCCTACATTTAATTTTGTATCTCTGACCTCTCGTTCTTTGAAATCAAAACTCATTGCCTAATCTGCCATCATAACACATCTTTCCCAGGACAGAAAAGCTGTGGAATTGCTCACCTCCCATGGTCCTCCCATCCTCTTACAACCTTCATGGTTTAAAATCCAAGTTCACCATCACCTCCTTACTATTTCTTAATTTACCTTGTGTGCACTTTTCAATTTTGGTGGTGACCTGTACTGTAAACTTTGCCCCTCAACCTAGTTTCTCAATTTTTAAAACAAAAAAGACCCAGGCTGATGAGGGATCCCTCTACCCTTAAATTGATATACATTCAAATGACTTTGCCAGGGTGAATCACACACAGAAATGAATTAACATACAGCTGATAAGCAGGTCACAACTTCATTTATTCCATATCATCATATTTTATATATATATCCCTATTATAAACAGTTATGATGCTAGCTTCAATATATGTTCATCTGCTCCAGATTATTATTGGTGGACTTCTCCATTAACTACATTATATTCATTTGAGTCTGAGGGCTGTTAGAAGGGGTTAGGTGAGGGTTGGCAATGGGAATTGGGTGATGGTTGGTAGTGCAGTTGAGTGAGAGCTGATAGTGCGGTTGAATATGATCTGGTAATGTGGTTGGGTGAGGGCTGGTAGTGCGGTTGAGGGAGGGCTGGTAGTGTGGTTGAATAAGATCTGATAATGTGGTTGAGTGAGGGCTGGTAGTGTGGTTGAATATGATCTGGTAATGTGGTTGAGGGAGGGCTGGTACTGCGGCTGAGTGAGAGCTGGTAGTGCGGCTGAGTGAGAGCTGGTAGTGCGGTTGAGGGAGGGCTGGTAGTGCGGCTGAGTGAGAGCTGGTAGTGCGGTTGAGGGAGGGCTGGTAGTGCGGCTGAGTGAGAGCTGGTAGTGCGGTTGAGGGAGGGCTGGTAGTGTGGTTGAATATGATCTGGTAGTGCGGTTGAATATGATCTGGTAATGTGGTTGAGTGAGAGCTGATAGTGCGGTTGAATATGATCTGGTAGTGCGGCTGAGTGAGAGCTGGTAGTGCGGTTGAGGGAGGGCTGGTACTGCGGCTGAGTGAGAGCTGGTAGTGCGGTTGAGGGAGGGCTGGTAGTGTGGTTGAATATGATCTGGTAATGTGGTTGAGTGACAGCTGGTAGTGTGGTTGAATATGATCTGGTAGTGTGGTTGAATATGATCTGGTAATGTGGCTGAGTGACAGCTGGTAGTGTGGTTGAGGGAGGGCTGGTAGTGTGGTTGAATATGATCTGGTAATGTGGTTGAGTGAGAGCTGATAGTGTGGTTGAATATGATCTGGTAGTGTGGTTGAGGGAGGGCTGGTACTGCGGCTGAGTGAGAGCTGGTAGTGCGGTTGGGTGATGTCTTCAGTGTAGTTGGGTGCCATGTTGGAACTTCAGGACGCTTCATGTATCCCAGAGGCCCATGTTTGCAGGAGGTGCCTCTAGCTGCTCGAACTTATACTGAGGGTTTCTGAGCTTGAGGAGCAGCTGGATTCACTGCAGGGCATACGATGGCTGAATGTTTCCTGGATTGCAGATTCCAGGAGGTGGTCACCGCACAACCAGATAGAGTTCAGACTAGCAAGTGGGTGGCCATCCAGAAGGGTAGGAAGAGGCAGGCAGTGCAGGAATCCTTCGGGAGTGTGGCATTCTCAAACCGTTATTCAGCATTGAATACCAGTGAGGGTGACGACACCTCGAAGAGTGCAGTCCCGAGCCTGGCACTTTGAGACAAAGAACTGCACAGGGGTTACAGCAAAGTATCAGCTGTGGCTCAGTTGGTAGCACACTCGCCTCTGAGTCAGAAGGTTGTGGGTTCAAGTCCCACTCCAGAGACTTGAGCACAAAAATCTAGGCTGACACTCCAATGCAGTACTGAGGGAGTGTTGCACTGTCGAAAGTGACATCTTTCGGATGAGACGTTAAACCAAGGCCCCGTCTGCTCTCTCAGGTGGATGTAAAAGATCATTTGGCACTATTTCAAAGAAGAGCAGCGGAGTTATCCATGATGTCCTAGCCTATATATATCCCTCAATCAACATCTAAAAAAACAGATTATCTGGTCATTATCACATTGCTGTTTGTGGGAGCTTGCTGTGTGCAATTTGGCTGCTGCATTTCCTACTTTGCAACAGTGACTACACTTCAAAAAGTACTTCATTGGCTGTAAAGCGCTTTGGGACTTCCAGTGGTTGTGAAAGGCGCTATATAAATGCAAGTCTTTCTTTCAAAGTGTAGGAATGCAGTAGTAATTGGGGATTTGATAGTCGGGGGGACAAACCGGCAGTTCTGCTACTGTCGACGTGAGTCCTGTAAGGTATAAAGAGAAACTGTTTCTAATGGCTGAAGGGTCGATAACCAGAGGGCACAGATTTAAGGTAATTGGCAAAAGAACCAAAGGCGACATGAGGAATAACGAGTGGTTAGGATTGGAATGCATTGCCTGACAGGGTGGTGGATACAGATTCAATTGTAGCCTTCAAAAGGGAATTGGATAAATACTTGAAGGAGAAAATATTGTAGGGATGCGGGGGAGTGGGACTAACTGGATTGCTCTTCGAGAGAGCCAGCGCAGGCTCAATGGCCTCATTCTGTGCTGTACTATTCTATGAGGGCTGGTTGTGGTTGGGTGAGGGCTGGTTGTGCAGTTGGGTAATGGTTGGGTGAGGGCTGGTAGTGGGATTGGAGGAGAGATCTATTTCAGAGAACCTACCTGACCTAGAAAATAAATGAAGAGTTCCTGCTTGCTCTACTTTGTTATTTCCATTTTGGCACTGTGTCACTAGATTAGCCTCATTTTGCACTGTCCTAACAGTTAAGCAGTTCATGTAGCTGCTGACGAGGAGTTAAACCAGTATAATGGCAGGTTTCCCTGAATTTCTGCTTTCCGCTGGGCGCATTTGAAGAATCCATGAACCTCAAACCTAGAAGGTAGAAAACTAGAAACAAAAATAAATGGTTGGACGTTAGTGAGAGCCCGATTTGGATTTGAAATATGAATTTTTGCAAAGGTACCAGCCTAGCTCAATTGGTAGCCCTCTCACCGGTGAGGCAGAAGGTTGGGTTTAAGCCCCACTCCAGGACTTGAGTACAAAATCTAGGCTGACACTTCAGTGCAGTACTGCATCATAGGATGTGCTGCCTTTCAGATGATTCGATAACTGAGGCTCCATTTGCCTGTTCAGGTGGACATAAATGATCCCGTGGCACTATTCCAAGAACTGCAGGGAGTATGTCATGGTGTTCTGGCCAACATTCCTTCTTTAACCAACCACCAAAACAGATTAACTGATCATCTACCTCATTTGCTGTTTGTTGGACCTTGCTGTGTGCAAATTGGCTGCTGCTTTATCCTACTTAACAGTGATTGCACTTCAAAAGTAAATCATTGGCTGTAAAGCACTTTGAGAAATCCTGAGAACATGAATGGTGCTCTATAAATGCAAGTTCTTTCTTTCTAAAAAAAGAAAAATATAGGCCCTGTGTATTTTTATAAACATTGTTGTAACCGTGAATGTGTGTTAATTGAGATGTTTTCCAATAAAAAATGTTAATTTCTATTTTTAAAAAGAGAGTAAGCTCAAACTTTGGTCTGTGGGTTATCGCAGTATTTAGGATTGCAGCAGTGACAGTACCTTCATCCAACCACACCACCAAACCCGCCGCAACTTGTTCAACGTTCAATATTTCAAGTGCTCATAACCACAGCCCATACAGACCCAGCAGACTGTAGGACACACATCAAGTGTATATGAAGCCTTAATACGATGGAGCAGAGAGGGGATGATGGGGCATTTGTGGTCATTATGGTAATTACATCTACGACCTGGTATTCCGATACCTGATGCATGGTGGATAAGCGTTCCCCTAGTTCAAGACTGAAAGGTTGGCTGATTTGGATGTGGAGGACAGCTTGGGTATAATCTAACCCTCCATTGGAGGGTAGATGACAGTCCCCACAGATTCGACCACTTCATCTCCTAGGTTCTGTAGGATTACACAATACCTTCTCAGAGAACGTTACCAGTCCTACAGGGGTCTGTTTTGGGACCTCTTTTATTTAATATCTTCATAAATGGTCTGGAGTCACAAGCACAGTGGTTACATTTGCAGATGATACAAAGCTAATGAAGGTGGAAGAACCGAATAGGATAAGCTACAGGATAATTTGAATATTCTCCTTTACTGGTACATTGGCAGCATCCTCTTCTCTAGTGAAGACAGATACAAAGTACTCATTTAGTACCTCAGCTATGCCCTCTACCTCCATAAAAAGATCTCCTTTTTGGTCCCTAATCAGCCCCACCTTTCCTGTGACTACCCTTTTACTATTTGTGTGTTTATAAAAGATGTTTGGGTTCCCTTTTATGTTAGCTACTAATCGATTCTCATACTCTATCTTTGCCCATCATATATGTTTTAGATCTCCTCTGTACTGTCTATATTCAGCTTGGGTTCTCTACTGTATTATGAATCTTACAACTGTCATAAAGTCATAAGTTGTTGAACCTTTCTAATCTACATGATGGTTGCATGATGATTCCCCAAAGCCTTTCCACCATCTACAAGGCATAAGTAAGGAGTGTGATGGAATACTCTCTACTTTCCTGGATGAGTGCAGCTCCAACAACACTCAAGAAGCTTGACACCATCCAGGACAAAGCAGCCCGCTTGATTGGCACCCCATCCACCACCTTAAACATTCACTCCCTCCACCACCGGCGTACTGTGGCTGCAGTGTGTACCATCTACAAGATGCACTGCAGCAACTCGCCAAGACTTCTTCGGCAGCACCTCCCAAACCTGCGACCTCTACCACCTAGAAGGACAAGGGCAACAGGCACATGGGAACACCACCACCTCCAAGTTCCCCTCCAAATCACACACCATCCTGACTTGGAAGTATATCGCCGTTCCTTCATCGTCACTGGGTGAAAATCCTGGAATTCCCTCCCTAACAGCACTGTGGGAGTACCTTGACCACACGGACTGCAGCGGTTCAAGAAGGTGGCTCACCACCACTTTCTCAAGGGCAACTAGGGATGGGCAATAAATGCTGGCCTTGCCAGCGACGCCCACATCCCATGAATGGATTTTAAAAAAACTATTTCCCTTACCCCAGTTATATTTTTGTACCTCTCATCTCCCAAGCCCTTGAAGGGGGTGGAAAAAAATCACTATGGCTGTCTGCCTCTCTTCCATGGTCTTGTCCGTGCCAGGGTTGGCCTGGAGATGGAGCATGCAGTGTCAACCGGTATGCTTGATGCCTTCCGCGACCGGTGGGCACTGAGGGGGCTGATTTTCTGGCCTGGGGCCAGGACCTGGGCTGAGAGTGTATTGTAGACATCAATAAGAAAATCTTGATTTAGTTGGGAAGGTATCCTTTGTTTTGGTAGCACTTAATGCTTAATTTGGCATCTTTTCAGTTTGATTGGACCATCCCATTTTAGTGGTGCCCTAAAAAGGGCATTTGTCGTGATGATTTTTGTTTCATGACCCTGGGGCAACCCAGTGTCACTCTTATTGGTCCATCAAAAAAGGCCCAAGCCCATGCACGTGCACATGAGCAGTACTGCAGCTCAGCATTTACCCAATGCTCACTTTTCCTATCTGAGCCCAGACAATGAGATGAGGGGTGATCACAACCAAACTCCACCCTGTCCTCAGCCAGGTCCACACGCATGGACTGTACACTAGATCAGGGTGTCCGCCGGCATGCTCGAGGCCTTCCGCGACCGGTGGGCACCGCAGGAACTGGAGTGCATCATCACTCCCGACAACCAAATTTTAATTTAAGTTGTTAAGTTTCATTTAATGGTTTTTTAAGTTACAGTTGTTTTGTTTATGGTCCATACAAAAAGAGTACACTAGATCAGGGGTTCTCAACTGGGGGTCTGCGGCCCCCTAGGGGGCCCATGAGAAAGTTTCAAGCAGCTAGAATCTTATTTTTGCTATCGTATTAGAGCTAGAATCTTATTTTTGCTATCGTATTAGAGCTAGAATCTTATTTTTGGCGGACCCCTTGAAACCTTCTCGCGGACCCGCAGCTGACACTGCCCTCCGCCCAGCACCACCTCTTATCACTGACTGGCAGCGATGCCCTTTGCGCCCTTCTTTAAAGTGGAAGGGTGGAGCTGTGGGAAAACAGCTCAGTGCAACCAATAAGGATTGAGGGCGAGGAGTGCAGAGCCTATCAGAAGTTGGGAGTATCTGAACTAGCTGCAGTGTAGCTCACGCGGCGCCAGCTCGAGCAGCCTCAGCCTAAGCCCGGGTTGTCTGCAGTGCAGCCGCAACATGCCCGTAGACTTGCACGAGTGGTCGGGACCTCTCGCCCTGACCAAGGTGGACGAGAAGCCGGCGCAGCCCCTCCACGTCCAATATGACCACGCGGAGGGGCTGGGTAAAGCGCTGACCCCGACCCAGGTACTGACTGCAGATGAGAGCCGAACACATAGGAACATAGGAACAGGTGTAGGCCATTTAGCCCCTCGAGCCTGTTCCGTCATTCATTGAGATCATGGCTGATCTGTGACCTGGCTCCATATACCCGCATTTGCCCCATATCCCTTAATACCTTTGGTTAACAAAAATCTATCAATCTCCAATTTAAAATTAACAATTGACATTTGCGGAAGAGAGTTCCAAACTTCTACCTCCCTTTGCGTGTAGAAGTGTTTCCTAATTTCACTCCTGAAAGGTCTGGCTTTAATTTTTAGACTATGCCCCCTAGTCCTAGAATCCCCAACCAGCGGAAATAGTTTCTCTCTACCTACAACAACAACAACTTGTATTTATATAGCACCTTTAACGTAGTAAAACGTCCCAAGGCACTTCACAGGAGTGTTATAAAACAAAATTTGACATTGCTGCACTCCCTCCAAGGCCAATATATCCTTCCTAAGGTGTGGTGCCCAGAACTGCTCACAGTACTGCAGGTGTGGTCTAACTAGGACTTTATATAGCTGCAGCATAACTTCTACCCCCTTGTATTCTAGTCCTCTAGATATAAAGGCCAGCATTTCATTAGCCTTTTTGATTATTTTCTGTACCTGTTCATGACATTTTAATGATCAATGTACCTGGACCCCCAAGTCTCTTTGGACCTCAACTGTTTTTAGCTTTTCACCATTTAGAAAGTACCTGTTCTATCCTTTTTAGGTTTAAAGTGGATGACCTCACATTTGCCTACATTGAAAGCTATTTGCCACAGTTTTGCCCATTCACTTAATCTATTGATATCGCTTTGTAATTTTATGCTTTCATCTACACTGCCTACAATGCCACCTATCGTTGTGTCATCGGCAAATTTGGATATATGGCTTTCTATTCCATCATCTAAGTCATTAATAAATACAGTGAATAGTCGAGGCCACAACACAGATCCCTACTCTCTGTCTCCTGCGCTCAGCCAATTTCCTAACTGGGTCAATAATTTGCCTTCAATTCCATGGGCTTCAACCTTAATTAACAGTCTCTTATGAGGGACTTTATCAAATGCCTCTGGAAGTCCATATAAATAAGATTCCCCCGTCTACTACTTTATTCACTTCTTCAAAAAACTCAATCAGGTTCATCAGGCATGACCAGTTACAGAGCTTGGAGGCAAAAAAAGGATGAATTAATCTGCATGTAAAGTGCCTAATGGTATGTGTGGGAATCAATCCAACTGCTGGAACTTAATAATACTGATTAAGGGGCAGGGGAACTGTCTGGCTGACCTTAACATCGGGCTACATGTTGTGTGCCATTGTATCACTTTCGGCTTCTGTTATTCTTAAAACTGGATTTCAATTTAATAACTATTGGAAAGCAAACTGAATAAATACTGAAATATTTTTTTTTAAATGACTGCAGAAGAAGCTGCACTTATTTTGCTGCTGCAAAGCTGGCTGCCAACCTTTTAGACCGTGCATGATCCTGTTCAACTGTTGGTCGTAAACTTTCCAGCGATTAAAAATTAACAAACCCCTTTGGCAATTTTGCCATTTTTTCCTAACTTTCAAAAAATGTTAAGTTTTTATTATTTTTATAGACATATCCACTTATGTTGAGCTCTACGTAGGTTTACAAATATGCAGCTCTTTGTCGGATACGTTATTTATAATTTTATGATGAAAGCTGGGGCAAACTCGTCGGGACATTTTCCTGTTCCCCCCACCCCCAGAGCTCAGAAATGTCCTGGTCACAGTGTACCAGAGTTGCTCTGTCCATTGAATACCAGGGGACCACCACTGCTAAACTGATTTTGAGTGCTTACAAAATGTGGTCCCAGGGCCTTTCCACAAGATCATGATAATTACAGATGAGGCAGGCCATTCGGCGCACCTTAACTCAACCATCCACATTAAGTAACACAATAAATGTGTTTCATTTTTATACAGAAAACAAATACTTGTGTTACAGAGGGTCCGTGGAATTTTTATAACACGGGAGGGGGCTCAGAAGCAAAAAAAGGGTCGCAAGCCCCAGCCACAGATGACCATAGAGAAGCAGGAGCTCCAGGTGAGCTCTCCGCTCCCGAAGACTCTGCACTGGGACAGGTAGCTCGCACCCGGCCGCCAAAGGAGCAGCACAACAGTCACGTGTGTGCGGGTCAGGTGGTGTTGATTGACAAGACGATTTCAAGTCTGATTGGGCGCTGAGCGTTGAGTGGCATGTGAGCTCGCACGCCCATTGGTTGCCAGTGTGGTGGATGGCTGGCGGGCGAGCGGCCCTGCAAGTGGCGCGGATTTTCAGTTGGAAGCTGAGCGCGAGGGGGGTGAGTTTCGGGCCTAGTGCTGGGCAGGGAGTCGGAGTCTGGCGGGCCCCGGACAGTGATGTTCGGATCGGGTTGTCGCCGCCGCCCGGGCTTTGCCTATTCTACTACGTAAAGTGTTGTGAATGCGGCCTGCGGATCCCCGAGCTCGAGTAACAGAGAGTCCGGAGCTTGGGCCTTTCGCTGAGGGCCTGGCCGAGCCTGAACACGGGAGCGACGGTAACCTGTGACTGCCAGTAATGGCGGCCGGTACTGGTTCGGGGGGGAAAGGCCCAGTCTCTGCGACGGTTCGGTGGAGAGAAAATAAAAAGCTTCCCAGCGCAGGCCAGAGTCCGTTCCCCCTTCCTTCGCTCTCCTCTTTTCCCCCTCCCTTTGCTACTAATTGCTACCTTTGTCTCCTACTCAGAACCACTCAAACCTTTACTAGATTATTTTGTATTGATTTTCCCCATCTTCCCTCTTTTTTTTAACTTTGTTGATGTCCTGCATTGTGGGTTTCTCAATTTAAAAGTAACAGAAATGTTACAATCCTTGTAAATGTTCCACATGTAATGTCACTCCAGGGAACTGTTCCTTACCACTCACTGGCTGACCTCTGCTCCCCTCTCTCCTAGGAATGGCTCAGGAAGTAATCGATGTGGATATGCAGCCGGAGGAGGAAGCTGTTTCAATGCAGTCGAACCTCCATGACCTAGCTTTGAGGCCGACAGTGCACCCAGGCTCTGGCAGTGCACCCAGTGACGAGGAGTCGAGAGGGCCGTCTGTAAGTGCGGTCCCTCCAAGTGCTCACAGCGGTGGGTTGGAAGCGGCATTACTAACTGAGGAACTTCAAAGGCTGCAAGGCGCACTGAGAACCGTGGCCCAGCACTTTTCACTTGGGCAGAGACCTGGGCACCAGCGCAGGCAGTTGAGGCGGAATGGCCGGCGTCAGCCGGGGGCAAGTGCTTCCCAGAGATCGGCGTCATCCAGGTAACCTCTGAAACTGTACGAAGTTTCCCGGTTAAGCGACACCTCGATTTTAAAATTCTCATCCTTGTTTTCAAATCACTCCATGGCCTCTCCCCTCCCTATCTCTGTAATCTCCTTCAGCCCACAACCCCACGAGATATCTGCGCTCCTCTAATTCTGCCCTCTTGAGCATCCCTGATTATAATCGCTCAACCATAGGTGGCCGTGCCTTCTGTTGCTTAGGCCCTATGCTCTGGAATTCCCTACCTAAACCTCTCTACCTCTCTTTCCTCCTTTTAAGATGCTCCTTAAAACCTACCTCTTTGACCAAGCTTTTGGTCACCTGCCCTAATTTCTCCTTATGTGGCTAGGTGTCAAATTTTTTGTCTTTTAATACTCCTGTGAAGCGCCTTGGGACGTTTTACTACGTTAAAGGCGCTATTTAAATACAAGTTGTTGTAAGTGACAAAGGAGTTGAAAATCTAGTTGGTATGACGTGATTTGTCTTGTGTTAAGGAGCATCAGATTCACATTAATTACTTTTACTTCAGTGTTCCTTTGGCTGGGTGAATCCACCAATGTTCTGGACTTTGGCTCTCTCAATCCACTCCCGCACTTGGTAGTATTGCAGAATTAGAACATAACACAAGAATTAGGAGCAGGAGTAGGCCATAACGGCCCTCGAGCCTGCTCCAACATTCAATAAGATCATGGCCGATCTTCAACCTCAACTCCACTTTCCCGCTCGATCTCTATCCCATGACCTGGCTGAATGGCCTACTGAGCTGTAAATATGTCTGTGAATTTGGAATCCTATGGAATTTCCCTTCAGATCAATGTATGGATATTTGACGAGGTCTGGATGCCACAGGTTGATGTATTTCCATCTGTGCTGCTCAGAAACCTGCTGTCTCTTTTTCACCCTGCTGCGTCACACAGCCTAAACCCAGCAACTCCTGCCGTCAACAACATTTGGGTCAAGCAGTATTAAGCTTGGAATAAGTCATTTTGAATAACATACAGTGAACTCGAGCATTAAAAGTGACTCTCCTGCCCAGGGTTGGGTTGTGTGTAGATTGGAAACCATCCATCTATGTTCAACCAGCAGGCTAGAGGGCAGAAAGTCCAAATTCCATATTTGTGAAACCAGTATTGTAACTGGAACTACAATGGTGGTTAATGTTACCTAACCCACTTGCTTTGCTTTTTGAGAATTTTTTTACGCAGCGAGTTGTGATCTGGAATGCACTGCCTTAAACAGTGGTGGAAGCAGATTCTATAGTAACTTTCAAAAGGGAATTGGATAAATACTTGAAAAGGAAAAAATTGCAGGCTATGGGGAAAGAGCCGGCGAGTAGGACTAACTGGATAGCTTTCAAAGAGCCGGCACAGGCACAATTGGCTGATTTTCCTCCTTCTGTACTATGATTCTATGTGAACTCTGAAATAGGTAGGTTGGAGTGGAGGAGGAAACTTGTGCAGGATGGGGGCAAAGGAGAGCGAGGGGATGTTTTTGGAATATCGGTAGTAACAACGCTGGAATATAAAAATGATATGTTTAATAGTAAAAGCTGGAATTACTCAGTGGTTCAGTTAGCACCCAACGACGGAAAACTGATTCATATTTAGTTTGCGACCCATCGTCAGAACTCTTCCAGATCTGAAGGGCCTCGCCTGAAACATTAGAGCTTGACTTCTGTCAGCTCCTGATGGAGCTGCTATGTCTTTCCAGCATTCTCGATTTCTTACTTTTACCACCATGCACGATAAATCACTTGCCAACTATGTGGCATCCTCCAGCTCCTCTGTGGGAGTATCCCAGTCACATTGCACACTTCGCAGCAACAGTTCAGTGCTGGGTGTTCACCCCCTTGTGATGGCAGTGTAGACTGAGGATACTTGGATGGGTTTGGATCACACATGTCATTGGGTGCTGCTGTGCCCCCTGCAGCATGTAGAACTATTCTTTGCTAGCATTAGAAACTGAATCTTTTGCTCCATTCTAGTTTCCCCATTTCCGGTCCGTTTGGTTTACTTTTGTTGTCTTTTTAAATGGCAGCTGTTTCTATTGTGCAGATTCTTGGCTTTGTGATCTGCAGATCTGGGAACATTCCTGCTTCTGTGAAGAAGTTGTGATGGTGCATTTGTCTGTTTGCATGTGTTATTAGTTGAGTGTGTATCTGGGACTGGTATGAGTTTTCTTAAGGCATTAATGTTTTGGTAGTGCCTATACCTGCTGTATTTGTCAAGTGTAGAATGATTTATTTACACTATTGCATCTCTATGGAGTCGCTCAGGAATTGATGTGGATCGTGACCTTGATCTCTGTCCCGCTGTTGGTGGTGGACAGTGTTGTGCTTTGTGGGAGAGTGTGATGGCAGGGCAAGGTCATGTCAGAGATTTGTGTCTCTTCCAACGGGAGGGAATAGGGGGGCCGAGTTGTGGGGATGGCATGTATCTACCCCCCACGTTGGATGGTATTCCTGTTCTTGTGGTGGATGTGGAAGCATGGTTCCAACTGGGACTCTGGTGCAAAGGAGAGCGAGGGGATGTTTTTGGAATATTGGTAGTAACCGCGCTGGAATATAAAAATGATATGTTTAATAGTAAAAGCTGGAATTACTCAGTGGTTCAGTTAGCACCCACGCTGGTGAGAGAAATGATGGACTAGCTCTTTAGATGGAGTGGTGGCCCGGGAGAGAGCATGACGAGGGTGGGGTGAGGAGGGGCGCAGAAATGAAGGAGGAACAGGGAAAGGGGAATGAGAGGTTGGGGCTGCATGGGTCTCAAGCTGAGTAGGAGTATGCAGCAGTGCTTGCAAACTTAAAATGAGTTAAAAATCTTACAAGCATCACATCTGAAAGGGAGCTCTGAGTATGTTCAAAACAGTAGCATAGCTTCAGCAAACACAAATTATTGCAGCTTGTGAGAATTTGGAGCTTTTTGGACATGTTGAATAAACCAGCAGCAGGCTGGGGTCAGTCGGTGGATGAAAGCAACAACTTGCCTTTATATTGCGCCTTCAACATAGTAAAACTTCCCAAGGGGCTTCACATGAGCATTATCAGACAAAATGTCACACTGAACCACATGAGATAGTAGGACAGATGATCAACAGCTTGGTCAGAGAGGTAGGTTTTAAGGACCACAAAAATCTAGGCTGACACTCCAGTGCAGTACTGAGGGAGTGCTGCACTGTTGGAGGTGCTCTCTTTCAGATGAGACATTAAACTGCGCTCTCAGGTGGACGTAAAACATCCCATGGCGCTATTTCGAAGAAGAGCAGGGGAGTTATCCCCGGTGTCCTGGCCAATATTTATCCTTCAATCAACATCACTTAAAAAAACAAATGATCTGGTCATTACCACATTGCTGTTTGTGAGAGCTTGATGTGTGCAAATTGGTTGAGGCGTTTCCTACATTACAACAGTGACTACAATTCAAAAGTACTTCATTGGCTGTAAAGCATTTTGGGACATCCTGAGGTCGTGAAATGTGCTATATAAATGCAAGTCTTTACTTTTTAGGGAGGGAATTCCAGAGCTTTGGACTAGGCAATGCACGGCTGCCAGTGGTGGAGCGCTGAAAATCAGGGATGTGCAAGAGGCCGGAATTGGAGAAGTGCAGAAATCTTGGAGGGTTGGAGGGGGTTCCAGAGATGTGGTGGGCTGAGGCCATGGAGGGGTTTGAACATGAAAATGAGAATTTTAAAATCTAGGTGTTGCTAGACCAGGAGCCAACGTAGATCAGCAAGCTGATGGGTGAGCGAGAGTTGGTGCGAGTTAGGATATGGACAGCAGAGTTTTGGATGAGCTCAAGTTTATGGAGGGTGGAAGATGGGAGGCCGGCCAGAAGTGCATTGAAATAGTCTAGTCTGGAGGACAAAGGCATGGGTGAGGGTTTCAGCAGC
This sequence comes from Squalus acanthias, assembly GCA_030390025.1. Taxonomy (NCBI): domain Eukaryota; kingdom Metazoa; phylum Chordata; class Chondrichthyes; order Squaliformes; family Squalidae; genus Squalus; species Squalus acanthias. Next base: position 59,710,056 of record CM059430.1, on the reverse strand, counting down.
AGGACAGGGTTCTGGGTTGGGGGAGCAGGGAGGCACCAGTGCAAGATTGGGGAGGTTCTCAGCATGTTCTCTCAGTAGCTGGTGCATGAATGGTGCACGGCGGTGAGAAATTCTGAGGTGGAATGGAGTGGGAGCAGTGAGAATGATTAAATAATGCAAAGTAGGAATCTAATCCAGTGTCGCTGTCCTGAGTGTTTTTGTGGCATTGATTCTTTGAATGCGATTGGTCCCCAGTGATCCTCCAGTAACTCTCGAGCACTAAGCCACACAGATATACTTTCACAAAGACACATGATTTTTAATAATATGCACGTGTTGTATTGCATTGTGGCTTACAATAGGGGTGTGCCATCTTTATGGAGCAGTGGGCCGGATTCTTGTGATGCGACTAGTGAGGGCAGAGCGTCTGATAAAGGGTGCACTTGCCCTATAAACTTGGTGTGAGCGTGAAATAGAAACTGTTTTTCTCTAATGTACTGTACTTGTGCACTCTGCCCTTCGCTCGGATCACAGAATCCCCACAATGCAGATAGAGGCCATTTCGGCCCATCGAGCCTGCACCGACACATATCCCACCCTATCCCCGTAACCCCACGTATTTAATCCCCCTAACACTAAGGGTCAATTTATCATAGCCAAATCAACCTAACCCGCACATCTTTGGACTGTGGGAGGAAACCGGAGCACCCGGAGGAAACCCACGCAGACACGGGGAGAATGTGCAAACTCCACACAGACAGTCACCTGGGGCCGGATTCGAACCCGGGTCCCTGGCGCTGTGAGGTAACAGTGCTAACCACTATGGGTCACTTTGCCCTTTACTTTTCTGTCTCCCTTTCTTACTCTTTTTTTGTCTCTGTGGTGAGGCACAGCAGGAGTAGAGAGTGGATAAATTATAAAGAAAGAAAGACTTGCATTTCTGCAGAGCCTTTCATGACTTCAGGACGTCGCAAAGCCCTTTACAGCCAGTGAAGAGTTTTTTTGAAGTGTAGTCACTGTTGTAATGTAACCAGGGCCTCGGTTTAATGTCTCATCTGAAAGCCGGCACCTCTAACAGTGCAGCACTCCCTCAGTACTGGAGTGTTGGCCTAGATGCTGTGCTCAAGTCCCTTTATAAGTATAAGCACCAGCTGCAACAACTTAGATTTTTATTGCAACTTGGAGTGTGGAAAATACCCACGGTGTTGTAAAATTGGGGGGGGGGGGGGGAAGAACAAATGAAAGAGAGAAGAAAATAATAGACACCAAGCCACACTGAGAGGTGAACAAAAGGTTGGTCCAAAATCTAAGTTTTGAGACGGTATTTAAAGGTGGAGCGAGAAGTGGAGGGGTTTAGCAAGGAAGTTCTAAATGTGTGGGGTCAACGCAGCTGTAGATCTGCCAGCAGTGGTGGGACGAAGGTGGGGGGGGCAATTCACACATGTCAGGAATGTAAGGCTGGAAAAGGTTGCAGAGATAGGTTTGGCCAAGGCTGTGAAGATGAAAATGTTCAGTTTGGTGCATTGGGAGATCAGGGTGTCAATGTAGGTCAGCAAAGATGGGGCAATGGGCATACTGGGCAGCCTGCTGTTAGCTGAGGTTTGAATAAGTTGGAGTCAATGGAGAATGGGAGGCTGGTGAGGAGGACATTGGAGAAATTGAGTCTCGAGGCAACACCAGCTTTTGGAGAAGGCGTTTCGGGGTAGTGGGGCTGAGTTTGGCGATGTTGTGCAGGTGGACGTCTTGGCGATGAATAGATTGTGGGGTTTGAAGTTCCCTTCGGGGTTGAACAGTATGCCAAGGCTGTGCTTGGTCTGTTGGGCCTGAACAAGTAGCCAGGGAAGAGTATAGTCAGTAGTGAGAGAGCGGAGTTTGCGGTGGTGGCCAAAACTTAAGGCTTTGATCACGGTTTTGCTAGTGTCCCTTTGTAGGAAATTGTGGCTCAACCCAGCAGATGGAGCCTTGGGCGACAGGTAGAAGGGTCAGCACTGGGATGCCGGTGGTTGGGCATGTTAGAAGTGGCTGGTGCATGGTGGGAAAGGATGTTCGCGGCGCCGCTTTATACTGGGTTGGGGTCTTTTTTAGCTGTCTGTTGCTTGCACCCTTGGGTTCAGTTTTTGTGAGCCTGGTCATCAATTGTTCCAAGGTAGGCTATCCCCACACCTAGAGAGAGCTGCATGTCAGTGCATTGCACTCCTGCTCACCGAGCAAGTGTCACTATCTGTCTATCTTTTTAAGCTTCCAACTGGCAGCCAAGCCCTTTCTACCAGTGGGAGGGCTCAAAAAAATGGAGCTCTACTGATCTTTAATAAGAGTGGGAAGCCGGTCGGATTTGGGCACCCGCATGTGGGTTGGACATTTTCCTACTCGCCCCACCCCACCCTGCTGTCATCCGGTGAGCGTGGAATGTAATTTTCATGCAACCTCCTACTTCCAGGTCTGGAGCTCTGGACAACTACTTCCGGGTTAACAGGCAGCAGCGCACGGTATCGGTCAGGTTAGCAGCCGACTATGGAGAAGATGAGATGAGCAGTGAAGATTCCAGCACAGATCTAAGCACCGATCTCAGCGAGTCCGAGGAGAGCGGCAGCAGCACAGAGATAGAGGATGAGTATGAGGGCGACGAGTCTGCAGCAGCTTTGTCAGGTAGGTTCGAGAGCTTCGGTGAGGGGTCGTTAATGCCAATCATTTCACTTATTTATTGTTGCAGGATAAACCCCAGTTAAGGAATCCTACTTTTATTTTTGTGGGGGTGCTAAATCCCTCTAACTTTCTTCCGTGTTTGCATTCTCTCTGACAAGCTGGTTCCCAGGCCTTCACTGCTTTGAGCCCAAGATCAGGAATTGTGCGAGAGTAGCCTGGTTACAACTTTAGCTCTGATTTTTCTTTTCTCCGGCGGCTCAAGGACATCCCGGTCGGAGAGGTGAGAGTGAGGTGCTGCATCTGGCCTCAGTGTTCCCATAACGCACCATCTTCCAAGTGTAGCAACAGGCTCACTGTCATTGGGTGCAATTGTTTCCCAAACTGGGGGAGTGTGCCAAATGTATATATTTAACATCTTGTTGAAGACTGGGCATTAAACTTACACTTTAAAAATGCCATTTGCTTTAATCTATTTGAAGTACTTGGTGGGTGACTGTTATGTGCAGGGTTGTCCCTGTGGCACCACAAGAACATGAAAAAATTTAAGCACTCTTAAAGACCATTTGGTTCATCAAAACGGAACTAGCATGCAACTGCAATTTGATTGCTCCAAGTCATCATTCCGATACCTAATTCAATAGATTGTTTCAAACTTTTAGCATCCTTTTTAAGTAAAGATTTTTTTTTTAAATTAGCTCTAATTTGTTTTGTGGTATTTATGCCCTTTTAGTCCTCCCGACCTGATTTATCTTGCACTAATGTTCTGGTTTCATCTTACACTATGTTCTACATCACATACCTTGATGAAGTTCCCTGTAGCCACCTTCTCTTTAGACTATAGCTTTATGCCATAGCTATCTTGTAGCTGTTTCCACTGGGGATGTTCTCTGCTCTGCACCCTTTCCAATGCCTACATGTCCCTTTTGAAATATGATGTGACACCGTATTCCCAAGTCAGGTCTGACAACTGCATGCGAGCCTCAGTATACCCTCTGTAGACTTGTACTCCACTGTTCTGGCTATACATCCCAACTTTCTATTTTTTTAATTGCTTCTTCACCTGGTCTTGACATTGAAAGTGATGAGTCTACAAAGAAGTGGGAGTAACTAAGTTTACCTACCTATGCTAATTCTGTCCCCTTTACGGTATGCCGATGTTCCCTATATTTCTTCCAATTTTCCTACATAACAGTGAATCTATTGGAAAAAGTAATTTGTTGTCTGTTAACTGCTTTGGGTCAGCCTGAGGATGTTAAAGGTGCTGTATACATGCAAGTTCGGTTATTCGTCTTTCAATATCTAATGCTTTACATTTTCATTGTTAAATTTATTTGCTATTTGCCTAGTTGTAAGTGAGCTAAATTCTTCAAATAAGTAACTGCATCCTCTATCTCGCTACTGCTCTCAATTTTAGTTTTGTCTGTAAATGGAACAAACTTACAATTGGATTTTGCATCTTGGCCATTGATGTAGCTGAGAAACACTCGTCCCTGTAGTGCTTCACTCCGCTCCATCCATCAATCTGACACTACACCCCGCATGAGTTTTCTTTGGCTTTTTAAAAAAAAATCCAATGTCTTGTTCCAACCATGTTCCCTTCACTTCAGAAGTAAGATGTGTCTCATCAGCTGCAAACTTATGTCGTGTGTGTGTGTGTGTGTGTGTGTGTGTGTGTGCTGGTGCCATTACTTTGCCTTGTACTGCTTGCACCAGATCCATTTTCATGTGAAGCTAAAACAGACATTTGATACATTGAACGATGAGCAAAACTCCAAAACATTATTGTTTGATTGTGATAGTTAACTTGAACTGGGAGTATTTTTTACTTTTGTTAACCCTCTGCCCTCTTCCCCAGTTAATTTGGAGGATTGCTTTTGAACTTGAACTTGCATCATTAGACCTTTAGTGACAATGAAGCCATTGGATTGTCTTTAAAAACCCAACTGGTTCGCAAATGTCCTTTGTGGAAGGAAACCTGTCGCCCTTGCCCGGTCTGGCCTATATGGGGATTCCAGTCTCACATCAACGTGGTTGACTCTTAATTGTCCTCTGAAGTGGCCAAGCAAGGCACTCCGTTGTATTCGGGCAAATAGGGATGGGCAATAAATGCTGGTCTTGCCAGCAACGCCCACATCCCGTGAATGAATTTTTAAAAAATTTCCATGCTGATACCTCGGTGGAGTGCAAGTTTTTTTTTGTAGTGGAATGAATTCTGTAGGTGCGCCCACATTCACTCCCGCTTTCATGAAAACAAGTGGCGTTTACTCGCTGAAGTTTAATAACTGAAGTTGCTGAAGTGCTCCGAAGCAGAAACTTGTAGTACGTTTTAATGGTGAGGAATTACGTAATGGGTGCAGGCACATTTTCATTTTTGTGCCCATTCATAACCCGAACTGTTGAAGCTGCCACTTGTACACACAAAGGTTTGCCATAAGTGTGCTGTCTTTCCTGTGCTTTTACAGCTCCTGCAAGCGCCCCAGTGCCGGTTAACCCCACGCCAGCCCAGAGTGTAGAGGATGAAGATGCACAGTCTGCACATCAAGAGCAGGTCGGGCATTTCAAAAATTATAATTCTTCTCCCGCTAACACCCCCAAATCTATGCGGAACTCTTTAACTTGTTTTGATCTGGTTGGAAGTTCGGTCTTCTGTGGTTTGCCTTATCCTAGATTGTTGAGGGAGTAACTGATGGGAAATGAGCATCCCTGAGGCAAAGAAAAGGAGAGATTGATAGATTTTTGTTGGGGAAGGGATATGGAACCAAGGTGGGTAAATGAAGTTAAGATGCAGATCAGCCTTGATCTAATTGAATGACAGAACAGGCTCAAGGCGCTGTGTTTCTAGATTGAATTCTTTGATGGGACTGCTTGTGATATGAGATTGATTCTGATTAGTATGTGCTCTCTCTCGATGTATTGATGCTCAACAGTTATTTTATGTATGTGTAGAATGAATGGTGGCTCAAAAATGCAGCACATTGGCATTCCAGTGTTCGGTGTCACAAGATGGTATGGCATGGCTTTGTCCTCAATTACCCCACCAATATTTAGTGGACTGAGAAAAACAGCGTAGGTTGACTGGGCAGCTCTTTGTGGAGTGGCTGACGAGGTCTGGGTATTTTTTGTGTGCGCGTGTGAACTGAAAGAAGGGGTGGGTGGTGGGAGCGAGATTATTTAATAGTGGGGAGGGAGGGCACAGCAGTGAAAAATAAACTGATGGAGCTTGTAACTCATGAGCCTAAAGGTGTCGGCCGTGGCTCAGCGGTAGCATTCTTACCTCTGACACACAAGGTTGTGGGTTCAAGTCCCACTCCAGAGACTTGAGCACACAATCTAGTTTCAAGGGTGAGTGGGCATAGTCTATTGCTGGGCATTTCACTTTTAGGTGCATTCACTGCTCTCCAGTTTGGTTTATATCACATATTATACATGCTGATAAATGGCAGCATCCTTAAATTTTGAGCTAAAATGGTTTGTATGTAATATTGGACACATTGATAAAAGCAGAGGTGGCAAATGCATGCATTACTCTAATAAACTTTTGGTCAATCAACTGTTGGCGTAGGGTTGCTGTTGTAATGAACACTCCTGAGGATTAAACATCAGGATAAGGTTACTGCTGTAATGCATTGGTCACCTTTGCTTACTCAGTGCATATCAAAAGTTAACGGGGTGATCCAATATAGTGAATTGTAGAAAAATAGTTAAGAGCAGGAAGTAAGCCCTTGGGGTCTGTTTAGAACTGATCTGTTTAGGTTTATGCTTGTTGAAACTTGAGTGAAAACTTCTCTACAATGAGTGGTACCTGCTGAAACAAGCACTTGAAGCAGCTATTGCTATTAATCTCCCTGCATTCCAGTGGCAGCATCACACTTACTGTTGTAACTCTAGAACTGTAGTTGAGAAGCATGGAAGAGACGACAGTTTTGTACATGGAAAAGCCCTTGTGTTAGAGGTGGGAGGTTTAAGGGTATTTGCACATTTAATGCGCCATCAACTTACCCAATGAGTGCTGCATCTATAATTAGAACATTGGGAAGGTATTCCCCTACATTCTTGTGCATCTCACCGTATAAGAGAGTAAAATGGGTCTGTAATGGAGGTTCAGCTGGGTCTATGTGGCTCTAACTGAATGCTTTTCCTTTAGGGAAGCCTGGCCTCGCACTCAGAAGACACTTTAAATGTGAAAGAAGATGCAACAAGCATAAAGGCCACCAACGCAGCCTCTGATGACGAAGGGGATACGTGCTCAATCTGTTTCGAGCCGTGGACTAATGCAGGAGAGCACCGTCTCGCTGCTCTGCGGTGTGGCCATCTCTTTGGGTTTACTTGCATCGACCGGTGGCTGAGGGGACAAGGAGGAAAATGTCCGCAGGTAAGTTGCCAAGCATGGCTTTGGGGGTGAGCATCAACAATTCACATTTTTGTTAGTGTTTCACTATAATGGAAGCTGCCCGAGTGACTTGAACTACAGGAGGACGGTCGGGGGTTGGTTAAAACCGTTTTGTTCTGATGGGTTTCGCTGCACTTCAGCAGGAGGGATGAAAATATGGAGTAGTCAGTGATACTTGAAATACGGTCTGAAGGTCACTTGTGCTCACCTGCAGCCTTCAACAGACCCCCCGCTCCACTTAATTCAGAGCCCACCCTCTGTGGGAGGTTGCAGAAGGAGTGAGGGAGAGAATGTTTTGTTAAATTTAAGGTTTTTTTTCAAAAAGGGGCACGTGGAATTTTGATTTAGTTTTATGGTGTGAGTGGCCTTTGATCTAGTCATAGTTCCCTGGTACATAGGAAGCCAAGTTCACCCTGAGATCTGGAAACAGCAATGGTCCCAATGCCAGTGGCGTTGGGCATGGGGTAGTAGCAAAGGACATTGATAGAGAAATGTGGAGGGGGGAGAAGAGTTTGCGACTGTTCCCCAGTAAAATTAAAAGGTGATTTTTTTCCAAAGAAAATTGAGACTGTTTTATAACTGACTGAACAGAACCTGTGCTGGAAGCCTGTTTGTGTTTGGCTTTTGCAGTGTAATAAGAAAGCTAAGCGGTCAGATGTGGTGTTGCTGTATGCCCGAGCACTGAAAGCTGTGGATACCAGTGAACAGGAACGATTGAAGAGGTATACGCTCCAATTTCTCGTTGTTTCACACTTTCAAAAAAACAAAAGGCCGCTTTACTTCAGTGGCGGGACCATGAGAGCGGACTTCTGTCTTACTTGGAGTACTATGTACCGTTTAGGTCACCAAGCTGCAAAGGGGATGTGCAAGCATTGGAGAGAGTCCAAGGAAGCTCCGTAAGAATGATTGAGAAAGTGAGGAAAGGTTATTAAAGTTTAGTATCTACAGCCTAGATGTGAGCACAGTAGTGTAGTGGTTATGTAACTGGACTAATAATCCAGAGACTGGGAGTTCAAATCCCACCATGACAGTTTGAGAATTTGAATATTTGAAAAATCTGTAAATAAAAAACTGGTATCAGTTAAAAGTGACCATGAAGCTGTTAGGTTGTCGTAAAAATCCAACCTGTCGCCCTGCCTACATGTGACTCCAGTGATTGACTCTTTACTGCTCTCTGAAGTGGCCTAGCAAGCCACTCAGTTATCCCCACATTTTCAGCTACCTGTGTGCCAATTGCTATTAGATTCTGTGTATATTGTTTGATATTTTTTTTCCTCCCCTCGTGTTTGTGTTTCTGTAGTTGTACAGGAATGGGCAATAAATGCTGGCCTTACCAGCGACGCCCACATCCTGAGAAATTAAAATAAAGCCTAGAGAAGATGGTTAAGGGGCCATCTCATCGTATGCAAAATATGAAATGGCTCAAATAAAGGAAATCCCTGAGTACATTAAGCAGGAAGCTCAAGATGTTAATGCTGCCTCAGATAGCCCCACCCCCTCCAGCTTCCTTGGTTGTTTAAAGCTCTGCTGCAACCCCATTGGTTGTGCAAGTGCATCCTAGCTGCCAGCATAACAGCAGCAGAGACCCGGGCACCGGTCACCTTCCTGGAGGAAATAGCCTGAAACACCGGCTCCAGCAAATTCAGTTCCACTCATATCTTGGCTGTATTGTCGAGAAGCCGCAACGGAAACAAAATGTGTCACCATAGGGAGTGAGGGAACGCTTTAAGCAGAGTCACCTCTGGCTACTCTCCCACAAGCTCAGAACAGAATGAAAATAAAAGACACCATTCAGAAAGTTCCCGTCACTTTCTCCTTTTCATTTTTGCTGCGATGATCTTACAAATATTTTCTAAAACTGCTTCTTCCTCTCCTGCCCTCAAACACATTGGAAAGAAAGGGGTGGTGGAATACTGAAATTAATTAATTCTAATTTAACTCTTGGCTGCTGTTAAGTATTGTGGCACTTTCCTCTCCACCCCAATGTTGCTCTGAATCTGACTCCTGTGGGTATTACACCCTGGAGAGGGAGGCTCCCTCTTTCTCTTCTCTGTTAACTCCTGTATGGGGTAAGAGTCCACCCTCCATTCGCCACCTTCCTTGCAGTGGCATGACTGTTTGGTACCGAATCTCGCCTCCTTAAGTCAGAAGGTTGTGGATTCAAGCCGAGCACGTAATCCAGGCTGCCACTCGAGTGTAGTACTGAGTGGGTGCTGCAACGGTGTCCTCTTTCGATGAGACGGTAAACTCTTACAAGTCGATGTAAAAGGTCCCATGGCACGATTTCAAAAGAGCTGGTGTGTTCTTCCCAGGGTCCTGGCCAATATTTATTCCTCAACTAACATCCCTAGAACAGATGATCTGGTCATTATCACATTGCTGTTTGTGGGAGCTTGCTGTGCGCAAATTGGCTGCCATTTTTCCGACATTAGTGACTACACTTCAGAAAGTACTTCATTGACCATAAAGTGCCTTGGGGCGCCCTGAGGTCGTGAAAGGCACTATATAAATGCGAGTTCGTTCGTTCTTACCGAGTATAAAATATTGAATGTGCGTTATTCTAGTGAGTGAGGTCTGCAGATTCCCTCACAGTCCCTGTGACGTGTTTTCATTTTTCCTTTGGGATTTCCTTGAGTTTTGCCCCTTTGCCTTCACTTCTCTCCTTTCTCCTGGGCAGTGATCTGGAGAAGGAGCAGATGTTGCGCCGGAAGGCAGAGCTGGAATCTGCGCAGTGTCGCCTCCAACTGCAGTTCTTGACAGACGAGTGCACCAAGTTACGTAAACAGCTGCAGGTAAGGATCAGTCTGCTGCAAATCCTCATAGATAAGTGCTGAAAACAGGCTCTTTACAATTGGATTTTGTGCTTTTTATTTCTATTTTTCAAGCAGTGTAACTGTACATTGTGTCTGTACCTGTGCGTGCCAATTGCTGTATATGGATTGTGTATATATTTACATGTTTGATTTTCTCCATGTTTGTGTTTCTATAGTTGTACAATGATCACTTGGTTGTAATGGTCAATCCGTCCTTGCTGACACTGAAACCCATGTGTATCTGTGTAGTTGTGTTTCTCAACTGTAGGGTTCAATATTATACTTCTAATTGAGTAAGAAACCTTCATATCTAGATAACAGCTGTGCTTAACCGTGAGCTATGAGTAGAGACACATTACTTCTAACCTGCTCGTGTATAGAAAGCCAAGACTGGCATCGTCTAACTGATGCTTCCGGCTATTCTGCTGTCAGGTGTTTTCTGATCTCTGTGCGTGGTTCCACTGAGTGTTGGTCTCCTGATGCTCTGCTGTGCAATACAGGGACTCGGTGCAAGTATGTGGGATTGACTCCCATGTTTACTTTGTGTAAGGGTAAACCGGGAGAGCTTCTTCTCCCCGAGACGGACCCTCTGATATAAAGGGTCGACGTCCGCCTTATTCCCAATCAATCGCTCGGAGTCCGGAGGTTCGTTCAGTAAATCAACTTTAATACAAGCCGACAGGGGAGTCACTCATCTAGGGACGAATGCTCCCCGATCGTTAAAACTCCTCTACCTTATATACAGTTTCTGTTCTAAGTCGTGGCTATTGTCCCGCAATTATTTACATTACATACAGTTGGTCTTGGGTGCAAAATAATTGGTCTCGGGTGCAACTTCTTGCAGTTCGTGTGCACATTAATCTGGCAACTCTAAGGTTAAATTCAAGTAAATCCAATTAAAACTGCTTTGAAAGATTTCGAGGTCGCACAACAGGTTATAGTCCAACAGTTTTATTTGAAATCACAAGCTTTCGGAGCTATCGATTGCTCCTTCCTCAGGTGAAGTAAATTAGATACAGAAAGATTTCACCATAGCAACCGGGACTCCAAGGTTATTTCTAATATTTTACTCCATTAGTGATTTGTAGTGTATAGTCTTGACCACGTTACATCATATTTCCCTCTTTTAAACTTGTTCATAACCACTCTTTATATTTTAGCTCTTTTAACCCTTTTACTTTGTAAGAACAGGCACCTTTAACCCAACAGCAGATGGTTCGCTGCAAGTCCAGCTCTGCATACTTAATGCAGCTACGGTTCGCTTTCACTCCTGTACTATAAAAGAACCTTTAGATTTGCTGCTAGAATCCCAGGGCTCCCTGATCTGTCTTGAGCCTCAGTCCTTGCCTCCCTTCACCAGCACGAGCAGAGGAAGTTTGGTCGAGATGTTTGCTGCCTGGTGAGGTTTGCTATGTGGAGAATGCGTTGGATGTGAACAACGAGTTGGTGTCACATTCAACAAGCGCCCCTCATCAACAGTTTTACATCACTACTCGCGTGTGGAGTCAGACCTCAGCCATATCGATATGTCTGAGATAATGATTGAATGTCGAATTTTATGTCAAAATCCATCATAAAAGAAATCCACTGAAAATTGAATTCATAGGTGTGTGTCTGTTGCATGCATGTGTATATCTATTGAATTCGTTATCTGGGTGGAGCTCTCTATATTGAATTGTCTCTCTGGGTGGAGCTCTCTCTATATTGAATTGTCTCTGGGTGGAGCTCTCTCTCTATATTGAATTGTCTCTCTGGGTGGAGCTCTCTATATTGAATTGTCTCTCTGGGTGGAGCTCTCTATATATTGAATTGTCTCTCTGGGTGTAACTCTCTATATTGAATTGTCTCTGGGTGGAGCTCTCTCTCTATATTGAATTCTCTCTGGGTGGAGCTCTCTCTATATATTGAATTGTCTCTGGGTGGAGCTCTCTATATTGAATTGTCTCTGGGTGGAGCTCGCTCTCTATATTGAATTGGCTCTCTGGGTGGAGCTCTCTATTTAATGGTCTCTGGGTGGAGCTCTCCTTATATTGAATTGTCTTGGGTGGAGCTCTCTCTATATTGAATTGTCTCTCTGGGTGGAGCTCTCTCTATATTGAATTGTCTCTCTGGGTGGAGCTCTCTCTATTTAATGGTCTCTGGGTGGAGCTCTCCTTATATTGAATTGTCTCTGGGTGGAGCTCTCTCTCTCTATATTTAATTGTCTCTCTGGGTGGAGCGCTCTCTATATTGAATTGTCTCTGGGTGGAGCGCTCTCTATTGAATTGTCTCTGGGTGGAGCTCTCTCTATATTGAATTGTCTCTCTGGGTGGGCCTCTCTCTCTTGAATTGTCTCTCTGGGTGGAGCGCTCTCTCTATTTAATGGTCTCTGGGTGGAGCTCTCTCTATATTGAATTGTCTCTGGGTGGAGCTCTCTCTATATTGAATTGTCTCTGGGTGGAGCTCTCTATTGAATTGTCTCTCTGGGTGGAGCTCTCTCTATATTGAGTTGTCTCTGGGTGGAGCTCTCTCTCTATATTGAATTGTCTCTGGGTGGAGCTCTCTCTCTATATTGAATTCTCTCTGGGTGGAGCTCTCTCTCTATATTGAATTGTCTCTCTGGGTGGAGCTCTCTCTATATTGAATGGTCTCTGGGTGGAGCTCTCTCTATTGAATTGTCTCTCTGGGTGGAGCTCTATATTGAATGGTCTCTGGGTGGAGCTCTCTCTCTATTGAATTGTCTCTGGGTGGAGCTCTCTCTTGAATTGTCTCTGGGTGGAGCTCTCTATTGAATTGTCTCTGGTGGAGCTCTCTCTATATTGAATTGTCTCTGGGTGGAGCTCTCTATTGAATTCTCTCTGGGTGGAGCTCTCTATATTGAATTCTCTCTGGGTGGAGCTCTCTCTATATTGAATTGTCTCTCTGGGTGGAGCTCTCTCTATTTAATGGTCTCTGGGTGGAGCTCTCCTTATATTGAATTGTCTCTCTGGGTGGAGCTCTCTCTATTTAATGGTCTCTGGGTGGAGCTCTCTCTATTTAATGGTCTCTGGGTGGAGCTCTCTCTATTTAATGGTCTCTGGGTAGAGCTCTCTATATTGAATGGTCTCTGGGTGGAGCTCTCTCTATATTGAATGGTCTCTGGGTGGAGCTCTCTCTATTTAATGGTCTCTGGGTGGAGCTCTCTCTATTGAATTCTCTCTGGGTGGAGCTCTCTCTATATTGAATTCTCTCTGGGTGGAGCTCTCTCTATATTGAATGGTCTCTGGGTGGAGCTCTCTCTATATTGAATTGTCTCTCTGGGTGGAGCTCTCTCTATATTGAATTGTCTCTGGGTGGAGCTCTCTATCTATTGAATTGTTTCTCTGGGTGGATCTTTCTATATATTGAATTGTCTCTGGGTGGAGCTCTCTATATATTGAATTGTCTCTGGGTGGAGCTCTCTATTGAATTGTCTCTCTGGGTGGTGCTTTCTCTTGAATTGGCTGTGCATGTGTATACCAATAAAGGAGTGGGAAAGTGCCATCATACCCACCCCATCCAGATTCCGTACCATGCAGAGTCAGTGCCGGCGTCTGCAGCCTCTACTTTTGCCCTGACTGCGGAATCTTCAGGTGGAGGTAATAAATAGAGAACCTGTGGCCAATTCATAAAATACTCGGGGGTAAATTCCACTTTTCCCCCTAAGACACTGGAGCAGGCTGTAGGAGACTGCAGTAGTACATTACTACTCACTGGCCTGGATTTTGCGGTCATTGGCGAAGGGACGATGCTTGCCGCTGAATTCTGAAAAAGCTGCACCGTTTTAGTGGGCTCTGGAGTGCAGATTTCCTCTTTTCTGATGTCAGTTTGAATTTGGTGGCTTCAACAGTGCAAGCAGCAAGTAGGCTGGTCAGCCAATCAGATTGAACAATTCTCACAGACTGCAAAGCAGGAAGTAAAAAGTGGGGAATATATATCATATTTAAATCATTGTGCAGGAAGCGAAATAAAGATTGGGACATACACATGGCGTTACGGTAGAAAAGCAAATATCAGAACAAAAACTTTTATAAAAGTCTGCAATTTTTAAATCATCTGAGGGATTGAGACTCCGCTCTTGTAAAATTAGTTTTGTTCAAGCCGGAGCAGTTGTTCAGCAGTAATTGCGACTTAGTATGCCGAAGTTGCTGTCAGTTTTACACAGTAGTAATGGCGAGTGCTAACAGCCTTGTCGTTATTACTACCTCAAATTACGGGCCATAATCCCAGCTAACTAGCAGTTTATACTCTCTCTAACTGGACATGTCATCTTTTGGGAGCTTGTTGAGTCTTTGTTCAGATGCATGTACTCAATCCATACCCACCGGTTTTGCTGGCCTGTACCACAGGGTGATGTCTATCTGCAGACAGAACACTTTAACCTAACTATTTTACATGTGTACTCTCTAGTTTTACCATCCCTGTCCATCTTGACTTATTCAACCAGACTGTGTATCCAAACCAATCCAATCCCTTCATTTAAAACAAACTTCCATCATCCCCTCATTCTATGATTCTCCAAAGTAAATAGCCCAAACTCTCGGAGCCTCTCCAAATAAGTAAGACGCTAAGGCTGGGTATCTTTCAGGTTGCCCTGCTCGGCACATTCTCTAGATCCTCTGTATCCTTTGCCGTGTTTGGGGACCAAAACTGGACACAATACTCTCAGTTGTGGATGTATCAAAGCTTTATGTAGCCTCAGTAAATGCTCTTTGTATACTCATTCCTATCAATTCATCCTAAAACCTTTTCCCTGTAGCCACATCACACTGCCTTAATAAAAACCAGCACTGATCCCATCCCTCTTGTTTGATCTGTTACTTTAAATGGTATTGCTGCACGGTGTAAACATGTCTGCAGTCTCTCAATCCCAAATGCTGCACTGAAGGACAGTCGCATTTGAGTCCACTTATCTAAACTGACCTGAAATCTCTTGATTTGGTACAAATTACTAACCGTGTGTACATTTTCTGTAATTGGCGAGTTTATAAATGGTTCTGTTGCCCCCAACCAAATCATTATTGAAAATCGTAACAGCAGTGGTCCCAAACACTGAGCTTTCTGGAGCTCAACCCATGGCCATACCAGTGAGAGCAGGAAGGAAGAGATCAAAGTTGGGTATAGAGAAATTAAAATCCCTGTTTATGTGTGTGTGTAGCTCTGCATTAAATTCCCTGTATGTGTATAGCTCTATGTATTAAATGCCCCGTGTATGTAGCTATATTTTGAATTCGGTGTGTTTGAAGGACTGCAGCTAATCCAGGTAGAGACAAAGAACTTGCAAGTAACATTAAGGCAACAATTGAGAATCATTTAAACCACAAGTGGGCTGGAGGGCAAAGATACAACAGGGTTTCAAACTAAACTGAGCATAGACTAGAAGATAGCAGCTGGGTGTGTACTGAGTTTCCGCCACATGTAGCTGTATATTGAATTTTTTGTATGTTGCTGTATACAGAATTCCCTGTTTGTGAAGCTATATATTGAATTCCCTGTGTGTGTATTGAATTCCGTGTATGTATGTATATAAAGCTATATATTAAATTGTGTAGCCATATAGTGAATACCCTTTGAATATAGCTATATGTTGGGTTCCCTCTGACTGACTATTGGGCTGTGTATGTAGCTATTTATTGGATTCCTTTGCGAGCGTGGTATTGAATTTTCTGTGTTGCCACTACAGGAGCTGAGATGTCTGATCGCCAAGCACGGTCCAAGTGCTTCGCAAGGCCCCTCCAGTTCCCACAATTCCCTTATTGGCCACCCCAGTTCCAGTCAGAGTCAATACAAGTACCAGTTTGAGAAAGGCATCATGGTTTCGCAGAGTGGGAACTGTCGAGTCATGGCGTACTGCGCTTCGATGAGCTGTCTCGTTGTGTCCCAACCTTCTCCCCAAACAACTCTCCTGCCTGGTAAGCTTCAGAGGGGTTTCTACAGGACTGCTAAAGTGTTGATGATTATGTACATTACAGTTCCCAAAATACTTGCGCTCTCTACTATTTATCATTGTCTTTAAAAATGTCTCACTTTAATTTTTATTCATTCATTTCCCCTAATTTGAGGCTTCTGTTTCCTGCACCAGTTCCCTCCTCCCTGCCTTGATCTCTTCCCTGCTGCTATCTCTGCTCTTGGTCCTTTCTTCCCTCAGCATTAAAATTCTGAACTACTTTGTAGATCTTGCCGTATGATGGGATGTGTTGATGTGTAAGGGGATGAGGTATTGGTACATTGGAAAACCTTATAACTAAAGATTGTAAATGGATCTTTCCACCAGCTCATAATGTTCCTGTGCTCACAAGATCTGTGTCCTTATTATACTTTCCATACACAACCATAACATTTATTCGAAGCATTTCTCATCTCTTAATTTGAGCCCTTTCTGCGCACAGTTTAACTCCAGAAATTAGCCTATTTTAGACACCAACTTTGTGCTTAGTGGTGGGAAGGAGCCATGTGGTCTTGTAAAACGCATTGCAAATTAAGGTAAGTCCCTACAGTTCAATTTTTGCCACCCGAGCTCACCTTGTTTGTCTGGTGCACAGGATGTGGCGTAAAGAAGATAAGTGGGGTGAACTTCCGCAGCACCCAGTACGTCCCAATCCATTCCAAACAGATCAGAGGCCTGGCGTTCAGTGACCGCCCTGACAGTGTCCTCCTGTCTGCATCGCTGGACAACACCGTCAAATTAACCAGGTAAATGGGTCTTGAGCTGCAGTGGCCATTGAGGCATGGGAGGAGAAGGGATCGAAGCATTGACAGGGCAGTTTTTACTGTCATCCAGACAAGTGAATAAGATTCTTTCTTGGGTGGTGCCTGTTAACTCCTTTAGCGGTTGACATGCACGTCAAACGTATTCAGATATGCTGGCCTGAGGTTCTCCTGTTTCTGCATGTCTCCTGGCTGCCTGGGGTGGGAGGGGGTTGGGGGAGAAATGGGACCCTCTGCACACTTGACTTAGCTAAATTAATTGGTTTGGACTTGCTGTTTTCACCACCAACAACAAAAATTGCCACTTTCAGCTTCCAGGACCCCTCACTATTCCACCTACATACGCCACCACAGCTGTTAGCGTAGATGGGGTTGCAGATGGCCTGCTCCCTGATGGGTTTTTTCCCCTCACCAATTTTTCTCCTCTTTTGAAGGTGTTGACTCCTTGCTGGAGTCTGGTTCTATGAGAAGCAATCACACCCCAGCACCTCACCTACGTGGCTACTATGTATATGTGAGCCTAGACAGTCATGGTTAGCAGGCGATTTGACTGCCAACGCATCACGGCTAAGCCTGGTTCTCGCCCACTCATGCACTTCATAAGGAGTTGCTGGTAATTAGGAGCAGGATCCCTGGTTGATGCTTTCACCCCCAGCTCAGTATGGCAGGTAAGTGGTTATGGTGCTGGACTTGCATTCCAGAGGTTGAGTTCAAATCACACCATGGCAAGATGAGACATTGAATTCAATAAATCTGGTAATGTGTGGGCACCACAAAAATGAACCCAAAAGCTGCCAGATTGTTGTAAAAACCCAACTAGTTCATTACTGTCCCATCAGTAAGGGGCGCCTGCTCTGGCCTACACGTGACTCCTGTCCCATTCTACATGATTGTTAATGTCCTCCTGAAGTGGCCTAGCAAGAAGTTGTATAAAAAAAAAAAAAAATCGCTAGAAGGCGGCCCACCACCCTCTTCTCAACTGGGGAAGGTGTCATTGGCATCTCTCATCCCAAGAAGAAATAGCAGCTCAGGCCAATTGTATTGCCCTAATGGTGCCCCAGTTTTAGATTGGCCAATAATAGTGCCCCAGTTTGAGATTGGCCAATAATAGTGCCCTAATGGTGCCCCAGTTTGAGATTGGCCAATAATAGCGCCCTAATGGTGCCCCAGTTTGAGACTGGCCAGGGCTCAAAGCCAAGTCCTTCCTGGTCTGTACGATCCTGCTACTCACTGGCTATACTCACTGAGGGAAGCAGTCCAGAATTGTGGCCGTGTCTCACCCACTGAATTGAATTGTTTTCTTTACTGAGGCGAAGTGCCAGACCCCAAGCAGCGTGCCCAAGATTCCATTCCATCACCCTGTGCCTGGCCTAACCTGCCTGCAATGACCCTGTTGATTGCTATCTCTCTAGCCTGATTGCCAACACCGTCGTGCAGACGTACAACACCGGTCGCCCTGTCTGGAGCTGCTGCTGGTGCTCAGATGACACAAACTACATCTATGCTGGGTTGATAAATGGGTCCATCCTGATCTACGACATGAGGGACACCACCACACACGTCCAGGAGCTGCCACCACAGGGTTCCAGGTGTGTCTTTTCAGTACATTGTGGAGTTTTACTTTTTGCTGGTGTACTTGTTTACTGCCTTTTGTCCCTTTGGACATGGCATGCTTGGCCAGCTCCCCAGGCAGCAGCAGGCGCACAGCGGTCTGAATCTCCTGGGAGATGATGGTGTGGGGCTTGTTGTAACGGGCCAGGTGGGAAGCGTCACCTGCGATCTGCTCGAAAATATCCAGTTGTGTAATTCTGCTTTTTAAAATGTCTGAAGCCTGGATTAAAGGATATATATGGTGCATTCCAGAGGTAGTGATTGATGGGATCAGGCATTGGGAAGTGGAAGAGAGACTAGGGCACCTGTTCCTTTGAGTAACTTTTCATGCAGATGTCACATGACTGACCCACATTATATCCCAGAAAAATTGTCCCTCACATCTGTTCTGTTCTATTTTTCTCAGGAACTGCCTCAGTTATTACTCCTTAGAGTTTTCTGATCTATGTATAACAACTGCTGGCTGCATTAATAGTTGTGATTCTCTCTCTTGCCCTCTTCCTCTCCTAATGCAGTGTCAGATGTAAACAGATTTTAATTTTCTCTCTCTCGTGATTGCTGCTGCAGATTATAACCATTTTTCCCCCACTTGTACGTTTCAATGTTTAGGTGTCCAGTGACATCACTGTCCTACCTCCCGCGTATGGCGTCTGCAGCGTTTCCGTGCGGTGGTCTGGTGGCTGGCACTCTGGAGGGGGGCTGCTTCTGGGAGCAGAAATCCACAAACACATACAAGGCGCACCTGCTGCCTCTGGAGGTCGGGAGCTGCACAGATATACAGATCGAACCCACGATGCGACACTGCCTCGTTACGTACAGGCCAGGTACATAGAGCAGCGTTTGGGAGGGTACGATGGGTGGGGCGGGTACTATTGCGTGTCTAATAGAGCAGTGTGGGCACTAAACCTGTTGGACAATCTGACTTGGCTGGCAAATCCGAGTGACAATCGGAGTAGCTACAAAACTGCGTCTCCAGTTTGAAAGGATTAAGGGCAAAATTTCACCGCCGCCTCTGAAGACCCTCTCTTGGTAAAGGTGATGTGGTAACCGAACCATACAGACCTGACGCCCTGGGCTCAATTCCTGATCTGTATTGCGTTACCGGATTTTATCCCGGGTCCACTAGGTTGGCACGATTGGCTTCAGTGCCCTTGGGTGAGGAAGGGTAGAACCAGCCAGAGTTGCTTACTCCTGATAGCTGCCCAGTCACCCTTGTGGGTTGAAGACAGGATCAGGCTCCAGCAGTGAAGGACCCATGGTCGCATGGCTTACCAACACTCACTGCCTCGGCTCACGCAGGAACATTGGCCACTTTCCTGGTCTTGCAGGGCTGCTGGCGCTTGGGGAACTGGATCTCGACAAACGTCCTCGCCTGTAGGAGGGGGAAATTTTGTCTGCTCAAAATTGAAAACCGTTGCCAGTCTTGAATACAGTATTAATGGTGATTTTATTTTTTAAAGGCAAAACCCACAGTGCTTTACGGTGTGTGATGATGGAGCTGTCGAGCAGTCCCTCCCCGGAGTCGCTCGAGAACCTCATCTGCACATGTTACCCGGTGCAGACGTTCAATGCGGGCCCCACCTGTAAACTGCTGACCAAAAATGCCATTTTCACCAGTCCGGAGAAGGACGGCAGTGTCCTAGTGTGTGCCGGGGATGAGGCGACCAACAGCGCTATGGTAAGTGATGGAGATTCTTTATAGCCTGCAACATCACCTGCATTTTGGATATCGACTTTTATCCCATCATCCTTGACGTTCTATGCTCAGTCTTGCTCCAGGATTGCAGCATGACTGCCGGTTAGGTTAATGGGGACAAATGTTGTATTATGTTCTATTGTATTTGGCACGCAAATCTGGTAAAATGATGATTTGAAGTAAAATTGTCCCAAAGAGAGAGGAGAATACAGCACAGTGCAGTGTTGTTGACACTTGGTTTTCTCGACAGTGAGTGTAATATCCCAGAGGAAAGGGCAGGTAATCTATTAGATTCTGTAACCAAGCCGGTGGGATGCACTAGAGTGGACCTTCAGCTCATTTTCCTGAAATTTGTATGGGCAGCAATTGCCAATGAGCCTGTGCCCTACTGAGATGCACTGCAGGCTGCCTGTCTGCTTCACAGTGCTTGATAGTCAGCAGCTGCAGTAAAGACTCAGTGGCGTGTCTTCGGGCTGTACTACAGATAATGACACATGGTGCCTTTATGAATACAGGTGTTCAGGGTTCACAGATTCTGCACTACACCTGCGAGTGCAGTGCATGCCACTCTTGATGCTGGGGCGGCTGGCTGTGCATTGTCTGTGTTTCTTGATTCTGACTGCGTGCCGCCCATTTGAGTGGTTTTATTCTGGTTTTATGCTTTTGGGTGTGATGCTGAGTTCAGCCACATGGTGGCAGCAGGTATCCTCATTTGTGATTGAAGTTCTTGTTGTGGCCAATGAATGATGTGGCTATGAAATGAGCACCGTGGTCATGGGTGTGTGGTACCCTCATCCTCTAATTATAACTGGAGTTTCAGACTCCAGAGTTGAACCCAATTTAAAACATTAATTAAAGTTGTTTTGCTTCGATCAACTTGATTTTGAACTCGGAGACTTTGTCTCACAGAAAAGTGTTTCCACTCCATTTGCCACATCGTGCAATTTGGCGAGGGAGTCCGGCTAGTTTGATTTTTTTTCAGCTGAAGGTGGCCTTTAACCTATGACTGAGAGGATCTGGGCATAAGTGTTGGCTCGAGGACCGCTGTGTGTGAGAAAAGTGGGGGGTGGAGGAACGAGCAATGGTGGGTGGACGGAAGGCTGCTTTGTGAACATGTGGGTGGGAGGAGGGATAAGGGATTGTGTGAAGGTTGCATGACTGGGCACAGTCTCGTGGTGTCCCGTATGAAGGTAAGCAGCCTTTGTGTTTCAAATAAAAATAAAATGCTGGAGATGCACAGCAGGTGTCTCAGCATCTGTAAAAGGAAAAGATGGGTTCATCTATGGACTACGCACCCTTGTTGGAACATCTGATATGTTAACTCCCCTTTCCATCACCTTTCCTATTTACAGCCGATGACAAACATGCTGTGCATTTCCAACATTTATTTTTATTTTAGTTCCTGGTATGTGTGTGTTTTTGTCATCTTTCTGTCTTTTCACTGTGCAATGTACCACAAACGTGGAAACTTTGGTGGTAGGGGGTGCGGGTTATTGGTGAATGAAGCAATTAAAGCCAGACACGCTGATTGTTTGATCTCGTTCCACAGTCTGCCTCTGTTCAGTTTCCATCTGAAGGTGCCCAGCCTTGTAACCCTTTTTGTTGTCTTGTTGTGGCAGGTGTGGAATGCAGGGAACGGCTCCCTCATCCAGAAGCTTCAAGCTGACCAGCCAGTACTAGATATCTGCCCCTTCGAGGTGAATCACACCAGTTTCCTGGGAACTCTGACGGAAAAAATGGTCAAGATCTACAAGTGGGCCTGATGGGACCTGCATTTAAGCGCTTGCCGTCACAGACTTGCTAGAACTGGAAATCTGTGGCCTAAATCTGGTGCTAATGTTGTCGATGAATTGCTGCAATGCACCTGGGTAGGGAACGAAGCACCTTTTAAACAGGCCCGCTTGTCCCCACATGTACGGCTTGATTTATGTGACTGACCTACCTGAGCTGTCTCCTGGTAATCTACCAACTTCCCCTATTGTTGTAAACCACAGCCTTTATTTAAATGTAATGATTAGTTGTCTTGCATTTCCAAAGGTTTGCTGGTTTCTGACTAATGCTACAGCTGTTTCATATTTGTGACATTTCCAGCAAGATTGTCTTTGAATAAAAGCCTATTTGTCATTTTTTTCTTATTTTTCCTCTCTTGTAGATACTCGCGTGGCATTCCCCAATGTTCTTTGCTTCTATTAATGCACATCTGTTATCTATTGCCAGGAGACCCCTGAGTGGTCTGCAGTGACTCCTCCCCCCTAGTGTATATTTTTCCCCTTCCTCTGGGTGTGGGGGACCAGAGCTTCTAATCGCCCCTTTACTGACTCTTGCAATAGGCCAACAAAAAGAGAGCTCCGAGTACAAGCGATGACTCGGTGGGACGTTGTTAATACTCCTGTGGGCTGGCCCACTGCACTGTCACTTGAAGCCACCCTTTTTTTTTAAATCCCACCCATACAGATCTGTGGTCTATGTTTGGTGATGGAGTAGAGGGGGTTCCAGCCAGGGAACTGTAGCAAATCTGCAGAGGAATATCGAGGTCGCACGGTATACTGTGTAATGCCTTAACCTCTTTTAACTTATGTAGGGAAAAAATTGGATGACTTGATTTTTAGTTCTGTCTATTTTGATTGGGTAATAGAGATTCGCATAGACAAATGCAGGTTTTTTCTTGCTGTACAGGGCCAGGATGATGTCTTCAATAATTCTATGGTTGAGTAGGGGGTCCATGATTGAGTGTATATACCCAGGAAGGTTACGAGATACGAAGGCCAAAACCTGCTGGTTTAATTCAATGCAGATAAGCGTTGCCCTTGGGATCACTGATGAGGGCTGTGAAAGCCAATGCCTGGAGCCGATGCCTGATTGTGTACCTGAATGGGAAGTATGTATCTGCTGCTCATGTGCAATTCAAACTTTCATAGTGTACATAAGTGTCATTTTAGTACTATTACATTGAAATAAAAAAATTAACAATGTGAAATCTTAGTTTTTTTTCTTCCACCCACCAGCTGCTTATTAAGTGATGACTAAACATTAGCAGCACCTCTGAATCGGAGCCTGTAATGTGAGCAAGGTCCATGTTGTACCTCAGTTTGTCAGCTGGGCATTCTGCTGGCTATTGTCACTTTCCACTTAGTGCCAACTGAGTCTTGGCGTACTAGGGTTGGAGTTTTGCAATTGCCCATGGCAACCAAATACCGGTCATATTTTCAATATTGGAAACTCTTGACTTTCTTTCTATGAATTTTATGTTCATTAAGGGAAGAGCTCATCTGAGATGTGTTTCATGATTGACTAACCTGTTGTTACTATTGAGGTTCACAAATGGTCACTTGGGCAAGGTACCAAAGGTTGGAAAATTGGCAATAAATGAAGGGAATATTTGGGGTTGTGGGGGGGTGGTTCTAAGGAGCCAAGTGGCCTCATTCCTGCTAACTCACTGGTAGTAGGATTGCATAGAATTTACAGCACAGAAAAAGGCCATTCGGCCCAAGTGGTCTATGTCTGTGTTTATGCTCCACACGAGTCTCTTCCCACTCTATTTACTTCATCAAATCCTTCTATTTACTTCATCAAATCCTATCAGCATATCCTTCTATTCCCTCCTCCCTCGTGTGCTTATCTAGCTTCTCCTTGAATGCATCTATGCAATTTGCCTCAATGACTCCTTATGGTGGCTAGTTCTATATTCTCGCCCCTCTCTGGGTGAAGAAGTTTCTCCTGAATTTTCTATTGGATTTATTAGTGACTATCTTATATTTATGGCCCCTAATTTTTGATTTCTCACAAGTGGAAACATCCTCTCTTGTCTATCCTGTCAAACCCCTTCTTAATTTAAAGACTTCTATTGGGTCAACCCTCAGCCTTTTTCTAGAGAAAAGAGCCCAAGCCCTGTCGAGTCTTTCCTGATGGGTATAAACTCTCAGTTCTGGTATCATCCTTGTAAATCTTTTTTGCACCTTCTCCAGTGCCTCTATATCCGTTTTATAATATGGAGACCAGAACTGCACAGTACTGTGTCTAAGCAAATACCGCTGATGATGGAGCAGAGTCAACGGGGAACCGCAGTAAGTATGCAGGGGCATCTGGAGAAACCTGTTTGGCTAGGGTAGAGTTTTAGACGAGTAGGGATTTTTAAATGAGAATTTTGGAGTTGATTTGTTGATGAAAAGAAAGACTTGCATTTCTATAGCGCCTTTCACGACCTCGAGACGTCCCAAAGGGCTTCACAGCCACTGAAGTACTTTTGAAGTGTAGTCACTGTTGTAATGTAGGAAATGTGGCTGCGAATTTGTGCATAGCAAGGTCCCACAAACAGCAACGTGATAATGACCAGATAATCTGTGATGTTGATTGAGGGATAAATATTGGCCAGGGCACCGGGGATAACTCCCCTGCTCGTTGAAATAGTGCCATGGGATCTTTTGCGTCTACCTGAGAGCAGATGGGGCCTCTGTTTAACATCTCATCTGAAAGACGGCACCTCCAACAGTGCAGCACTCCCTCAGCACTGCACAGGAGCCAGTGCAGCTGGGCAAGAATGGGAGTGGTGGGTGGTTGGAACTTTGAGGGAGGCCGTGGGCTGCAGAGTTCTGAATTAGCGGAAGGTTAAGAGCGTGCTGGAGAAGTTGATCCTTGAGATGAGAAAGGTATGGATCAAGAGTCCAGTAGCAGTGGGGGGAGGGGTGGGAAGAGATTGGGTGGGAATCTGACAATATTCTGGAGGTGGAAGGAATCTATTTTGGCAGTGGACCAGATGTGGGGTCACCAGCCCAATTTGGGGTTAAGCAGGCTACCTGAGCGGGGGGGAGGGCAAATGGAGAGTCCGAGCTAGAGGCTGGTGGGAGACGAAAAGGGATGACTTCAGTTTTGCTCATTTTGAGCCAAAGGAAATTCCAACTAGTGCAGAATTTTGGCAGCTGGAAAATACAGCAGCAACCTTTGAGTTCACTCTGGAACGGTGGGTTATTCATGGAAAAACTTGGAAGAGATCGTAAGCTGAGCACTGACTGAGACTTTGAATACCTCCCAAATCCAAGGTCAGTCTGTTCCAAGTGTTTAGAATTTCTTGCAAGCTGTGCGCAGCAGAATTGGAGCGCTGTAACACAGACCAGTCACAAAATAATGAAACCTGAAGGAGGGAGGGCACTGCAGCTGTCTGTTGACCCATTCGAAGCTGGTCAGCAGTACTCCTGAGCCAGTGGCTGGGAGCTTTCATCTATAATTATATTGAGCCAGAGCACAATACCCAAGCTGCCGCTGTGTTTTCAGGTGATCAGATTAGAGTCGGAAGCAAATTCTATTTTATGCAAGAGCCCAACACAGCCAGGCTTCAAGAACCTCCTCATGCCATAGAAGAATAGCTGCGCTGATCTTGCAATTTTTCCCCTTGCACTCCAGGCAGGTCAACAGTTAGAGGAGGCTAATTACCAGTTAGGTGCAGCAACCAGTCATGTCAAAAGGGAGTGTCAATAACTAGTGCTGTGTCCATTTACGTCAATTGGTTGCATGGCATCAGATCAAATTAAGCACATGTCACATTGACCAGTTGGGTTCACAGGAGCATCATGGATGTTTGTGAAAGCCAAACCCTCTTGAGTGAGAAGAGGCTGAATGGTTCAACTTGTTCTCAATGGGGAGAAGCCAATGGAGAGGGGTTATGAATCGTGTCCTTGAAATGCTAAAATGCATAAGTATCACTCAGCTAAGCAAGTTGTATAACTTGAACTATTAACACAGCTAGAAGACATTACTACAGAATTCGAGAGGTTCAACGCAACAGATTATATATTTTCCCCAGAGCAATTGTCCCATTTGATTTTTCGTACAGCTTCAATCCCCTTTGTGACTAATCCCCTGTAACTGTATCTCATTCATAGTTCCCTGTAATTCCAATCCCATTTCTTCCTGCCCTGTAACTGTGTCCCATTGGTCCCTCCCTGTACCTACAATCCTACAGCAGCAATCCTCCTTGTGCCTTATCCCTTGTAGCTTATATTTTGTGTGTTTCTCCCCTGTGGTTTATCCACCACCCTTACCTCCGCAGCTGTATCCCATCTGTGCCTCTCTCTCCTATGACTCCTCACCTATGGCTCGTTTCTGCTCTATTATGGGAGTTCTCTACTTGTGCCTCCCTTTTGGCTGCACTGCACTAATTCCTCCCTTGTGACTGTCTTTCGTCTGCCCCATCCCCTGTATGCATATCTCACTCATTGCTGTATGGATGTTAGATGAAGGCTGTGATGCTCCATCTGAGATCGCCTGTGAGAAATGGTCCCTTGGGCAAGGCAGTGAAGGGCTACCTATGCTTGTAGAACAGTATCGCAGTAAAGAGTCTCAGCCTTCAAGAGTTATAGAATCATAGAAACGTACAGCACAGAGGGAGGCCATTTGGCCCATCAAGGTAAGGATATTCAGAGAAAATTAAAGGGTGGGAAGAATTTGCAATGGAATTTATCTGATTGACCCACTGGGAGAGAGATTGTTTGGAAGGAATTCTCCAAGTCTACTATGGCAGATGGAGTTCAATGTGGGCAACAAGTATGGGGTCATCCACTTTGGACCCAAGAAAGATAAATTGGAGTATTTTCTAAATGGTGAGAAACTAGGAACTGTGGAAGAGCAGAGAGATTTGGGAGTCCAAGTGCACATCATTTAAAGCTAGTAGACAGGTACAAAAAACAATCAAAAAGGCTCAATGGAATGTTGGCCTTTATCTCAAGGGGACTGGAATACCAAAGGGAGGAAGTTATGCTTCAGTTGTACAGAACCTTGGTCAGACCCTATCTGGAGTACTGCGTTCAGTTCTGGGCACTGCATCTCAGGAAGGATATATTGGCCTTGGAGTGGGTGTCGCACAGATTCACAGGAATGATACCGGGGTCTTAGAGGGTTAAATTATGAGGGTAGGTTGTATAAACTTGTCTTGTATTCCCTTGAGTATAGAAGATTGAGGGGTGATCTGATCAAGGTGTTTAAAATGTTAAAAGGATTCGATAGATAGGGTAGATACAGAGAATGATTTCCTCTGATGGGGAATCAAGAACAAGGGGACATAATCTTAAAATTAAAGCCAGGCCATTCAGGAGGGAAATCAGGAAGCACTTTTCCACACTAAGGGTAGTAGAAATCTGGAACTTTATCCCCCAAAAGGCTATGGATGCTGGGTCAATTGGAGCTTTCAAGACTGAGATAGATAGATTTTTGTTGGGTAGGGTATCAAGGGGTATGGAGTTAAGGCACTAAATGGGTTTGAGGTACAGATCAGCCATGATCTAATTGAATGGCGGAGCAGGCTCGAGGGGCTGAATAGCCTACTCCTGTTCCTATGATCTGACATCATAAAATCTGTTGTGTAGGATTCCAACCAGTTTATCCAGAAAACTTTTAAAAAGAAAAGCAAAAGATGCCATAAATCTGAAATTAAAATAGAAATTTCTGTCAATGCATAATAGTTCAGTGAGCATCTAAAGAACAAAGACAAATTAATGTCAGATGAAGGGTACAACTCTGCAAGGCTAACTTGTCTTTTCTCTATACGGGTGCTGACTGAATTGACAGAATTTTCTGTTCTGATCCAGTAACTATCTAAATCATAAAGATCAGGAAGGATTCTACATTCGATCCCTACTCCGTGCTGGGTTCACTGATCTTGGCTCGGATGGTAGTAGGGGTGCTCCAATTGGCCATAGTGTCTCCAGGCTAGAGGCGGGGGTGGGGGGGAAATTGGCCAGTGTTTCCCACTCCCCCCACCGATTGCTATCCAGTGACCTCTACTGCAAGTGCACGTGCGAAAGTCAAATGAGGACAGGATTAAACCCAGCTATGAGGCTTCTTCCACCTTCCCCAGTCAATTAGCCTTACTGTCAAATCTCACTTATAGGCACTTGGGTAAGGTATTAAAGGGTGATCTGTGCTTGTGGAACGGTACCTTGGCAACGAGTCAACTCACTTGGGGGAGGAAGGGGAAAATAATTGGCAAAGAAAGTAATGGGTTTTTAAAAAAAACTGATCTGTACTTAAAAAATAACGCCAACTGCGAGCTAATTAAATTTTAACCCGGGCCTGGAGATTAAATCAAAGAAAACTCAGAAACGATGTCAAAAGAATGATTTTTTAACGAGATAAAACTGGAAACGAACAGCAGGTCAGTCAGGACCTGTAAGAAAGAGGGGTCAGTGTTCCAGGTGGGAGCCTTTGTGAGAACTCTGAGTGCCTCACACAGCATGCCAGGACACCAATGTACTGCCGCAGCATTCATTAGTGTGAAAAACTAGGAATGCTGAGAGTCTGAAATAAAAACAGAAAATGCTACGATTGCAGAGCAGGTCAGCTCGTGTCTGAAAGAGAAAACGGGTCTTTTTTAGATCCCAGTTTTGAGATATGAAAGTGAAAGAGTACGGTAAGGTGTCAGCCATGGCTCAGTGCGTAGCGCTGTCACCCCTCGAGTCAGAAGGTTTGTGGGTTCAAGCTCCACTCCAGAGACTTGAGCACGTAATCCAAGGTGACACTCCCAGTACAGTACTGTCGGAGGTGCCGACTTTCGGATGAGATGTTAAACCAGGTGTCTGCCCTCTCGGGTGGACATAAAAGATCCCATGGCACTATTTTGAAGAAGAGCAGGGGAGTTCTCCCTGATGTTCTGGCCAATATTTATCCCTCAATCAACATCACTAAAAAAAACAGATTATTTGATCATTATCACATTACTGTTTGTTGGACCTTGCTGTGCACAATTGTCTACCGTTTTTCTCACATTACAGTAGTGACTATGAATTGATGGCACAAATAGAAATAAATGGGTATGATCTGATATCTTGCTATGTCTTTTGATGTGGTACCTTCCTGGCTGACTTAATTAACTTTATCACACCTCGGCAGATAGTCAGGATGATTTAATTTATTGGTCTGCAATTGTAAAGTACACATGCTTTTTTTTTCCATCTATATATGCTCTGGCGATTCTGTATCCAATTTACTTCACCTGAGGAAGGAGCGATAGCTCCGAAAGCTTGTGATTTCAAATAAAACTGTTGGACTATAACCTGGTGTTGTGCGACCTCTCAATTATGATCTGATAGCCATTACAGAGACATGGTTGCAAGGTGATCAAGGCTGGGAACTGAATATTCAGGGGTATTTGACATTTTGGAAGGATCGGCAGAAAGGAAACGGAGGTGGGGTAGCTCTGTTAATAAAGGATGAGACCAGTACAGTAGTGAGAAATGATCTTGGCTCGGAAGATCAAGATGTAGAATCAGTTTGGGTGGAGATAAGAAATAATAAGGGTAAGAAGTCACTGGTGGGAGTAGTCTATAGGCCCCCTAACCGTATCTACACTGTAGGACTGAGTATAAATCAAGAAATAATAGCTATTTGTAAGAAAGGTACTGCAATAATCGTGGGCGATTTTAATCTTCACATAGATTGGACAAATCAAATTGGCAAAGGTAGCCTTAAGGACGAGTTCATAGAGTGTATTCAGGACAGTTTCTTAGAACAATACGTTGTGGAACCAACCTGGGAACAAGCTATTTTAGATCTGGTAATGCATAATTAGACAGGATTAATTAATGATCTCATAGTAGAGGATCCTCTTGGGAAGAGAGATCACAATATGATAGAATTTCACATTCAGTTTGAGGGTGAGAAACTTGGGTCTGAAACTAGTGTCTTAAACTTAAATAAAGGCAATTACAAGGGTATGAAGACAGAGTTGGCTAAAGTGGACTGGGAAAATAGATTAAAAGGTAAGATGTGCCAGACTTTTAAGGAGATATTTCATAACTTTCAACAAAGATATATTCCAGTGAGAAAGAAAGACTCTCTGAGAAGGATGAACTATCCATGGCTAACTAAGGAAGTTAAGGATGGTATCAAATTGAAAGAAAAGGCATACAATGTTGCGAAGATTAGTGGTAGGCCAGGAGATTGGGAAATTTTTAGAAACTTGCAAAGGATGACTAAAAAAATAATAAAGAGGGAGAAAATAGATTGAGAGTAAACTAGCAAGAAATATAAAAACAGACAGTAAGAGCTTCTACAAGTATATAAAAAGGAAGAGAGTAGCTAAAGTAAACGTTGGTCCCTTAGAGGATCAGACTGGGGAATTAATAATGGGAAACAAGGAAATGGCAGAGACTTTGAACAAATATTTTGTATGTGTCAGAAGACACTAAAAGCATCCCAATAATATTGGAAAATCAAGGGGCAAAAGGGAGGGAGGAAATTAAAGCAATCATTATCACTAGAGAAAAAGTATTGGCAAACTAATGGGACTAAAGGCTGACAAGTCCCTTGGACCTGATGGCCTGCATCCTAGGGTCTTAAAAGAAGTGGCTGCAGAGATAGTGGATGCATTGGTTGTAATCTTCCAAAATTCCCTAGATTCTGGAAAGGTCCCAGCGGATTGGAAAACCGCAAATGTAACACCCCTATTCATGAAAGGAGGGAGACAGAAAGCAGGAAACTATAGGCCAGTTAGCCTAACATCTGTCATTGCGAAAATGCTGGAATCCATTATTAAGGAAGTATAATCAGCTGTGGCTCAGTTGGTAGCACACTTGCCTCTGAGTCAGAGGTTGTGGGTTCAAGTCCCACTCCAGGGACTTGAGCACATAAAGCTAGGCTGACACTCCAGTACAGTGCTGAGGGAGTGCTGTACTGTTGGAGGTGCCGTCTTTCGGATGAGACGTTAAACTGAGGTCCCGTCTGCTCTCTCAGGTGGATGTAAAAGATCCCATGGCACTATTTCGAAGAAGGGCAGAGGAGTTATCCCCGGTGTCCTAGCCAATATTTATCCCTCAACCAATCTGGTCATTATCACATTGCTGTTGGTGGGAGTTTGCTGTGTGTAAATTGGCTGCTGTGTTTCCCACATTACAACAGTGAACACTCCAAAAGTACTTCATTGGCTGTAAAGTGCTTTGAGACGTCCGGTGGTCGTGAAAGGCACTATACAAATGCAAGTCTTTTTTTTATAATACAATCAAGCAGAGTCAACATGGTTTTATGAAAGGGAAATCGTGTTTGACAAATTTATTAGAGTTCTTTGAGGATGTAACAAGCAGGGTGGATAAAGGGGAACCAGTAGATGTAGTGTATTTGGATTTCCAAAAGGCATTCAATAAGGTGCCACATAAAAAGATACAGCACAAGATAAGAGCTCATGGTGTTGGGGGTAATATATTAGTATGGATAGAGGATTGGCTAACTAACAGAAAACAGAGAGTCGGGATAAATGGGTCATTTTCAGGTTGGCAAACTGTAATTAGTGAGGTGCCACAGGGATCGGTGCTGGGGCCTCAACTATTTACAATCAATATTGATGACTTGGATGAAGGGACCGAGTGTACTGTAGCCAAATTTGTTGTTGATACAAAGATAGGTGGGAAAGCAAGTTGTGAGGAGGACACAAAGAGTCTGCAAAGGGATATAGATAGGTTAAGTGAGTGGGCAAAAATTTGGCAGATGGAGTATAATGTGGGAAAATGTGAGGTTATCCACTTTGGTAGGAAAATAGAAAAGCAAAATATTATTTAAATGGAGAGAGACTACAGAATGCTGTGGTACAGAGGGATCTGGGTGTCCTCATACATGAAACACAAAAAGTTAGCAGGTACAGCAAGTAATTCAGAAGGCAAATGGAATGTTGGCCTTTATTGCCAAGGGGATGGAGTATAAAAGTAAGGAAGTCTTGCTACAACTGTACAGGGTGTTGGTGAGACCACACCTAGAGTACTGCGTAGAATTTTGGTCTCCTTATTTAAGGTGGGATATACTTGCATTGGAGGCAGTTCAGAGAAGTTCACTAGGTTGATTCCTGGGATGAAGGGGTTGTCTTATGAGGAAAGGTTAAGCAGGTTGGGCCTATACTCATTGAGTTTAGAAGAATGAGAGGGGATCTTATTGAAACATATAAGATTCTGAGGGGGCTTGACGGGGTAGATGCTGAGAGGATGTTTCCCCTCGTGGGGGAATCTAGAACTAGGGGTCATAGTTTCAGAATAAGGGGTCGCCCATTTAAAACGTAGATGAGGAGGAATTTCTTCTTTCAGAGGGTCGTGAATCTTTGGAATTCTCTGCCCCAGAGAGCTGTGGAGGCTGGGTCATTGAATAAATTCAAGGCTGAGATAGACAGATTTTTGAACTACAGGGGAGTCAAGGGTTATGGGGAACAGGCAGAAAAGTAGAGTTGAGGCCAAGATCAGATCAGCCATGACCTTATTGAATGGCGGAGCAGGCTCGAGGGGCCAAATGGCCTACTCCTGCTCCAATTTCTTATGTTCTTGTGACTACACTTCAAAAGTACTTCATTGACTGTAAAGCGCTTTGGAACGTCCTGAAGTCGTGAAAGGTGCTATATGAACGCAAGTCTTTTCTTAATGAAGAAGGAGGTAAATTTCGCCATTGAGAACTTTTGATAAATGGGCAGAAATAAAAGACGATAAAGCACTGAGTGAGGCAAGGAAAGAGAGAGGTAAGTAGTGTAAATCGAAAGTGAGACAGACACTAAAGCATTGAGGAGAGAGAAAGATGGAATGGATAGTTAGAGGGTAAGGCAAAGCACTAACAGAAGAATGGGCAGTAAGACTGAATAAATTACTGACAGAGGGACATACAATGAAGATCCAAGATAAAACAGAGAGAGAAATCCAGATACACGGTAAGGAGCTTAGATATAGCATAGCGTCTAAAGAGTGAGAGAAGTAAAGAGGTGGAGAAATGGAAAGCAAGAAACAGGAGAAATCAGAGAGAGAAGTGAGACGAACATTAAAACAAATTAAAGGATTGGAAAAAAAGACAAAAAGATGGACAGTTAGATAGTAAGACCAGAGATAGTGAGAGGTGGCAAGGAGACAACATAAAGTAAAAAGAAAGGACTTGCATTTAAGTAGTGCCTTATTACTTCACTCAGAAATGTCTCAAAAATATTTTATAGAGAAGGAATCATTTTGAAGTGCAGTTGCTATTATGTAGGCAAACACAGCGACCATTTTGTGCATAACAAGATCCCACAAAAAGAGATGAATCTGTTTTTGTTTTGGTGATGATGGTTGAGGGAGGAATGTTGGCCAAGACAACTCCTTGGTCTTCTCTGAATAGTGCTACAAGATCTGGAGCATCCACCTGAACAGACAGATGGGGCCTCGGTTTAACATTTCATCTAACAGTACAGCCTAGATTATGCGTTCAAGATCGGGAGTGGGACGAACAACTGAGCCCCACTCCAGATCTGGAAGATAAAGCAGAGACAGAGAGATGGAGAGTAAGGATAAAAGAGAAGACTTCAAGTGAGAAGAGAATGCTCAGTAAGAGGTTTAGACAAAAATAAAGAGCAGTAGAACCTATTTATCCTGCACCTGCTTTACCAGGGTCACACACATTTGTACTCCATCTGCCATATGAGTGCACTGCACACACTCTAACTGCTGCTGTCATCCTGCAGAACACCCATGATTTTTTTTTCCAATCAAGTGAGCATAGTATCACAGGAGATGGATTTGTTTTTTACACATACCATCAGTCTTATTAAGTTACCCAGAATTCTTAACTGGGAAGAGATGCCATGGCAACCCAGAAGGCCTAAATATACATACTCTGACCACAGAGAAGACCACAACGGAGAGAACACTACAGGAGAAAGTGTGACAAATATAATAATAGGATTGTTTTCATTGCCTGAGTTCAGTTTCCCTTTCAAACTGCACGACTCATCTCACCGCCTCTGCTACTTTCACTGACTGAGTTCTCCTATTTGACAGTCGACAATGTAATTCCCACGGTCTATTGCTCGTGCTACTTCTATTTTCTTTTTGTGGTCACCGCCACGTGACCTCGAGGCTACCTCTTGTCACCAAGTGCACCCGGAAGTCACAGCCAGTGCAGACATTCACTTCAGAGCCTCAGGTGCCGGACTAAGGAAAGCCACAAAAGTACATGGGTCAAAAATTCACTGATTAAATGTCATGCTCGACCATTAAATGAAACCAGGCATCTGACCCAGTTCCCAGTAGCTGCTGATGTTTGACACTGTTATATTGCTGTCAGTTTTTGGTATATATGAGCTTTCCCACATCTGATCCCAGCAGGCGTAATAATATCCCTCCCCTTCACACCCTGTATTGCAATTCTGCCAATGAAAGGCACTGTACGAATTGCCTGGAATACCATTCGCTCTTGTGTCCAATGTCTGTTTTTTTTGTCTTTGAAGCACTGCAATCGAGACCCAGGCTGACACACCATCCAGTGCTCACAGCAGAGGAGAGGCTTGAATATGTTGTGCTAAATCATAGAATGATACCGCACAGAAGGAGGCCATTCGGCCCATCGTGCCTGTGCCGGCTCTTTGAAAGAGCTCTCCAATTAGTCCCACTCCCCTGCTCTTTCCCCATAGCCTTGCAAATTTTTCCTTTTCATGTATTTATCCAGTTCCCGTTGGAAAGTTACTGTTGAATCTGCTTCCACCACCCTTTCAGACAGTGCATTCCAGATCATAACTCAACGCATAAAAAAATTCTCCCCTCTGGTTCTTTTACCAATTATCTTAAATCTGTGTCCTCTGGTTACTGATCCTTCTGCCACTGGAAACCATTGCTCTTTACTTACTATCAAAACCATTCATGACTTTGAACACCTCTATCAAAACTCTTCATAACCTTCTCTGCTCTAAGGAGAACAACCCCAGCTTCTCCAGTCGCTCCATGTAACTGAAGTTGTTCATCCCTGGTACCATTCTAGTAAATCTATTCTGCACCCTCTCTAAGGCCTTGACATCCTTCATAATGTGTGGTGCCTAGAATTGGACACAATACTCCAGCTGAGGCCTAACCAGTGATTTATAACGGTTCAGTGTAACTTCCTTGCTTTTGTACTCTATGGGGTCGATATTAACCTTCTGCTGATCGCAGCCTCGCATCGCTGCCGCAATTAGCCGATCGCCCCAACCCCCGATCTCTGCCCTGGCCTGCAAACCTCCCCCCCTCCCGACACCAACCCCCAATCTTTCCCTCGCCTTTGCCGGGCTCCAACCCACTTTAATCCCCGATCTTTCCCAATTGCCTCCCTCATCTCCAACAACAAATGCGAAGAGCTCATGGACTCCTCTGTCACTAAGATTGAGACCATCCGTTCAGCTGCCTCTGCCGCTTCCCTCCCTTCCCCTAGCCCGCCGGGCCAAACCCCCCCCCCCCCCCCCCCCGCCCTAGCCCTGAACTCGCATCTTTCTCGAGTTTCTCTCCTATCTACCCTCATGCCTTCTCTGAGCTCATCTTGTCCATGAGGCCCACTTCCTGCTTCCTCAACCCTATTCCCACCAAACTGCTGACCGCCCAACTTCCCTCCCTGGCCCACATGTTAGCTGATATTGTTACAAATGACATCCTCTGTGACTGTGGAAAACTTTCCCTGCTCACCCTTCTCCAGCCTTTGACACGGTTGACCACTATCCTCCAACACCTCTCCTCCATCGTCCAGCTGGGTGGGACTGCACTCGCCTGGTTCCATTCTTATCTATCCAGTTGTAGTCAGAGGATCACCTGCAATGGCTTCTCTTCCCGCTCCCGCACCGTTAATTCTGGAGTTCCCCAAGGATCTATCCTTGGCCCCCTCCTATTTCTCATTTATATGCTGCCCCTCGGTGACATCATCTGAAAACACAACATCAGGTTCCACATGTACACTGACGATACCCAGCTCTACCTCACCACCCCCTCTCTCGTCCCCTCCACTATCTTTGATTTGTCACACTGTCCGACATCCAGTATTGGATGAGCAGAAATTTCCTCCAACTAAATATTGGGAAGACGAAGCCATTGTCTTAAGTTCCCGTCACAAACTCCGTTTCCTAGCCACCAACTCCATCCCTCTCCCTGGTCATTGTCTGAGGCTGAACCGGACTGTTCCCAACCGGATTGTTCAAATTTGACTCTGAGCTGAGCTTCCGACTACACATCTGCTCCATCACTTCCATCGCCCCTCTCCGCCCCTGCCTCAGCTCATCTGCTGCTGAAACCCTCAACTGTGCCTTTGTCCTCTAGACTTGACTATTCCAACGCTCTCCTGGCCAGCCTCCCATCTTCCACCCTCCATAAACTGAAACTCATCCAAAACTCTGCTGCCCGTGTCCTAACTCGCACCAAATCCCATTCACCCATCACCCCTGTGCTCGCTGACCTACATTGGCTACCGGTCCAACAACCCCACAATTTTAAAAATCTCATCCTTGTTTTCAAATCCCTCCATGGCCTCGCCCCTCCCTATCTCTGTAATCTCCTCCAGCCCCACAACCCCCCGAGATATCTGTGCTCCTCTAATTCTGGCCCCTTGCGCATCCCCAATTTTAATCAATCCACCATTGGTGGCTGAGTCTTCAGCTGCCTCGGCCCGAAGCTCTGGATTTCTCTCCCTAACCCTCTCCACCTCTCTACATCTCTCTCCTCCTTTAAGATGCTCCTTAAAACCTACCTCTTCGAACAAGCTTTTGATCACCTGTGTGACTTGATGTCAAATTGTGTTTGATAACGCTCCTGTGAAGCGCCCTGAGACATTTTACTACGTTAAAGGCGCTATATAAATGCAAGTTGTTGTTGTTATCAACTTGTCCTGCCACTTTCAAAGAAAAAAAGACCTTCTTTATATAGCGCCTTTCACGACCTCAGGATGGTGGCACCAAGATTGTCAACTATGTCTGATCCATTCACCTTGGATGAACTAAACGCATCCCTGTCGACAACCAAATCTGGAAAAGCTGCTGGTCCAGATGGTCATGATGTGGAGATGCCGGTGTTGGACTGGGGTGGACAAATGTGAGAAGTCGCACAACACCAGGTTATAGTCCAACAGTTTTATTTGAAATCACAAGCTTTCGGAGCTGCTGACTGAGGAGCAGCAGCAGCAGCAGAAGAGTGGTGGTCTCTGTGACCAGGAAGAGGAGAAGGAGACGGAGACCAGACAGCAGACCACCACCAACACAACCAACCACAACAACTGAGGTGCCTGGAGAGAGAGGACAGGAGAGGAGAAAGAAAAGAAGGAAAGGAAGGCCAAGGCCATCAAACATCAGAGGAGAGGCCTTTCCAACACTGCCTCCTCAATTGGCCTCCATTTTAGGAGAGGGAGAGAGGGGAGAAAAACATCACCAACAAACATCATCTGTTTGGAAGGAAGAAGGAAGGAAAGAACAACAGCTACAGGTGGGTGTGATTCTGGTGCACTCTCCCAGAGACTTTGTTTTGTAGGTGGGGGGAGGAAAGAAGATAAGAAGAGGGCCGGAACATCCAAGGGGTGTGTGTGTGTGTGTGTGGCTTTTGTAAAAGCTAGGCCGCACACACCATATTAAACACCCCTTTCCCATTGCCTGACCTGGGACAGCTGGAGCTGCCTAGGTGAAGTCCCCAATTAATTTCATCTTATTGGGCATCGTTAAGACCTGGTGCAGGACTGAGCCTGGGCATCTCCAGCTATCCCAGGTGAAGACATCTTCTCCCCCCACCAGAAGACCACCACCAAAGACTTTTATTACATCGGAGAGTGCACCCCCCTGCCAACACCCACCCACCCACCATCCTGAGTGGCGACCCTGCCCTTGCGGCTCCCTCCTTCCCACCCCGCCTCTCTCTCTCTCTTTGTCTCTTGTCTCTCTCTGCCTCTCTCTCTAAGAGGCACCTCAATCTATTTTTAATTAAGTACCCATTGAGCAGAGGGCAGAAGGCCCCTTTCCTAATTAATTCATAAAAAGGGAGAGGTGTGCCTTCAATTTAAGAGCTCCCTCTGCTCAGGGGAAAACTAAAACAAAAAAACCGAGGCCATTAACACCTTCAGGCCTGTGACTTGGGGTGAGTGTAGCCCTTAAAGAACCCTCCATTATGGCGACCACATCTTCGCCGGTGGCGGGGGCAGCGAGGACATACGCAAGCGTGGCAGCCGCGGCCACGGCCGCAGCCACGAGTCCTCCTGTTACCCCGTCACCTTTTACCCTCCTTACGAGGAAGAATGGGGTCAAGAGCTACACTCACCCCAACATGACTATAGAGGCGTGCGTAAAAGCCATGGCTGGGGTTGTCGGCCCTTCAGCCATCGTCGCCGCCTCTAAAATGTACGGCAAGGCTGTGTTCTTCCTGGGGTCGGAGCGGGCGGTGTCCCTGGCCATCGAGAAGGGGCTCACCGTGGGCGGGACCTTCCTGCCGGTGGACCCCCTTGAGGCCACCGCGCAAAGGATTGTGGTTTCCAACGTCCCGCCCTTTGTTCCGGGTGAGCTCCTCCTCCCCCACCTACGTCAACTGGGGGAGGTGAGGTCGGGGATCACACCCATCCCGCTCGGCTTCCGGGAAGCCAGCCTTCGGCACGTCTTCTCCTTCCGGCGCCAGCTTTTCGTCCGGCTGGCGCGGAAGGAGGACGCGGACGGCGCGTTCACGGTGCTCCACGGGGGGACTGCCCACCGCGTCTTCTGGACCTCGGACGGCGTGCGGTGCTACGCCTGTAAGGAGGTGGGGCACGTCCGCAAAAACTGCCCCGCCTCCAAGGCCGCCACGACACCTGGCGCGGCCAGGGTTGGCGCCGCCGCCCCCCCTCCCCCTGATACTGTCCGCGCGTCGACGGCGACGGATGCGCGGTCGAAATCGGAGGCCAACACCACCACGGCCTCCGGCGGGGAGGAGGGAGAGCGTCCGGGGGGAAGGAAGGCGCGTAGGAAAACTAAACACCTAAGGGCGGATCCCCTCGCGGAGGAAACATCGGAATTGACCGAACTCACGCCTGAGTACATCGCGGAGTTGGTCGGGACGCATGAGACTGGGGGGGTCCTCGTGCCCGGGCCCGTGACCGTGACCGCAACTGCCGAGGCAGCTGAATCAAGACCTGCGGCCGGGCTCGGGCCCGAGGGGCCCAAGAAACCCAGTCGTCGGAAGGGGGCAGAGAGGGAGGCCCCAGCAGACATGGAGGCCTCCCCCTCTCCGGGCCCCAATTTGTTAAAAAGAAAGCTCCGCCCCCAGCAGGAGGACTGCGAGGAGGAAGGTCCCTCCGCAAAAGGGGGGCAGTCGCCCGCCGCGGGTGCTGCGCCCCACCCCACCACCGTCATCGTCGCGCGCGATCGGCAGGGGTCGTCTGTCCCTCGGGAGGGTGAGACAGCCGAGTCTGTCCGACCTGTGCCTCCCGGGGATGGGGAAGAGACCCTGCCCGTGGGGGGGGGCGCGGAACAACCCGCGGAGGGAAATGTAGTTTCGGAACCGTTGCTCCTCGCCGGGTCGGGCGTCCTGGGGACTGGGGCGGGCGAGGCCAAAGAGGCTGAAGCCGAGCCCGCCTTTTATAACCCAGATATCTCCCAGGGACTGCTCGACCTGGTGGAGGAGTGTAGCAATCCCCAGCCCGCTGGGTCGGAGGTTGGTGGCGGGGAGACGGAAAGCCCCCTGACTCCGTCTCTGATGTT
Organism: Squalus acanthias; assembly: GCA_030390025.1. NCBI lineage: Eukaryota > Metazoa > Chordata > Chondrichthyes > Squaliformes > Squalidae > Squalus > Squalus acanthias. The sequence continues at coordinate 59,670,799 of CM059430.1, read as the reverse complement.
GGCGCCGGACGTACTGGAGGAATTTGGGATTATTTTCTCCCCGGTTTCTCCGGTCGCTCCGGCGCCTGAGGCGGGGGGGGGCCCCGAACCGCCGCCGCCTCCCGGCCCGGCGCCCCTGAAGGAGCCCAGGGTGGACTCCTCTGCCACCGATCCTGGGGGTGGGATCGTGACGGAGGCGGGGCCGGCCGGTGCGGCCGAGCCGTTCGCTGCACCCCGTGCGACGGACGGGTCGGCCGCCGGTGACGACCTCCCGGAGGAGGACGGGGACTCGGTGGGGGGCTTCGAGGACGATTTGGAGTCCATCGGCAGCGAGGTGATGGACGCCCTCGTGCCCTTCACCGACTCTCCCCTCATCCCCGTAGGGGAACTCCGGGATTTTATGGCCGTGAGCCAGGGTCGTCACAAGAAGATCCGGCTGGCCCTCGGCAAGTGGTCGGAGCTGGCGCTGCTCGTCGTGTCCGTCCGCGCCGCCGTTAAAATCATGGGCGCGGACAAGGACGTTGGCCGGCTCGAGCTGCGTCGGCTCAAGAGTTTCCACACTGGGCTGCTGAGGGAGTGGCGGTCGTCAGTGACCGCCCTCCCTCCCCTCCGTTAGGTAGAGGTTGCACTATGCTTCTGAGATGAAGATAACCATAGCCAGCCTCAACATCAACGGCAGCAGGGAGGCGCGCCGTAGATTCAATAACTTCTCGGTCCTTCGGGACGGGAAATATGCGGTGTGCTTCCTGCAAGAAACCCACACCGTTCCGGGAGATGAGGCCACGTGGCTCCTGGAGTGGCAAGGAGGGGTCAGCATGAGTCACCTCTCCAACAATTCCTGCGGGGTGGCTGTCTTGCTGGCCCCGCATTTTCAGCCGGAGATCTTGAGGGTCAAGGAGCACGTGCCGGGCCGCTTGCTCCAGGTCACTGTTCGCCTGGGAGGCGTGCCGCTCCATTTAGTGAACGTGTACGCCCCCCGGACCGGTGCGCAGCAAGTGCGCTTCTTCGGAGAAGTGTCCGCTCTTCTGGGCTCCATCGACGTGGGCGAGTGCGTCATCCTCGGGGGGGATTTCAATTGTACCCTCGAGGCGCGGGACCGGTCGGGTCCCCCGCGAAGCCCGGCGGCGATGGAGAAGTTGCGGGACCTGGTCGGGTCCTTCGACTTGGTGGACGTCTGGCGAAATCTCCATCCCGACTCCAGCGCCTTCACGAGCGTGAGGTCTGGAGGAGGAAGGTCCAGAATCGACCGCCTTTACATTTCCCGGGCGTACGTCTCCTGCGTTCCGGCGGCTTCCATGCGGCCGGTGCCGTGCACGGACCACCACCTGGTGTGGGCGGAGCTCGCTCCGCTGCGCGCGCGGGGGGGGTCCGCGTACTGGCATTTTAACAACCGGCTGCTGGAGGACGCGCGGTTCCGGGATTCGTTTCGCCGGTTCTGGGCCGACTGGAGAAGGAAGCGGGGAGGCTTCCCCTCCTTGAGGCTATGGTGGGACGTGGGCAAGGCTCACGTCCGCGTCTTCTGTCAGGAGTACGCGAAGGGGTCGACCAAGAGGCGGGAGGCCCGGGTCGGGCGATTGGAGAAAGAAGTGCTCGACCTGGAGTCCCGTCTCGGTCAAGTCGTCGAGGACCCGGCCCTGCGGAAGGTGTACGAAGAGAAGAAGGGCGCGCTGAAGGACCTGCAGCTGGTCGGGTCCCGAGGCGCGTACGTGAGGTCGCGGATCCAGTTCCTGCGGGACCTGGACCGCGGCTCCCCCTTCTTCTACTCGCTGGAAAAAAGACGGGGGGTCCGTAAGCAGCTCTTGGGGCTGCTGGCCGACGACGGATCTCTGGTCTCGGATCCGGAGGGCATCAGCGCGGAGGCCCGGGCCTATTACGGGGCTCTGTTCTCTTCGGATCCGTCCAGCGAGGATGCGCGCAGAGTTTTGTGGGAGGACCTGCCGAAGGTCGGCCCGGAGGGCGCCGAGAATTTAGAAGCTCCGCTAAGCCTGGCGGAGCTGACCGGCGCCCTGCGCCAGCTCTCGAGGGGCAAGTCCCCGGGGCTGGACGGGCTGACCGTGGAGTTCCACAGGGCGTTCTGGGACGTCTTGGGGGACGACTACGCGCGGGTCCTGGGGGAAAGTCTGGCGACCGGGGAGATGCCCCTCTCTTGGCGCAGGGCGGTCATCGTCCTGCTGCCCAAGAAGGGCGATCTCCGCCTACTTAAGAACTGGCGCCCGGTCTCCCTCCTCAGCACGGATTACAAAATTTTCGCCAGGGCTATGTCTGCTCGCCTTGGCACCGTGCTGGCCCGCATGATCCACCCCGACCAGTCCTACACGGTCCCGGGCCGGAGTATCCACGATAACATCCATCTGGTCCGGGACCTGGTCCACCATTCCCAGAGGGCTGGTCTGTCGGTCGCCTTCCTTTCCCTGGATCAGGAGAAGGCGTTCGACAGGGTGGATCACGAGTATCTTTTCGGGACTCTGCGCGCATTCGGGTTCGGGACGCATTTCGTCGCCCGGATCCGACTTCTGTACGCCGCCGCGGAGTGTCTCATTAAAGTTAACGGGTCTTTGACGGCGCCCCTTCGCTTCGGGAGGGGGGTGCGTCAGGGATGCCCCATGTCCGGTCAGTTATACGCCGTTTGCGTGGAGCCTTTCCTGCGCCTCTTGCGGAAGAGGTTGACGGGACTGGCTCTGCAAGGGCCGGGCGTGGAGGTGGTCCTCTCGGCTTACGCCGATGATGTGCTCCTCGCGGTCACGGATCCCGTCGACTTGCGGAGGATGCGAGAATGCCAGCAGATTTACTCGGACGCATCCTCCGCCAAGATCAACTGGGAGAAATGTTCTGGACTCCTGGTGGGCCCATGGCGGGTGGACTCCCTGCCGGAGGAGTTCGGGCCTTTCGCCTGGAGCACCACGCACCTCCTCTACCTGGGAGTCTACCTCAGCCCGGCCGAGGACGCCTGGCCGGCGAACTGGCAAGAGCTGGAGGCCAAAGTCACCGCTCGCCTAGGGCGCTGGACAGGACTGCTCCGAGTGTTGTCCTACAGGGGTCGAGCGCTGGTCATAAACCAGCTGGTGGCCGCCATGTTGTGGTACCGGTTGGTCACTTTGATCCCTCCCCCTGCGTTTGTCGCCAAGATGCAGAAGAAGCTCGTCGACTTCTTCTGGGACAAAAGGAAGCCCTGGGTCTCTGCCGCGGTTTTGAGTCTCCCGCTTAGGGAGGGCGGTCAGGCGCTGGTGTGCCTTCGCACCCAGGCGGCGACTTTCCGTCTTCAGACGCTGCAGAGATACCTGTACGTGGAGAATCCTCCTAGGTGGCGTGCGCTGGCGACGTATTTCTTCCGCCAGCTGCACGGCCTCAATTACGACACGCAGCTCCTGTTTGTGAGAGTGGGTGGCACGCGTGCCAGCCTGCGGGAGCTGCCTGTCTTCTACCAGGAACTGCTATGGGTTTGGAACAGCGTCGCCTCCGAGCGCAGTTCTCCCCCGTCAGGAGCGGCGGCCGTCCTTCGGGAGCCGCTGTTCAGGAATCCGCACCTCCACGACCGCGGGTTCGGCTGGCTGGCGGAGGGCAGGGCTGTGCCCGGTAAGGTGACCAGAGTCGGGGACCTGCTCGATGGCGGAGGAGCGGGCTGGATGGCGCCGGAGGAGTTGGCGAGGCGCATGTCCTGGGTCAACGTCCGGCTCGCGGTCAAAGCCATCGAGTCGCTAAAAGTGGCACTGGGCCCCGTCTCCACTAGGTGTGTCGAGGAGGCTCAAGCACGTGGGGCGATCCCGTCCGAACTGACCCCCGTTCGGACGGAATTCCTTATCGGCGCCCGGCCCCGAATCCTCCCTCGGGAGCCGCCGCCTCACCACTTGAGCCTTCTCGGAGAAATGCCCTCCGTGCCCTTTCAATCCGCACGGAGGCGTTTCCTGTACGGGCTGCTCCTGCACACTCTCCACTTTGCCATCTTCGTCTGCCGTCCGGACACGCCTTGGCGTACCATCCTGCCGTCCGGCGGAGGCGAAGGTCCCCATTGGAAGGCTCTCTACGCGGGAGTCTTCCCTTGTTCTATTGGGGACTTGGCCTGGAGGGTGTTGCACGGAGCAGTCCCGTGCAATAGGATTTTAAGTAGGTTTACGGACTCCCAGGCTGCTTGCCATTTTTGCGGCCTGGAGGAGTCCGTTTATCACATTTATGTTGAATGTGAGAGGTTGCAGCCCCTCTTTCATTATTTGAAGGGGCTGCTCCTCAATTTCTGGTTGCACTTCAGTCCCACGCTCCTGATCTACGGTCACCCGGTGCGGAGGGGAGCGGGTAGGTCGGAGGACCTCCTCGTAGGACTGCTCCTGGGCCTGGCCAAGAAAGCCATTAATTGGTCCAGGCAGCGGGCGGTCGAGGGGGTCGTTCGGCCCGATTGCCTGCCTCTCTTCCGCGGCCATGTTCGCGCCCGGGTGGCCCTGGAGATGGAGCACGCGGTGTCCGCCGGCACGCTTGAGTTTTTCCGCGACCGGTGGGCGCCGCGGGGACTGGAGTGCATCGTCACCCCGGACTTTCAAATTTTAATTTGATTTATTAAGTTTCATTTCAAGTTTTAATTGATTTACAGTAAATTTTGATTTGTCCAACCTGATTTGTGCAACCAAAAAGATCAACACCAGGTTATAGTCCAACAGTTTTATTTGAAATCACAAGCTTTCGGAGCTGCTGACGAAGGAGCAGAAGCAGCAGAGTGGTGGTCTCTGTGAGCAGGAAGAGGAGAAGGAGACCGAGACCAGACAGCAGACCACCACCAACAACCAACCAACAACTACAACTGAGGTGCCTGGAGAGAGAGGACAGGAGAGGAGAGGGAGAGGAAGGAAAGGAAGGCCAAGGCCATTAACACCAGAGGAGAGGCCTTTCCACACTGCCTCCTCAATTGGCCTCCAATTTTAGGAGAGGGAGAGAGGGGAGAAAACACCAACAACAAACATCAACTGTTTGGAAGGAGGGAGGAAAGAAAGAAAGAACATCAGCTACAGGTGGGTGTGATTCTGGTGCACTCTCCCAGAGGCCGCACACACCATATTAAACACCCCTTTCCCATTGCCTGACCTGGGACAGCTGGAGCTGCCTAGGTGAAGTCCCCAATTAATTTCATCTTATTGGGCATCGTTAAGACCTGGTGCAGGACTGAGCCTGGGCATCTCCAGCTATCCCAGGTGAAGACATCTTCTCCCCCCACCAGAAGACCACAACCAAAGACTTTTATTACATCGGAGAGTGCACCCCCCTGCCAACACCCACCCACCCACCATCCTGAGTGGCGACCCTGCCCTTGCGGCTTCCCTCCTTCCCACCCCCCTCTCTCTCTCTCTCTTTGTCTCTTGTCTCTCTCTGCCTCTCTCTCTAAGAGGCACCTCAATCTATTTTAATTAAGTACCCATTGAGCAGAGGGGAGAAGGCCCCTCTCCCAATTCAATCAACTAAAGGGAGAGGTGTGCCTTCAATTTAAGAGCTCCCTCTGCTCAGGGGAAAACAGAAATAAAAAACCGAGGCCATTAACACCTTCAGGCCTGTGACTTGGGGTGAGTGTAGCCCTTAAAGAACCCTCCATTATGGCGAGTACATCTTCGTCGGTGGCGGGGGCAGCGAGGACGTATGCGAGCGTGGCAGCCGCGGCCACGGCCGCAGCCACGAGTCCTCCTGTTACCCCGTCACCTTTTACCCTCCTTACGAGGAAGAATGGGGTCAAGAGCTACACTCACCCCAATATGACAATAGAGGCGTGCGTAAAAGCCATGGCTGGGGTTGTCGGCCCTTCAGCCATCGTCGCCGCCTCTAAAATGTACGGCAAGGCTGTGTTCTTCCTGGGGTCGGAGCGGGCGGTGTCCCTGGCCATCGAGAAGGGGCTCACCGTGGGCGGGACCTTCCTGCCGGTGGACCCCCTTGAGGCCACCGCGCAAAGGATTGTGGTTTCCAACGTCCCGCCCTTTGTTCCGGGTGAGCTCCTCCTCCCCCACCTACGTCAACTGGGGGAGGTGAGGTCGGGGATCACACCCATCCCGCTCGGCTTCCGGGAAGCCAGCCTTCGGCACGTCTTCTCCTTCCGGCGCCAGCTTTTCGTCTGGCTGGCGCGGGAGGAGGACGCGGATGGCGCGTTCACGGTGCTCCACGGGGGGACCGCCCACCGCGTCTTCTGGACCTCGGACGGCGTGCGGTGCTACGCCTGTAAGGAGGTGGGGCACGTCCGCAAAAACTGCCCCGCCTCCAAGGCCGCCACGACACCTGGCGCGGCCAGGGTTGGCGCCGCCGCCCCCCCTCCCCCTGATACTGTCCGCGCGTCGACGGCGACGGATGCGCGGTCGAAATCGGAGGCCAACGCCACCACGGCCTCCGGCGGGGAGGAGGGAGAGCGTCCGGGGGGAAGGAAGGCGCGTAGGAAAAATAAACACCTAAGGGCGGATCCCCTCGCGGAGGAAACATCGGAGTTGACCGAACTCACGCCCGAGTACATCGCGGGGTTGATCGGGACGCATGAGACTGGGGGGGTCCTCGTGCCCGGGCCCGTGACCGCAACTGCCGAGGCAGCTGAATCAAGACCTGCGGCCGGGCTCGGGCCCGAGGGGCTCAAGAAACCCAGTCGTCGGAAGGGGGCAGAGAGGGAGGCCCCAGCAGACATGGAGGCCTCCCCCTCTCCGGGCCCCAACTTGTTAAAAAGAAAGCTCCGCCCCCAGCAGGAGGACTGCGAGGAGGAAGGTCCCTCCGCAAAAGGGGGGCAGTCGCCCGCCGCGGGTGCTGCGCCCCACCCCACCACCGTCATCGTCGCGCGCGATCGGCAGGGGTCGTCTGTCCCTCGGGAGGGTGAGACAGCCGAGTCTGTCCGACCTGTGCCTCCCGGGGATGGGGAAGAGACCCTGCCCGTGGGGGGGGGCGCGGAACAACCCACGGAGGGAAATGTAAAACCTGAACCGTTGCTCCTCGCCGGGTCAGGCGTCCTGGGGACTGGGGCGGGCGAGGCCAAAGAGGCTGAAGCCGAGCCCGCCTTTTATAACCCAGATATCTCCCAGGGACTGCTCGACCTGGTGGAGGAGTGTAGCAATCCCCAGCCCGCTGGGTCGGAGGTTGGTGGCGGGGAGACGGAAAGCCCCCTGACTCCGTCTCTGTTGTTGGCGCTGGACGTGCTGGAGGAATTTGGGATTATTTTCTCCACGGTTTCTCTGGTCACTCCGGCGCCTGAGGCGGGGGGGGGGCCCCGAACCGCCGCCGCCGCCTCCCGGCCCGGCGCCCCTGAAGGAGCCCAGGGTGGACTCCTCTGCCACCGATCCTGGGGGTGGGATCGTGACGGAGGCGGGGCCGGCCGGTGCGGCCGAGCCGTTCGCTGCACCCTGTGTGACGGACGGGTTGGCCGCCGGTGACGACCTCCCGGAGGAGGACGGGGACTCGGTGGGGGGCATCGAGGACGATTTGGAGTCCATCGGCAACGAGGTGATGGACGCCCTCGTGCCCTTCACCGACTCTCCCCTCATCCCCGTAGGGGAACTCCGGGATTTTATGGCCGTGAGCCAGGGTCGTCACAAGAAGATCCGGCTGGCCCTCGACAAGTGGTCGGAGCTGGCGCTGCTCGTCGTGTCCGTCCGCGCCGCCGTTAAAATCATGGGCGCGGACAAGGACGTTGGCCGGCTCGAGCTGCGTCGGCTCAAGAGTTTCCACACTGGGCTGCTGAGGGAGTGGCGGTCGTCAGTGACCGCGCTCCCTCCCCTCCGTTAGGTAGAGGTTGCACTATGCTTCTGAGATGAAGATAACCATAGCCAGCCTCAACATCAACGGCAGCAGGGAGGCGCGCCGTAGATTCAATAACTTCTCGGTCCTTCGGGACGGGAAATATGCGGTGTGCTTCCTGCAAGAAACCCACACCGTTCCGGGAGATGAGGCCACGTGGCTCCTGGAGTGGCAAGGAGGGGTCAGCATGAGTCACCTCTCCAACAATTCCTGCGGGGTGGCTGTCTTGCTGGCCCCGCATTTTCAGCCGGAGATCTTGAGGGTCAAGGAGCACGTGCCGGGCCGCTTGCTCCAGGTCACTGTTCGCCTGGGAGGCGTGCCGCTCCATTTAGTGAACGTGTACGCCCCCCGGACCGGTGCGCAGCAAGTGCGCTTCTTCGGAGAAGTGTCCGCTCTTCTGGGCTCCATCGACGTGGGCGAGTGCGTCATCCTCGGGGGGGATTTCAATTGTACCCTCGAGGCGCGGGACCGGTCGGGTCCCCCGCGAAGCCCGGCGGCGATGGAGAAGTTGCGGGACCTGGTCGGGTCCTTCGACTTGGTGGACGTCTGGCGAAATCTCCATCCCGACTCCAGCGCCTTCACGAGCGTGAGGTCTGGAGGAGGAAGGTCCAGAATCGACCGCCTTTACATTTCCCGGGCGTACGTCTCCTGCGTTCCGGCGGCTTCCATGCGGCCGGTGCCGTGCACGGACCACCACCTGGTGTGGGCGGAGCTCGCTCCGCTGCGCGCGCGGGGGGGGTCCGCGTACTGGCATTTTAACAACCGGCTGCTGGAGGACGCGCGGTTCCGGGATTCGTTTCGCCGGTTCTGGGCCGACTGGAGAAGGAAGCGGGGAGGCTTCCCCTCCTTGAGGCTATGGTGGGACGTGGGCAAGGCTCACGTCCGCGTCTTCTGTCAGGAGTACGCGAAGGGGTCGACCAAGAGGCGGGAGGCCCGGGTCGGGCGATTGGAGAAAGAAGTGCTCGACCTGGAGTCCCGTCTCGGTCAAGTCGTCGAGGACCCGGCCCTGCGGAAGGTGTACGAAGAGAAGAAGGGCGCGCTGAAGGACCTGCAGCTGGTCGGGTCCCGAGGCGCGTACGTGAGGTCGCGGATCCAGTTCCTGCGGGACCTGGACCGCGGCTCCCCCTTCTTCTACTCGCTGGAAAAAAGACGGGGGGTCCGTAAGCAGCTCTTGGGGCTGCTGGCCGACGACGGATCTCTGGTCTCGGATCCGGAGGGCATCAGCGCGGAGGCCCGGGCCTATTACGGGGCTCTGTTCTCTTCGGATCCGTCCAGCGAGGATGCGCGCAGAGTTTTGTGGGAGGACCTGCCGAAGGTCGGCCCGGAGGGCGCCGAGAATTTAGAAGCTCCGCTAAGCCTGGCGGAGCTGACCGGCGCCCTGCGCCAGCTCTCGAGGGGCAAGTCCCCGGGGCTGGACGGGCTGACCGTGGAGTTCCACAGGGCGTTCTGGGACGTCTTGGGGGACGACTACGCGCGGGTCCTGGGGGAAAGTCTGGCGACCGGGGAGATGCCCCTCTCTTGGCGCAGGGCGGTCATCGTCCTGCTGCCCAAGAAGGGCGATCTCCGCCTACTTAAGAACTGGCGCCCGGTCTCCCTCCTCAGCACGGACTACAAAATTTTCGCCAGGGCTATGTCTGCTCGCCTTGGCACCGTGCTGGCCCGCATGATCCACCCCGACCAGTCCTACACGGTCCCGGGCCGGAGTATCCACGATAACATCCATCTGGTCCGGGATCTGGTCCACCATTCCCAGAGGGCTGGTCTGTCGGTCGCCTTCCTTTCCCTGGATCAGGAGAAGGCGTTCGACAGGGTGGATCACGAGTATCTTTTCGGGACTCTGCGCGCATTCGGGTTCGGGACGCATTTCGTCGCCCGGATCCGACTTCTGTACGCCGCCGCGGAGTGTCTCATTAAAGTTAACGGGTCTTTGACGGCGCCCCTTCGCTTCGGGAAGGGGGTGCGTCAGGGATGCCCCATGTCCGGTCAGTTATACGCCGTTTGCGTGGAGCCTTTCCTGCGCCTCTTGCGGAAGAGGTTGACGGGACTGGCTCTGCAAGGGCCGGGCGTGGAGGTGGTCCTCTCGGCTTACGCCGATGACGTGCTCCTCGCGGTCACGGATCCCGTCGACTTGCGGAGGATGCGAGAATGCCAGCAGATTTACTCGGACGCATCCTCCGCCAAGATCAACTGGGAGAAATGTTCTGGACTCCTGGTGGGCCCATGGCGGGTGGACTCCCTGCCGGAGGAGTTCGGGCCTTTCGCCTGGAGCACCACGCACCTCCTCTACCTGGGAGTCTACCTCAGCCCGGCCGAGGACGCCTGGCCGGCGAACTGGCAAGAGCTGGAGGCCAAAGTCACCGCTCGCCTAGGGCGCTGGACAGGATTGCTCCGAGTGTTGTCCTACAGGGGTCGAGCGCTGGTCATAAACCAGCTGGTGGCCGCCATGTTGTGGTACCGGTTGGTCACTTTGATCCCTCCCCCTGCGTTTGTCGCCAAGATGCAGAAGAAGCTCGTCGACTTCTTCTGGGACAAAAGGAAGCACTGGGTCTCTGCCGCGGTTTTGAGTCTCCCGCTTAGGGAGGGCGGTCAGGCGCTGGTGTGCCTTCGCACCCAGGCGGCGACTTTCCGTCTTCAGACGCTGCAGAGAAACCTGTATGTGGAGAATCCTCCTAGATGGCGTGCGCTGGCGACGTATTTCTTCCGCCAGCTGCACGGCCTCAATTACGACACGCAGCTCCTGTTTGTGAGAGTGGGTGGCACGCGTGCCAGCCTGCGGGAGCTGCCTGTCTTCTACCAGGAACTGCTATGGGTTTGGAACAGCGTCGCCTCCGAGCGCAGTTCTCCCCCGTCAGGAGCGGCGGCCGTCCTTCGGGAGCCGCTGTTCAGGAATCCGCACCTCCACGACCGCGGGTTCGGCTGGCTGGCGGAGGGCAGGGCTGTGCCCGGTAAGGTGACCAGAGTCGGGGACCTGCTCGATGGCGGAGGAGCGGGCTGGATGGCGCCGGAGGAGTTGGCGAGGCGCATGTCCTGGGTCAACGTCCGGCTCGCGGTCAAAGCCATCGAGTCGCTAAAAGTGGCACTGGGCCCCGTCTCCACTAGGTGTGTCGAGGAGGCTCAAGCACGTGGGGCGATCCCGTCCGAACTGACCCCCATTCGGACGGAATTCCTTATCGGCGCCCGGCCCCGAATCCTCCCTCGGGAGCCGCCGCCTCACCACTTGAGCCTTCTCGGAGAAATGCCCTCCGTGCCCTTTCAATCCGCACGGAGGCGTTTCCTGTACGGGCTGCTCCTGCACACTCTCCACTTTGCCATCTTCGTCTGCCGTCCGGACACGCCTTGGCGTACCATCCTGCCGTCCGGCGGAGGCGAAGGTCCCCATTGGAAGGCTCTCTACGCGGGAGTCTTCCCTTGTTCTATTGGGGACTTGGCCTGGAGGGTGTTGCACGGAGCAGTCCCGTGCAATAGGATTTTAAGTAGGTTTACGGACTCCCAGGCTGCTTGCCATTTTTGCGGCCAGGAGGAGTCCGTTTATCACATTTATATTGAGTGTGAGAGGTTGCAGCCCCTCTTTCATTATTTGAAGGGGCTGCTCCTCAATTTCTGGTTGCACTTCAGCCCCACGCTCCTGATCTACGGTCACCCGGTGCGGAGGGGAGCGGGTAGGTCGGAGGACCTCCTCGTGGGACTGCTCCTGGGCCTGGCCAAGAAAGCCATTAATTGGTCCAGGCAGCGGGCGGTCGAGGGGGTCGTTCGGCCCGATTGCCTGCCTCTCTTCCGCGGCCATGTTCGCGCCCGGGTGGCCCTGGAGATGGAGCACGCGGTGTCCGCCGGCACGCTTGAGTTTTTCCGCGACCGGTGGGCGCCGCGGGGGCTGGAGTGCATTGTCACCCCGGACTTCCAAATTTTGATTTGATTTATTAAGTTTCATTTAAAGTTTTAATTGATTTACAGTAAATTTTGATTTGTCCAACCTGATTTGTCCAACCAAAAAGATCAACACCAGGTTATAGTCCAACAGTTTTATTTGAAATCACAAGCTTTCGGAGCGCTGCTCCTTCGTCAGGTGAAGTCACCTGACGAAGGAGCAGCGCTCCGAAAGCTTGTGATTTCAAATAAAGCTGTTGGTCCAGATGGTGTTTAATCAGAATTCCTTAAAGCTCTGGGATCTCCTTCTGCTCTGAGATACTGGCAACTGGTAAAATTCCATCTATTTGGAAGGAGATTAAAATAGTTGCCCTCCTGAAGCAGGGGAAGAAAGCTTGTGAAGCCTCCAGCTACCGCCCGATCGCCTTACTTTGCACTTGTTATAAAGTGCTGGAGAGGCTACCACTCCACAACCTAGCCCCCATCATCGAGCCAACCATCCCTAAGGTGCAGCCGTAACTGCTGTGACCAAGTGGTAGGTTTAACAACGCACATCGAATCAGGCTTCCAGCGCCAGCTCAAGACCGCTGTAGCACTCGTGAGCCTGTCAGCGGCGTATGACACAGTATGGAAGCATGGACTGCTTTTCAAGCTCTCCACCATTTTACCCTGCAGAACAACGATCCATCTTCTTAACTCCAAGCTTAGCAACCGATGCTTCCTTGTGTACTCTGGCACCCAGAAGAGCAGATATAGGACCTTGAACAACAGACTCCCACAGGGTTCTGTCCTGGCACCCATATTATTCAACGTTTACACCAGTGACCTGCCCGAAACAGAGTCCCGCAAGTTCGTATACGCTGATGACATTGCCTTGGCCATGCAAAACATGAATCTCTCCGTCACCGAGGAGACCCTGACCAGTGATTTACAGAGGATGGAGGCCGACTTCCGCCGATGGCGACATCGGCCAAACCCGCAAAAGACCGTCACCTCGACATTCCACCTCAACACCCATCAAGCAAACCAAGCTTTGAAAGTCGCCTTTTGCGGTGCAGAGGTAAACCATGCCAAAAAACCCTCCTATTTAGGAGTCACGCTTGATCGCACCCTGTCATATAGACAACATCTCCAGAACCTTAGGAAGAAATAAAGAGTAGGGTCAACTTGTTCCAGAAACTCACCGGATCCACTTGGGGAGCAGACGCTCAAACCCTCCGTATGGCAGCACTCGCCCTGGTGTACTCTACAGTGGAGTACTGCTCTCCGGCATGGCTATCGAGTCCGCATGTCAAATCTATTAATGTCCAGCTGCATTCTACTATGAGAATTATCAGCGGTACGCTTTTATCAACACCAACACCTTGGCTGCCCGTACTTGCAAACATCACACCACGGACCCCATGAAGTCTCATGGCATCAGGTTAAACACGGGCAAGGAAACCTCCTGCTGATTACCACCTCCCGCCCTCACTCAGCTGATGAATCAGTACTTCTCCATGTTGAACACCACTTGGAAGAAACACTGAGGGTAACAAGGGCACAGAATGTACTCTGGGTGGGGGACATCAATGTCCATCAGCAAGAGTGGCTCGGTAGCACCACTACTGATCGAGCTGGCCGAGTCCTGAAGGACAGAACTGCCAGTCTGGGCCTGTGACAGGTGGTGAGAGAACCAACACGAGGGAAAAACCTACTTGACCTCGTCGTCACCAATCTATCTGTCACAGATGCATCTGTCCATGACAGTATTGGTAGCAGTGACACCGCACAGTTCCATCATCACACTGAGTACACCCTCCATCGTGTTGTATGGCACTACCACCGTGCTAAATGGGATAGATTCAGAACAGATCTAGCAGCTCAAAACTGGGCATCCATGAGGCGCTGTGGGCCATCAGCAGCAGCAGAATTGTATTCCACCACCATCTGTAACCTCATGACCCGGCATATCCCTCACTCTACCATTAACATCAAGCCAGGGGACCAACCCTGGTTCAATAAGGAGTGTAGAAGAGCATGCCAGGAGCAGCACCAGGCGTACCTAAAACGGAGGTGCCAACCTGGGGAAGCTGCAACACAGGACTACATGCATGTTAAACAGCGGAAGCAGCATGCTCTAGGCAGGGCTAAGCGATCCCACAATCAACGGATCAGATCACAGCTCTGCAGTCCTGTCACATTCAGTTGTGAAAAGTGGTGGACCATTAAACAACTGACTGGAGAAAGAGGCTCCATGAACATCCCCATCCTTAAAGAAGGCGGAGCCCAGCACGCGAGTGCAAAAGACAAGGCTGAAGCGTTTGCAACCATCTTCAGCCAGAAGTGCAAGTGGATGATCCATCTCGGCCTCCTCCTGAGGTCCCCACCATCACAGAAACCAGTCTTCAGCCAATTCGATTCACTCAACATGATATCAAGAAACGGCTGAGCGCGCTGAATACTGCAAAGGCTATGGGCCCCGATAATATCCCGACTGTCGTGCTGAAGACTTGTGCTCCAGAACTAGCCGCGCCTCTAGCCAAGCTGTTCCAGTAAAGCTACAACACTGGCATCCACCTGACAATGTGGAAAACTACCCAGGTATGTCCTGTCCACAAAAAACAGGACAAATTCAATCTGACCAATTACCGCCCCATCAGTTTACTCTCAATCATCAGCAAAGTGATGGAAGGTGTTGTCGACAATGCTATCAAGTGGCACTTACTCACCAATAACCTGCTCACTGATGCTCAGTTTGGGTTCCGCCAGGACCACTTGGCTCCAGAATCATTACAACCTTGGTCCAAACATGGACAAAGGAGCTGAATTCCAGAGGTGAGATGAGAGTGACTGCCCTTGACAATTGACCGAGTGTAGCATCAAGGAGCCCTAGTAAAATTGAAATCAATGGGAATCAGGGGAAAGACTCTCCACTGGCTGGAGTCATACCTAGCACAAAGGAAGATGGTTGTGGTTGTTGGAGGTCAATCATCTCAGCCCCAGGACATCGCTGCAGCAGTTCCTCAGGGCAGTGTCCTAGGCCTAACCATCTTCAGCTGCTTGATCAATGACCTTCCCTCCATCATAAGGTCTGAAGTGGGGATGTTCGCTGATGATTACATAGTGTTCAGTTCCATTCACAACTCCTCAGATAATGAAGTAGTCCATGCCTGCATGCAGCAAGACCTGGACGTCATTCAGGCTTGGGCTGATAAATGGCAAGTAACATTCGCGCCATGCAAGTGCCAGGCAATTACTATTTCCAACAAGAGAGTGTCTAACCACCGCCCCTTGACATTCAACGGCATTACCATTGCCGAATCCCCCACCATCAACATCCTGGGGGTCACCATTGAACAGAATCTTAACTGCACCAGCTACATTAATACTGTGGCAACAAGAGCAGGTCAGAGGCTGGGTATTCTGCAGTGAGTGTCTCACCTCCTGACTCCCCAAAGCCTTTCCACCATCTATAAGGCACAAGTCAGGAGTGTGATGGAATACTCTCCACTTGCCTGGATGAGTGCAGCTCCAACAACACTCAAGAAGCTCAACACCATCCAGGACAAAGTAGCCCGCTTGATTGACACCCCATCCACCACCTTAAACATTCACTCCCTCCACCATCGGCGCACTATGGCTGCAGTGTGTACCATCTACAAGATGCACTGCAGCAACTTGTGAAGGAATAGCCATATTCAGAAAAAAACACGATCCTATAAAAGAATTCTGATTAAAACATGACAAACTGGGCTTGGAAATCTGAAAGCCTCAACAATGGTAAAGCTGTAAACAGCATACAAGCTTTTGAGATAAGATAAGTTGTTGACACTGAAACAATAGCCCTATTGAAGCAGAGGGTTAGAGCTTCCAGAAAGTCTGAAGTTTTGGAAAGAGTACAATGGTATAACCCTGTTAAGGTGTCATAAACCAACACTTCAGGAAAGAAACACAGAACATTAAAGAAACATATGCCTTCGTAAATATAACATCAAATGAAACATGGAGACACGATTATGTGTTACAACCAACTGAGGTAGCTAAGAAGACAATGAGATACCCGATTGATGTGTTTTTAATTTACATGTTGTAAAAAGATACAAACAGAAGACTTTCATAAATATGACATCAATAGATGCAACAGCCATCACATTGTTTTTGTGTTGAACTTGGAACACCGAGGAGACACGAAGGGCTGGATTTTCAATGACCCGTGGAGTCGGGTTTGGAGGCATGTGGGGGGTTAAAGTTGCAGATTCGGGGGTCCCGACCCCATCCCGCCTCCAACCCGCCTCCCTGCCAGTTTCCCTGGCGGCGGGTACCCGACCTGTGCTGAGACCCGACTCCCCAAGGCGGGAAGGGATTAGTGACAATTAACTGCCTGTTAACAGGTAGTTAACAGGCAGTTTTTTGGATAATCCCTATTTTAAAGGGTGAAATGCGGGCTTCCCGACAGGTGGCAACCACGCCAAGTTATCGGGGCGGACCGTGGGTCTGCAGGGGTTGGAGGGGTCGATATGTCCGGTGGGCAGGTGAGTGATGGGTGCATGTGTGCAGAGGTAAGTGTGTAAGGTAAGTGCTAAGTGTGGGAAAAAGTTTTACTTACCTTAACTTCCTCCTGCAGGTGTCAGCCCTTCAGTTCTCGGGAGTCAGAAATCTCACCGGCACAGAAAGCAGAAAAGCCGTGGTCCTGTCAAAAACTGCAGCCTTCTGTTTTCTGTGGTGGAATGATTTCTAACTCAGCCTGAGAGGAAGGACTGAAGTTAGAAATCATATTGTCAGTGTTTGACAGCTTCACAGAGCTGTCAAACGCTGATATTTCATCTGTCAAAAGCTCTTGACAGATGAAATGTCAATCTGTGACGTCACCTGTTGCCGAGTGGCCCTTAGTTGGCCTGCTGAGCCCACTGGGCCGGCTCAACAAGGTCAATCAAGGGAAAATACAGTGGGTTGGCCACATCTCGATGGAGGCGGGTTTACAAGCCAGAATGTGTGATTCACGACCCCAACCCGACCCCAGTTTCTAAATCCAGCCCGAAGTCTGTAATACAACCAGCTGAGGTGACTTAAGAATTGCATAGAAGACCTTCGTAAAAAAGACATCAAATAGAATCACTGCTGTCACATTGTTTTTATGATAAGCTTCGAACACCTACACAGCTGACATAATTCTGAATGCTACAAGCTGAACTAATTGTAAGAATAGAAGGGGTCAACAGAAAAATGACTAGAGATAATTAGCTTACATCAGCAGAAAACTTCAAAGGATATACCACTGAGAAAGAGTATAAAAGATTGGACTTTCAAATAGGAAGACAGAATTCGCTGGAAGGGGCAAAGCGATTCTCAGACTTCAGAGGCAAGCTCTGTAAGTTTTCAACTCTTTAAGTCTCGGGGATCAAAAGGTATTTGATTTTGGTGGATATTCTGGAATAAGACTAAGTAAGAAATGTAAAAATGTAACGAAGTTAAGATTTGAGAATAAGGATCTCTGATGATAAGAATTGTAAGCTTTTTGTATTTGGAATTGTTAAAGTTGCGATTGAATCACCAGCTGTAAACTACATGTCGGTTCTTTAATAAATCTATATATATTTTTAGAATTATCTCACATAGTACTTCTGTATCAAACTCGCGAACTCAATCTCTGTAAACTCTTTGGTGAGGAGTTGCAGAATTCTGAAGGAGTTTTCCGGACCCTCATAATATCTGGAAGGTTACAGTCTAGCTAAACTTGTTAAAAGTGCTATCTGGAGGATGGTAACATCTTCAGGTTGTTCCTTTCCTTTAGGGAGAGATAGTCTGGACCTTTTGACCCAATTAAGCATCTTTAGGATCCGGCTACCTTTAACTTTAGTTGACGGTGAACGTCTGGGGAATACGCCTGATCCGGGGTAGCCCGAAAAGGGCTAGGACTAGTAATAATCCTTTCAAACTCACCAAGGTTTCTTCGACAGCACCTCCCAAACCCACGACCTCTACCACCTAGAAGGACAAGAGCAGCAGGCGCATGGGAACACCATCACCTCCAAGGTCCCCTCCAACTCACACACCATCCTGGCTTGGAAATATATCGCTGTTCCTTCATAGTCGCTGGGTCAAAATCCTGGAACTCCCTTCCTAAAAGCACTATGGGAGTACCTTCACCACACGGACTGCAGCGGTTCAAGAAGGAGGCTCACCACTGCCTTCTCAAGGGCAATTAGGGACACCCACATCCCAGGAACGAATATAAAAAGAAACACTCTCCAGAGAATACAGCCGCTACACCAGCAAAGACATGCCAATCCAGGCCGACTTGAACAACCTACCACCAACCCGTCTCAAATCTAGAAGGCCATTTTGGACTGTCGACGAAGCCCTTCAGTGATCTCCCCTCAGCTTTGATGACCGATGGCAAAATGCTTGGAAGAACTGTGACATACGGAATGGATTCATTATAGAGGACCCCACAGTACAAGCTGAAGGATCAAACCTTCCTCGCAAAATGTGGACAACCATCAACCGCCTCAGAACTGGTCATGGTAGATACTGCCACCTTCTCCATAGATGGAAGATTAAAGCATCCCCATCATGCGACTGTGGAGCTCCTAATCAGACCCTGGAGCACATCATTGAGCACTGCCCTCAGAGGAAATTCGCAGGCAGCCTACAAGATATCCACGCTGTTACACCGGAAGCTTTGGCCTGGATATCTGACTTAGATATTGACATTTGATTTGCTTTGCTACAACCATACGAAAGAAGAAGTTGTAATGTCGGAAACACAGTAGCCAATTTGCGCACAGCAAGGTCCCATAAACAACAATGAGATAAATGACCAGATAATCTGTTTTAGTGATGTTGATTGAGGGATAAATATTGGCCAGGACACCAGGGGAACTCCCTTGCTCTTCTTCAGAATAGTGAGATGGGATCTTTTACGTTCATTTGAGAGGGCAGATGGGGCCTCGGTTTAACATCTCATCTGAAAGATGGCACCTCCCACAGTGCAGCACTCCCTCATTACCATAATTTGTGTATGTGAACCCCCAGGTATCTGTATTCCTGAACATCCTTTAAAATTATACCATTTAGTTTATATTACCTCTCCTTATTCTTCCTCCCAAATAAAGTTCACTGTTGTGTATGGTCACTGTCTTTGAAGTACTACAATTAAGTTCCAGGTTAACATGTCATCCAGTGCTCACAGCAGAGGAGAGGTTCGAATATGTTGAGCCAAATGTGCCTCAGACTCCTGTATCTTTTCTCTCCTCAAGGGGCTGACCCTTGCTGGATGTGGTTCTATTGCGGCCATGCGTGAGCTTAGGACAGATGAGCAGATCATTTCCCATTGGAGCATCACATCCATGCCTGATTCTATGCTCACCTGCTGTCTACACATGTATTTTCCAGCGGGTTGTGTTCAGGAGAGGAAATGCTGGCTGACCTTCCCCTCCCTAGCCGACAGGGTATTGAGCCCACGATAGCAAAATACTGCAGATGCTGGAAATCCGAAATAACAACAGAAAACGCTGGAAAAACTCAGCAGGCGAGGCAGCATCCGTGGAGAGAGAAACAGAGTTAACGTTTCAGGTCGAAGATCTTTCGTCAGAACTGGAAATAGCAGGAAATGAAATAGATTTAAGGCAAGGATAAAGCTGGGAAAAGGGAGAGGGGATGAAAGAACAAAAGGAGAGATTAAGAGACATTAAGAGACATTAAGAGATGATCAAGGCAAGAGGAGGTGTTAATGTGACAGGTTGAGGCTAAAAGAAGTGTGAAATGCACTGGCAGAATGAAGGACAGCTGCCAGCGTCTAGGAGGGGAAAAAAAAGGGGGGGGGGGGGGGGGGGGGCAAACACAAGGGTGGATGAAAAAATAAAATATAAATGTGATAGGGGCTGAGGTTATGATCTAAAATTGTTGAACTCGATATTGAGTCCAGAGGGCTGTAGCGTGCCTAAACGAAAGATGAGGTGCTGTTCCTCGAGCTTACGCTGCGCTTCCGTGGAACAGTGTAATAGGCCGAGGACGGTGAGGTCAGAGTGGGAGTGAAGCCGTGAATTAAAGTGACAGGCGACCGGGAGCTCGGGGTCCCCCTTACGTACTGAACGGAGGTGTTCCGCAAAGCGGTCACCCAATCTGCGTTTGGTCTCCCCAATGTAGAGGAGACCACATCGTGAGCAGCGAATACAGTATACTAAATTGCAGGAAGTACAAGTAAATCGCTGTTTCACCTGGAAGGGGTGTTTGGGGCCCTGGACAGTGGGAAGAGGGGATTGTACTGCCCCGTACCCCACTGCTGTCTGGGATGAGACCAGCTGAGAAGAGATTGTTGATGTAACCTGAGACCTACTGTTCTGAGTGGCCCAGTACTCTGCCCCCAAGCCATTTGGGGGAGCATCCAGACCAGCATGCACCTGTTTCTCCTGCCTCCCCAGCAGAGCCTTGACCTTGATGGTGAACCCCTGACTGCTTCCTCTGGCTACAAAACTCTACTGGGCTCCCGGAAGAAACACGTTCACACAGTTGCAGCCATGAGAAGAGACTGTCTCCACCGGTCCTCTTAGGTTGTTCCAGTCAAGTCTGTGTTGTAACAAAGCTACTTATATGTAGCAGTACATCCCGTGGGCTCAGCATCTATCATCAAACTCAATAATATTCAACAACCTGAATGAACACAATGAGGAATTCTGATTTACACACAGGTACGATGAGTGCCACACTATGCAACTACCTCTTATCTTGGCACAAAAATACAATTGTCCACGTTCAGTTGTTCAACAATTTGTTTTTTTGATTTCACTGACTGTTGTGTACTGTACCATTCAATAACACAGAGTTTTGTACTCGGTTGGCCTTGATAATATGACACATTTCTTTCTGGCAAGGATTTTGGCTGGATAAGTGAGGGACTTTTTGAATAGGGAACAGCGAGTATTTGTGAAAGGTATAATGTCAGATTGGAGGACGAATGGAGTATCACTTGGACTCCTGTTATTTCTAATCTACATTTAATGACCTTGGTATTGAAACCAAGTGTCACTTTGCTGATGACACTAAAATAGAGAAAGCAGCAGAGACAGAGAGTGCAGTTAAAGATTTGCAGAAGGATTTAGATGGGCAACGTCATTTGGCAAACAAACGCTAAAATGCAATCTGACATTGATAAATATAAAGTGCTATGCACCCGTCGAAAAATATTGAGCATCAATGAATGGGCCTGAGAGACTTAGAAAGAGACCTGGGAATGAGATGAGATGAATCATTTTCAATGTCTGGGCAATGTGGCTTAGCAATTTAATAAAGTAAACTGAATGCTGCAATACATAAACAACAACACCAAAAACTTGCATTTATGCCGTGTCTGTAACCAAGTGAAATGTCCCAAGGTGCTTCACAGGAGTGTTATTGGACAACATTTGACACCAAGCCAAAGAAGGAGACATGAGGGCAGGTGAGCAAAAGCTTGGTTTTAAGGTGTCTTAAAGGAGGAAAGAGAGGTGGAGAAACAAAGCGGTTTGAGGAGGAAATTCCAGAGCTTAGAGCTTAGATGGCTGAAGGCACGACCACCAATGGTGGAGCAAAGGGAATAGACAGAAAAGTGGAGCACAAATCTCCAGAAGTTATGCTAACTTTTACCATGAAGTGCTCCATTCTGGTCACTGCTACGATTTGGGCAAACTCTCGATACTTTTACTGTGCCCATTGTAAAAGTCAGCTTCCATAGATGAGCCCGTGTTCACTGTGAACTGAAATGTGATATTATGCGTGAAGTTATCTGAAATAGAGTGCCCCGTATATCTCTGGCTACAAATCACACGTCAGGTTTATTAAGAAATAAAATTAGCTGGGGCAAAAGTCAAATGACAGCAGAAACATAAATCACAGTGTATCACTTACAGAATCTGTCAGGGAGAAAGGGTGAGAAAATTGGCAAAATGGTGTGCTGTTGGCTAGTGTTCAATAATAGTCACGAGTCATATGTGGCTAATTCTTTCTTGATCATAGGCAATTGCCTAATAAAAGTCAACCATGTGCCCCCTTTTTAAAGGGGCATAAACAATAAGGACTGTAACTTAAAACAAATAAAAAGGAACCTTAACAAGTCAAATTAAAATTTTGTTCGGGGGGGGGGGCGGGGTGATGCACTCCGGTGCCCACCGGTCACGGAAGGCCTCGAGCGTGCCGGTGGACACCGCGTGCTCCATCTCCAGGGCCACCCGGGCGCAAACATAGCTGCGGTAGAGAGGCAGGCAGTCGGGCCGAACGACCCCCTCGACTGCCCGGACCTGTTGATGGCCACTTTGGCCAGGCCCAGGAGCAGTCCCACGAGGAGGTCCTCCTACTTGCCCGCTCACCCCGCCCCCCGCACTGGGTGACCAAAGATCAGGAGCGTGGGACTAAAGTGCAACCAAAAATCGAGGAGCAGCCCCTTCAAGTAGTGGAAGAGGGGCTGCAACCTCTCACATTCTATGTATATGTGGAACACGGACTCTTCCAGGCCACAGAAAATGCAGGCGGCCTGGGAGTCCGTGAACCGACTTAAAACTTTATTGCACGGGACTGCCCCGTGCAACCGCCATATGTGGCTAATTGCATTTCTGATTAGTAAATAAAACTGGGTAATAGACACCATCTCTGGACATGTGGTCTCAATAATCATATTCGAATGGCGTACCCATGTGTTCTTTAAGCTTTTTTGTGTGTTCATTAGTAAAATACTAAGATGAAAAGCAGAGTGTGCGAGTGTTTTTTGACTGTCGTGAGTGCTTTACTTTCTTGGTTACTGAATGGTAGTAGATGTTTGTTAAGTAAAAATATACATGTGAAGTACAGTTACCTGTACAGTGTGAGTGTATGTAAGGTGTTTCCTACTAAAATGAGTGCATTTGGTTAAAATGGTGTCACCATAGCCAAATCTACTGTGGACCACTGTTTATAATTGCCACAGCGAGGGGTGTGGGACAGGTGAAAAGGTTGACGTCAATCTGCAGGTGTCATGTGATGGGTCATTTGATTTTTAGATTTAATTTGTCTGCCAAATTACATTGCCCATCTGGTTCAAACATATTCCACCCATAAATAAACCCAGTGCAGTCATGGTATTTTGATTGTCCCGTTAAAGGTGGATGTTAAAAAGCCCATGACATTATTCACCATTTCTCCCTCAACTAATACCAGCAAAGCAAATTATTAATCTTATTGCTGTATGTGAGATCTTGCTATGCAGAAAAGTTGCCTGCCCCATTTGCCGGACATATCATTAAGTGAAGTGCTTTGAGATGTTTCAGCATGACATAAGGGGCTAACTTTATGCAAATGTCATATTATCCAACCTACCAATGTGTGAAGGAGACAACCATTCAATTACCAGCAATAAATGGAACTAAATACTCTATTGTAATTTGTAAATAATTACAAGCTTTTAAAAAATTTTAATTTTGGGATTACAGTCTCTTAATTCAAAGCAGCTTAAATCAAATTGTCTGATAGTTCAAATTGTTATTTAGCACTAAATGTTATTTATGTTGCTTAATTCAAATTATTAGATCATTAATCTTTTAGGACAAAAATGATCAAATGTAGTAAATCAAAGGTAACTTCTTTACTCAGAGAATGGTGAGAATGTGGAACTCAGAGTGTTTGAGGTGATTAGGATAGATGCATTTAAGGGGAAGCTAGATAGGTACAGTTGGGCCGAATGGCCTGTTTCTGTCCTGCAGACTTGGTGTACTCTTTTTATACCCACAATAAACAAATAAACTGTAACTTAACTTAAAACATTAAAGGAAACTTAATAAATTAAATTAAAATTTTGTTCCCGGGGGTGATGATGCACTCCAGTCCCTGCGGTGCCCACCGGTCGCGGAAGGCCTCGAGCGTGCCGGCAGACACCGCGTGCTCCATCTCCAGGGCCGCCCGGGCGCGAACGTGGCTGCGGAAGAGAGGCAGGCAGTCGGTCCGAATGACCGCCTTGACCGCCCACTGCCTGGACCAGTTGATGGCCACTTTGGCCAGGCCCAGGAGCAGTCCTACGAGGAGGTCCCCCGACCTGCCCGCTCCCCCCCCCCCACCGCACCGGGTGACCAAGATCAGGAGCGTGGGACTGAAGTGCAGCAAAAATCGAGGAGCAGCCCCTTCAAATAGTGGAAGAGGGAGCAGTCTTGGTGTAAGTACATGAGGGAGAAAGGAATAGAAGGATATGCTGATAGGGTGAGATGAAGTAGGGTGGGAGGAGGCTCGTGTGGAGCATAAACACCAGCTCAGACCTACGATAGCAAAATACTGCGGATGCTGGAAATCCGAAATAACAACAGAAAACGCTGGAAAAACTCAGCAGGCCAGGCAGCATCCGTGGAAAGAAAAACAGAGTAAACGTTTCAGGTCGGACCTGAAACGTTTACTCTGTTTCTCTCTCCACGGATGCTGCCTGGCCTGCTGAGTTTTTCCAGCGTTTTCTGTTGTTATACCGGCACAGACCTGTTGGGCTGAATGAATGGCCTGTTTCTGTGCTGTAAGTTCTATGTAATTCTTGCAACCCAAACCTCTCAAGCGACCATCCCCACCTCCCCCAATATTGAGAAGTCGCACAACACCAGGTTATAGTCCAACAGATTTATTTAATTTTACAAGCTTTCGGAGCTATCGCTCCTTCGTCAGGTAAGTTAGCAATGAGAGAATCTCCCAGAATTCACAATTTAAACCCAGACAAAATCTATTCACATTATTCGCTACAACAAAGAGCACAGCCAAGACAATGAGATGTGTCCCAGGGGGTCCAGCGTGTCAAACCACCTGCTGGCTGCATATCCTGTCAATTTGTGTTCTTGTGTTTTTAAAAAAAAACAAAAAAAAACAACAAAAAAAAAAACACCTGGGAAGACCGGCCATGATGTCAAGTCACGTTCTGTATCGTGACATGAACCCGATATCGCGATTGAGGCCATCCTCATGAGTGCGGAACTTGGCTATCAGTTTCTGCTCTATGATTTTGCGCTGTCGTGTATCTCGAAGGCCGCCTTGGAGAACGCTTACCCGCAGATCCGAGGCTGAATGCCCCTGGCTGCTGAAGTGTTCCCCGACTGGGAGGCAACCCTCCTGCCTGGCGATTGTTGCGCGGTGTCCGTTCATACGTTGTCTCAGTGTCTGCATGGTCTCGCCGATGTACCATGCTCTGGAGCATCCTTTACTGCAACGTATCAGGTAGACAACGTTGGCCGAGTCACATGAGTATGTACCGTGTACCTGGTGGGTAGTGTCCTCACGTGTAATGATGGTATCTGTGTCCATGATTTGGCATGTCTTGCAGAGGTTGCCGTGGCAGGGTTGTGTGGTGTCTTGGTTGCTGTTCTCCTGAAAGATGGGTAATCTGCTGCGAACGATGGTACTTTTGAGGTTAGGCGGCTGCTTGAAGGCGAGTAGTGGAGGCGTGGGAATGGCCTTAGCAAGGTGTTCGTCGTCATCGATGACATGTTGAAGGCTGCGAAGAACATGGCGTAGTTTTTCCGCTCCGGGGAAGTACTGGACGACGTAGGGTACTCTGTTGGTTGTGTCCCGTGTTCGTCTTCTGAGGAGGTCTATGCGGTTTTTCGCTGTGGCCCGTCGGAACTGTCGATCGACGAGTCGAGCGTCATATCCCGTTCTTACGAGAGCGTCTTTCAGTGTCCGTAGGTGTCCATCGCGTTCCTCCTCGTCTGAGCAGATCCTGTGTATTCGCAGGGCTTGTCCATAGGGGATGGCTTCTTTAACGTGGTTAGGGTGGAAGCTGGAGAAGTGGAGCATCGTGAGGTTGTCCGTGGGCTTGCGGTAGAGTGAAGTGCTGAGGCGTCCGTCTTTGATGGAGATTCGTGTGTCCAAGAATGAAACCGATTCTGAGGAGTAGTCCATGGTGAGTTTGATGGTGGGATGGAACCTGTTGATGCTATCGTGTAGTCCTTTCAGTGATCCTTCGCCGATCCTTCTCCACATCATGTCCCCCAATATTGGACTGGTAGCTGTTGGTTGCATCATGACCAGCAGGGGGCAGGGTCCAGAACGTATGACGTCTGGGATCGATGTGGGAGACGTTGAGAACGTGTTTACATCACGAAGCCGCACGTTATAAAAGGGCGGAGAGGCTGCGGCTGCCACTACAAGATGGCGGTGTGTGGACGTGGGAACTCAGTGCTGGCGGCAGGGGGCCGGCGGTGGCCGCGGGCCTCGCATTGTCTGCTGGCGGCCGCCATCACTTTACTCCTCCCGAGCCTCCGCGCTGTGGATCTGACGGACCGCAGTCGCCCTCGGGAACCGGTCGTCTTGGGTCACCGAAACCAGCAGCAGCAACAGCAGCAGGAGATGGAGGCGGGCGCTCAGGCCCAGGCCCAGTTCCAGGCCCCGGTTCAAGCTCAGCCCCAGGGCCAGATTCAGGTCCAGCCCCGTCCTCCGTTCCAGGCTCAGCCCCAGGCTCAGTTCCCGGGCCAGGGCCAGCCCCGTCCTCAGGGCCAGGCCCAGTTCCAGGCCCCGCGGAAGAACATCTGGCGGATTTCGGAGGATCCGATGTGTCACGAAGACGTGGCCCGGCTCTGCCCCAAACACACCTGGCAGAACAACTTCGCGGTGCTCGAGTGTCTGCAGGATGTGCGGGAGGTAAGCGGCGGCCTCGGGGAGGGAGGGCGGGCTGGTTTGGACAGAGCAGTTCAATAAGCCCCGCACCTGGCGTTTTGTGGGTAGAGGCGTTCACTGTCTCTGTTGATCCTTGTTACTGAGTGGGCAGAATGGGGGGAGTGGCCTGGCGGTCGGCCTCAGCTTCTGGGGGATTTTGGACTGGATGCCGGACACTGCTCCTGGGGCAGAATGGGGGATCGGACTGACTGGCTGGCAGGCACTGCTCCTGAGTGGGGGTGAAGCATCAGGCTTTGCTGTTGATCCTGCTCGTTGTTGTTGTTGGGGGTGGGTGGGGGGGCGGAGACATTTAGGCTGCCCTGAGCGGGGCGGGGGGAATTGTCTGCCTGCTGATTGCCTCCAGAGTCGGCAGTTGGCCTGACTCCCGAGTGAGCAGTTGTGGTGGGAGTGGTGTTGCTGTGAAGAATACGTGGGGCGTGTCAGCTGCTGGCCACTACTGCGGGTCAGAAGGTCTGTCCAGCACTTGAAGACTTTTTAGAGTCTTTCTTTGTCCTCCTGAGGTTTTGCAGTTTAAAGTATAGCCACGTGTAACTGGGACTCTTGGTTGGGGCAACCAGCCAAATGAAATTCAGCTGCTCAGCCCAAGCCTTCCTGTTGGAAATATCCATGGCAATGGTTACCAATATGGTGTAACCCTTGGTCGTCTAGGGAATGGAGATTTTTAAAGTTTAAAAAAAAAGTAATTCCTCACGCAGAAATTTGAGGTTGAAACTCCCAGGCTAATTGAGGTATGTGTCTAGCGCGACCCAATATGCTATATAGTAATGGTCACTGTATATCCAGAGGGACACCTTGTATAGATTCAGGTCTGCAAGTGTTAAAAGCATTTTTTCATTAACTGTTGCATGCTCTAGATAATGCAAGAACAGTTTTTCAAAACTACTGGTTTAATTCTGATAATTTGTCCTCGAACTAGTTCCTCTTAACGCCACTACATTTCCCATTCGTTTTTCAAAATGATCTAGATGTGGTGGCATTAGGAAGGAGCCCATTACTCTTCCTCTTAAATAACAACAGAAAACGCTGGAAAAACTCAGCAGGCCAGGCAGCATCCGTGGAGAGAGAAACAGTTAACGTTTCAGGTCGAAGACCTTTCGTCAGAACTGTCAAAATTTGACAGTGATTGAAGAGCTGGAGAAGTGTTAGCACTGGTTCTGACGAAAGGTCTTCGACCTGAAACGTTAACTCTGTTTCTCTCTCCACGGATGCTGCCTGGCCTGCTGAGTTTTTCCAGCGTTTTCTGTTTCGGATTTCCAGCATCCGCAGTATTTTGCTGCTATTACTCTTCCTCTTGCTATGTTGAGATTTGAAATGCTTGATCTGTATTTGTCAAAACACCGATGACGAATACCTAATGAGCTGGGGTGCCTTGTTTGAGAGAATGTTAAACACTAGCTGAATGGAACCCTTGTTAATACAATGAGAATAGTGACAATGCCTTGCAAGTGACATTTGACATTGTGATTGAAGAGCTGGAGAAGTGTTAGCACTGGTTTAGGACCAGTATAAATGAAGTTATCTGGAATTGGTTTCTTGCAGGAGGCTTTAGTCATTTATTGTCCCCAGCACTGGGATCTAATGATGTTGCATATTGTGGTGATGTGCCCTCTGTTTATCAGAAAAAAATAATAAAGGTTAAACTAGATCTAATAAAGCTCATTTATCTGAGCCAAAAAGGAAGGGCTAGATGGAATTTCACAATCAATATTGCGTTTCTTTGAAGTGCAAGCAGATCTGTACAAAGTTCCCCATTCTACTGGGGTTATTTGTGGGGGAAATGTCTATGAAGGTCTGTGTTTGGTAGTGGGACTTGGGCAAAACCTGCATTGCTTGTAAGCTATCTTTAGCTGGGCTCTTCTAATGACCTGTAGCTGCTGGTGCAGAACGTGCCTATATCTTGCTGTATGCTGACAAATTTTACACACTTGTGTGTAATTCAGTGACTGTTGCTTGCATTTTAGTGTGCACCAACCACCCCAATGCTGAGTACTGTGTACATTTTAAAATTGGTCTTACAGCAGCAGGGCTCAGCTGTTCTACTGAAATGCAAATGAAAGTATAATAAATCAGTCAGAAAGGCCACACTAGGTGTATCTTTAGGCAGTGTTACATTGGGAGGAGTGTGATGCTCCTGCTGCTGGCGGTGCAATGTATGCAGATGAATTCCACCTCTGCAGTGCCTGGAGCCCATTTTATTTTGTAGTTCTTCAGTATGGAGGTTGGAACCACCACAAGCAAAGGTCTTTCTATCGACCCTTGGAAGCACACACATGTAAAACCAGGAGAGAATCATGGAATGGAATCACAGAATGGTTACAGCACAGAAGGAGGCCATTTGGCCTGTTGAGCCTGTGCCGGCTCTCTGCAAGAGCACCTCAGCTAGTTTCACTCCCCCGCCCTTTCCCCGTAGCCCTGCAAAAATTTTTCCTTCGGGTACTTATCCAATTCGCTTTTGAAAGCTACAATTGAATCTGCCTCCGCCACCCTTTCAGGCAGTGCATTCCAG
Source organism: Squalus acanthias (assembly GCA_030390025.1). NCBI lineage: Eukaryota > Metazoa > Chordata > Chondrichthyes > Squaliformes > Squalidae > Squalus > Squalus acanthias. The sequence continues at coordinate 59,642,088 of CM059430.1, read as the reverse complement.
ATTATAACTATTTGCTGTGTGTAAAGTTTTCCCTCATGTCGCCTTTCGTTCTTCTGCCAATCACCTTAAATCTGTGTCCACTGGTTCTTGACCTTTCTGCCAATGGGAACAGTTTCTCTCTATCTACTCTGTCCATACCCCTCCAGAAGTGCTTGGAAGTTGGAGCATGCCATGCAAATCCAATCTCAGACATAACTACCTAGGGATTCCAGTATCTGGAGTTCAGCTTCACATTTGCACTGTTTTCTAATAGCTGCAGAGTATATTCTGATATGGGTTCCCTCTATCCTATATGCCGCATCCTGAGAATCAGGCTCCGAGTGATTACTCTGACATGCTGAGTTTTGATATTGAATCTACAGTTGGTAAATTCCAGAGATTGCACTGTAGGGTTTTTGACTTGGTTGCTCAGGTTCGAATATTCTTAGGTTAGGTGCTGGAGACTCATGACTCTCATGCCAATAGACAATGAGTGAGTCTGCGATAGTTGAATGGAGGAACTGGTGCAGTAACAGACTATTGGAGCAGGTAGAATCTAGAGGTCTCCCTCCTACACGCTGGACTTAAGAGAAAACTGGATGGTACCTCCTAAATCAGACCAGCAGCCTAGCTGAAAGCTGGTTTCCTATGTAAGCAGAACTGTGATTTGTCATCCCAGCCTTGTTAGAATTGCTTACTGCAGCAATTTAGTCACTTAGAAGATCAGTGATGCGTTGGTAAGAGTTTTGAGTTGAACAGTTTTTTAATGAAATTTCTGAGCTGCAGATATCAATTCTCTTCCTTTTACTGCATACTAATTGTAGAGCTCTGCAGATAGGGTTGCTGATTTGGGCTGTAGATGTAGTTGTTTATTTGGTTCCCACATGGAGTGTTGGCTACTTACTTCTGTTAAGTGGAATGAACACAATTGCTCCAGATAGACTTTCTATTTCTGTGCACGGAGCAGTAATCTTGTGCTGTAAATGAAGGCCAGCATGTGCACTTGACTATTCAGTTGATCTTGAATAACTGGATCTGCAGTTGAGCAGTTTTTATTCTACAAGGGCAGGGTGCACGAGAGAAAGGATATCAGAGTTCTGACATTGCAGTGCAAAAATTGCTTGTTCAGTCACAGTAAAAAAAAAAAATATATATATATATTTTTTAAATTGTCCATTTTCTCTTGTTTGTTCACCCCTGGGGTGCTGTCTCCTGGAGGCATTGACTCCTTGCTTGGGCACAGTTGCACTGGCAGGCATGTGTTATCTGCCCCAAATGGCTGTTATTCACATTATACGTCTGACTGTTGGCAGACTATTTGATGAGCATCACAGGTCAGCCCAGTGCTGTCCTCTCCTGCAGGACCTTTGCCAGGCGTCTTCACACGAGGGTTGCTGCATATCGACCAGGAGCAGGCACCCGGGCTGATTTTGCGTCCTTTATTTAACCCAGGAATGCTATATGGAATTTCAGTTAATTTTGATTTCCATTTACTGATGTGCATATTCTGACCTTTGTGTAAACATAGACTTGATGCACTGTTTTCATTGTATAGAACTAGTGGAATAGCACAGTATCAGAATGAGGAGGAGTGAGTGACAAACTACCATAAAAGTGGAGCAGATGTTCCAAAAATAAACCAGACAAAAACAAGCTAATAGTGATACCACAGAGGGGGAGGGGATGCGGAAGATGGTTTGAGTCTGTCATTTCTCGAGCGGATGTGACTGCTCCTAAATTGTTACTCTTTTAATGGTTGCAACATCGCAAATATAACCTATAACTCCAACTGTTTTTCTGGTTTTCAGTATTGCCTCCTTGTTTTGCCCTCTGCACCCATGTGTGTTGAACCACTTATGGTGCCTATTGCCTGTTCCCATCCTTTCCCTGCAGCCTGTGACCTGTTTTATTCCAATTTCTTTGCTTAATGCTGGAAATTTAAAGTGAATCCTCTTGTGGTCAGTTGACCTCTTTGCTGTTTTGAATTACTCTCTCAATGTCACTTTTGAAGGTTCTTCACTTTTACTATCTGGTTCCTTTAATGAGATGTGAAGTGTTGGCCTCCTCTTGCTATTCCCTGACTGCTTTCATTGTTGCCGTTGGTACCATACTCAACTGGTCATTGTGTGTGAGCCTACATAATGAGCAGTGGTAGACTATTCAACTAGATGGGGGCAGGGAGCACCACAGCTTAGCTCAACGTTAACACCAGATGCGCAGACAGGCATGTTATCTGGGAGCAGGGCAATGATCAGGCGTGGGGTTTCCTCCTTCCCAATCTGGAATGGCTGCACCCTCCCCACCAGAACCCCAGGTTTCTTGGTGGAGACCAGGGATGCAAGCCAGGGGCTGTGATCTAGTCTACAGCCCATTAAGATGCAGCAGGATAGGGGTGCTGGTTTATAGGTTAAACGGGTATTTGAACAGTTTGTTGAATGTAAATCTGAAGTCTGTGCCACCACATTCTCCTAAAGGTGCTGCAGTAACCCTGTTTTATCTTGTGCATTAACTGAATCTGTAAATATAACAAATGAATTTTCTTCAGGGATCTGAAATATTCCTGAATTTGCCTGTTTGTCAGGAGCTGGGATTTTCCCAGTTTTGGTTTTTAGTGGAAACTGATGTTTCAGATTGTGATTTTGGGTTGATTGATGTCTCATCCACTCTATTACTAATAATTCCTTTCCTGGATTCTCATAACACTTCTGTAACACTAGCTGCATTGACTTGTTGTATATGCTAACTTGTATTTGAACTGTAACTGCTAGGCATTTCCTCAGAGTAACAGAAAAAGCGCCAGAAAAATTTCTGAATTTGTATTCCTTCTAGGGTTTTTCTGATTTACAGGCAGCATCTGTGGAAACAGCCAATGCTTTGAGCTCATGCCCTTTTCAGAACTGTTCGACTGTTCTTTCCACAGATGCGTGCTGATCTGTGTGTGTTTCCAGTTTTATTTTTCCAGATTTCCAGCATTATGTTCAGTGAAGGCTTGGTCCCACCAGGCTGTGTATAAATGCAGTGCTCACTGTTTTAACAACATCTAGATCATTTACGATGGCAAAATACTGCGGATGCTGGAAATCCGAAATAACAACAGAAAACGCTGGGAAAAACTCAGCAGGCCAGGCAGCATCCGCGGAGAGAGAAACAGAGTTAACGTTTCAGGTCGAAGACCTTTCGTCAGAACTGGAAAAAGCAGGAAATGAAATAGATTTAAAGCAAGGATAATGCTGGGAAAAGGGGGAGGGGATGAAAGAACAAAAGGGAAGATCAGTGGTAGGATAGAAAGCAGGCGAGATTGAGACAGAGAGATATTCAAGGCAAGAGGAGGTGGTAATGTGACAGGTTAAGGCTAGATGAAGTGTGAAATGCGCTGGCAGAATGAAGGACAGCTGCCAGCTTCTGGGAGGGAAGAAAAAAGGCCAAACAAAAGGGTAGATGAAAAAATAAAATAAAAAAATATATATGTGATAGGGGCCGGGGTTATGATCTGAAATTGTTGAACTCTATGTTGAGTCCAGAGGGCTGTAGAGTGCCTAAACAAAAGATGAGGTGCTGTTCCTCGAGCTTACGCTGAGCTTCTGTGGAACAATGCAAGAGGCCGAGGACGGTGAGGTCAGAGTGGGAGTGGAGTGGAGAATTAAAGTGACAGGCCACCGGGAGCTCGGGGTCCCCCTTACGGACTGAATGGAGGTGTTCTGCAAAGCGGTCACCCAATCTGCGTTTGGTCTCCCCAATGTAGAGGGGACCACATCGTGAGCAGCGAATACAGTATACTAAATTGCAGGAAGTACAAGTAAATCGCTGTTTCACCTGGAAGGGGTGTTTGGGGCCCTGGACAGTGGGAAGAGGGGAGGTATAAGGGCATGTGTTGCATCTCCTGCGCTTGCATGGGAAGGTGCCGGGCGAAGGGGAAGGGGTGCTGGGGTGGTAGAGGACTGGACCAGGATGTTGCGGAGGGAGCGGTCCCTGCAGAATGCTGAAAGGGGAGGTGAGGGGAAGATGTGTTTGGTGGTGGGATCATGCTGGAGGTGGCGGAAATGGCGGAGGATGATCCGTTGAATGTGGAGGCTGGTGGGGTGAAAGGTGAGGACAAGGGGAACTCTATCGTGGTTCCGGGAGGGAGGGGCAGGGGTGAGAGCAGAAGTGCGGGAGATAGAACGGACACGGTCGAGGGCCGTGTCAACCACAGTAGAGGGGAATCCTCGGTGGAGGAAAAAGGAAGACATGTCGGAAGCACTGGTATGGAAGGTGGCATCGTCAGAGCAGATGCGGCGGAGACGGAGAAACTGGGAGAATGGAATAGAGTCCTTACAGGAGGCGGGGTGGGAGTCAGTGGGCTTGTAGTGAATGTTAGTCAATAACCTATCCCCAGAGATGGAGACTGAGAAGTCGAGTAATTCTCCGCTCCGCTACCACTCTGACCTCACTGTCCTCGGCCTCTTGCATTGTTCTGCGTAAGCTCAGCGTAAGCTTGAGGAACAGCACCTCATCTTTCGTTTAGGCACTCTACAGCCCTCTGGACTCAACATAGAGTTCAACAATTTCAGATTATAACCCCGGCCCCTATTTTTATTTTATTTTTTCATCCACCCTTTTGTTTGGCCTTTTTTCTTCCCTCCCAGAAGTTGGCAGCTGTCCTTCATTCTGCCAGCGCATTTCACACTTCATCTAGCCTTAACCTGTCACATTACCACCTCCTCTTGCCTTGAATGTCTGTCAATGTCTCTTAATCTCTCCTTTCTATCCTACCACTGACCTTCCCTTTTGTTCTTTCATCCCCTCCCCCTTTCCCAGCATTATACTTGCTTTAAATCTATTTCATTTCCTACTTTTTTCCAGTTCTGACGAAAGGTCTTCGACCTGAAACGTTAACTCTGTTTTTCTCTCCACGGATGCTGCCTGGCCTGCTGAGTTTTTCCAGCGTTTTCTGTTATCTAGATCATTTACCCTGGCACTAATTGCGATAATGCAGGAAAGGATTACCGCCCTGCAATCGATCTAGTGGTTGTGTAGGCTTTTAGAATTTGTACTGTTATGAGCTCAGTGACAACCACTGAGTTTGATTGAAATGAGGCAGGGTCAGCATTGGTGCTTACCTGAGTAGCAGTATCAACTTCTGAATCCACAGTTTAGTGGAGTGCTCAGCAGAATCCAAATGGATGCTGGGAGACATACCTGCTTCCTAAATTCAACAGATGATCTGGGTTTAAGGAATGCTGGTCAATGCCACATTCCTTTTCAGTTAAAAGTTGTATCTTGAAATGTTCTTAAATTAAAGTGTCAATTTTTCAGTATTCTGGGGACAGGCCAAATGACACACAAATGTAATTGATAATTAAGTTTGCCTTCAACAAATGAAGTTCATATATCTTGCGTGAAAAGATTTTTTGTCCTGGGAGTAGATGCGTAAGATTCTGTTGTAGCCAAAGGAAGGGCCTGATTCCAGCATCAAAGCTGGACGAGTGGCACAATCTGATAGTCCCAAACATTACCGCCTTGCTCATAAACCTTACACTGTTTGTTTTGCATGTTTGTGGCTGACTGCAACAAGCAAGTCGGCAGCAAGCAAGAAGCATAAACTTAGCAGCACTGCTGTCACCGTGGTAGCAGTTTAACAATTCTCAAGTGTTGGACGATGCCTCTATTCACTAAGTCAAATAGTATAATGTTTGTGGTCTCTGAGGGGAAGGTATCCTTGAGCAGCTCAGTATGTTGCGTGCATGAATGCCCCAACAATTCGCCCCAACATTTTGTGGCTTCCTTCAGTATAGCATGTGCAACAAAAGAACCTAGCAACTGCCACTCCTCCCCTAGAATGAAATTGAATTGGCCCAGTTGGTAGTGCAGTCACCTCTGGGTCTTAAAGTAAACACCGGCATCTCCGCATCTTACAGTAGACCATTTGAGCAACCGTTAAAGGATTTCAGCTCATTAGACTGATCCGAGAATACTGACCGGTGTCGCCTTTTGAATCGGGTGCTAAACCGAGGTCCTGTCTGTTCAGGCAGCATAATCCGAAGAGCAGTGAGTTCTTCCGGTGTACTTTCTCAGCACCAAAAACTGGTTGATCATTGCTGTTTGTGGAATGTTGCTGGTACTGAGTGTAGATAACAGCATTTCAATGGTAATTCCCTTCCCTTCCTCGACTTCTCCGTCTCCATCTCTGGGGATAGGTTATTGACTAACATTCACTACAAGCCCACTGACTCCCACAGCTACCTGGACTACACTTCCTCCCACCCCGCCTCCTGTAAGGACTCTATTCCATTCTCCCAGTTTCTCCGTCTCCGTCGCATCTGCTCTGACGATGCCACCTTCCATACCAGTGCTTCCGACATGTCTTCCTTTTTCCTCCACCGAGGATTCCCCTCTACTGTGGTTGACACGGCCCTCGACCGTGTCCGTTCTATCTCCCGCACTTCTGCTCTCACCCCTGCCCCTCCCTCCCGGAACCACGATAGAGTTCCCCTTGTCCTCACCTTTCACCCCACCAGCCTCCACATTCAACGGATCATTCCGCCACCTCCAGCGTGATCCCACCACCAAACGCATCTGCCCCTCACCTCCCCTTTCAGCATTCTGCAGGGACCGCTCCCTCCGTGACACCCTGGTCCACTCCTCTACCACCCCCAGCACCCCTTCGCCTGGCACCTTCCCATTGCAAGCGCAGGAGATGCAACACATGCCCTTATACCTTCCCACTGTCCAGGGCCCCAAACACCCCTTCCAGGTGAAACAGCGATTTACTTGTACTTCCTGCAATTTAGTATACTGTATTTGCTGCTCACGATGTGGTCTCCTCTACATTGGGGAGACCAAACGCAGATTGGGTGACCGCTTTGCGGAACACCTCCGTTCAGTCCATAAGGGGGACCCTGAGCTCCCGGTCGCCTGTCACTTTAATTCTCCTCTCCACTCCCACTCTGACCTCACCGTCCTCGGCCTCTTGCATTGTTCCACAGAAGCTCAGCGTAAGCTCGAGGAACAGCACCTCATACTTCGTTTAGGCACTCTACAGCCTTCTGGACTCAACATCGAGTTCAACAATTTTAGATCATAACCTCAGCCCCTATCACATTTATATTTTATTTTTTCATCCACCCTTTAGTTTGGCCCCCCTTTTTCCCTCCCAGAAGCTGGCAGCTGTCCTTCATTCTGCCAGTGCATTTCACACTTCATTTAGCCTCAACCTGTCACCGTAACACCACCTCTTGCCTTGATTATCTCTTAATGTCTGTCAATGTCTCTTAATCTCTCCTTTTGTTCTTTCATCCCCTCTCCCTTTTCCCAGCTTTATCCTTGCTTTAAATCTATTTCATTTCCTGCTTTTTTCCAGTTCTGATGAAAGGTCATCGACCTGAAACGTTAACTCTGTTTCTCTCTCCACGGATGCTGCCTGGCCTGCTGAGTTTTTCCCAGCGTTTTCCGTTATTTCGGATTTCCAGCATCCGCAGTATTTTGCTATCGTAATTCATTGCATGATGTGTTTTGAGATGTTTCACTATAATTAGCTGCTGTATAAATATTAAATCTGTTTTGTTGTTCGGGTCAAATTTTCTTTGCCACTGCTTCTCCTCCCCCCCGCCCCCCAAAAACAAAATTGCATTCGGTTTCCTCTCTCAGCCCCTACAAGTGCTAACACTTGGGTAGCTTATTTGCCTGTGCCATGATCTAGTTTCTTTGCATTGGATCTTTCTCTCTTTTGGGACATGATTTGCTTAGGGCAGACTTTGGATTTTCATTTTATCTCCATTTCGCCTGCTCTAATTTGCACAGATAGAGGCCAATTCACTCTCTGGAATAACTGATTAGTACGCCAGTTGGTGCAGCTATTCAAGAGAGCTATTGAAGGATTTATTTTTAAAAAACTTCAAACCTACAGATTGATGTACCCACTTCAGGTAGTTTGATATTTTTAGATTGGTTTGTTACAGATGACCTGTAAAAGTGAAGGTGCTGAGGGCTTGGGCATGATTTTAGAAAACTAGATGTGCAGGTTACCAGGCTCTTGCATCTCTCCTCCTTCATGCTGCAATTTTGCCCTGGGCATGTTTGCTTTCAGCTGTACAACTGTAAAATCACTGTGAGCAAGCATACTTTGAGGTGTTTCCCAGTGCAGATGACCATGCCCATAATGTCATCAAAGGCACCAAAACCTCATGAGCGACTGTTGCAGTACGCCTGTCGACTAAGTGCTAGCAGTGCTGAAGCTAATGGCTCCCATCAGCTGCATGTATTGTTGGTATGCCACCTTGACCATTGCTGCCCTGTATGGGTGCCCTTCATACAGGGAAGATCCTGCCAGCTGACAATTATGAACATGAAGTTGCCCATGTGCAGGTCTATTTTAGAGACTCTATCCTATGAAATGATGGGCTGTTTCATAATATAAAGCGGCCAATTGAGAGCCGTGACTAACTTCTGGCAATGGACTTCTCTGAAGATGGCTGAGGTAAGAGGAATACCCAGGGGAAATTGAATCCATTCACTGGAACCTCCTAGTTAACTGTGCTGGTTCTGTATGCTGAAGTTATATTAACCTTAGTAAAGCTTCCAGTTAAATGTGAGGAATTCAGATTTAAATACACCTGGTAATCCTGGTGAGCAGCTGGTACCTTCTAACAGGAGCACTTAGGAATGGGTGCCTAATTCTTAATTATGTATATTGCTGATATTTTTTAACTCGTCTGACAGTCCTCGTGGAAATTTCACAACTTATCTTTTTTGAAAGTCGCAGTGCAATCCGAGCAAGTCATTTACTCGGATTTGTTCTTCAGTTGGACTTATGTATTGCACAAGTTTACAAAAGATCTGTCCTCACCTCTGACTCCTTCCTTTTGTTAGAACATTTGCTATTTTGGATTTTTTCTGACAACATCTGGTTATTCTTGTGTCGCTTACTGAAATGGCTTCCTGTTTACTCCTTCACACATTTGTCCTTTGCACTTGGCTTGGTTTGCCTTCAATCAATGTCACTGCAGTATTGTGCAGGCTGGAGCACGTCAGCATTGTTGGTAATTCTGTTTGTACTATTGGGAATGCCATGTCATTGGGAATGTTTGCGGACCTTGATTTTTGCATGTATGCTTTAAGGATGATCTATTCTATTTTATTAATCAGTCTGAGGGTGAGGAAATTGTTGATGTCTGTCTGATTCATCTTGCATGGCTTTGGGCAAGTTGTTTCAGTTGGCTAGAGCCCATGATTTAAGGAGCTGAGCCCTTGTCCCTGATGAGTCTTCCATTATGAAAGCTCCTTCATGCACTTGGATTCTCTTGTTTTGTGGAGGAAATTCTAGGATTATAGAGCCATCTGCTCATATCTAGGGGGTGGGGGGGTGGGGGGGGGGTCCACTACTGATTTCTATCAAATAACCCTTGCTGGATAGTACATGTGTTTTGATGTTGAGAATAAGATGGACTTGTTTATTATACCCTCCTGTAGTGCCCATTGAATTATATCAAAGTATGAGTCACTGTCTTAGGCAGAGGAGCAGTAAAGGATAAAACTGGGCAAAAATGTAACATGTTAAAAGGACACTAGGTGTAATGTATGCTCAAGTTGCCTGTGAACTGTGTATGTGCACACTGATGTGCGAGGGAGGAACAACCAACTAATCTTGCTAGATGGTGCTTCTGGAAGTCCAGGGGTCAGGGTGCATTTATCAGACATCCTGCTTTGCAATCAGGCTGCAGGAACCTTCTCTTGCAGCATGCAACCTGGACTTAAAGTGGGATGAACCCAGCTGTTCCAAAGTTTGACTTCCACTCCAATGCACCACAAATATTTTGAAAGTGGCTGTATAAAATCACCTGGAAAAGGTCAGTCTTGGGGTAAAGATTGGGTTTGTTGCTGTCTGACAGGATAGGCATCCATGTTTTATCCTTTCAAATATAATTAAAAACATTGTTTAGCATTTTGAGAGCTGTAATGGGTGCAAATACTCCTGAAGCGCAAATTCCAAGCATGGTTATGCAGCTTTCAGGTTGATTCTTGGGCTTTAATTCCATGTGTGGACTGTTGCAGCAGCTAATGGCTATATAGGGCTTCGTGATGCATTTACTAATGGAAGCTATTTGAGATGAAAGTGCTCAGGCAGCCTGATTATGTATGCTCACCTCATTGTGCTAACTATTGCATGTCTGTGTAGAAACTAATTGGATTCTAACCCTCTGATGTCTGGCATGGGAAAAGGGGCAGTCTGTTGAACTCTTGTTTATTGAAAGCAAATATGGCACTGATGTAGGAAATTGCTGTGGTACAGCCCCCACCCAGCACTCTTCTCGTCAGGACCTACACTATCTGGGCTGTGAACCTCAAATGAATGAACCCCAAGTTAGAGGAATGAGCCTTGGTGTAGTAATGTGCGAGGCTTTGCAATGACAGGTCCTGGGAAGTTGTATATGGGACAATAAATAGAGCGAGTCACAGGCTTTTGTCTAGAGGTTTAGATGATTGGGTCAAAGATTGATGGCAGAAGCAGCTTATAATAGATATGACAGTGTTTATTACAACTTTGAACCAGCTTGGGGAATATTTTTAGTCAAATTCACGAGCTTTATTTTGTTTTATGATGTCTTTAATGAGTTTGGGTGGTTTTGGAAGTGCAACTTTGTAACTGGTATTTAGGTCGTTCAGGGCTCACTGTAATTGTTTGCACATATATAATCTGTACTAGTTCTCCTGCAATGCTACTTATTGGGAAATAGAGGATATGGGCTGTTACAAGGAAGTGGATCTTGTATGCATTGGTTATAGTAGATGGGGCAATATAGTTTGTGGAAGCTGGCTGTCTTGTTTGTAAGGATTGCGGTATGTGGGAGTAATGAAGTGGTTGGGGTATTGAGTTGCAGAGGTGGTGAGAATTGGTAAGGAAACTATTGAGGATTTTTGTGATATTTGGTGTATAGTAGCGAATGGGAAGGAAGCATCAGGGAGTAGTTGAGGGATGCAGAAAGTAATGGAGTAGTGAGTATAGGGGGGTTGGAGTAGTGAGAAATTGGAACTTGTGTACTTAGAATTTGGAGGGAAAAAAGAAAGTGACAGAGGAATTGAAAGAGAAAAACGGAGAGCAGACCTTTGAAATAAGACTGGGGGGAGGCCTTTAAAAGTACAATGTGAAGTAATGACCTGTTTTTTTTTTGGGGTGGGGGGGGGGGAAACTATAGTGGCTCGGCAATAGGGCTTCTAAAAATGAGATTAGGAAATAAAAAATCTCAGCATAACAGGGCCATTTAATAAATTAAAAATAAATTAAAAATAGAGACCGAGGAAAACGGGGTGAAGGGCAGAAATGGTGGAGTGATTGCAGCTATCTCTGGCAATAAGGTGAAGTGGGCTTCTTGGGCAGCAAAGGTACAGGGGAGAAGGGAACCAAATAAAAGCAAGAAGCAAAGCAGCGGTCATCAACTATTCAGGCATTGGAAACGGAGTATTGTGGAGAGGTGGAAACGGATGCTTCTGTGGCAGCAAGAGGGATAGATAAAATGTTAAGTTTAAAACAAAAAAGGGCTCTGATCAAACAAATGTATTGGCCATTTAATGTACGCCAATTAACATGCAGCAGGCTTTGTTGGAAAAGGCCACCAATTAAAAGCAGTGCACAACAGGGCAGGACGTGCTTCACCTGAATTAGTTAATTAAAACTTCAATAACACTGACTGCTTCAAGTTAATTTAAAATATAAAATTTGCTGTTGCCCCCTTCAGACAAAGAAGCAGCAGAAAAGTATATATTTAGAATCTGCAAGAGGGATATTTCTGGTCAAATTTGCAGGCTTTATTTCATATTTGCAAATAGTGTCTTTAATGAGTTTGGGTGGTTTTGGAAGTACAACTTTGTAATGGGTATCCAGGTGGTTTAGAGATTACTGTAGGTATAATTCTTTTCACATATTATCTATACTAGTTCTGCTGTAACGCTGCTCGAAGAAGCAGCAGAAAAGGATTAAATCCAGAAAAACAGCTTAAATGACCTGTACTATTTCAGTAAGTGGTGTCAGGAAAGCTAGCTCAGAAGTAGTTAGGAGGTGTATGTGGGAAGACCAAGGAGGGGGTTGGTCACGTGAGGGGAATATACCAACGAGAAAATACCATTTTTTTAAAAGGCTTTTGATAATTAAAAATAAACCTTTTTAAAGACTTAGAAGCATGAGTTCCAGGCCTGACAAAAACATGACAGTGTAACATGTGTGCTGTTCCAAGATTTTAAATATATTAGATAGATATAGCACTGGATAGGGATGATGTAATTGAGGGGCCAAAGATTGGTTTAATTTAAGGAACAATAGAGGAGCTGTTATGCTACTGGGTGTATACTACAGACCACCAAATTGTGGGAAGGAAATAGAGGAGCAAATTTACAGAAAGATGCAAGAACTACAGAGTTGTGATAATAGGAGACTTCAATTATCCTAATATAGACTGGGATAGTAACAGTGTAAAGGGCAAAGAGGGGGAGGAATTCCTGAAATGTGTGCAAGAGAACTTGATCAGTGTGTTTCTAGCCCAATGAGGAATCCTTCTTCTTAGGCAGTCCCTCAGAACTGAGGATGACTTACTTCCACACCAAGAGTTCTCAGGTGACTGAGTTCAATGCAGGGCCTATAGTCTCTGTCACAGGTGGGGCAGATGGTGGTTGAAGGGGCGGGTGGGTGGAGTGCTTGGGTTGACGTGCGCTCCTTCCCGCTGTTTGCACTTGGCTTCCGCTTGCTCCCGGCGAAGAGACTCGAGGTATTTGGCACCAATGAGGAATGAAGCAGTGCTGGATCCAGTTCTGAGGAATGTAGAGGGGCAGGTAGAGCAGTTTTCAGTCAGAGCATTTAGTGAACAGTGATCATATCGCATTTAGGGCTAACCTGAGTTGAAAAGGGATCTGGTTCAGGTGGAATTGAAGCAAAAATTGGCAGGCAAAACAGTAATTGAACAATGGGAGGCCTTCAAAGAGATAATTTGCATACAGAGTAGACATTCCCATGAGGGGGAAAGGAAGGGCATCCAAAGCTGGGGCTTCCCCTGGATGACTAAATATAGAGGTTAAAATGAGACAGAAAAAGGAGGCTAATGACCATTTTGTTTTCAAATTCCTCCAGAGATGGCTTAGCCTCCTCCCTAGCTCGATAACCTTCTCCAGCTCTACAACCCTCAGATTTCTGCACTCCTCCAATTCTGGCCTCCTGAGCATCCCCGATTTTGAATCGCTCCACCATTGGTGGCCGTGCTTTCAGCTGCTAGGCCCTAAACCCCTCTGCCTCTACCTCTCCTCCTTTTAAAACACTCCTTAAAACTTAGCTCTTTCTGTCCTAATATCTCCTTGTGTGGCTTGGTGTCAAATTTTGTTTGATTATGCTCCTGTGAAACGCCTTGGACACTTTACTGCATTAAAGGCGTTATATAAATGCTAGTTCTTGTTCATACAGTAGCAAAGCAAGCTGAATTTAGAAGGTACAGAGGAGATCTAAAAAAGGGAATAAGAGGGGAAAAGCGAGAGTATGAGATGATTAGTGGCTAACAAAAGGGAACCCAAAGTAAAAGGGTAGGCAAAGGAAGAGTGGGGGCTGAATAGGGACCAAAAAGGAGAGTTTCTTGTGGAGGCAGAGGGCATGGCTGAGGTACTAAAAGTACTATGCATCTGTCTTCACTAGAGAAGAGGATGCTGCCAATGTACCAGTAAAGGAGGAGGCAGTAGCAATATTTACAAAATATTTGATAGAGGAGGTCCTCAAAGCAGAAAAGTCATCTGGTCCAGATGGGATGCATCCTAGGTTACTGAGGGAAGTAAGGGTGGAAATTGTGGAGGCTCTGGCCACAATCTTCCAATCCTCCTTGGATATGAGGGTGGTGCTGGAGGATTGCACATGTTTCAATGCTTTTTCAAAAAAGAGAGGGATAAACCTGGCAACTACAGGCCAGTCAGTGTAACGTCGGTGGTGGGGAAGCTTTGAGACAATAATCTGGGACAAAATTAATTGGTATTTGGAAAAGTATGGGCTAATAAATAAGTCAGCACGGATTTGTTAAAGGCAAATAGTGTTTGACTGACTTGATCGAGTTCTTTGAAGTAACTGAAAGGGTTGATGAGGGTAGTGGTGGTTGATGTGTATATATGGACTTTCAGAAGGTGTTTGATAAAGTACCACATAATAGACATGTTAGCAAAATTAAAGCCCATGGGATTAAAGGGACAGTGGTGGCATGAATACAAATATGGCTGAGACAAAGCAAAGAGTAGTGGTGAATGGTTGTTTTACAGACTGGAGGGAAATATACAGTGGTGCACACCCCTAGATTTCAGTATTAGCGCCACTTCTTTTTGATATAAATGACCTGGACTTGGGCATACAGGGCACAATTTCAAAGTTTGCAGATGATATGAAACTCAGAAATGTAGTAAATAATGAGGATAGTAACAGACTTCTGGAGGACATAGAAAGACTGTTGAAATGGGCAGTCAGAAAGACTGTTGAAATGGGCAGTCACGCACAGATGAAATTCAACTCAAGTGTGAAGTGGCACATTTTGGTAGGAAGAATGAGGAGAGGCAATATGAACTAAATGACACAGAATGTACAGCACAGAAACAGGCCATTCAACCCAACTGGCTCATGCCAGTGTTTATGCTCCACACTATCTCCACTCACCCTACTTCACCTGAGAGCAGACAGGGCCTTGGCTTAACGTCTCATCTGAAAGATGCCACCTCTGACAGTGCAGCAGTCTCTCGGTACTGCACTGGAGTGTCAGCCTAGATTTCTATGCTCAAGTCTTGAGTGGGGCTTGAACCCACAACCTTCTGACTCAGGCGAGGGCTACCAACTGAGCCACTGGCTGACATTGGTGTGGGTGTGTCTGGTGTGCGCACGGGCTTCTGTCTGTCTTGTATAGGTCCTCCCACCATGCTAAAGGCTGCAGAAATGAAGAAATTCCAACTCTTGCCACTACAGCTACTTGATGGTGTTACCTGCAGACTGGGTATGAAACCACATACGCCTTTGTTCAGGGATTATTGCCTACCATCATTGGGATGCAGAAATTGACCAAGAGATTGATTTAAGAGGGGAAAAATAGAGTATGAGAGTAAACTTGCAAGGAACATAAAAGCAGACTGTAAAAGCTGCCAAGTATGTAAAAAGAAAGATTAGTGAAGACAAATGTCAAACGGAAGAATTTATAATGGGTAACAAGGAAATGGCAGAGCAATTAAACAAATACTTTGGTTCTGTCTTCACGGAAGAGGACACAAATAACTTCCCAGAAATGCTAGGGAACAAAGGGTCTAGTGAGAAGGAGGAATTGAAGGAAATTATTAGTTAAAAAAAAAAAAATAGTGCTGGAGAAATTAGTGCGACTGAAAGCCATAAATCCCCAGGGCCTGATAATCTGCATCCCAGAGTACTAAAAGAGGTAGGCATGGAAATAGTGGATGCATTGGTTGTCATCTTCCAAAATTCTATAGTTTATGGAACAGTTCCTGCAGATTGGAGGGTGGCAAATGTAACCCCACTATTTGAAAAAGGAGGGGGAGAGAAAACAGGGAACTACAGACTAGTTAACCTAACATCAGTAGTAGGGAAAATGCTAGTCTATTATAGATGTGATAACAGGACACTTAGAAAATATCAATGGGATTAGACAAAGTCAACATGGATTTATGAAAGGGAAATCATGTTTGACAAACCTACTAGAGTTTTTTGAGGATGTAACTGGTCGAATAGATAAGGGAGAACCAGTGGATGGGGTGTATTTGGATTTTCATAAGGCCTTTGATAAAGTCCCACATAAGAGGTTAGTGTGTGAAATTAAAGCACATGGGATTGGGGATAATATACTGGCATGGATTGAAAATTGGTTAACACAGGAAACAAGAGTAGGAATAAATGGGTCTTTTTCAGGGTGGCAGGCGGTGACTAGTGGGGTACTGCAGGAATCAGTGCTTGGGCCCCAGCTATTCACAATATATATAGCAATGATTTGGATAAGGGAACCAAATGTAATATTTCCAAGTTTGCTGACGACATGAAACTAGGTGGGATTGTGAGTTGTGAGGAGGATGCAAAGAGGCTTTAAGATGATTTAGACAAGTTGAGTGAGTGGGCAAATACATGGCCGATGCAGTATAACGTGGATAAATGTGAAGTTTTCCACTTTGGTAGGAAAAACAAAGGCAGAGTATTTAAATGGTGATAGATTGAGAAATGTTGATGTACAAAGGGACCTGGGTGTCCTTGAACACTGGTCACTGAAAGCAAACATGCAGCTGCAGTTAGGAAGGCAAATGGTATGTTGGCCTTCATTGCAAGAGGATTTGAGTACAGGAGCAAGGATGTCTTACTACAGTTATACAGGGCCTTGGTGAGACCACACCTGGAGTACTGTGCAGTTTTGGTCTCCTTACCCAAGAAAGGATGCACTTGCCATAGAGGGAGTGCAGCGAAGGTTCACCAGACTGATTCCTGGGATGGCAGGACTGTCGTACGAGGAGAGATTGGGTCGACTTGACCTGTATTCACTAGAGTTTAGAAGAATGAGGGGATCTCATTGAAACATATAAAATTCTGACACGGCTAGACAGACTGGATGCAGGGAGGATGTTTCCCCTGGCTGGGGGCTCTAGAATGAGGGGTCACAGTCTCAGGATACGGGGTAGGACATTTAGGACTGAGATGAGGAAAAATTTCTTCACTCAGGGTGGTGAACCTGTGGCATTCTCTACCACAGAAGGCTGTGGAGGCCAAGTTACTGAATATATTTAGGAAGGAGACAGATAGATTTCTAGACACAAAAGGCATCAAGGGGTATGCGGAAGAGAGCGGGACTATGGTATTGAGATAGAGGATCAGCCATGATATTGAATGGCGGAGCAGGCTTGAAGGGCCAAATGGCCTCATCCTGCTCCTATTTTTCTATGTTTCTATGAAATGAGTGACTGAAGATCGGCACTTCCAACCAGCAGAATCACTGCTTAATTTGCCCTGGTGCATGTGAAAAAGCTACGGTACCATTTAAGTGGGCCGAATCACTTATAAAAATCACTGCCAAGTGTGAAAGTGGGCTATACAGAGCAGGAAGGGCCATCCTTGGTCTGTACTGAGTTGGCTGGTCTCTGGCAGGGCAGCAGTTGGGGCTGCAGTTTGCCCCGGCATTCCCAGGATCGAGCGGGGAAAATCAGCCAGCTTTCTGACCCCTGCTGAGAAATGCGCAGGTGGGTGTTGGGTGAGGACAGGATTGGACTTGGCTTCTTGGGTTGAGATACTGAAGGGTTCCCATGGAACCCTACCCCAGCAAGGAGTCCTGTTCAGGAGTGGAGGGAACAAAGCAAGCAGGAAGACTAAAACTAATATTTCATCAGAGGCTAAAAGTGAATTCCAGCCTTAAACTGTGTCAATCGTTGCTATTGGAGCACATCCTGAATAATTTCATGTTTTGGAAATGGAATCTCTACTTTTACCATCAGCTGAGCGCAGTTGACAATGATACAGGTGATAAATTGTAAAATAAGTCAAGAGACACACAGCTGACAGGCTCCACATGGCAAGTACTGAGGGACTGGGGCAGTTCCGGACAGCAGCTCTCTGGTAAATGAGCCATTCAGGATATATTACAGAAAGAAAACAATCATTTCTGGGAGTGAGATACAGCCTGTTCTTGAATCAAACCGCTCGGATAAGAAAGGGACATCCCAAAGTGAAACTCGTAGCCACTGTTGTAATGTAAGGAAACGCGGCAGTTAATTTACCTATCGTTGCTAAACCATGCCAGCGGATTATGTCACCAAGGTGCTGAGTCAAGGATAGTCAGTCATAGTTATACAGCACAGAAAGAGGCCCTTCAGTCCATCGTGTCCGCGCTGGCCATCAAGCCCTCTCTATTCTAACCCATTTTACAGCACTTGGTCCATAGCCTTGTATGCTATGGCGTTTCAAGTGCTCATCTAAATGCTTCTTGAATGTTGAGGGTTCCAGCCTCTACCACCCTTTCAGGCAGTGAGTTCCAGATTCCAGCCATCCTCTGGGTGAAAAAGTTTTTCCTTAAGTCCCCTCTAAACCTCCTGCCCCTTACCTTGAAACTATGCCCCCTGGTTATTGACCCCTCTACTAAGGGGAAAAGTTCCTTTCTATCTACCCTATCTATGCCCCTCATAATTTTGTACACCTCAATCAGGTCGCCCCCTCAGCCTTCTCTGCTCTAAGGAAAACAACCCTAGCCTGTCCAGTCTCTCTTCATAGCTGAAGTGCTCCAGCCCAGGTAACATCCTGGTGAATCTCCTCTGCACCCTCTCCAATGCAGTCACATCCTTCCTATAGTGTGGTGACCAGAACTGCACACAGTATTCCAGCTGTGGCCTAACTAGCGTTTTGTACAGCTCTATCATAACCTCCCTGCTCTTGCCTTCATTAGCCGAGGCATAGAATATAAGTTTCCCATATGCATTTTTAACCCACCTTATCTACCTGTCCCTGCTGCCTTCAGGGATCTATGTACATGCACACCAAGGTCCCTCTGATCCTCTGTCCTTCCTAGGATCCTACCATTCATTGTGTATTCCCTTGCCTTGTTTGTCCTTCCAAAATGCATCACCTCACACTTTTCAGGGTTAAATTCCATTTGCCACTGTTCTGCCCATCTAACCATCCTGTATATATCATCCTGTAGCCTGAGGCTTCCCTCCTCGCTATTTACCACTCCACCAATTTTCGTGTCATCTGCGAACTTACTGATCATACCTCCAACATTCCGATCTAAATCATTAATGTACACTACAAACAGCAAAGGACCCTTGGGGCATTCCTGAGGTGACAATGCCAGGAGAAGTGGGCTTGAGGTGATTAGAGATGGAGAAGAGGAGTCTTGGGTTGCCCTTGTCCTCCAGGATGATTTTAGAATAGTAGGTGGTTTTAGCAGGAGAAAGTGGTACAGGAGTTGTTCTCCTTTAGAGCAGAGAAGATTTGATAGGTGTTCAAAATCATGAAGGGTTTTGATAGAGTAAATAAGGAGAAACTGTTTCCAGTGGCAGAAGGGTCATTAACCAGAGGACACAGATTGAAAGTGATTGGCAAAAAGAACCAGAGGCCACATGAGGAAATATTTTTTTACATAGTGAGCTGTTGTGATCTGGATTGCACTGCCTGAAAGGGTGGAGGAAGCAGATTCAACAGTAACATTCAAAAGAGAATTGGATCAATACTTTAAGGGAAAAAAATTACAAGGCTCTGGGGAAAGACTAATTCAATAGATCTACCAAACACCCGGCACAGGCACGATGGACCCAATGGTGGCCTCCTGTGCTATATCATTCTATGATTCTCTGGACGTCATTGTGAGAATCTTGTGGTTTCACTGACTCTATAAACAACTTGAACTGTACTGATGTGGTTTGAATCACTTGCCTTTGTGTATTGTAGCTGTTGTGTAGTTTTTCCAGTTATTTTAAGTTTATTGATGTGGTCTGGTTTCCATCAGCTCTACTTCAACTAGTCTGAGGAAGGAGAATTGATTGACCCAAGAAATGCTGGGTAGATTGAAAACTGTGGCTGGTCTCGGACCAGTTGATTAGAAATTATTTCCTGCATGCCTTTCTAGTAAGTGTGTGGATTTGCTGTTTAGGTGGCTGAATGATTTAATTGAATAATAAAGGAAAACAGTGCCACGAGAGAGAGGGTTATCAACAAGCCAAAGAACTGAAGCAAAATGTGACATAGATTAATTAGTTAAATGCTGCATTCTGTTACTGTGGGCATTGAGGTGACTAGCTACTGTCAGCTCGAGCTGTGATTCTTGCTGTGTTTTCTACAGAACTGGCTGTAACAAAAATAGAATTTTCATCCTGTTAATCATACACATCTATCTTTTAAAGGTGGTGGTAACTCCATTCTAAAATGGACTCCAAGCGCTTCATTAGACACTGTAGTGGCTGCTCAGACATTTCGAGAAGATTACGTGAGCCTTAAAGAGGAAAAATATCTGTTTAACACAATCTTTGACTGCTCTTCAGTTTCTGGTTATTGTTAGATGTGTGGAAGATGGGCAAAGTTCAGCAAGCAGTGTTTGTGTGTACATCCCATGTCTTGAAGAGTTTGCCAAAAGGTTTGGGTGAGCCATGGATGTTTTAAAGCAGTCAGTAATATGTATTGGCAACTTTGCTGTGTTGTATCCTGTCTGCTTTTGCTTCTTTGAATCATTTATTTTTATAACCTATTTGGGCGGTAGTTTAGCCTGTGCAGAGTAGCCTAAAGGTGTGATATATTCCATATGCTGAAATGACTAGGAATGTAGTGGGTATTCTGTGCTTGCAACACCATTGTTTGATCTAGGCTATGCTGAGCCAGTGTGGCAGAAAATAAAAGGCACAGGTTCCAGTTGGTAGGAGGTGCTAGCTACCAGATCCAACATTTTTGTTTTTTATTTCAGTTTACAGTATTCACGCCTTTACTTACCAGCTGTGGTTAGTGACTGAGGTTGAAGTATGCTGTGTATCCGGTTTAGATAGCTATTGTGTTGTCCAGAGATTGTATTACTTCGTGCTAGGTTGTTCTGTTTATCTCATTGCTCATTCTCTTGCTTGAATTTAAAAAAAAAACTAATTCTCTTGCAGTGCTGATGCCACATAGTATTCCATTGGATTCATCAACCAATCAGACCACATTCCTGCTGGCTTGTTCAATGGATTTATTGTACTGTATTATCCTTCCTGTTAGCCTCTGCTGTGGTTATGCCTGTACCAACCTACAGGGGGGACAATGAAGAAATGTGAGATGATTAGACTGGAAGAACATAAGAAGCAGGAGTGGGCCATACGGCTCCTCGAGCAGGCTCCACCATTCGATAAGATCATGGCTGATCATCGACCTCCACTCCACTTTCCCGCCCGATCTCCATATCCCTCGATTCCCCTAGAGTCCAAAAATCTATCTCTCAGCCTTGAATATACTCAGACTCCGCATACCCAGCCCTCTGGGGCAGAGAATTCCAAAGATTCACAACCCTCCTGAGTGAAGAAATTCCTCCTCATCTGTATTAAATGGCCTACCCCTTATCCTGAGACTATGCCCCCTAATTCTAGACACTCCAGCCAAGGGAAACAAGCTCTCAGCATCTACCCTGTCAATCCCCTTCAGATTCTTGTATGTTTCAATGAGATCACCTCATTCTTCTAAACTCCAGAGTGTAGGCCCATTCTACACAATCTCTCATCATCGGACAGCCCTCTCATCCCAGGAATCAATCTAGTGAACCTTTGTTGCACCGCCTCCAAGGCAAGTATATCCTTCTTTGGATAAGGAGACCAGAACACTGCACAGTACTCCAGGTGTGGTCTCACCAAGGCCCTGTACAATTGTAGCAAGACTTCCTTGCTCTTATACTCCAACCCCCTTGCAATAAAGGCCAACATGCCATTTGCCTTCTTTATTGCTTGCTGTACCTGCATGCTAGCTTTCTGTGTTTCTTGCATGAGGACACCCAAATCTCTCTGATTACCAACATTTGAAAGTTTCTCACCATTTAAAAAAATATTCTGTTTTTCTATTCTTCCTACCAAAGTGAATAACCTCACATTTCCCTACATTATACGCCATCTGCCACCTTACTGCCCACTCACTTAGTCTATCTATATCCCTTTGCAGACTCTTGTGTTCTCCTCACAGCTTACAGTCCCACCTAGCTTTGTATCATCAGCAAACTTGGATACATTACACTCGGTCCCTTCATTTAGGTCATTAATATAGATTGTAAATAGCTGAGGCCCCAACACTGATCCTTGCTGCACCCCACTAGTTACAGCCTGCCAACCTGAAAAAGATCTGTTTATCCCTACTCTGTTTTCTGTCTGTTAACCAATCCTCTATCCATGCTACTATATTACCCCCAACCCCATGAGCCCTAATCTTGTGTAATAACCTTTTATGTGGCACCTTAACAAATGCCTTTTGGAAATCCAAGTATACTACATTCACTGGTTCCCCTTTATCTACCCTGCTAGTTACATCCTCAAAAAACTAAAATTTGTCAAACACTATTTCCTTTTCATAAAACCATGTTGACTGCCTAATGTTATGATTTTCTAAGTGACTTGATACCACTTCCTTAACAATGGATTCCAGCATTTTCCTGACGACTGTCAGGCTAACTGACCTGTAGTTCCCTGTTTTTTCTCTTCCCTCCTTTCTTGAATTACATTCGCAACCTTCCAATCCACTGGGACCATTCCAGAATCGAGGGAATTTTGGAAGATCAAAACCAATGCATCCACTATCTCTTCAGCCACCTCCTTTAGAACCCTAGGATGTAGGTTGTCAGGTCCAGGGGATTTGTCGGCTTTTAGTCCCATTAGTTTCTCTAGTACTTTTTCTCTACTTGTATTAATTACGTTAAGTTCCTCACCCTCATTAGACCCTTGGTTCCCCACCATTAGAAAACATGCATGTATGAGCATGACACATGATTTCTTATGCTTGCGAGATTCATTCAGGATACGGAGTTGATCAGTTTTCCCCACTAGTACAGAGTCCTTGAGTTTGTAATGTTACAAACAAGAATGTATGGTCAGTATGAAAATCTGGGGAGGGCACTCGAGATGGTGTAGGATTGTGTGCTGTTTCCTAACCTATACCTATCCCTTCAGTTTGACTGTCATACAGTCTGTTTAATTCCTTTGAAAGAAGGTCTGGTTGGTCTAGTTTAGTGCAAAGAAAAGGACATAGGATGTAAATTCCTCATGTTTTTACAAATGTTGGACTGCACAGTCATAGAATGATGCAGCACAGAAGGAGGCAATTTGGCTCATTGTACCTGTGCTGGCTGTTTAAAAGAGCTATCCAATTATTCCCCTGCTCTTTCCCCATAGCCATGCAAATTTTTCCCCTTCAAGTATTTGTCCAATTCCCTTTTGACCGTTACTATTGAATCTGCTTCCACCACTCTTTCGGGCAGTGCATTCCAGATCATAATTTGCTGCATAAATTTTTTTCCTTCATGTCTCCTCTGGTTCTTTGAAATGGTCCTGTCTCAAGGATGCATTGCTGTAATTTGATTATTTGTGGGTAGTGTTGGGCGCTGCAGTTTCAAGACTACACTGAGGCAGAATGTGATATGCCAGTGAGACACGTGTTCAAAATACCAAACACAAGCACACCAGCCAAGTGCAGTGTGCCACATCTATTGACCGTTCAGATAAAGGCTGGATGAAGATTGTTGCAGTATTAGTATCCTGTGTGAACTATCATTTGGCCCATAACTTTCTGTTTCACCCAAGAGTGCACTAAAGACTCCATTATTCTGTCTAGTTGCCACTCTGTCCATTGTATTTTACGGTTTTGTAATTGTTTACACTGAGTGTTTGCTCAGTGGAAGAGACTAGGACAAACTTCATGCACTGCCTTGTTCCTCACAATGGCTCAGTCCTTTGGTTGGGGATCCAAATCCTAGAGGTGAAGGAGATGATATGAGTTGTAGATTTTGTTTCTCCCTTCCCTCTCAATAGCATACTGTAAGTTACATCTGTTAAAATCTGAATGAGTGGAATAACCCCTATGAAAGTGGTAAATTAGGAATGACTATTAATATTTTCTGTTAAAATTTCCACCAGGCTGTGCTGTTTTTGAGTTCATATCAATGTGATGTGAAATTCTTTGTACTCAGTAGGTTACATAATGGCCCTTTTTTTTTTTAGTGCCTGTCAGTCTTTGCTGCATTGATCAAAATTCAGGTAGTTGGTGCAATTTCAGAGTATGGATCCACATGGTGTGACTCCATGCTGGATTAGATTTGTGGTTGAGATTGGGAAGTAATCTGGGCGTGGGCTGCACTCATCTGTAAACTTCAAATATTTGCAGTTGATTTTGTGTTTTCATTCCCCCCCCTTTCTCCATTTTAAATGGTGACTCGCTGGGATACAATTCCACAACCACTGACTCTTCTAGGCTTAGTGGTGAATGGCCACTTTAGTGAGATGCCAAATAATGGATGTCAGTAGGCTGCTCAACTGTGGAAGCACCACAGCTGAGTCCAATCCTGTACTTGTGTGCATTTTCCAGTAGAGATGACTGATGGGATTCAAAGATCAGGAGCAGAATTCAGAGATCAGGTGCAGGAATCTTTCCTTTTTTGTCCCTCCTTGTCCAGCCTGAGGCAAATTGTAGTGCTCCAACTGCTGCTGAGGTGGGGTGGATTAGCTCAGCTCAGCACAGACCAGGCATCTGTATGGTCAGTACCATATGCATTTACCTACTATGCTATCAGACCATAGTAAGCGTTTGTCATGACTGACCATGTCTTGACGATATAAGAAGTGCGCACTCTTCTAAAGAGACTTCTCTCAAACATTCTACTGCCAGGATTAACCTGGGGGTTGCAGAGTTTACTCCTGCTGGAGGTTAAACTAAGCAGTTCTATAATCCAGCTGCCGTTTCACTCCACATGAACAACTTGCGCACAAACTCAATAGTAACCTGGATTATGAGTTATGGGAAATTTATAGTAATCAGGTGTCTGGATTGGGGAGGGTAAAACTGTCAGTGTAAACTTCTGAAGTAGCCCCAGTGGTTAATTTACATGAGCAATGACCAGCGGTAGCTTCCAGAAACCAGGGTTAAGGAGCTATCTCCTAAATGAGTTAGAGTTTAGCACTCCTGATGGCAAGAAGATCCCAGGTTTGATCTCTGATCCGTGCATGAGCTGATCTCATCCTGGGCAGCAGTCGGGTTGTCACTGTTGCCGTGTATGTTCCTGGCTGAGACGGGTGAGCTGCTGCCACCCATTTTTTTGCTCGAGTTGTCGCCTTCAAAAGAATGGGGAGAAAACTGGGAAAAATCCAGCCAAAATAGTGTGGTGGCTAACACTTTTCAAAGAGTGCCTAAATTTAGTCATGACAGAAGCCTGCTATAAATTTTGCTGGGGTCTGATAGCATAAGTAGAATGTTTTACAGACATCTGCCCTAAAATAAACAAAAATTGATTAAACATTGCAAATAAAGGTGGGATAGTGTTGTGTTGGGGTCATCTTTTCTTATAATATTTCAGATTTAATAGCAGTTGAGCCCCTTTTGATTGGATCCTTTCCAGAATACCAACCTCACTGTCTACCTAGGGCAAAATGCTGTGGATACTGGAAATCTGAAATAGAAACAAAGTGCTGGAAATACTCAGTAGGTCAGGCAGCATCTGTGGAGTGCAAGTGTTAACGTTTCAGGTCGATTATCTTGCATCAGAACTGGAAAATGTTACAAATGTAACAGGTTTTAAGCAAGCGCAGAGGCAGGGAATGGGGGATGGGTGGAAAGAACAAAAGGGGAAGGTCTATGATAGGGTGGAAGGCAGGACAGATTAACTGACAAAAGGGATGATGGTGCAAGACAAAAGGGGGTGGTAATGGGACAAGTAAAGAAAGAAAAGATGTGTCTAGAGGAGCTGTAAATGACCGGCAGAACCATTAGCAGCAACGGCTGTCCAAAAAAAATGGGAGCAGTGGTTATGATCTGAAATTCTTGAACTTGATGATGGAGGGAAGGTTGTAAAGTGCCTAATTGAAAGATGAGGTACTGTTCTGGGAGGTTCTATTGAGCTTCATTGGAACAGTGTAGGAGGCTGAGGACAGAGGTGGGAGTGGGGTGGGGAATTAAAATGGCTTGGAGTCACACTTGCAGACTGAAAGGTGTTCAGCGAAGCGATCACCCAATCTGCATTTGGTCTCCCCAATGTAGAGGAAACGGCATAGTGAGCAGCGAATACACTATACTAAATTGTAAGACATACAAATAAATCACAATTTCAACTGGAAAGAGTGTTTGGGGTCTTGGACGGTGGGAAGGGAGGAGGTTAAAGGGCAGGTGTTGCAACCCCTGGGCTTGCTTGAGAAGGTGCCGTAGGAAGGAAGCAGGTGATGGAAGAGTGGACCAGGGTGTTGCGGAGGGAACGGTTTCCAGTTCTGACGTAAGGTTATTGACCTGAAATGTTAACTTTCTCTCTCCACAGATGCTCCCTGACATGAGTGTTTCCAGCATTTTCTGTTTATATTCCACTGTCGACCTAAACAGGGCCTTAACTTAAAGTCTAATCTGAAGAAAGAACCTCATTCGTAGGATGTGAAGAGTGCTGGATGTTTAATGGTCCTGGCATTATATAATCAATTGTCACTTTTTTTAACCATACGCATTTAGATAGGTGAGCAGTAATTGGTGTTTGTAACCTTGTGTAAGGAGTCTGACGGCTGACACTGGATACTAACTACAGTTTTGTTTAATTTTGAATGTTCCACATAAATACTTCATTTGAATTGCATTTAAATGGTTCAGTTTTGATGCTGCCTTGTGTGGCAGGTAGTCAAAACCTGTTTCATGTCCATGTGAGCAGTGGTGTAATCTCCTCCAGCAATTACAACCCTTCGAGATCTCTGTGCTCCACCAGTTCTGTCCTCTTGAGCATTCCTGATTTTAATCGCTCCACCATTGGTGGCTGTGCCTTCAGCTGTCTGAGCCCTAAGGTCTGGAATTCCACCCACCTCAAACCTCTCTGCCTCTCTACCTCTCTTTCCTCCTTTAACTCACTCCTTAAAACCTACCTTTCATCTGCCCTAATCTCCTTATGGGGCTTATTTGATCAAATTTTATTTGATAATGCCCTGGGACGTTTTACTACGTTAAAGGTGCGATATAAAGACACAGATCGTCATTTCTAGAAAGGTGCTATAGTACAAGGCGGAATACAACTGTTACTCATCAACACGCACAGAGGCCACCTCTTGCTGACAAGTTGACTGTCCTCTATTCACGTTGCACTTTGGGGGCAGTGATCAGACGAACAGGAAATCGTTAATGATTTTCTTTCTGTCTGAGCAACTGCTAAGTGTGAGGTGTTGATTTTATAGCCGCCCAGGGCTGAATTCTAGTGTTTACACTGCTTTGTGTGCATTCAGAACGTGTTGATGTCTGGGTGTGAATGCTTTCCTTACCATCCCCTGGTGTTTGAATTGTTTTAAAGTCAGTCAGTACATTCACAAGGTGTAAGCAGGTTCTTGTTCCTATATTAAAATGCTTTGGTTGGATTTTAACACAATACAAATTGGATTACTTGAGAAATGAAATACTAGTAATTCCAAAACTATTGGCTGTTTCTTCTCTGGAAGTTACTTTCAATTTTTGCGGTAAGGGGGTCAGCTGACATTATTCCCTTGGAATTTCCTTGTGTGATTTGTTGAGAAAGAGCAGAAGAACTGATTGCATTTTGAAGTTGGATAATATTGAAATGCAGGTGTTTATTGATCTGTCTGGGCTGTTTTTGAAAATTGTAGTTAACACTAGATGTAATATTTTGTAAGCTCCCTGTGGCTTAGTGGAGTAAATGCATTGCGTGGTGTGGTACTGCACTGTAAGGCCACAGATCGCAACCCCTGGCCTGTGCTGTGGCAGCAGTTTGACACTACATGGTGGTAATAGAAACCAGTTCCTACTCTCTCATTGGGACTCCAAGTAGAAATTTTTGAAAACCTTGCGCAATGCCAGTGAACCACATCAGTGCGTATTGGTGTTCTATTCAACCGTACAGGAGTGGGTAGCATCACAGCTGAGCTCGATCTTGTCCTCACTGACTTCCACAGTTGCATTTCTAGCAGGAATAACCAGATAGCCAGCAGGAGCAGAACCCCAGGCCAATTTTTTTCTTCCCTAGCCCAGGGACACGGGTCAATTTTCTTTACCTAGCAAGGCTCTGCTAGGTTTTTGTCCTATTGATCTTATGCAGAGACTGAATACTGGAGGTGGAGCCCTGAGCACTTTGGCTTTGGGCTCCATTGGTTCAAAGTCCTGCCTCCAATTATCCAGTGCAGTTTAACTTATCTTAACTTGCACTGGGAGAATGTTCTGAGAAGCAACTTGTATTCTCAAGGCTGAGTACACAAGTGTTAGTCATGTTAATGTCAGCAAAGGATTAAAAAAAAGGCATCAAAAGTAACGTCGACTGTGAACTTAAAGCTTGCAGAAAGCTATTTCTGCAAAAGCAGCTTAACGTCTGGTTAAGGAGAAAAGTATAAATGCCACTGCTTGGAGCTCTGCCAATTTCACAAACTTTTTATTGGTGCACAGATGGAAGATTCCAATGATAGTATAATGGCAAGTATTCAGTGCAAAGTGGTTTCGAGCTGCTGAGTCTCAAATCTGTGTCTGCACGACCACACATTTCTGTCACCGGGGTTTGCATTTACATGCTGTAGCCGCCCATTAGTACTCTTTTTGTGCTCTGCTCTTAACCGTTTAGTTTGTGATCACTCGGGCTCAAACTTAGCTGCTCAAACTTAGTTGGCTAATTGGATCAGTGGCTGTTGCTCATTGAGATGGAAAGTGTGGCTTCAGTGCCCCTGTGCTAGGGAGGGGTTGAAAAATACCAGTTGACCCCATCTAGTTCTCAAACCTCCAGAATACCAGCCTAATAAAAAATAGACCAGCTTCCTGCTGTGGATCACTATTCAGTGACACCTGCCAGAAGCATGGGTATTAAGCAAGTAAAGAATTGGGCTCAATTGTGAGCCATTATTGAATAGCCTACCAATATTTTCTCTCCAGGCTCGCTGGTGCAGAATGGTTGCTTGAGAGAGATGCTGGTGCCTGTGGAACGAAACCCAAACACAAGTCAGCACCTCAGAAGGAAAAGCAATGGAAAGAAGTCCCAGTCGGGTGTTAGAGTCCAGTTAGTGCCACAGTTCACTCTGGTTCTCCCCCCTACCCCCATGGAAAGAAGGTGGCAGGTCTATGACGTGCATAGTTATGGTTGTAACCATGAGAGGTAGCAACCCCTAAAAACTGGTTGATTAAGCAGTCTGCCAAATATCTCCTTTTTTATGAGCGGGGAAGACAGTCTTATGATAGTCGTGCGAGTAGGTAATAACCTTCAGCAGAGGTGACTAACCTGCCACATTTATAAAAGAAAACCACTTTTTTGTTAATCTACCATTTGGCTGAATGACGCAATCTTTATTTACTTCTCGTGTTGTGTGCTTGGCTTTTAATTTTATTTTGCCAGCTCATTGAGGGTGTCCATTGGGAGTTTTTGTCCTCATTTCAAGGCTGGACAGTTTTGCTGAGGGAATGAAGTTGAGATGGTCTTTGAGATTGGGCTCATTAAAACCACATTTTCAACAAGCCTCGCAATGAAACCACAACTGTCTTGAATGTATAATCTCCCTTAACTAGTGTCTGTCACAAGATCTAATATAGATAGATCTCTGCTACTTTTGTGAATTAAAGAAGAAATACATGTGGACTCTTAAAGGCCAGCTCGCAGCAAGGTTTTTATTTAAGGGTTTGGAAAGCAGACTAATGTGAATCAAACAGGAATATGTGTTTCAGCTTCATTTAAGCTTTCATTTTGCTTGCATTCTGTAGTCAGTCCAGTACAAATGGTATCCACTGTTCCATTATACCTTGTGGCCCCTTGCTGATGCAGACCCTAAATTGGAAAGGAGGGGAAGGGGAACACTACTAAATCATTACAGGAGGGTGCTGAACTTAAGCTGAGATATGTTTTAGGACACCAAGAAGAATTGTGATCCTAATAAAAGCACACAGAAGGAAGGACTATTGGAGGAGGTTTGTTCCAGTGTCCAAGAAAGCTTGGCCTTTATAAGAAAGAAGGCTGGCATCATCCATTGTTCCACAGCTGTCTTTTCTAGACCAAGCTTATCCTCAGAAGTTGAGTAAATCAAGTATTTTTATTCAACTCGTATATGCTGACGGCCCCTCTCGAAATTTTTGTGCTCAAGGCGAGAGATGTTCAGTGACTACACTTCAAACGTACTTCATTGGCTGTAAAGCACTTTGGAACGTCCCGATGCACTATATAAATGCAAGTGTTTCTTGCTGGAGAATGGAACTCTTTTTTTTGTAGTCAGCAGTACTTTTGAGATTAGATAGAGCATGATTAGCTTCTTGTACACTGCCACAGGAAGTGTGCCGCAGCTCCAATCTAGAAACCCCCTATAGATATCAGTGTGAATTCTTCCATATCTGACCCAGTCATCCTAACGGCTTGAGTGTGATTCAGTCGTGTCAAAAATTTGCTACGAGCCTGTGCCCACAAATAACTGCGTTGAGACTGCCTAAACTTTATTGGACCACGACAGCTAGTATCCTGTTGGTCTAAAGGCCATTTGACTGGCCCACATGTAATCCTGGTTGTATTTGCTCCAAGCCACTTGTCAGAGCAGCAGAAGTGCTAGTACTGAAATGGATGTAATGTGGGGCCAGCACACCCTGGTATCAGCCAGTTTGTGCTGTGGTATAAAGTTGCAGTGCCATTGAGGGTTCTGATAGATTTGAAAAGGTTGCCTTTGATGTTGTACATTCAGGGCAGGTACATCTATGCATTTTAGTGACAGTAGTTCTTTTGCTCGATAGACCCCTTTTAAAGAGGGCATTACTAAGGATTGTGATAAACATTTTCTCTGGTTTTTAGTAAAAAGAATCTTTGATATTCCAAAATATGTGTGTAACTCGAATAATAGAATGCAATACTTGCATTTATATAGTGCTTTTCACAACCTCTGGACATCCCAAAGCGCTTTGCATCAAAAAAAACTTAACTGGCTGTAATCACTCTTGGAATGTAAGGAAATGCAGCAGTCAATTTGCACACAGCAAGGTCTCACAGCAGTGAGACAATGACCAGATAATCTGTTTTTAGTGATGTTGGTTGAGGGATAAACCTTGGCTAGGACAGATCGAAGAAGAGCAAGGGAGTTTTTTTCAAATAGTTCCAAGGGATCTTTTAAGACTGAGATGAGGAGGAATTTCTTCACCCGGAGGGTTGTGAATCTTTGGAATTCTCTGCCCCAGAGGGCTGTGCATGCTGAGTCAGCGTATATTCAGGGCTGAGATAGATTTTTGGACTCTAGGGGCATCGAGGGATATGGAGATCAGGCGGGAAAGTGGAGTTGTGTTCGATGATCATCCATGATCTTATTGAATGGCGGAGCAGGCTTGAGGTGCCGTATGGCCTACTCCTGCTCTTAGTAATGTTCTTATGTGAAAGGAGGCCTCTGTTTAACATCTCAGCCATAAGATGGCACCACCGCCAGTGCAGCACTCCCTCAGTAATGCACTGGAGTGTCAGCCTAGATTGTGTCAAGTCTCTGGAATGGGACTTGAACCCTCAACCTTCTGACTCTGAGAAGAGAGTGCTACCACTGAGCCACAGTTGACACCTATTGGTGTACTTGGCCATACAGGCCCAGAAGGTCCCAGCTTTGATTCTTGCGCTATGGTGAATCAGCTGACCTCAGCCAGGTGGCAGTGGTACAATTCGCCTTAATTTCCCATAACTATTCAGAGGGAGAGAAAAAATCAGCCATGGTTCCTAGTCAGTGACCTGCTGGAAAATGAGTTTGTTTGAATGCACACTGATTGGTCTTGGATAGGAATAGCCAGCCACAATAAGTCTCTGTTCGCAGATGAAAAGCAGGCTTTTGGGTGAAGTATTGGTGCACTCCTGGTTTTCATGGATCCCTACACCAGTATAAGTAAACGCTCCACCAGCAAAGGGGAGAAAAAGCAATGACTTGACAATTGGTGTAGCAACTTGAGTGTGCTATGACTTTACCAATAATTTAGCTCCCTCACTATCTCCTTCAAGACAATACCTCAATTATGTTAAATTTGTGCTGTTCACCTTGAAAGTAAACAGCAACTCTGCAGTTTTGTAATGAGTAACCCAAAGAAGGCTGAACAAACAGCAACTCCATACAGCTAAGAAAAACAAATTAGACTGCCACTCTTGACTGTTTGCTGGTAAATGATTTGTTCAGATTGGTAGGGACAGGCTCGTTTCTGAATCTGAGGTGTTTAGTGTTGGACATTCTGATCCTATATTGTGGGGCACAATAGCTGAGTTTGCCTGTCCCTGGTGTTGCTGTAATGTCCTTGCAGCATGCTGTAGTTATCCAGGCTGGGGTATGAAATTATTGGCTGGATTGAGTAATGTTAATGCTACGGAAGTGTTTGAAGAAGAAATGTTTCTATAACACATGTAGGTTGGAATCTGCCCCTTTTTGTTGCAGGGTTGATTCCACAGCACCAGATCAACTTTTTTTAATTTATTCATGCACGGGACGTGGCAAGGCCAGTATTTATTGCCCATCCCTAATTGCTCTCGAAGGTGGTGGTGAGCTGCCACCTTGAACCGCTGCAGTCTGTGCTGAAGGTACACTCTCAGTGCTGTTAAGTAGGGAGTTCCCAGCTGTGTGAAATTGAGATTTAACTCTGTTTTATTTTCTAAGTGCACATATCTCAAAGTTGATGCCAATACTGGCTGAATTGCATGTGATGCTGAGGCTTCACATGAAAAGTTTTGATGCAGGAATGTGTTCCCTGGAGATCTCGGCACTGAACTTTATTCAGTTGTGCAGATTGTGTTAATTTTAATGTCCAGCCTTCAGAGCAGTATCTTTTCTTGGAATTTTTGGCTTTGCACATTTGCAGAGGTATTAATAGATAACGCAACTTGTAATTGTTTAAAAGATCCAGTTTAAGCTGGTTCTGAATGGTAGTGGCTGTGGAGTATGAGCTGATTCATAGCAAAGTACAGCAACTTTCTGTAGGATCCAATCGAACAGCAGCGACTGCTGGGGATTGCAAATGTTCGTGCTTACTGTATGAAACAGCCTGCTAATTCACTGCTTCAGTCTACATTTGGCTGTGAAGAAGCAATTGTACTGTATTCAGTGGATGTGGGTGACTCTACTGAATGAACAGCAGTTCTACAGTTACACTGAGTGTATCCTATACCCTGAGAGCCCTCTTGGGAGTTTGCGTTCACTCCTCAACAGAGATGGGATTATCTATGAAATA
Source organism: Squalus acanthias (assembly GCA_030390025.1). NCBI lineage: Eukaryota > Metazoa > Chordata > Chondrichthyes > Squaliformes > Squalidae > Squalus > Squalus acanthias. The sequence goes on along the minus strand of CM059430.1, from coordinate 59,609,282 downwards.
GAAACTGAGGCTGAATCCAAACTGGCCAAAATCAAATTTGTAAGGGAAGACATGAGACTGGAGCTATTTAAAAATGTTTTTTATTCGTTCCTAGGGTGTGGGCATCGCTGGCAAGGCCAGCATTTATTGCCCATCCCTAGTTGCCCTTGAGCAGGTGGTGGTGGTGAGCCGCCGCCTTGAACCGCTGCACTCTGTGGTGAAGGTACTCCCACAGTGCTGTTAGGGAGGGAGTTCCAAGATTTTGCCCCAGTGACTATGAAGGAATGGCAATATGTTTCCAAGTCAGGATGGTGTGTAACTTGGAGGGGAACTTGCAGGTGATGGTGTTCCCAGGCGCCTGCTGTCCTTGTCCTTCTAGGTGGCAGAGGTTGTGGGTTTGTGAGGTGCTGTCGAAGAAGCCTTGGCGAGTTGCTGCAGTACATCTTGTAGATGGTACACACTGCAGCCACGGTGCGCTGGTGGTGGGGGGAGTGAATGTTTAAGGTGGTGGATGGGGTGCCGATCAAGCGGGTTGCTTTGTCCTGGATGGTGTCTAGTATCTTGAGTGTTGGAGCTGCACTCATCCAGGCAAGTGGAGCGTATTCCATCACACTACTCTGACCTGCTCTTGTTGCTCCCGTATTTGTGGCTGGTTCAGTTAAGTTTTTGGTCAATGGTGACCCCCAGGATGTTGATGGTGGGGGATTTGGCGATGGTAATGCTGTTGAATGTCGCTTGTTAGAGATAGTCATTGCCTGGGACTTGAGGCACAAATGTTACATGCCATTTATCAGCCCAAGCCTGAATGATGTCCAGGTCTTGCTGCATGCGAGCATGGACGGCTTCATTATCTGGGGAGTTGTGAATGGAATTGAACACTGCAATCATCAGCGAACATCCCCACTTCTGACCTTATGATGGAGGGAAGGTCACTGATGAAGCAGCTGAAGATGGTTGGGCCTAGGACACTGCCCTGAGAAACTCCTGCAGTGATGCCCTAGGGCTGAGATGATTGACCTCCAATAACCACAACCATCTTCCTTTGTGTTGGGTATGACTCCAGCCAATTGAGAATTTTCCTCCTGATTCCTATTAACTTCAGTTTTATTAGGGCTCCTTGATGCCACACTTGGTCAAATGCTGCCTTGATGTCAAGGGCAGTCACTCTTACCTCGCCTCTGGAATTCAGCTCCTTTGTCCATGTTTGGACCAAGGCTGTAATGAGGCCTGAAGCGGAGTGGTCCCAGTGGAACCCAAACTGAGCATCGGTGAGCAAGTTATTGGTGAGTAAGTGCCGCTTGATAGCACTGTTGACAACACCTTCCATCACTTTGCTGATAATTGAGAGAAGACTGAGTGGATCCCTTTTAAAGAGGGCAATTGGCCAGATTAAATTTGTCCTTTTTGTGGATGTGGACAGGACATACCTGGGCAGTTTTCTACATTGTTGGGTAGATGCCAGTGTTGTAGCTGTACTGGAACAGCTTGGCTAGAGGTGCGACTAGTTCTGGAGCGCAAGTCTTCAGCACGACAGCCAGGATGTTATTGGGGCCCATAGCCTTTGCTGTATTTAGCGCGCTCAGCCGTTTCTTGATGTCGGAGTGAATCAAATTGGCTGAAGACTGGCTTCTGTGATGGTGGGGACGTCAGGAGGAGGCTGATATGGATCATCATCTCGGCACTTCTGGCTGAAGATGGTTGCAAATGCTTCAGCCTTGTCTTGCACTCAGGTGCTGGGCTCCACCCTCATTGAGGATGGGGACATTCATGGAGCCTCCCCCTCCCGTTAGCTGTTTAATTGTCCACCATTCACGACTGGATGCGGTAGGTCTGCAGAGCTTTGCTCTGATCTGTTGATTGTGGGATCGCTTAGCTCTATCTATAGCATGCTGCTTTTGCTGTTTAGCATACATGTAGTCCTGTGTTGCAGCTTCCCCAGGTTGGCACCTCATTTTTAGGTACGCCTGGTGCTACTCCTGGCATGCTCTTCTGAACTCCTTACTGAACCAGGGTTGGTCCCCTGGCTTGATGGTAATGGTAGAGTGAGGGATATACTGGGCCATGAGGTTACAGATTGTGGTGGAATACAATTCTGCTGCTGCTGGCCCACAGCGCCTCATGGATGCCCAGTTTTGAGCTGCTATATCTGTTCTGACTCTATCCGATTTAGCACGGTGGTAGTGCCACACAACACGATGGAGTGTGTTCAGTGTGAAGGTGGGTCTTCATCTCCACAAGGACAGTGTGGTCACTGCTACCAGTACTGTCATGGACAGATGCATCTGTGACTGTTAGATTGGTGAGGAACGAGGTCAAGTAGGTTTTTCCCTTGTGTTGGTTCTCTCATCACCTGCCACAGGCCCAGTCTGGCAGCTATGTCCTTTGGGGCTCGGTCGGCAGTGGTGCCTACCGCACCACTCTTGGTGATAGACATTGAAATCCCCCACCCAGAGTGCATTCTGTGCCCTTGTTACCCTCAGTGCTTCTTCCAAGTGGTGTTCAACATGGAGAAATACTGATTCATCAGCTGAGGAGGGCAGCAGGTGGTAATCAGCAGGAGGTTTCTTTGCCCATGCTTGACCTGAAGCCATGAGACTTCATGGGGTCCAGAGTCAATGTTGAGGACCCCCCTCCCAACCACCTCCTCGACTGAATACCACTGTACCGCCATCTCTGGTGGGTCTGTCCCAATGGGACAGGACATACCCAGGGATTGTGCTGGAGGAGTTTGGGACATTGGCTGAAAGGTATGATTCTGTGAGTATGACTGTCGGGCTGTTGCTCGACTAGTCTGTGTGACACAAGTCCCCAGATGTTAGTGAGGAGGACTTTGCAGGGTCGACTGGGCTGGGTGTGCAGTTGTGTCTGAAGTCGGTGCCGAGGTCGATGCCGGGTGGTCCATCTGGCTTTATTCTTGCGGCTTTCTGTAGTGGTTTGTTAGAACTGAGTGGCTTGCTAGGCCATTTCAGAGGGCAGTTAAGAGTCAACCACATTGCTGTGGGTCTGGAGTCGCACATAGGCCAGACCAGGTAAGGACGGCAGATTTCCTTCCCTTAAGGGCATTAGTGAACCAGATGGGTTTTTATGACAATCCTATAGTTTCATGGTCACCATTACTGATACTAGCTTTTTTAAATTCCAGATTTATTTAATTAACTGAATTTAAATTCCCCAGCTGCTGCGGTGGGATTTGAACTATAAAACTTGAGATTTGGGAAGACATAAGAAATAGGAGTAGGCCATTTGGCCCTTCGAGCCTGCTCCACCATTCAACAAGATCATGGCTGATCTACATCAACTCCACCTTTCCGCACTAACCCCAATCCCTCAATTCCCAAAAATTTATCGAGCTCTGTCTAGAATATACTCAACGACTAAGCATCCACAGTTGTCTAGGGTAGAGAATTCCGAAGATTCACAACCCTTTGAGTGTAGAAATTTATCCTCATCTCAGTCCTAAATGTCCGACCCCTTATTCTGAGACTGTGACCCGTGTTTTAGATCCCCCCCCCCCAACCAGGGGAAACATTTCCTCAGCACTAACCCTGTCAAGCCCCTTAAGAATTTTGTGTTTCAATTAGATCACCTCTCATTCTTCTAAACTCTAGGGAATATAGGCCTAGTCTACTCAATCTCTCCTCATAGGGCAATGCCCTCATCCCAGGAACCAGTCGAGTGAATGTTCGTTGCACTCACTAAGTATGTCTTTCCTTGGGTAAGGAGACCAGAACTGTACACAGTACTCCAGGTGTGGCCTCACCAATGCCCTGTATAATTGTAGTAAGACTTCTTTACTCTTATACTCTAATCCCTTTGTAACAGGCTAACTACCATTTGTTTTCCTAATTGCTTGATGTACCTGCAGGTTAACCTTCTGATTTCATGTACAAGGACACCCAGGTCTCTGAATGCCAACATTTCCCAGTCTCTTTCTCCAAAAAAATATGCTGCTTTTTTGTTTTTCCTACCGAAGTGGATAACCTCACACTTCCCCCACATTGTATTCCATTTGCCATGTTCTTGCCCACTCAGTCAATATCTCTCTGCAGCCTCTTTGCATCCTCCTCACAGCTTACTTTCCCACCTAACTTTGTATCATCAGCAAACTTGGATACGTTACACTCTATCCCTTCATCTAAGTCATTAATATAGATTGTAAATAGCTGAGGCTCGAGCACTGATCCTTGCGGTACCCCGCTAGTTACAGCCTGCCAACCCAAAAAAGTCCTGTTTATTCCTACTGTTTTCTGTCCATTAGCCAATCATCAATTCATGCTAATATTACCCCAATCCCATGAATCCTAATTTTGTGTAATGACCTCTTGTGTGGCACCTTATCGAATGCTTTTTGAAAATCCAAATACATGACATCCACTGGTTCCCCCTTATCCATCCTACTAGTTACATCTTTTGTCAAACACTATTTCCTTTTCATAAAACCATGTTGACTCTGCCTAATCATATTACGATTTTCTAAGTGCCCTGTTACCAAGTCCCTAATAATAGATACTAGCATTTTGCCTACTATGGATGTCAGACTAACTGGCCTATAGTTCCCTGTTTTTTTCTCTCCCTCCTTTCTTAAATAGTGGGGTTATGTTTGCTACCTTCCAACCCTTGGGGACTGTTCTAGAATCTAGGAAATTCTAGGAGATTAACACCAGTGCATCCACTATCTCTGCAGCGACCTCTTTTAAAACCCAAGGAGGCAGGTCGTCTGGTTCAGGGGATTTGTTGCCACTTAGTCCCATTAATTTCTCCAGTACTATGTCTTTACTTATACTGATTTCTTTAAGTTCCCCATTCTCTCTAGATCCTTGGTTCCCCATTATTTCTGGAATGTTTTCTGTCTCTACTGTGCAGACAGATACAAAGTATTTGTTTAATGTCTCAGCCATTTCCTTATTGCCCATTATAATTTCTCCTGTCTCTGCCTCTAATGGGCCCACGTTTACTTTCACTAATCTCTTCCTATTTACATAGCTATAGAAAAGTTTACAATCTGTTTTTATGTCTCTTACTAATTTACTCATTCTTTTTTCTGTTTCCTTATCAGTTTCTTGGTCCTCCCTTTGCAGAATTTTAATCCTCACAATCCTCAGGCTTACTCTTTGGCAACATTATATGCCTCTTCCTTTGATCTAATACTATCTTTAACTTCTCTTGTTAGCCACTGTTGGACCACTTTTCCTGTGCAATTTTTGTGCTTTAAAGGAATGTATATTTGTTGTAAATAAATGCTAGCCATTGCTTGTCTACCGTCATACCTTTTAATGTAGTTTTCCAATCTACCGTAGCCAACTCGCGCCTCATGCCTACGTAGTTTGCTTTGTTTAGATTTAAGACCCTAGTTTCAGATTTAACTAAATCACTTTCAAACTCAATATAAAATTCTATCATATTATGGTCACTCTTCCGTAAAGGCCCCTTTTCTACAAGGTTATTAATTAACCCTTTCTCATTGCAAAATACTAGATCTAAAATAGCCTGTTCCCTAGTTGGTTCCTCAACATACTGTTCTAGAAAACTATCTTGTATACATTCCATGAACTTGTCCTGCACACTATTACTGCAAATTTGGTTTGCCCAGTCTATATGTAGGTTAAAGTCCCCCATGATTACTGTATTATCCTTGTTACATGCGCCTCTAATTTCCTGATTTATTCTCTGCCCTACATTACAACTACTGTTTGGGGGCCTATAAGTAACTCCCACCAATGTTTTCTGCCCCTTGCTGTTTCTTAGCTCCACCCAAAATTATTCTACTTGATTTTCAGAGCTAAGATCCTTTCTCTTTACTGTCTTTATCCCATCCTTTATTATCAGGGCTACCCCTCCTTTTCCATTTTGCCTATCTCTTCTAAAAGTTAAGTATCCTGGAATATTTAGTTCCCAACTTTGGCCACTTTGCAACCATGTCTCCGCAATGGCTATCAGATCAAAACTATTAATTTTTATCTATGCTATTAATTCATCTGTTTTGTTGCGAATGCTTCGCACATTCAAATAGTGCCTTTAGCTTTGATTTTTTTTCTATTTTTCCCTGATGTCACCATAGTCACTAATGCCTTATTACCTTTGTTACGCTCTGTCCCTTCCTGACCCACTCTGCTTGGCCAACATGATCCCCATTTTCAAAAAGGGCAGCAATATAGACATTGGCAACCACAGAACCGTTAGACTTGAATCAATCCTGTGTGAGATAATGGAATCGATTATCCGGTGTAAACTTTTGGATTTTATGTACAATAATCAAGTAAACAGTCAATATGGATTCAGAAGGGGAAGATGCTCGCTGACCAGCCTCCCTCCAACAACTGAGGAAGTTGCATTCCAAGTGGACTGTGAAAAACTCTGACACATTTTACCTAGACTTCCTAAAAGCATTGTACAAAGTTTCTCAAAGCGCCATTAGATAAGCTCCGTGACTGAAGCAGGGTAAATCTTGGGAATGAATAAGAAACTGGGTGATGGGTGGAAAATAATGGGTACATGTTAAATTGGTTGCACTGGGATGGGAGGGAATTACTGAGTTGGATGCCCCAGGAATCGGTGTCTGGACCGCAACTGTTTCTAATTGATATAAAGTATTGGATTCAGAAATTCAATTTACATTTGTCAAATTTTCTGCAGATGATAGAAAACTAGGAAGGGCAGCAGATTCCAAGGAGGCAGCTCACAAATGACAATGGATTGGACAAAATGTGGTCAGAAAAATGACATTTACTGCGGTTAAGCATAAAGTACTGTACATGGGAAGGAAAAATGGCCGACACACCCCAACCATGAAGGGTGTTGAGTTAGCTAATAAGGTTGAAAGAGACCTAGGTGTCTTAAACTTGGTGCTTAATATGTCCAACTACTGCAGAACAATCAACAAAGCCAATTGGATGCTGAAAAGTATAGTAAAACAAAGTCCAATCAAAGGAAGTTATGCTCAAACTGTACAATGCTCTGGTTATACCGCATCTTGAGTACTGTCCAGTTCTGGTCACAGACACAAGGTAAGCAAACATTGAAGTGCTGGAGGCAGTGCAGAGACGAGCCACATGGTTCATCCCTAGTGTTAAAGGTTTGAGTTGGGAGGAAAACTGGAGGTGTTTGAGCTTTTCAGTCTTAAAAGAACACATCTGAGAGGTGATCTTATTGATGTATGTAAAATAGTAATCTGTATGGAAAAGGTAAAACTGGAAAATTAAATTTCATGAGTAGAACAAGGGGCTACAGGTTCAAAATAGTAAAAGGCAAATTTAGGATTGCTATTAGGAAGTTCTTCACGCAGCGTGATCAATACAGGCGCGATGGGCTGAATGGCCTCCTTCTGTGCTGTATCATTCTATGACCTGGGAGATTGGTCAAACGGAAATAAAGCTGTTCTTCTATCTACATGCCAACTTCAATGCGGTGGTAGGAGTTTACAATGGTAAAATGGAGATTTTAAGACCATTCCACAACTGCCCTTATTCCCACAGACTTCTGCACTGTCGACTTTGGATTATGCAGTACTCGAGTACAATGTTGAATTGTGGAGTTTTGTAAATGTACGTAATCAGTTCACTGGAGTATGTCAAAACACTTGAGTTTCTGAATTCCATCTTTGTAGTTTACAGCTGGCTGTCGGTGCTTATAGGACATTTTAAGCCATGTGTATTCTATGAAGCAAAACTGAGGCAGTTGGAAATGTTCAGCTAGATAATGAGGCAGTAAGCAGAGTAAGAGGACTATTCATAACACTGACCACACTAAGTTCATACATTGAGTTATTACAGGACCTAGTACATGAAGTACTTGGCCATCGTAGCAAGTTGCTGCAAAATCTAAGGCTGCCAATCCTGTAGCGTGAGTGGGTGCTTGCTGTTCATTTGTTGAGATGTGTTTGGAAATTTGGTTTGTTGAGCTGGCAGCTTTGTTCCAGGTCTTATCCTTTAACACATCACCTGAAGTGTGATCCAAGAGCCCAAACTTGGTGTACACAAGCTTGAAAGCAGTGCCCATATTGTTGGTTTGCAAACCTTAATGTTGCTAAAGGAGCTACAGCGAATGGAGAAGGTTGTTCAGGCCGGTTTTGTTTGACAAACAACTGGCTTCCAGTTGTCATCAAGCTCCCTCAGTGAATCTAAACAATGCAATGTTTATATTCAGGGCTGCTGCTTCTGGACTTTTTTTTAAAGCAGGGTGAGGAGTGTAGTATTAAAACAGTCCTTCATATTCACTTTTCCATAGCTGAATTCAGATTTTAAAATGTTTTAACAGATCATTATATAGTACCTATTTTTAGTTTTTATCCAGTTTTAATATAGAAGTAATGAGCACTCCTGGTTAAAGTTAATCAGTGATGCAGTGGTTGTATATTCACATGCAGGTTTTTTTTTCTCCTACTTAGTCCAGTCTGTTTTACCCACCCTTCCTGTAGGTATTGCCTCATTGCTGAGATGAGGTTCCATGGGCACCCTTCAGCCCCCTGCCTAAGTTGGCATTATTCATGTGTGAACCTTGGCAGTGAATGTTGGTAGGTTTCTGGACTGATCATCAGTTGAGCCAATCCTGTCCTGATGTGCACTTCCAGCAAGCATTGTTGGCTGCCAATCGGACAGAGTAACCCTGGCTGCTTTTTCTGCCCCTTGCTCCCTTACCTAGGACAGCAAAGCTCTGCTGTAGTCTGTGATCCTATCTGGTCTGTATGGCTCACCTACTCACCAACAGAGAGACTGAAGGACCCAGTCGGATTATTTTTTTTTTTTTACAGGGAGCTGGGTTTTTAGTATGTGGAAAGCTCTCCCTTCCCCTCCATATGCCTTCAGTAGACCTGTTCCCAGACCTCTGTCCATTGCTGCTCAGTTGGCTGCTGGTTAGCATATGACTGTATTCTTGTGACACCATGCCTCCAGTTTGCACTCTAGGGTTCTACAAATTAGTGCGCCAGTCTCAAATGACTTGCCTGTAGGACTAAGTCATGCAGTACCAATCTAACTAATGGTTGTAGCTGTTTTCCCACCTTCCCAAAGAGGTTGGATCTCAAAGAATTTGGTACAAGCCCTGATTCAGAACTGCTTTGACCCTCAGGCAGATGGCTTGTGTTGCCATGTAGTGATATTACTCTGATTACCTTGGTCACTGCTGGAACTGCCGGAAGTAGTTTGCTTAGCAGTCCCTTGTCCTGTACAATGCAACCGATGTGGTAGCAAAAGAATAGCTACATAGCAGAAAGGAGTGTTTTTTTTTCGGTGCGTAGGATTCAAGCGATGCACCTATGTAGCTGTTGTCTTCATAAGCTTAAACTTTCGATCAGAATTTGCACACCTCGTGTCACTATGGTCAACGAGCTGCAAGGGATGATTGCATGTGTGTTACCTTGGGTTCTGAAAATGGATCATTGACCTGAAATGTTAACCCTACCTTCCTCGCTACAGATGCTTCCTGACCTATGTTTCCAGTGTTTTGTTTTTTAAATTATTAATGGGTTTACATGTACCTTGCATTAATTCTTGGAGGGAATAATGTCCTTGTAGATGTGCTAATTACCTTGTGTTTTGTGAATAAGATGGTATCGCACCTCAATCCAAAAATCTTGGGATTGTCTAAATTGGCTTGTAGTTTTATATCTCTGGATCTTGAGACCAAGCGTGTAGCACTGACTCCATTCATGTTTCATTCTGACAGTGGATTTAAGGCTAATTTGAGCCAATTGAATAAGTGACTGTTTGAACTGTTATATTACTGTACATTGTTTTCATATTCAAGTTGTGCAATCTTTGGATCATCAAAGTGCCCTATTGTAAATCAAAAGATGTAGAGAATGAATGTACTATCAGCCCACTGCATGGTTATGTAATAAACTTGCAATTGACTGACTTACTGAATGCTGTCATCTCTCAGCACTGCTTTAAACAGCCCTGTACTAGTGCAGTAGGTCAAAATGAAAATAGTGTAATTTCTGACACGCATCAGAATGACCAAACACAACAGTCGTTTAGTATCCATAAATTGGCAGTCACTGTTGTGTAGCTTACTGTCATTTGCAGGATTTGAACATTATAATATTTACTTTGTCATTCAAGGAAGTAGTTTGTCCTCTGTTTTGTAATTATGCGTAGTTATTTATTGTAAAGATTGTATTTTTAAAGACTTTAGATTGTCTGGGAAGGTTGAGACTTTTACAAACTTTTGTGCAACAGGACCATAGATTTCATTCAGTCATCAAGATTTCAGTTTGGTTTCTGCCCCTTGCAGTCACTCTTAAAACCACAGTGGCATATGTATAACGTTTCCAAAAAAATTTCCGGCTTTAAAAATGAACTCAATCAGTGGAGAAGTGAATACTTTGTAACCAGAGAGTAGGGTATTATACAAGGAGGTTTGACTGCACCTTGTATCACAAAATGCTTATTAACTGTTTATGAATCTTAATCAAATTATTAGTTGATAACAAGCAAAATACAGCAAATGCTGGAAATCTGAAATAAAATGGAAAATGCTGGAAACACTCAGCAGGTTAGGCAGCATTTGTGGAGAGACAGTGAGTTATCGTTTCAGGTCAATGACCTTTCGTCAGAACTGAAAGGTCATGATGAAAGGGTTCTGACAAAAGGTCATCGACCTGAAACGTTAACTCACTGTCTGTCTCTCTCCACAGATGCTGCCTAACTGGAGTGTTTCTAACATTTTCTGTTTTAATTTTAGTAGTTGATGCAGAATTGATTCATTAATTTGGATCGGTTCAATCTGTTTGGTGCTTTCCCCATCCGAGCTTTCCAGAGAGTGGCCTTGGGGTGGGGAAGAATCAGACACCCATTAATTTAGGAAGAGTGTGTTATGTCTGCCAATCGGAATGTCTAGATCACAATGGGAGCCCTCTTTGATGATGTGACTAAGCTGCACATCTGCAAGAATATGCAAGATAGGTCTTGGGATCTGAGAGGATTTCCAGTGGGTGCTTGAAGGAGGATTAGGTAATTTGATTCTGGTTATGGTATTGGCCTGTTTTGCAATGGAAATCCATTTTAGCACGGTGTCCTTTACAGGGGATCTGGGACCTGTGAACAGGGCAAGCAACTGTGTCTCCTTAACCAATCACAGTGAAGAATTTTTAATGAGCAGCGCAGAGAGATAGAGTTTACGTGCCAGAGAGGTTGTTCGGCATTAATTAAGCTTTATCACAGCATTAAAAGTTTATTTCCTCTAGAATGGACAAGCCGGAACTTGTTCTGGTGAATTTAGTGGATATCTAATGGGTAAATACCATAACTTCACACGTTTCATGTGTTTGAATGCCGAGTCTTGGCGAGTAGTGCAGCTTCTGGAGGAGCAAGGCAGCTTGGACTGCAACTTCTTGATTTCCGCATTTAACTGCGCATGCGTGGTTGCTGTTCAAGTTACTCAACGGTGAGCGCTGATAGTCTGTTATTTTTACCACCTGTTGGCCTTTGTCTTTCCAACTCAATTCAGAAATCCTTAACTAGGCATGTTTAGTTAAAGGGCAGATAAAGTGGGATATGGAAAAGTGGCACAAGTCCTGCTAACTCCATGTGGCAACACAGTCCAGATCAGCAGATGAGTCCACAATGAGCCTGGAATACTTAAAGATAAAGAGGTATCTGGTGACCACATTCCTGCTACATCACAGCCCAGCAGAGCAAATCTGTGCTGATCAGTAAAAATTACATAGAAGCATAAAGAATTTACAGTACAGAAAGTCAGTTGGTCTATGCTGGTATTTGCACTTCACACAAGCCTCCTCCCTCCTCTCCAACAAGCTTCCCTTTAATATTCTATGTGAGAGCGAGTTCCACATTCTCATCACTCTGCGTAAAGAATCTCCTCCTAAATTCTTTATTTGGTCTGTTAGTTACCCTATATTTATGTCCTAGTTCTGGACTCGCCCATAAGTGGAAACAGTTTCTTCACATCCTTGGTTAACATTAGCCCTCCTCATACTTGTGAAGCATCATGCACTCTGGCTTCCTGTGTTAAAGTTTCAAGTTCAGCTGATGGTTCAGCTCATCATCGACGTCGTCTACCTCAAAACCAAAACTGAGATTTTGGGAATTTCCATCTTAAATTGATTTATTAAAGGAATATGAAGAACTGGGTAGCACTGGAGTGCATGAGAATAATTGGAGATTAAGAAGCTGGCACTTTAGTCTGGGATGAATTCAGCTGCTTCAGACAGTAGCTGAGCTGTAGAGACCTGTAAATGTGTGCAGGTGAGGATTGGGGCTGGCTTGGCTGTGATGCCAGCTGAAGTTGAATAGCTTGCCAACATACACAATACCCATTTTGATAAGGTACTGTTGGGCAATGGATGCCTGTGGAACCAGATCCCAAGAGGTAGTTGACATCTTCACTTAGAGGGGAAGGGAAATAAATGGCTGGAAAAGGAGGAAGACAAGTCTTTGGGATTGATATCATGGTTGTCTCAAGATGAAAAAAGATGCCCATTCAAGTGTCCCCTTTTTAGAAAGATCTGTGGGGTGGTTTTTGTTTTAAAGCTTTTGTGTATTGTGCATGTGAATACATGTATTTGATGTAAACTTCAATGTGCTGTTTATATTTTGATGAATTGTATGACCTATGCTGCTCAAGGCCATGCTGTTCTTCAAATTCATTGAGTCTGTTGCGTTATCAGTCGAATTTCCTGTAGGCTGAATTTCTAGTAAGTTGTGTTAAAGATTGACCAGGACTGTGTTCGTACTTCAGTGGCTGCATTTCTGCCGAGTCCCATATGCTATTGATTGTACTGAGCATATGATATCAATCTAGATGAATCAGCAAATTGTTCTGTTCATTGTTTGGGTTTAAAATGCTCATGAGTGTATGTCGGATCAATTTTGTGTTAGATTGGTGAATTGTTTCAATATATATCTTGTGTTAAAAATGGTGAGTGGTCTCGGCATTCCAAAAGTACTGTCTTTAGGTGACACTGTAATCATAACATTGTGATGCTGTGTATAGCGGGGCTGCGACTAACGCTATGCGACAGTCAATCAACTGATAAGTCGCTTATCTACTCCATGTAATACCTTGCATTCATTACTGCATGTGGCTGCACTAATATATTTTCTGGAGCATGGTGGACATCTTTGTAAAGCTAAACAAAGAATACATAATTTGAACTATCTCCTAGACCAGATATCCATTCCTAGCAGAAAAAAAATCTAAGAAGCCCACATTACTGATGGTAAAACAGCAATCAGTTTTGACACCATTCTGCCTTAAATGCCACCTGACTACTTCACTGTATCCATCACTGCTGCTTCAGCAGGAGCTCAACCTGACTGCCTCCAGGAACGATAAACACCCAACCTTTGTGAATGGGAGTGTGGCAAACTCTGGTGGTGTTCTGACAATGGGCAGATCAGAACTGCAGGGACATCGATGCGCCAGTTGTGTGGGAAAAGTAGTTAACAGCTGACCGGAGAAATCAACGAGGTGACCATAGCCGTTGAGCGAATAGTCTGGCACTGCACTAATGAAGTAATGGACTGTAGGTTGACGGCATGATTTGGAAAACTGGAAACTCCCTCCTATAGCAAAACAGCTGTATGTTGAGTGGAACCCACTGCAGCACCCTCCTCCCTCCCCCCCCCCCCCCCCCCCCCCCAGTGCAACGGAGCATATTTTTTGCAATTTTGCCGCCACATTCTCTTTCCCTCACTAATTTGAAAAGTAATTGGACCAAAGCTGCTCGGAATCCCCCAGCCCCATCAATTGAGTTAAATTGACCCTCCTCCCAACCCTATCCAGCATCATACAGATGAAGTAGACCAACCAGCTCCTTCACGGCCCTGGGAAAAATACAAAACTGTTACCCCTACTTTTGTACAGTCCTCATGACCTTAAGATGCATATGTGTCCTCTTGGCCAGGAATTAAAGTATGATTGAGTGATGAGGATGATTCTGGGATGTTAATCCCAGCCCATTTAAGTGGCTTACTCCTGTTCTGGAGGAACTTGCTTGATGGGCCAAATGGCCTCTTGTTCTACACTTTTTTTGTTCCCTTTGACAGGTGAAAGATAGGTAGGCAGACTGTTTAGTAATCACTTTTTTAAAAAATTTGTTTGTGGGATGTGGGTGTCACTGGCAAGCCAGCATTTATTACCCATCCCTAATTGCCCTTGAGAAGGTGGTGGTGAGCCACCGCCTTGAACCGCTGCAGTCCGTGTGGTGAAGGTACTCCCACAGTGCTGTTAGGTAGGGAGTTCCAGGATTTTGACCCAGTGATGAAGGATCGGCGATACACTTCTAAGTCAGGATGATGTGTGACTTGGAGGGGAACTTGGAGGTGGTGGTGTTCCCATGCGCCTGCTGCCCTTGCCCTTCTAGGTGGAAGAGGTCGCGGGTTTGGGAGGTGCTGCCGAAGACGCCTTGGCGAGTTGCTGCAGTGCATCTTGTAGATGGTACGCACTGCAGCCATGGTACGCCGGTGGTGGAGGGAGTGCATGTTTAAGGTGGTGGATTGGGTGCCAATCAAGCGGGCTGCTTTGTCCTGTATGGTGTCGAGCTTCCAGTGGTGTTGGAGCTGCACTCATCCAGGCAAGTGGAGAGTATTCCATCACACTCCTTGTGCCTTTGTAGATGGTAGAAAGACTTTGGGGAGTCATGCAATACTTATAGTAAAAGCATTCCCCTGATTTTCTGGTTTTCAGTTGCTGGTATTAAACACTTCAGTTTATCAGTAAATATCGTTGCCCTTTGTAGAGTTCCATTTCATTATTGGGATAACATTTGATGAAAGCTTCTTTTATTTGAAATGTTTGAATATCAACATTGTTAAAACAAATTGACGTATGACCAGCATCACAGCTTTAACTGTAAGACTAAAACAGCTGGTGACAAATCCTTAGCTTAAAGCAGTTTGACTTGTTTATCAGTGGAAGCAGATGCACTATTAAAGTTGTGCCGATGACTCTACCCTACTGCTCACTCGATGTGTTTCTCTTCTCACCGAGCAATTCCAGTTCAGCCTGCATGTGTCTGGACAACCACTGAGCATAGTTTATCAAAACTGAGCATCTGGGACACAGCCAGCGTCAAATATCCCAGATCTGATCCAAAAGGTATACATCAGAGAAGGTGGCGATCCAGTTATTTTGACCATTATTGCTGTAATGTTGTAAAAGTTGTTCCCTAAAGCCTGTTGATGTGTTGCTGTTGCTCTTTGCTTAATATGTTTAACAAGGGTAACTCCATAAGACTGTTGCAGTTTGCATCTGCAAGGAGCTGTGGCTGGAGCAGTCGCAGCAGGAATTTATTTGCACATTTTTATAAACCTACTGCTAGATGTCTGAATTGTGACTACAGATGGGATGAAGTTCCATCAAACCAGGCACTCACTGCTGATCTGTTTTTATTAAACCTGCAGGCCAGGAGCTCCTGCTTACAGTTGACATTTAGCATACCCTTTAAAGGCTGACACCCACTAAAAATGAATGGCTTGTATTTTCAAATCCTTGCGTGTACAAGCTGTGTACACAACCGTAGGGACCTTGCAAGTCCTGGTTTCAGGCATGCGAAGTGCATGTGCTGAAAACTGGCACTTCCGATCTGTCAAGAATTCTCTCATAAAGCAGAGGCCCAGGAGCAGAAATGTCCAGACCTCCGGAGCCCTCTAGTAAGGGCGCAGTTTTTTCCCCAGATCGGAGGCCTCCACGCAGGAAGCCTCTGATCGGAAAATACAGGCCAATGCTTTCTAGGTCCATTTTTGTGTTGTGTATTTAACACAGCAGCACCCTATTAATCAGCGTCCTTTTAAAAGGGCTACAGCCTAAAAAGCATCCTTCTTTCTTATAAACTGAGATCTCCAGTATTCCAGATGTCGAGTTTCCCAATTGGAGTGATCTCATTCCTGTTGCCAGCTCTCTGCTCTCATGGAGGGATGGGCAAGACTCGTGATTAATGGGGATATAATGTGTAAAAGTTGCTCCAGTTTTGAGGTGTTTTTTTTCTCAAGTTTCTGCTCAAACCATTTGCACATCACAATGTAAAATCTGGCATGAACCAGTGCAATTGGGCAGTGTTTTAGAATGTAATTTTAAAACACACTTTTTCTATTAAAAAATAAAAATAAAAATTGCTTGATATATTTGTGGTAATCTAGTGCAGTTTTATTAAAACCCATTTTTTTTTTAAAAAAAAAGCATTTTTAATCAGTGTCTGGTCCACCACATGAGTAACCCAATTTTGAATAACTGAAAATGACTTAAAAAAAAGCTATGCAGACTCATTTGCTAGTTTCATTGGTGTACAATAGTCAGCTTAAATTAAAAAAAAAGCTTTTAAAAGGTGCCTAATGGTGTCCTTGTGCCAAAAAAAAGCTTTAATTTGAAGAGTCATCTCGAAGGCCTGCAAACTGACTCAATTAGTGGAAACGTGCCATGACGATTAATTCACTGGGGGCGTGGCCAGTTTTGTGGTCAGGGCCGGCTTTGAGCGCAATGTTTTTTAAACTACCGCAAAAGATTGCAGATACTCCATTTGCGCTGGACATAACTTGCACTTGAAATTCCTCTATCGTTTGGCCAATTGTGCTTGAACCCAACTCCTGGCCAAGATCTCTTGTTTCCAATCTTCAAAAATAATCTCATTAGCAATGTGCTTTGTGGTAAGCGTTCCAATTTGTAGCTTTGGGTTTTGTAACTTGCATGGTTCTGTAGACAACTGCATAACTGTTTGTGAAAGCTGTTCTAACTTGTAAACTTAGGCAGCAAAGAGGGAATGAATGAGTTAACATCTGATTAGGAGAGCAGCTTCTGAGAATCTGATTACTGATGCAGCAACTTTGCCCAACACCCAAGTACACTGGAACTCTTAATGTAAAGTGTGCATGTTTAATAACTTCTAATTGGCTGATGTATTTAGCAACAGTTGGTAATGTGGTGTTTTCTTCCTTTACAGGTAGATGATGAAATTTCCTCTGACTGCAATCATGTGAGTAAACAAAGTCTTTAGTATATTCTGTGCTGCAGGCCCTTGCTGATATCCATGTCTAAACTTAGGCAAGGTTCTGTTGATTTAAGATTGCTACATTTTTGTCATCAACTGTTTAATCCTTCGTATTACATTGGAGGGTGATGTTGGGAGCCACGCTGGCACACAAACTTAACTCCTTGCCAGAGAAATAAAATTTATGCCCATCCAATTGCTCAGTTGGTAAAGGCAGCATACAACTGAGTCATGCAGACCAGCAGATCCCAGGTTTATTTTCTGTATAAGATGATCTCAGCCAGTGAGGTGGTGCAATATGCCTTGGTACCCTGGGCTGGCGAGGGAAAAACAGTTGGCATTCCCAATCATTAGCCAGGGACATCTGTTTTAGGTGATGCTTGCGTGGATAGGATTGGGCTCAGTCGTGATGCCCCACTGTAGGATAGCCAACCAACACTCACTGTATAGATTCATAGCTGAAGAACAACCTCTTGTATGAGATAGAGGGCAACCAAGTGAGGCACTCGAAGATGATTGGGGTCTGTAGAATTATACAACCGTACGTATCTGGGTGAGTTACTGATGGTACAGTTTAGTGAACTGCAAAGTTCTTTACTCGAAGTCTGCCCGCTGCCCCATCCTCTGTGGGGCCGCCTCTCCCTCTGTGGGCACCCCACCCCCCTCTGGCCCCCTACTGTTCCTCTTCTCCTCCCCACCCTCACCCCCTCACCCCCTCTCTCTCTCTCTCTCTCTCTCTCTCTCTCTCTCTCTCTCTCTCTCTCTCTCTCTCTCTCTCTCTCTCTCTCTCTCTCTCTCTCTCTCTCTCTCTCTCTCTCTCTCTCTCTCTCTCTCTCCCCCTCCCCATGATGGCACTCTCCCCGAGAGGCTGCTAGATGAAGCTGATGTTGCCAATCCAGACATTCCCATACCTGCTCTGACAGGCACCATGCTGTTACTTTTAACAAGAATTGAGTTTCAGACCATTCTGGCCCTGGAGCCACTGAGCTGCCCTGTAATGGGTGCTGGGATCTGAAATGGAAGTGACCGAGTGATGTAGCTATTTGGTTGTTGGAATCTGCAGTGAGTGTTGACGTGTCCTTGTGTAAATTATTTGCTTCCTGGTTGAGATACTGATCTTCCTGCTGACATTTTCTGTTGATGTTGGATATCTGGTATTGCGCAGGATTTGTTTTAATAATTACACAGGTGCCAGAAGATGATGTAGGACGTATATTTTATTACCCAATACCAGTACTTGTGATGAAGTGATTTATCACAGATCCTCATTTATTTCAATCTCTTTCAGCTATTGTGGAACTACAAATTTAACCTGACTACAGATCCTAAATTCGAAGCTGCAGCAGGCGAAGTGTGCAAAACTACCCTAGGCGAAGTAAGTAAAGTGTCAATCTAGAGTGGCCAATCTCTGCTGCACCACAGAGCATGATTGATGGAACAAAAACACAGATTTTGGTAAATTGAGTGGGGCAACATTTTCAGACTGTGAATAAAACACTTTTTAAAAAACCTGGCTTTCAACATTAACCCTTAGTCTGCTACTCATGGGTTTCACAAGAATTTTCAGGATTTTGCTAGGCTAAAGTTTAAAGCAGCTGTCTTAAATTTGGGTCCACAGCATCCCTGTTAATGGGCTTAATTCAGTTTTATAGATAATCAAAATCCCTGAAGCCAGTTAGTTCTGACCTTAGGAAGCAGGCTCTATCTGAGTTTCACTCCAGATTTTTCTGTAAACTGTTGTTTCAGCTGGACAGGAAGCTGAAGGCTTGACTTCTAACCTCCCTCTGAGTCTAGGTATTGGCCAGTTGTGTACCGTCTACAAGGTGCACTGCAGCAACTCACCAAGACTACTTCGGCAGCACCTCCCAAACCTGCGACCTCTACCACCTGGAAGGACAAGGGCAGCAGGTGCATGGGAACACCACCACCTCCAAGTTCCCCTCCAAGTCACACACCATCCTGACTTGGAAATACATTGCCGTTGCTTCATAGTCGTTCGGTCAAAATCCTGGAACTCCCAGCCTAACAGCACTTTGGGAGTACCTTCACCACACAGACTGCAGCAGTTCAGGAAGGCGGCTCACCACCACCTTCTCGAGGGCAATTCAGGATGGGCAATAAATGCTGGCCTTGCCAGCAACGCCCACATCCCAGGAACAAATATAAAATAAAAGCTGCCAATCAAACCTGATCATGCCCCCTGCCACCCTGATTGTAGGCACAGCGCAGCTACCCCCTGGCTTGCCTCAAGTTGTTCCAATATACTAGAATATTTTAACGAACCCCATTGTTAAACTGATGTGGTATGTGCAAAACTACATCCTGGACAGGCGCTTCATCTGGGTCTAATCATTGATCCCCGAAGCAGGGTGTACTTTGTGGATTTAATTCCTTGAGCTGAATTTAACGTAATAGCATTTTCATACATATTACTCCGAAATCCTTTATAAACCAACTAGTCAACAATCTCGAAGTGACAGCAGCACCGTCAGAGTCTAGGGTCCTGAATGGAGAGGGAATCAGCCTGCCAAGTCACCCTGTGTCTGGCACCACTTTGAGACTGACAGAACAACTTTGGCAATCCTGGCAACAGTGAGTTGTCTGGAGGAAGGAAACCCTTGTGTCTCCATCTTGCTTTAGGGACTGCACATATCACAGGCATTTTGAGAGGTATGCCTGCATATTTAGGAATCATCAATGGGCTTTCAATATTGATACAATTGCACTAGACTAGACCTATCTGGGGAAATCTGCAGTTGCACCTTGGGACCTTTACAGTGATATCAAGAAACCGAAATACAAGAGATTTGCTTGATAATGCAACAATATTTATAGTTGTGTGATCTTCCTAATCCCTCCTTTCTCTTATGCAGGTGAAGGAGTGCGCCGATCAGGAGCCAGGGAAAGGCTACATCATTTCCTGCTTGATTGAGCATCGTGCAAACATTACTGAATACCAGTGCCGCCAGTTCATAACCAAAATGACAGCCATCATTTTCAGTGATTACCAACTCATCTGTGGCTTCGTGGACAGTTGCAAGAGCGACATCAACCAGCTCAAATGCGGCAGCATTCGGCCTGGTGAAAAGGTACTGCCCTGCCTCCGTGGCTAGGAGTGTTTGCCAAGAAGTAGGCTGCAATTGTGGATTGTGGTGCTGACTGTTTGCAGATTGGGGTTGTGTAGGCTTCGTGAAACTATGGATTGTAAACAGTTAAAACAAGAATATGCTCAGGTTAAGCCATGAACTGTTGGGCCAATTTATTCAGAATGAGCTTATTCGTGATCTCGAGTATGTTTTTGTGTGTGTGTTTGAAGCTATTTTGAGCTGGAGTATGAAATGTTCTTTCATTGGTATCCAGGCACTAAAAGGTTGAGCGTAGTTTGATCTTTAGCTCAGTCTCTTCTGTTGTCTCTGGGCCTGCAGCTGTTTAATATAAGGCATCATCAGCCTGTCATTATGAGCCATGGTGCAGGGAATATGAATGACAGTAAAATATGCATCTGATGCTACCCTTCAGATTGGATTGCCAGTTCTTCCTTTGAATCTGCGCCAATCTTTTTTCCCCATCTCGAGTGAGTTATTGAGAGGACAGGAGGACATTTACCTTGGATCAATAAACACACAGCAACCTATACCCCTGTCTTAGCTGGGACATGACATCAGGCAGATAAGTCAGTCAGTAACGCTGTTAGAATATGCAGGAATATTGATTAGCTTTAGGTTTCGTTTGATGCCAGTGTTGGCCATTGTCATTCAAGTTTAATTCTCTAAGACTTTGTATTTGACTTAAAGGGGTGGTGTCTTAATGAAGCAATTTGACACATCCCTTTGGGGAGGGAGAGAAGCTATTTGCTTCAGTTATAAGCACTTGATGTATTTTGATTTAAGCTGATAAAGCTCAGACTTCTGACTTTTTAAAAAAATACATAGATGCATATAAGGGGAAGCCAGATAAGCACATGGGAGAAAGGACTAGAAAGATTTGCTGATAGGGTTAGATGGAGGGGTGGGAGGAGGCTCGTGGAGCATAAACACCAGCACAGACAAGTTGGGCCGAATGGCCTGTTTCTGTGCCATTAATTCTGTGATGGTGTGCCTTTGCAGACGTTTTTCAGTTTATTTCTAAGCACTTGTTCTGGAAAATGATGCTCCTTTAATGGTAGTGACTTGTTCGGCCATAGAGCATTTCCTTCATTTGAGTATTTTTGAGGGTGGCATTGTTGCCATATTTTCTCACTCCAGATCCCCAGCTGTCTGCCTGTGTGCTGTAGTTGAGCAGGTGGTGGACCTGCTTCCAGCACTCTGCTAGTGCTGTTGTGCAATTGGCTGGTAGGAAGCATGCAAGAACATCTGAGAGGTGACTCCTGTGGTTAAATGTCTGACTTTGGCTAGGTTCTTCCTCACAATGAAGTGCCTGTGATTGGGGAATCCTTATGCTCTGTGGGGCATACTGCCCTTTCTGCTTAGGTCTCCTAAATCGTTTGCATTTACAAATCTGTAAATAGAGCCTGGCACCCATCTGCCTGATACTTGATTTTAAAAAAGAGGCTCTCCAGTGACAGATGAAGTTGTTGGGTATAGTCGAGTACAGATGGTGCTGTATTTTACAAAATGGACACTTGGGTAGGAAGGTGCAAAGTAAAGCTGCTATTTTTCAGATTGCAGACTCTAATTTTTTTTAAATGTATGAGATTGGTGGTGACCAACGGGGGTTGGGGGGGCTTGTAGAATTCAGCAAAAGAAAAAAAAAATTGAAATCTAATTTAAAACTTCATCCTTTGCTGATATTCCTGCTATCCAAAATATATTGGACTGATGTAACAAGCCATGTGATTCGCTACCTGTTCAAAGTAGTGAATGTCTCCTGGCCAATAAATGCAATGCATCCACTTGGTAGTTTATTTTTGCTGTGTAAATAATCATCTGCATACATATTCTACCAGTATCTTCGAAAGATCCTGGAATCTGATCTGGGTGTTGAATACTCCTTGGAACTTTGCGCCACAATGCAATTCCTTCTCGCCATTACACAGGCCAGTATTGCCAACAGTAGCCCTTGGAGCCATGTGGTCTGTGCTTAGTTGCTGGGGACCCATTTCTCCTCTCTAATTGTGTCTTTATCGTTTTTAACTTGCTTTTCAAAATGTCTTCTCTTTGCACCTTCCTACCCAAGTGTCCTGATTATACCCAGTTAAAAGAGCAGTTAGGATTGTTTTCAGCTTTCCATTGGGAAATACCAGCTGCGTTATGAAACTCTATTAATTGGTGAGGTACCCTTTGGAACCACAGCTACTCAGCAATTGGCACAAACCTAATTATAGTCCATTAGAGCGGCTGATGAACTGCAAATGGTTTTAATTGCTTGCTCTAATGTCTAATCTCATTCCTACTGTACAACCTCAAGGCTGGAGTGCGAGGCTATCCCATTAATACTTTAACTTGTAATCAGCAGTTTGGTACTGAGCAAATAGTACCTTGTAGGCATGGGAGAGATTAAATACGACTTCAGTGGTGCCAATTTGTCTGAAAGCAGATGGATTAGAGGCCTTTGAGCCTCTAATGCAAGCTCCTCATTTGCTTGCCCCAGAATAAAACGCCATGACCTGGGTGAAGAGTTGATCAACTCCAGGACTGTGCCTGTGGTTGTGTTTGAGCTGATTCTTGAAGTCCTGCATCAGGTGACTCATTGGGATTTTTACCCCAAATTCTCTGTTGTACGCTGTTGCTCGTTTGGTATCTTCAGGATTGTATGTACTCTGTGGTCTATGAATTAAGGATAGAGTAAGACACCTTGAGAGTAAGGTTCTAACTTCATTTTGTTTACTTATGACATGACTGTTTTTCCAGGGTTCAGATGTCCACTGTCAGTGAAATAAGAACATAAGAAATAGGAGCAGGAGTAGGCCATACGGCCCCTCGAGCCTGCTCCACCATTCAATAAGATCATGGCTGATCATCGACCTCAACTCTACTTTCCCACCTGATCTCCATATCTCTTGATTCCCCTAGAGTCCAAAAATCTAGCGCTATCAACCTTGAATACACTCACTCAGCATCCACAGCCCTCTGGGGCAGAGAATTCCAAAGATTCACAACCCTCTGAGTGAAGAAATTCCTCCTAATCTCAGTCTTAAATGGACTACCTCTTATCCTGAGTCTATGCCCCCAGTTCTAGACACTCCATCCAGGGGAAACAACCTCTCAGCATTTACCCTTTCAATCCCCTTCAGAATCTTGTATGTTTCAATGAGATCGCCTCTCATTCTTCTAAACTCCAGAGTATAGGCCCATTCTCTCATCATAGGACAGCCCTCTCATCCCAGGAATCAATCTAGTGAACCTTCGTTGCACTGCCTCCAAGGCAAGTATATCCTTCCTTGGATAAGGAGACCAAAACTGCACAGTACTCCAGGTGTGGTCTCACCAAGGCCCTGTTCAATTGTAGCAAGACTTCTTTGCTCTTATACTCCCAACCCTCTTGCAATAAAGGCCAACATGCCATTTGCCTTCCTTATTGCTTGCTGTACCTGCATGCTAGCTTTCTGTGTTTCTTGCACAAGGACACCCAAATCTCTCTGAACACCAACATTTGAAAGTTTCTCACCATTTAAAAAATATTCTGTTTTTCTTCCTACCAAAGTGAATAACCTCACATTTCCCTACATTATACTCCATCTGCCACCTTACTGCCCACTCACTTAGTCTATCTATATCCCTTTGCAGACTTTGTTCTGCTCACCGCTTACTGTCCCACTAGCTTTGTATCATCAGCAAACTTGGATACATTACACTTGGTCCCTTCATCTAGGTCATTAATATAGATTGTAAATAGTGGAGGCCCCAACACTGATCTGTGCAGCACCCCACTAGTTACAGCCTGCCAACCTGAAAAAGATCTCTTTTCTGCCCATTAACCAATCCTCTATCCATGCTACTATATTACCCCCCAACCCCATGAGCCCTAATCTTGTGTAATAACCTTTTATGTGGCACCTTATCGAATGCCTTTTGGAAATCCAAATTTACTACATCGACTGGTTCCCCTTTATCTACCCTGCTAGTTATATCCTCAAAAAACGAATACATTTGTCAAACATGATTTCCCTTTCATAAAATGATTTGGCTGAACTCTGATATAGTTGACCCAGTGGCCATTCCTTGATGGACTGCAGTAAATACCCATCCATTGACCTGAGTTGTGGTGATGTTGCCTTCACCTGAGCAAGTTGGTCTGAATCTCAGCTAAAGTCACCTTTTATAAGGCAATTGGGCTGCTTCTCTGAACTGTTTTAGCATTGTCCCATTGAGGGCAAGTACACCAAAATAGCATCAACTGAGTGTTGGTAGCCACTTCCAGAACACTTGGGACAGGCCCAACCAGTATTCAGGAGGAGCCACGTTGTCAATTTTCTGCTCCGTGTATTTTTTTTTAAAAGTTCAGTTCTGTTGTGTTTCTCAAAGTTCTGCTTCCCCTGCTTTGCTCAAGAGGCAGAGGAGAAAAAGGGAAAGTGATAGAGAAGAAAAATGGCGAGGGAAGGGAGAGAAAGATGAAAGTAAGGGAGGAGAAAGAGGATGACAATGAATAAGAGAGCATATGGAAAACAAATTAAGAAAAATAGAACTTGCTTGCAGACTTGTCAGTACTGGTATCCTTAGCTAAAGGGGTGTGAGAGACTTTGTTTTTGATGGTCCCAGCCCAAGAAAAGTTGGAGGGAGCACTGGTTCAAATACTATTTAAATTTATTGTTGGCAGTGACAATTGGCTTGAGCAAGCCTTGCTTGAAGGCAGTTGGGTGTGACTTTGGTTTCCCTCCTTACATTTTTTTGGTGGTTGCAGCATGTGCGTGTGATCATTCTTTAAAATTATTTAGGTGCCTGTGCTGTGCCCAGTAGTGGTGATGTGATGCTTCAAAGCCACAAATCTTTGCAAAGGTTGGAAGTATTGCTGTCCTTAAGTGCAACACCACTAAAGGCATTTGTGATATCAGTGGTTCCTCCAGTTATTTTCTATACTGGCAACTGTTCCTGGACACAGCTGCAGATTAAGCACTGCGTCTCCAGTTTTATCAAAAAATAGCATGGAAACAGTCAAATATATACCAATTTATTTTTGCAATGTTTAGTTTTCTGTCAGAAAACAAATAAACTGTAGTAAGCGGGCATCAGAACTAAATAAATCTCATTTATCCTCCAGTATAATTTATCTTCCTCCCCCATTTTTCTCAGGAGTGAGAACTCCAGCTGATGTTTGTTCTCTATCCTTACTTTCCATTCTCTGGACACTGAGGGGGCCAATTTAGTGCCCTCAATACAGACCGAAGATTGAACTGGAGACTTCCTGGTTTATACGGCTCCGTTCCATGCTTGCCAGTATTCTTACTAAGCCATTGGATGTGTTGTCAATTTTAAAACATGGGCAGCACCAAAATATGCCAAACTTATCATGGTGCACAAATCTATTAATATCACAGTGCAGATGCTAAGAGTGAATCTAAAATTGAGCCTATGGTTGAGTGAAGGAGTTTGCAAAACTGTGCCTGAAGTGAGATTCTTAATTTATCAGTCTCTACAAATAAGGCATTTCATTATCTTCATGAAGAAATCCACCAGGGAATACTGCCATTTTCAGGTCTTTGTCCCAAATTCCCCATGTGACTTAGGCCCCAATAAGGCTAGTGGGCTTATTTTAGCCACATCTTTGTTTCTTTTTCCACTGGAAGTTGTGCCGTAGGCTTTTTAAGCCATTTATTGTTTTTGCTTTAGTTGGATTTTATTCCTGCCTGGATTTATAGTTCATTTTCAGTCAATCCAAAGGACTATACCTACTGCTGTGTAACATTGTACAGGGATGATTAATGTTGTTTGCTTGTGCACGGGGGAGGCGGGTGTTTAGTTGGGAGCAGCATCAAGGTGCTTGTGGCATTTAGCTATTGTTAGCTAGGACAGATTGGCGGTCCTGGAGAGGTGTGGGACATCCAGCTGTTGGCAGGTTTCTAAACTGTCCGTTCTCTCAAAACAGGATGTACATTCACAGGGAGAGGTGGTATCCTGTTTAGAAAAGGCTTTGGTGAATGAAGACAAGATAATTTCTGAAAACTGTAAGAAGGCCATCCTGCGTGTAGCTGAACTCTCCTCCGATGACTTCCACCTGGACAGGCACCTGTACTTTTCCTGCAGAGATGATCGGGAGCGCTTCTGTGAAGATGTAAGTCGGTGTTTTCATGTTTTTCATGTATTGGTGCCGTTGCTCGCTGACTGAAATGAAAATCTGAGACGGGTACTGTCATTGAGGGTAAAGGTCAATCATATATTTTCTACCTGTTGTAGAGTTTACTGTAATGGAGGGTTTGAAGTAGGGGGAGGGAGGGAAGAACGGAATAGAGGAGAGGAAGAATCGGAAGCGCCTGTGCGACGTAACCATTTTCTTTCAGTTTGCGCGAGCATTTATTGTCCAAATGGAATGTGAAGCTTAGCCCAGTGGTGAAAGCCCAACTTTGGGAATGTTTTGGATGTTGCCCAGCATTCAAGGATGTTTGAAGGGATCGTGAACATGAAGTAGCATCTTAAAACCATGATTCTTCATTTCGCATCATCCATACCCTGTAGGAGTGCAGTCTACCTTGGTAAACTCTGGAATCCAGGTGCTGAGCACGGACGTAAAAATGGTGTCATGGCATTGCACATTGTGTCCAATTTCCGTGCCATATAAAGCAGCAGTTTATTTTTTCCCACCTAACTGCTCTTTGCCGACAGGAGTAGCTTAAATAAATGGGACAGAGTATCAAACATTGTTTGTTTATCTGGCCTATCTGGGTTTTTATGTTTTTAAACAAAAGATTTCTCTGACTGAGTTGTCTGTTCCTTAACAGGAGCCTCCCGAAAATAACGCGTGGCTGTCCTCTTTCAGACAAGTACACGAAAGAATAGCTCTTTAGGTCATGTGGTAACACAGCAACCAATCCTGTGTTTCCCAGAGAGAGAGTGCAAATAAGGCAGGCAAAAATAATGAAGCGCATCAGCATACAAAGGCTAAGGCACAGATTTGCCCTTGGAGCAATCATAACATTTTACAACTGTTCTTTCCATTGTGCTTGTGCAGGGTCTCTGAAAGAGCTTATCCACTTATTCCAATTTCCCTGCCCTTTTCCCGTGCTCTTTAAATTCTTCTTTAACAGGTTTGCAAGTGAAAACAAATTGGGACAATGGCACAATTTCTGGGGCATTACATGTGCAAAAATAGTAGATCTTCTATCTGCAGCATCCAGATATTTTTGTGTAAGTGTGGCTGTGGTGTAAGGAGAATGTAGTGTCACAGAATAAAGACTGCCCTACCAAATAGGCAGTTAACTTTCTGGAGACTGCATGTCTCTTCAGGCAGGGGACAATGTGACCTACCTGCTCAAGGATCATGCTTTGGGAGCAAGCACCTGTAATAATTAGGACTTGTTAGAAGGTTGGGAGGGGCATGGGAATGTGATCATATCTGGAGTTTGTAGACTTTTCAGTGGTTTGATGTTCGTCCTTGAATTGCACGGCTGTTGACAGCACCTTAATCTTCAGAGGCATTCTGAAGGGGAGCTTATAAATTGGCATTATGACTGGCTTCAAAACTGGAAAGTGGCCTCCTATGTAGCAAATACATAAACTGTACGGCACAGAAACAGCCCATTCAGCCCAACTGGTCCATGCCGGTATTTATGATCCACACGAACCTCCTCGCACCCCTCTTCAGCTAACCATAACAGCATAACAACTACATGTATTTATATAGCACCTTTTAACGCAGTAAAAGTCCCAAGGTGCTTCACAGGAGTATTATAAGACACACAATTTGACACCGAGCCACATACGGAGAAATTAGGGCAGATGACCAAAAGCTTGGTCAAAGAGGTAGGTTTTAAGGAGCGTCTTCGAGGAAGGAGAGGTTTAGGCAGGGAATTCCAGAGCTTAGGGCCTAGGCAACAGGGTGCTCGAGGGCAGAATTAGAGGAGCGCAGATATCTCTGGGTGGGGGAGGTGGTTGCGGGGCTGGAGGAGATTAGAGATAGGGAGGGGCGAGGCCATGGAGGGTTTTGAAATCGAGGTGTTGCTTAACCGGGAGCCAATGTAGGTCAGCGGGACTTGGTGCGAGTTAGGACACGGGCAGCTGAGTTTTGGATGACCTCCAGTTTCCGTAGGGTAGAACGTGGGAGGTCAGCCAGGAGTGCATTGGAATAGTCAAATCTAGAGGTAACAAAGACATAGATGAGGGTTTCAGCAGTGGATGCACTGAGGCAGGGGCGGAGACGGGCGATGTTACCGAGGTGAAAATAGGCGGTCTTGGTTATGCTGTGGATATGTGGTTGGAAGCTCATTTCAGGGTCAAATATAACCCCAGGGTTGCGAACAGTGTAGTTCAGCCTCACAGATGTTAGGGAGATGGATGGAGTCAGTGACTAGGGAATGAAGTTTGTGGCAGGAACCGAAAACAATGGCTTCAGTCTTCCCAATATTTAATTGGAGAAAATTACTGCTCATCCAGAACCTTCTGTTCCTTTCTCCCTCGTGTGTATTTAGTTTCCCTTAAATGCATCTATGCTATTTGCCTCAACTACTCCTTGTGGTAGTGAGTTTCACATTCAAACCACTCTTTGGATAAAGAAGTTTCTCCTGAATTCCCTATTGGATTTATTAGTGACTATCTTATATTTATGGCCACTAGTTTTGGTCTCCCCCCACACACACAAGTGGAAACATCATCTCTAAGTCTACCCTTTCATAATTTTAAACACCTGTCAGGTCACCCCTCAGCCTTCTCTTTTCTATTTGATATGGAGACCAGAAGTATGCACAGTACTCAAGTGTGGTCTAACCAAGGTTCTGTACAAGTTTAATGTAGCTACTCTGCTTTTTAATTGTATCCCCCTATAAATTAACCCCAGTGCTGTGTTTTTTAATGGCTTTAACCTGCATCGCTACTTTGTGATTGGCTATCTGTACCCCTAGATCCCTTTGCTCTTTCCCATTTAGACTCTTATTTTCCAAGGAGTGTGTGGCCTCCTTATTCTTCCTATCAAAATGCACCACATCACACTTATCTATATTGAAATTAATTTGCCAATTATGCATCCATTCTGCAAGTTTATTAATGTATTGTATTTTGTCGCAGTCTTCCTCAGTACTAACTAACTATACCCCCAATTTAGTGTCATCTGCAAATTTTGAAATTGTACTTCTGATTCCAGAGTCCAAATCATTTATGTAAATAGTTTAGGAGTTTGGTTCATAACTTGCAACAGAAGCTTGAGATTTGATTGTCATTTTGCTTAAAAATCTTTGTGTTGCGCTCTAACGTACACCCAACAGGCGCTATTAAAATTCAAATGACAGCCTGCATTTATATAGTTCCTTTATAAGAACACAAGAAATAGGAGCAGGAGTAGGTCATACGGCCCTTCGAGCCTGCTCCGTCATTCAAATAGATCATGGATGATCTTCGACCACAACTCTACTTTCCTGCCCGATCCCTATATCCCTTGATTCCCCTAGAGTCCCAAAATCTATCTATCTCAGCCTTGAATATACTCAATGCCTCAGCATCCACAGCCCTTTGGTGTAGAGAATTCCAAAAGTTCACAAACCTGAATGAAGAAATTCCTCATCTCCGTCTTAAATGGCCTACCCCATCACAGAATCCCCACAGTGCAGATAGAGGCCATTTCAGCCCATCGAGCCTGCACCGACACATATCCCACCCTATCCCCGTAACCCCACGTATTTAATACCCCTAACACTAAGGGTAAATTTATCATAGCCAAATCAACCTAACCCGCACATCTTTGGACTGTGGGAGGAAACCGGAGCACCCGGAGGAAACCCACGCAGACACGGGGAGAATGTGCAAACTCCACACAGTCACTCGAGGCTGGATTTGAACCCGGGTACCTGGCGCTGTGAGGCAACAGTGCTAACCACTATGCCACTGTGTTGTCCCTTTGAAATAAAAGATTTGCGTACAAGCTGTAACTGATGGAATTGATTTTTAATGTAACAGATTTAATCTGGGTCTTGGTTTTCTCAAAGAACCAAAATTAGACGCAGTGTTTCCAATTAAATCACGATACCTATTATGGTCAGAGTGCTCCAAGGTTGATGATTCAAGATGTTAAATCCCAAGGGTTACCTATGTGAATCGTTCACAACTACTTTGGTGTTAACTGTCATTGTTCTCAGCAGTATTAAATCTGAGATAACTGGGTATCTCAAGTCCCTTTCTTGGTCCTGCTTTTGTTTCCACACACTTACTTTCCTTCCTGACTTTGCAACTTAACTGAGCTGCAGTTTGTTTCAATTGTTTGTCGTCGACAGATGTAGAGGAGATCTCGGGACCCTGCATAATTGTGCACTGTCACAGGCTCCAGTCTCTGTGTGAAGGGATTCATGTTTCTAAACATACCAGAATATAGCTTCAGTGTTCAGTAACTTCATTTTTGGGGGAGGGAAGTGAATTTCAAATAAAATATCTTTTATAACATCAAGATGTTGAGGCAAGTCTGCATTTGGAGGGGGGAGAGAAGAGGGAAATATCGATCATTGGAAGAGGTGCTTTCACTACCTACAGCACGCTCAGTTATATTCCCACCAATTTGGGACTGTTATGTAGTTAACTGGTAGGTGGCAAATTTCTTCAGTTTCTAGTGACAACCCTGTAATCTAATCCTGGGTTACTGTATTAATGTATTCCTGATTTATGGAGGGAAACTTCCATTGTACATAGAATAGTTGGACTACTTCATCAACAAATTTAGAAAGCAGTTTTCCAAAGCATTGTATAAGCTGTGGTATCTTTTGTGCCATTCCTTGGTATCTTTGTCTTGAGGGGAAACTGGCCTGGCAGTCTACTGAGACCGCTAGATGTTACGTGGTAGGGTGGGAGGGAGAAGAACAGTGACTTAATTTTTCTTTTTGTGGTGTGGAGGAATCTCCACACCATCTCCTCTGATAACCTGCACAGGATCACTGTGTAGAATAATGTGGGGGCTCCCATCATAACATTGAGTGATGCTGTGCTGGTCATTCAACCTGGGTGCCTGGCGTCGGAGATTTAAGTCCCTTCTAGCTGGTGGGTTGAGCCCATAGTTAGCACCAACCCTGGAATATCAACCATGGGGGCAGGGAGTCTCAGGATTTCTGGTAACACTTACGACGATGTTGAAGCTGAAGCAGGATCTATAAGTGTCCTTTGACTTGATTCTTGAGCAGCTAGACCAATGCAACAACAACTTGCATTTATTTTGCATTTGGAACAAAATGGATTCTAACACTAGGAGTCCTGCATGTTTGGCAATTTCAGTTTCTTGGCTTCATCCTGTAAATGCTATTAGGCTTTAAGTTTACCTGTTTGGTGCTATTTTCCAACACTACTTACTGACGGCCATTGATGTTCTGCCTTTTTGTTTGCTCCATAGATTCAGGGTGGCGAGGGCCGAGTGTATAAGTGCCTTTTCAACCACAAGTTTGAAGATGCCATGAGTGATAAGGTAAGCTGTCAATTAGGTTTGAGGGTCCTTACTGCCCTCTCATCCCCTTATGTCATGTTGTATCTTGGTCTTGTTTGAAATGTTAAATTTACCAAATATCTTTTTTGGTACAAGTTTCCAGTTGCTGGTTCAATGTGTTCCATTAGCCAGTTCCCACCGGCATGTTTCATTCTTTGCAGTGACTGCAACCACTCTTTCTGTACTCAATTAGTCCAAGTTAGACATGCCCATTTGTTTAGTATTACTGTGCTTATAATATTTGGATTTCAATTGTAATGTTCAGCAACTGCATGTGTGCCTAGTTGATCTTTTCAATCCTGCCGCAATGGATTCCTTTCCTGTTTCAATAGAATACTGTACTTTGAAGGTTAATGTTTGTTTTGTATTTTCATTGAGTGTCTCTTGTACTAAATACAGAACTCTTCAGCACTCACCTGTAGGTTAAATGTACACCTGTGCAGCTGACTAACAATATCTATGACCTTGTGTTGTACATGCCCATGTGTTTATAAAATCAGCCTACCTGCATGTGTATGATGAGAAAGTACTACTCCCAAGAATTATTTTCAGTGTTGCTTGGGACAAAATTGAGCAAGGAAGGTGCTCCTTGCAAAACTCCAAGTTTAGTTTGCTGAGTTTAGCAGACAATACATTCCTTGTTAATTTTCACAGGATCTCAAGAAATGCTTTTGGATCTTTCTGGGTCACCTGTGCTTCTTGAACAAAGACTTGAGAACAATGAGTGAGAAGTCTGGGATTCATTACCTGAATCCTGCCTTAGCCAGTCTTCAAGGCATCGAGGTATTGCCCACAGCTCCTGTGCAATAATCAATGTCCATAATAGTGATTCATAAATTGGGCCGAGGATGGCCAGCCCCCACCCCTCCTATATAACCCAGTAAGGTCTAAAGGGATGACTGACCTATTAAATCTGCAGCTCTTCATTTGAGAGTTGAGCAGCTCCAAATTATCCGTATGCTAGGATGATCCCTGCAAGCTCCTGGTTCTGGAGCTTCAAAGCGCAACTGCACCTTTATACTCTCCTCCATTGTTGCAGATACTGCTAGTTGAGAATTTTGTGCATTAATTTCCCCTTGTCACAAGTTTTTGATGTCGTTCATGGGAATGTCAGATGTAACTTTACACCCTTAAAGCACTAGCTGTTCCCTCTAATCTTGGACTTGTCCAGAATGTTAGCCCACTTATAAGTTGACAAAACCCACTCTGGATAACTGAATTTATTTATTTTTTGCTGCTTGTTTACATAATTCATTCATACAAGTGGATATGTGCTTCTCTTTACTGTGTGCTTAAAGACGGGGAGAGTTCTCTCGAAATAAAACCTATGGTCCCAAAATCTAGGTTAGTGGTTGGTAATGTAGCGACCAGTGAATTGCAGAAAGATTAAATTCATGCCGTTCTAAATGTGGCCAAACTATTAAGGAAATGAAAAGCAGATGGGCTTTGTTTGTAATGTGTCTGTTAAATGGCATAGCTGCTGCTTGCAGCTTTACATGTGCCACGTTTTAGATGCTGGAAGTCATTAGCAGTGTCCCTCCACAGTGTGCATTGTGTAAGCACAACCTCTCCAGAATTGTAGAATTTAATTGAATGCATGGTTAAGGAACACCAAGACTTCATCTACAAAATGGCAGACACAATGCAGCCTGGAATTTTTCAGACATTTTTAAATGATAATGCAGACATGCATGCTAAGACTTGATTTAAAGCTAGATAATCCCATCTACTTTTCCTGTTCTGATGCCCAATACAATCCAGATTTAAACCAATTTCTAGTCACTGTTGTTGTTCTCCCACAGTTCATTGTGATCCCTTGAAGGGTGAGCAGTAAAATAAAGACTTCTGTCCAAGCAGAAGAGAAGAGGCAGTAACCTAGCATTCCCTTTCACACTTCATATTCACCAGTTACAGAACAAATTCAGACCCTCTAATCACTCGAACATTTGTGTATCAGCTACTGGTAGAAATGTTCATATTCTGCCATTGCCCAGCTGCCATTTGTCTGCATTAAAACTTACCTCATTCACTGGAGTTTGCTCCGTGCAAGTAACTAATATCACAGGAGGCTGTTCTGTTACAGAATGTGTTATTTACAGTGAATTTGCTGCTTTACTGTAGTGTGTATGAGGGTACTTGTGTTTGTTTCTGAGACACATATCCTTAACATGAATGAAATTACTGAACGGTGAACAGATATATCTGCAGGTGTTTGAATTCTTAAAATTTGGGTCAATGCATTAATGATCTCTCTTTATATTAATAGCCCTACAAAGATGGAACTTTGTGACCTGCTGCTGAATTTACTGTGTTCATTTGTAAATTGCAGTTAATTAGAAAATTACATCCCTAACAGTTATTGTCTCTTCTGAAGCTGATCTCACTCTGGAGGTGGGGACTTGGTGGTCGGTATATTTGCGCAGTGTTCTGATTTTTGCAATGTGTAACTGTAAAATGGCAGCATTTTTGTTTCAAACCGGTTTGTATCCAGCTTCATATCAGTACTGTGGATTTTGATTTTTCTTTTTACATTGGGAGCAATTTTCACCAGAGAACTGACCCGTTTGTGTTATGGTTCTTTTTTTAATTGCCCTCTGTTATTGTGTCCTTTAATGACCTGCTCTCTGTCTCTTGGATAATTCACGTGCACTGTAGGATGCCAGAAGCAGGCAGAAGATGGCACATTCCTCTTCAGTGCTCAGAAGACCAAGTCAATACCTGTGTCAGGAAAGACTCAGTGATATTGCCCAAACACCTCTGCTCTGAGGGTCGCAGGGTTACAGGCTTTTTTTGATAATTGCATCTGATCTACACTGGAGCAAGAGGAGAAGGTCTCAACAGCAAATTCAGTTGCAGTCTTGTGTGCTGTACCCTCTGCTTGGCTGTTGACTCTTTTGCAAGTGTTTGACTTGAGCTGCATCACGAGTTGCCCGAAGTTGACCCAGACCTCCATGTTCGTCAGGAGTATGGAATGTATCTGCACTTCCCCTGGTTTAAATTTAAAAGTTGCACACCCACACCCACACCTGCGCCAAGGATGCTTACACCACTCATGCCTGTGGAGCTCTCCTCTAGACAATGTCATCTGGTACTCTGGTCCTTGTATGCAGGTTCAAACCGATAACTATAACTTGCATTCGGCTATGAGAAATCTAGGATTTTCATTTGGAAGCCCGGTACAGATTCTCCAAGTCTGCTCCTTCAAATTAGTGAGATGTCTGTCCTTGTTGCAAATGTCTCCAACTAAACCCGGTTATGCCATCAAACACACAAAAAAAGCTATGCAAAGGGTCAAGTCTTCAGAAAGGATCCATCAATGGTAAACAATTGTGATGGGGCTTCCCTAGGGCCTGACGGTTTCAATGCAGCAATTGGGTACTTGGAGTGGAGAGTGCCTCACTGCTGTGTTAATCGGAATTGAGGTTATGAAATCTTTGCCTTTTAAAATGCAAGGAATTGTAGATTTTCATGGAATTGTACTGCTTAGCAGCAAGAATATCTTTTTTATTAAGGTAAGAGGATATACCGTGTAGTTAGAAAAATACAGTAATTCCAGTAGTCTTTTCAATGCTGGCAGCTGCTGGAGACCCATCTTATTTGGGTTCTGAGCCAGTTTGCTGATGCATGCATTGGTTCAGTCAGTCAGTGTGAGTGTGGGTTAGTATCCTTCCCAGTCCTGGATGTTGATTGCACAGCATGACAGTAACTGGTAAATTCACTGCACTAAGTCCCAATTGTAGTTTCAGCCTCAACAGCTTGAACTTGAGTTAACTAGTTTAATATTTCAATTTTCACACTGAAATCCAGTAACAAAAATGCGAGAGCGTTTTCTGAATAAAATTAAGTGTTGGGAAATCTGATGCTAGAGGAGTGTTTGTATTAAATAGGAGTTTGAAGCCTGGAGTTTCTCTTAAGCCTTTCCTGCTGCACGAACCTGGGGTGCCATCCTCCATGCTGTTGCTGGACCTGCTTGTTAAAGGTCAAACTATTCTGTTTTCAGCGTGGTGCTGGATTTGAGGGCTGCTGACACTTTCTATTCTCTTCCAGTGTCGCGAGGCACTCACAACACGACAGAAGCTGATCGCTCAGGATTACAAAGTGAGTTACTCCTTGGCCAAGGCGTGCAAAGTTGACCTCAGGAAATATCGGTGCAATGCAGACAACTTGCCACGTGCCCGCGAGGCTCGACTTTCCTACTTGCTGCTCTGTCTGGAATCTTCTGTGCACCGAGGTAAGCGCCAACAATTACTGGCACTGTTCTGCAGTTAGTGTAGTCTGAACCAAGAACTTTGAACATTTGAGCTAAACGCTGACAATATCTGTAGGTTACAATGGAGTTTTAAAACGGAGCTCCAATTAATTTAACAAGTGTGATTCTGTACTTTGCCCTGTGAAGTTGGAGTATTGCATTGATGAGGTTTCTCGTGCGCAGGAACTTCAGCCTCCAGAGTCATTAAGTAGCAGCTGACTGAAGGGTGAGGGACATTCGGACGTGTACAAAACTGGATCAGAGAGCTAATATGGGCCAAATACAGCTTTCTGGAGATCTCTGCTGTTTTGTGATGCAGCCCTGGGCAGTGAACTCAATTTGGATATTGCACATTTGTGGAAGGGTCTGCTGTCTTTTTAAAAATCGAAACAGAAGAGTGGGGAGGAAAGGAGTGGCGCAGGGTCATGGCTTGAGTTCTGATGTTTTCTTTGCTTGTCGATGCCTGCACACTGGGCCAAAAAAAAGGACTTGGATTTAGGAAATCAGAGTTGACATTTTAAAATATTATCAAGACAACCCAGTGGGGAAAAAAACAGACTGACCGGTTCATAACCAGACAGGTGGACAACCCTGAGTTTGTCCTTCAGAGTTGTCAAAAAAATCTATCTTAATGTGAGATTTCCCTAGCTCCTAATCTTGACTCTTGGCATGCAAAGAGTAATGTCACCTGATCAGAATTCTGCACCTTGCAACCAAATTTCAGTGCTGTTGAATCCTGGGAGCTTGCTGTGTGCCTGCCCTTTGGCCACAGCAATAGAGCTCGGCAAAAGTGGGGCTTGGTCACAGTACATGAACTGCCTTGAGTTTTACTCTATTCATACCCCATGGTAGGGGAGCAGCAGCAGGAGATGCTCGCCATGCAATCATGAGGCAGTGGGGTGTCCCTCTAATGATTCCTGCTCACGTGCTGTGTTGTATGCAAAAATGCCGATGATCCACTGTTATCTCTCCTACTGGACAGGTCGACAGGTGAGCGGCGAGTGCCAGGGAGAGATGTTGGATTATCGCAGAATGCTGATGGAGGATTTCTCACTAAACCCCGAGATTGTCCTTAACTGTCGCAGTGAGATCGAACTCCACTGTTCAGGCCTGCACCGGAAGGGCCGGACGTTGCACTGCTTGATGAGACTGGGTCGAGGAGACAAGGGCAGTCTGGGGCAGAGCTGCCAGCAGGCAGTGAGTATTTTGATGGGTAGAAAAATCATGGTCTTTTAACCTGTAGATTGGGTGTTTAATTCCTAGCATCATTTGACAGAGTTGATGCAAGATTGAAAGTGAAGTTGTTCACTTTCTGCTGAAGGGAGCGACTGCACAGCACAGGAAAGCCAGTTTCAAAGGGAGTGTTTCCTGCACACCGAGAGCAGCTGTTGACAGCTGTGCAGATGTTGTTGGCCTTTGTCAGTGGAAGACGTCACGTTGTTCCTAATAAAATTACACGGAAAAACTAAATGTCAGCACAGGAGGGTGTGCTTTTAATGAGACGTTTGATTTTTCAGTAGTGGCTAACCTCATTCTGTGTGTGGCTATTCTGGACTCATTCTTTTTATAACCCCCCCCCCCCCCCCAACAAAAAAAACCAAGCACAGATCTCTGCGTAATGTCAGCAAGTAGCATGTCATCTGGTGCTGAATGGTGAAGTGTATGTTTGAGTGCAGTGAAAATCTGGATACCATAGTCATGCTCTACAAAACAATGCAGGTTAAAAGTTTCACATTTGTAGGGGATGCAGCCAGAAGTATACTGATGTCATTTCACCATCAATAGCATGTAATGCCAAACTCAGACTGTTGGGGATGGAGGGACTTGAGGGTCAAGGAGCTTAGGAGGATTTGGTTGGCTGGAAGGAATTGATTATCACCTGTAAACAGCCCTGTATTGCCTCAGTGACCTGGTTTCTAGTTAGTCTATGCATGTTAATGCCCTTTCTGCTCCCATTCCAGCTGCAGTCCCTAATTCAAGAAACAGACCCTGGTGCAGACTACCGTATTGATCGAGCACTGAATGAAGCCTGTGAGTCGGTCATCCAAACAGCCTGCAAGCACATCCGCAATGGAGATCCGATGTAAGTCAAAGCATGGTGTTTGTCCAATCTCTGTGAAACAGACAGAGGAATTGCTGCTCTAACCTGGGGTGTGTAGCGTCTGCATGAAATACTAGACTCAGGCTCCTGTATGTTATGTCTATGCTTTTAACTGCAGCAAACTTTTGGAATCTCTAATTCAGATAAAAGAATACAGGAAGGCATAATCTTAAAATTAGAGCTGGGCTATTTAGGTGTGAATTCTGGAATAATTTCTTCCACGCAAAGGGCAGTGGAAATATGGAACTCGCTCCCCAAAAGGCTGTAGATGCTGGATCAGTTGAAATTTTCAAGACTGAGATCAATAGATTTTTGTTGGGAAGAGTATCAAAGGATATGGAACAAAGTTGGGTAAATGGTGTTGAGGTACAAATTAGCCATGATGTAATTGAATGGCGGAACAGGCTTAAGTGGCTGAATGGCCTACTCCTGTGCCTATGTTCCCAACAGCTATGTGGGTCAAGGCATTATCCAGTGCAGCACTAAGCCACTCAGGCCCAGGGCCCTAGGTTCAATTTCTGACCGATGTTGAGTCAGCTGACTTCAACCAGGACACTATATTTGGGGTGCCTCAGTACCATGGACTAGCTAGGGTTACTTTTCCTGTTCACTATCCAATGGCTCCCAATGGAAAGTGTGCATGTGGGCAGAAGACAGTATTGGATTCAACTGTTACGTTTCTTATGGAAAGATAGCCTACCAGCACACTGTCTTGAACTATGTATCAAAGAGCTGCCACTGACCATGGAGCCATACCCCAGCAGGAGTCAATGCCCTCAGAAGACGTGGAGCAAAAAAGTAACAGAAGCAAAATGCACTGTTAAACTGAAAAGCTGCTGGGTACTTGTACAGATTAACACCAGTAACAGGGTGTGATTGTCAATAAAACTTTACTCTCTTTCTTGGTGCATGCTGAGGAAAGCTGCTCACTTGACGTGGTTGTACACTTTGCCCGCGACAGCCCTGTATTTGGGGAATGGATCAAACACCAAGCTGTTGTGCTAATGCTTGCCATATTTTCTATTGGCAGGATCCTCTCGTGTCTGATGGAACACCTGTACACAGAAAAGATGGTGGAGGAGTGTGAGCACCGCCTACTTGAGCTGCAGTACTTCATCTCCCGTGACTGGAAGTAAGCATTGCCGCCTGTCCTGCCAGTTTGGAAAGTTGCGTGTTTAAGTACATTGTAATCAAACCATGAGCTGTTAAAACTCAAACGTCAACTGCTAGAAATCTGAGGTCAAAACAAAAAATGCTGTAAATACAAGTGCCATCAATTGGCATCTGAAAGAGAAAGGTAAACATTTAAAGTGAGGCCCTTAAGAACGTACAAATGCATGTAAAAGGACTGAAAAGACCAGCTCGTCCATCGAGCCTGTCCCCTCCCGGCATGGTGTGACCTCAGTACACCATCACTTCCATGCAGCCCACAATCTCCTTGTGTGAGGCAAATTTTAGGGGGGGGGGGGGGACTCTGGGGAAATTGCTCTCTGACCTCCGAAGGTAATCAAGCAAGCTCCAGGGGACAGTGGTGATTGAGACAATTCCCTCATGACCCATCTACTTCTGTGTGTGCCACAAACATCAGGAGGGAAAGGCTGATCATAACACAAGAGGGCGGGGGAACAGGTACAGATGAAGTATACAGATAATGCTGACGACTTTCACACACAGCCTGTAAATAGGCTCTCTTTCATGTAAAGTAGACTGAACCCATTCTGTATAATTTAGCAATTTGAACATGTTTGATAACAGCTTGTAAATGCTGAATAAAGGGCGACTTCATACAGTGATTAATCCTTACCCTGATGAATAAGCAGGAACTCCATACAGTTGATAAACCAATGCCTGGCTGAATCAACAGTACTGTACAGTTAGTATTCCAAATGTGCTGTTTTTTGCATTGACTCCTTGTTTTTAAACACCATAACAGCTCGGAATGTTTCAAACGCTTCATCCAGTTGAGAATTGGATTGGAAATTTGCTGAATTGTTTGTTCCACTGTTGTGTGTAGTTTTATATTGAGGTGGTCATGCCTGTCGTACAGAGGAACAAGGAGGCAGGGTTAGACTGACAGCTGGATAATGTCCATTACAGTGCAACACTAAGCAAGACCATAAGAGAAGAGCGTGCTTCTACTAATTTCCCATGCTGACTTGTGTTGGGGATGCCAAGAACTAGTAGAGATGGAATGACATTGAAGTGATGATGTGTGAAGAATGGAATTCTTAATTCCAGGAAATTACACAAACCACATGTTAAGCTCGCCCCTGTAAAATGAGTGTACGGGTCACTCCTCAGGATACTGATGTCACTGAGATTTCAGTGAAATGTAATGACAGATGTGAGAAATATTTGTACTTGAATACGGATGCAATGTCCAGCGATCCAGTTAGATCTTGGTCCTTCTAAACTTGGGTTATGATGGTGCTAGAGTTAGGTAACGTGTCTCAAAGCATTTCACAAAAGTGCAGTTACTGTTACGTGGGCAGATTTGGCAGCCATTCTGCAGGGTCCCATAAACAGTAAATCTGCATTTTGGTGGTGGTTAAGGGAGGAATGTTGACCAAGACATGAGAACAGCTCTCTGCTCCCCTCCAGATAGTGAACCACTTGAACAGGCAGGCAGTCTTCAAGTTGAAGGTCGCAGCTAAAGTGCGGCCCGCCCTTAGTATGTTCATTGAAGTGTAACAAATTAACAAAGTTCTTTTCGGCAATTTTTTGGGAATGCCGCCCTAGATTATCAAACTCAAACGCTGTTCTGTGATTTGAACCCATGACCTCCTGACCAGAGGCGAATGTGCTGCTAATTGGTGAGTGCAAGTCTTG
Source organism: Squalus acanthias (assembly GCA_030390025.1). Taxonomy (NCBI): domain Eukaryota; kingdom Metazoa; phylum Chordata; class Chondrichthyes; order Squaliformes; family Squalidae; genus Squalus; species Squalus acanthias. Next base: position 59,568,644 of record CM059430.1, on the reverse strand, counting down.
TCAGTGGTCATGGGAGCAGCTTGAGGCAAAATCAATGAAACAATATTTAATTGTTTCGTAGTGTAATTTTCTTTCCCCTCCTCCCCCACCCATGATTTTTGCCATCAATATAGTAAATAAGTTAGTGGAAGTATCTCCCTCCAAAAAAAATTCTCAAATTAGTGCTTTAATAACTCATCACAAACTGCATCAGATTTTTCATGCAGCTAGTTTCAGTTTTTGGCTGTAACCTTCGCGAATGAAGTTCTGTTGCCAAATCTGTTTGTTTATTTCCCCCCATCTGCAAAGTGCCTTGGGATGTCTTCTAAGTTAAAGGCGCTATATAATGCAAGCTGTTCTGTTTGCAAATCGGTCACTTCAGAAATGATACAAGTGCCGTTGGGGAGCGAGTGGTGACTTTATTGGGAATCTCGACATAAAATGGGATTGTCGAGTCTTCTAACAATATCTTCTTATGGTGTCCTTCCTCAGACTGGATCCTGTTCTTTACCGTAAGTGCCAGGGTGATGCTTCCAGGCTGTGCCATACCCAGGGTTGGAATCAAACCAGTGAGATGCTGCCCCCTGGAGCAGTGTTTTCTTGCCTGTATCGTCATGCTTATCGTACAGAGGAACAAGGACGCAGGGTGAGACTGACGACTCGTCCATTTCAGTGTGACATTAAGCAGTACCATAGTTTTACCATTTTGGGGGGGGTTCCACATATTTTCTAGACACTCCAAGGTGCCGACTTATGCTGAAGGTGCCTGCAGCCCAGGAGTCATTCCTTTTGAGAGTCTGATCGTGGAAGGCATTACAACCGAGCTTGGTCTTGGGCCATCTAGACATAATTTTCTGCGAGGTCTGTACATGTTTCACTGCACATGCAGGGTGATGCACAAAGAAACTGAGTGGCGAAAGGTTTTATTCAGCATCGGATAATTGGTGTAAATCATGGGCATAGGTGAATAGTGTTTAAAGCAGCCACCTGTGCAAAGCAAGTGATTCTGCCAGGCAGTGAGTGAGTAGCCAAATAGTATTTCATCATCCAGCTAAGGTTGCACTGACCCCCCTCATTATGGTAAAGTTTTAATCTTTGCAATTTGTCATTTTAATTAAACTGCTTGGCCCTGCGCTGCTGAGGATGAATAGCTATCCCCACTGATATTTGCTACCTTGTGATTCACCCATTTACACTTGTTAGTTACATCTTGCACTGAAATCCATACTGATTTCTGTAGCTGAGTTTTTTTTGTGAGGGTTCCTTTTGTAGATTAATCTCTTTTCAGGGGGGGCAGTGGTGTTTCTGCATTTAGTCTTTTGGACAGGTGCTGATTCCAAGTTCCGGGGTGCGGTTTGGAGGCCCATCCAGTTAACGCAGTGCTTACCTGCAATGTGATTGCAAAATGGGACATGCTGGTGGTTGCCACTGTTTTAGATCAGATACCATCTTGTAGGGTAAATGAAAATTGAAAGAAAAACCATGAAGCTGCCTCTTACTAGGAGCTGTGTTTTTAATTACTGTGACATTTATCTGATTTCCCACGCCTGGCATTAATGGTAGATTTGTGCCTACAGGTTGATAGCACGGTATGCATCCACTATTGATGTGGAGAGGTTATTGGCGACTGGAAATGATGCTTTCCAGTGTGACGTGACCCTTCCAGAGCTGGGCAGGTTGAAACGATCTCCAACAGTAAAAGTCGCAAAATGACAGTGCTTGCCAATGGCAGGCCCACCAGCATTGCAAACTTAAACCTTTCAATGTGTTAAAGCAAAGTTATAATGCACAGATGCTTTTCAGTGAGGCCTTCAGTAAGATAACGCCACATGATCATTATATCTTCCAAAAACCAATGATAGTGTTTGCACATTGACGTTTGTTTTCGCACCAATAAGGTTATTGAAATTGGGAAATGGCTGATTTTCAGTCCTCCTTTAGTACTGATGGCACCTGAAACCTTGCAATAAGCTCATGAGGATATAGTGCAGGTCTCCTAGTGGACAGAGAATGTGCATAAAGTAAATTAACTGATGTGCTGCAGTGTTGTAATCTGTACTGCCCCCTTGTGTATTCTTTCAGTATTTGTCATGCAGTGTGCATCTTCATAGGAACTTTCTGCATGTAGGGACAGACCTCAACTCACTGCTTATTAAAGCTGAAATGTGCCTGCAGTATTGGAGTAAATGTACTTGGTGGTTGGTAACCTTTGCATTTTATAACAAAAATAAGTCCACTGTGTTTAACTCAATGGTAAAATCCCATGACTCCTGCCTGAAGAGTGAGCCTTGCATCTTGAGCTTCTCATTTTAAAGATTACATTCTCAGTTCAGTATTATTGACACTATTTAAAGTGAGTGCTGTTATCACTGGGTGCTAACTTGGTGGTGTGGCTGTGCCTGATGGCTCGCAAAAGAATTGTGTTTTTCTCCCCTACCCGCAGGTCAGGACTCGTGCCAGGGTGCAGTTGTATGGGCAGCAGCAGCCCTTTTGCACCTTCCTGACGCGGCCATTCTTCATGTGGGGGCTGTGCTATTTGAGGATGGTTGGGAGATGTTGCAGCCGAACCCAATTCTGTCCTTTGCTGGTGTTCACGTGCACTTTCCAGCAGAGGCTGACTGGAGATTTACCTGCAGTGGAAACCGGTCTGAGCAATCTTGGTTTTAGTGCGGTTGTTACTTCTGAGACTCTTCCTTTCAAGGGATCCGTTTGTTCTTAATGTATTGTGAACTGTTACTGGAACTTTAACATGTCCATTAAAAAATGTTACTGGTCACAAAGGTCAGCAATGTCGAGTGGTTGAAGAGAACAGCATTGATGCACTTAAGGGGAAGCTAGATAAGTACATGAGGCAGAAAGGAATAGGATATGTTGATGGTGAGTTGAAGTAAGGTGGGAGGAGGCTCGAGTGGAGCATAAACAGGCATCTGTTGGGCCGAATGGCCTATTTCTGTGCTGTAAAATTCTATGCATTAGTGCAAAATATTGTTTGAAAATGACACAGACAAACTGACCAGAACGACTTTTTCCATCCAGTTATCCAGAGACTGCCGCGCAGAGATTCAGCGAATTCTTCATCAACGAGCCTTGGATGTGAAGTTGGAGCCTGCATTACAAGAACGCTGCATAATAGATCTCGGGAAATGGTGCAGTGAAAAAACCGATCCTGGACAGGTAACACCAGCCTGTGTGTACTCAGCTGCAGTATTACCAGGATATGCCCCAGAGGTTTAAGAGTGGGAAGGTCAGAAGAGACGTGCATGCATGCTGCTGGGAGGTGTATGCAGCTGCAGGAGTAACCTGATAATTGAACTGGCTTCAGTCTGGGTGCTCAGTGGAGGTGCTGTGTCCACTTGACAAAAGTAGCTGCACTCTAGCAAACTTAACGTTGCTGACCCTGTGTTCACTTCCTGGTTGCTTCATATTTGCCTTACACATGGAGATGTGAAGGGTAGTATGCCTCGGACAGCCCAGGGACATGGTGATGGTGCAATCAGCATCTTGCTGAAACAGTTTGGGCTTGGATTTCTTCTGTATTTTGTCCAAAATGAGAACTGCTATTTGGTGTATATATTTTGAATAACATACATAAAGAAATAAGGGTTTAGTGAGAACGGGCAGATACTCCAAGAGTTTATAAAACACTCTTGGTAAAACCTTGTATGTGACTCCATTAGAAGGGGATCCACATGCAGGCTCCCTGTGGGACTGTTGCAAACCTGTTCCCCAGTGTTGCTGAATCTGGAATGGGCACAAGGCCAGTGTTTGTCTCAAATTGATCATTATGTGATGCATCCCTGATGTTTACTGCTGGTTTGCATTGCTGTCTCTAGGAGCTGGAGTGTCTCCAGGATCATCTTGATGACTTGGCAGTGGAGTGCAGGGAAATTGTGGGTAATCTAACAGAGTTGGAGTCGGAGGTAAGTGAGACCAGCAGCAAGTAACTTTGTAAAGTGAGCCAGCAGATTGATCTAATTTTAATGACCGCACCATCCTCAGAGACTTTGTGACTTGCCACAGTCATTGTCACATTTACTGCTGGGATCAGTGTGTTAAATTGATACTGTTGTAGCTTTCTTTGCATGTTAGTTATTCACCCACTGTATCTGTACTGAGCGTGATGGTTGCTAATTTCTGGGATCTCCCTTTGACTCTACATTGGATTGGTCCTCGCGCTCGTTCTCCTGTGACAGTTGCTCATTTCTGGGATGTACCATTGACTGTGTTGGACTGTTTCTCTCTGTTGCCTGTGATAGTTGCTTCTTTCTGAGATGTCCATTGACTCTGTTGGACTGGCTGTTCCTACCCCAAGGAGCCTTCCTTAAGTACTGAGTTCATAATCTGAGAATTGGATTTTCGGCTTATTCGGCTCATCCATTTGAATGGCTTTGTACTGTGGTGCTTAGCTACCCATTCAATGACCTGAGGCCAGCTGTCGCTCCTAAATTGCAATTGTGTCCCTCTGCTTCGATTCCTTCACAAGGGAGTACAGCACTTAACCACTAATGCCACATGCACTAACCTTGTAATGAAGGAGTCCTATGGTTTGAGCTACCTTTTTTTCTGATCTATTACTGTTTTAAAGACCCAATCTGATCTGACTTTGTCTTTTCTATATTGGGACCTAGCACACTCGGTACATTTTAAAAGGGGAGGAAATTCTCGGGGGTAATTTTTGTTTCTGATTTATCAAAGGAAATGATAATCCGTATACTAGAAATTTCTCTGATCAGTTGGGTTTCTAACCCTGCTAGGTTGCTCAGCTGGTGTCACTGACTGAGTGGGTCTCTGCATCCTGGGATGGTTCTGTAGTAAACCATAGGGAATGTGACTTAGAGCAGCTGGAGTGTTGCAGGTGCCATACGCTGGAGAATACAGATTCTGCTCCCAGCCTGCAACCTGGCTTTGTGGCGTCCCACTAGGAATCATTAAATGGGATTGTATGAAGGAAGAGAGCACTTTAAATTTAACAAGTGATCTCCCCTCCTGCCCACCCCCACTCCTTTTAAATGTTTGGACTCCTGGAATCTGCTGTGCACTCCTACCAGCACTCTAACATCCTATAGATAAGGTGTAGCTTATTCCATTATGTGTATTTAGTATTAACCTGTTTCATTTGTCCTGTTTGTAATGCATCACTATCTGTTAGACCTGTTTAATAGCTATTGGTCTATAATTACTGCTCCAAAGTCCCAACCTCATTCAGTATGTGTAACAGTGGCAGTACTTATTTTACTTGGCCTCTTCACTCTGCTTCACCTTGTTTGTCACAGTTGAGTGGAATTTCCCAATCTGTAAACCCAGGCAGGGTATTTCTGATATATTAAGGCTATTGGAATGCTGGCCTTTATATCTGGAGGACTAGAATACAAGTGGGTAGAAGTTATGCTACAGCTATACAAAGCCCTGGTTAGAGCACACTTGGGAGTACTGAGTGCTGTTCTGGGCACCTTAGGAAGGATAAATTGGCATTGGAGGGAGTGCAGTGTAAGTTTACCAGAATGATACCCAGACTCCAGGGATTAAATTACGAGGAGAGATTGCACAAACTAAGGCTGTATTCCCTGGAATTTAGAAGGTTAAGAATTTGATCAAAGTTTGCAAGATATTAAGGGGAACAGATAGGGTAGATAGAGAGAAACTATTTCTGCTGGCTGGGGATTCTACAATTAGGTGGCATAGTCTAAAAATTAGAGCCAGACCTTTCGGGAGTGAAATTAGGAAACACTTCTACATACAGGGTGGTAGAAGTTTGGAACTCTTCCACAAACGGCAATTGATGCTAGACCAATTGTTAATTTTAAATCGGAGATTTTTTGTTAACCAAATGTATTGAGAGATATGGGGCGAAGGTGGGTATATGGAGTTAGGTCGCAGATCAGCCATGATCTCATTGAATGGCGGAATAGGCTTGAGTGGCTCAATGGCCTCCTCCTGTTCCTATGGGAAACCTGTGGATTGTGACTCCCCAAAGCATTGCTTTGATTTTTCACCCCTTTCCAGATCACAAGATAGATATGAGTAGGGAAAGCCATTCAGCCCTGCTGAGCACATCCCTCCTGAACGAATGCACAGCCACCCGACACAATATTTAACAATCAAGGTTTTTCCCTCCACTACCTTATCCATGATTCCATTCACGTTCATCGCTCTGTGCAGGAAGACATACTACAGAGACATCAGTCCCTGTTTCATTGCTTGTTGCCACACTCCAGTAGGGTGGAGGAAGATTGTAAGATTTGAGCTAAGAATTGTGACATTGGCCTATCAGTTGTGACCTTTGGTGTTTCACCATGCTGTGCAGCTGTTCCAAAGTTTGTAAGATGAAATGAGAGGTCCATTGTGCCTGCTCCTTCAAGTGAATCGTGTACCTCAACTCAACCTCATGGTGGGAAAGCAGGTCTTGGCAAGCACTCTTGGTTCAAACTATTCCCCCATTTTATATGTATAGAGCAAAATAACATTCTGATTAATTTTGTGTTCCCTGTTGATGTCCCCGGAGCAGATTAACTGAGGCCTCACTTGAGGGTGAGAAAATTAACATTTTTCACACAAATCATTTTTACTTGGAATTAAAAGTATTCTGTAGGATTTTCCTTCCCCATTTAAGAAGCTCAATAACTACATGAGCAGAGGGAACCTTCTCCCTGACCCCTGAAGGCAATTGAACAAAAATCCCAGGATGCTAGCATAACATTGGAACGTGCATGATAGACCCTGGCCAGGTACATTCCGTAATGGCTCCATGGTCCTCACACCCATGGGAGCTATAAAAGTGTTGATCATCTTTGTACTTGATCTTCAGTCCCCTTCTTAGTCTGTTGCGCACATACTGTAAGGAGAGGCGGCATTTCTTTCACTTGATCTCTGTATATTTTGTACTGGGCGTCCTGTAGTTCTCATCACTTGCAAGTTAAACAACAGACTTACACATGGGTCTGTCTTTCAGCATTTTAGAAACCTGAATCACATCCACTCTACGTCCTTTCTGCAGTCTATTAATGCGAGGGAGAAATGACATGAACTGATCTTGCTGTTTTCCTACCCCTGCCCACCCCTTTCTAGGATATTCAGATTGAAGCCCTGCTGATGAGAGCCTGTGATCCTGTCGTTCAGACATACTGTCACGTGAGTAACTGAAGAGTGTTTCCTGTTTGCTACCTGAAACCAAAAGACTGAAAACAGTCTGCAGCTGACGTTTAAAGAGCCTTTACTGGACCCTGTACATGTTACGGCGGAAGTAGCAATGTTGTTAAATTGTGATCGTGTCTCCTACATAGCAGCAATGGTATTAGTGCCCAGTTCCCTTGCTGCTCATTTTAAACGGTGGTCTCATTGTGTTTCTCCTCTTGCAGGAGTTAGCAGACAATCAAATTGATAGCGGGGACCTGATGGAGTGCCTGGTTCAAAATAAACACCAGAAGGAGATGAACGAGAAGTGTGTTGTTGGAGTCACGCACTTCCAATTGGTAAGAGAAACCAATCTCATTGGGCTGGTTGGAGAGGGAATGGGGTGCGTGAAGTTTTCCATTTCTAAAAGGTCATGGTCATTGCTGCTAAAACTTGCAGCTTGGCAGGCTATTAGTCCCTGCAGATTATACACATTTCAAAAACTTTCCTCTTGCCTGGTTGTCACAAAATAACGGCTGGTGTGAATTTTCCACTCCCTTGGCAAGGGCTCTTTTAAGCTTGTTGGCTGTCTTACACTTACTGCTCAAGTGCTGTCGTCAGTTCACCATGACACAAACCCTTGGAAGGGCTGGTACTGTGCAAAATCTTTTACTTAATTGTATTTGTCATGTACCAGTGTTGTAAATTCCTAGTGCTTTCACCAAATATTTTTTAACCTTGAAAATTCTCTTCTGGCCCCTTCCATGCAGTCACCAATTTTCCATAATACAAGTGCAGCTGGTTATTGTGTAGTTGGTTTCTGTGAAGTTTGACATGCAGGAAAATAACTTCTGCATGGCAGTGCGATTTGTACCTTCCATAGTTGTACACAAAGGTAACGTAATCAAACAGAATCACCGTTTGAAAGTGCTGCCTGAATGGTAGCTCTCGTGTTGAGGGCAGATTTTCCAGCACAATGTCAACAGATCTCTACAGATGGGTTTTCATTCAAAAATGAAACTGCTGGGCAAACACTAATGGTGAGATTTATGATTTCAAACAGTGCTGAGATCTCTCGATCAGAGGAAACCAGCCTTGTTTGCTCAGTCACACAAAGGATCCTCTAAGGTCAGCACTGGCCAGTCATGCATAGACTTCTAGGAGGTCATCATTGGTCACTTGAGCCGAACCATTCCCATTAAATGTACATTGTAACCCAGCTGGTAATGCTAAAAGGCGAGAAAATCTGATTCCTTTTGTTTTGGTGCACACTTGAACGTGTTTCCTTCTGCTACCTGTTACAGGTTCAAATGAAAGATTTCCGCTTCTCCTACAAGTTTAAGGTGGCGTGCAAAGAAGATGTGTTGAAACTGTGCCCGAACATCAAGAAGAAGTAAGTTCATGCACTTCAAGAGGATTCTCCCTGCTGTACACTGATTTTGGATTTAACATGACCATTTAAAGGTGTAATTTATATCCTTTCTTTGTGGTTCCCCAATTAGTAATTAGCAGAGCCAACAGACCAGGAATGTCCCAGGCCTGATACCTGGTCTGTGCTGAGTTTACTGATACGACAGATGGGGCAATGCAGTTGGCCTCCAACTTTAAAAAAAAAAAAAAAAAAATGTATTCTCTGGATGTGAACACCGCTGGCAAGGTTGACGTTTATTGCCCATCCCTAGTTGCCCTGAGAAGGTGGTCATGAGCCACCTTGAACTGCTGCAGTCCATGTGGTGAAGTTGCTCCCACAGTCCTGTTAGGGCGAATGTTCTGGTTGTTCTTTGTAGCAGTTTGATACAACTGAGTGACTTGCTAGGCCGGTTCAAAGGGCAGTTAAGAGTCAACCATGTTAGTGTGGGACTGGAGTCACATAGACCAGACCAGGTAAGGACGACAGGTTTAGAAACATAGAAACATAGAATCTAGGAGCAGGATTAGGCCATTCGGCCCGTCGAGCCTGCACCACCATTCAATACGATCATGGCTGATCATTCAAATCCAGTACCCTGTCCCTGCTTTAATCCCCACAGTACACATATCCCACCCGACCCCCGTAACCCCACGTATTTAATTCCCCCTAACATATCCCATCCTATCCCCATAACCCCACATATTTAATCCCCCCCTAACACTAAGGGTCAATTTATCATAGCCAAATCAACCTAACCCGCACATATTTGGACAGTGGGAGGAAACCGGAGCACCCGGAGGAAACCCACGCAGACACGGGGAGAATGTGCAAACTCCACACAGACAGTCACCCGAGGTCAGATTCGAACCCGGGTCTCTGGCGCTGTGAGGCACCAGTGCTAACCACTATGCCACCGTGTTGCCCTTCCCTAAAGTCATTAGTGAACCATTTGGGTTTTAACAATCTGACAGCTTCATGGTCATTTTTACTGGTATCAGCTACTTATTTTCAGATTTATAAAATCTGAATTCAAATTCTCTAACTGCTATGGGGGAAGTTGAACTCGTGTTCTCTGGAGGCCAGGCCTCTGCATTACTAATCCAGTAACATAGCTGCTACGCTACACTGTACACCTCTTAGTTAGGAAGGGAAAGCTTGGTCAGAATCCCCACTCCAATATACAACGACCCCCACGTGTGGAGAAGTCTGGCAAGAATACAGTTCAAGTGTGATGCGCCCACAGTCAAATAGCTTTCTGGCAGTCGCAATTAAAGTGCACACATGAATAATGGCCACTTGGGCAAGCTATCAGAGGGTGCCTCTAGAACCATGCACTAGCAAAGATCTGACTGAGAAAATTGGCAAACAAAAGGGGTGGTAGGAACCTTCTGTAAAAGTATTGTGGCCCTTAACCCTCACGTTTCTGCGCAGGGTGGATGTTGTGATCTGTCTGAGTACCACAGTTCGGAATGACACGCTTCAGGACAACAAGGAGCAACGTGTGTCCATGAAATGTCGGAAACAGCTGCGTGTGGAAGAACTGGAAATGGTGAGTGCCGCTCAGTGTATAGCTATGGCAGTGCATTGCTCCTTGCTCGTCTTCCACTGCTAAGGAATAGTCTGTTAAACAGGGAACTGCTTTGCATGCTAGCTACGTGAATCCACACTTTGCACAAAGACGTATCCTCGAATTGCTTCTCTGGCCTTTGACCGGTGGCAACAAAGGACCAGGTTGATGTGACGAGACAAATGAACAAGAAAGGAAGAGGAAGTAACTCCCTCTCCCTGTAGCTGGAGTAGAGCAGTATGGCAGCAAATTGTATGGTTAACTTCTGTTAGTCCTGGTTACTTACCCTGTACACGATAGTCGCACGTTGAGGCAAGTTGGCTCACCAGGGTCAGCTTAACCTGTGGGAGCCAATCCAAAGCCTCCCTACCAGCTTAGGTTTGAAGTGCATCCTACTGAAGGGGGAAGGGTGGTGGGAAGAATGTGTCCTGGTCCTACGATGGGAGGCATTGTTTCTAAAAGTAGTACCTCCTTAAACACTTGCCGCTTCTGTTGGGCAGCTGTGGACTACCAGATAGACCATTGGTGGACCATTGTAAGAGATTTAGAGGCCCTATTGGGGCTTGACTGCTCCGAATTGAGAACTCTCAGCAGGTTCCTGGCTGTTAAATGCGGGTGTTGAGATGGCTGTGAAATTACTTGAAATCTGCGCTCATTGCTATCATCCTACAATCTGTCCAAATGAGTGTGTCTGAGAAGTTCCAGGGCGTTGACTATAATTTCAGAATTTTCCTTTGGGGAGATGCACTGGGGTGATTAAAAGGAGAGGACCCTTGCTAAGTTTACAAAGAACTTGCCGATATAAAGGGAAGTCATGTATTTTTATTCACACTTTTCTCATCTCTCTACAGACTGAGGACATTCGTTTGGAGCCTGAGCTCTACGTATCTTGCAAAGTAGACATTGAGAAGTACTGTCAGAACGTACCATTTGGGAATGCACAGGTGAGCGACGGAGGGACCAGGATCTTAACCTGGGAAACGGTTTTCAGAGTTTTGAAGCCACTGAGAATTGGGAGCTATCTTCAGTTGTCAGGAGCACAAAATTACCCTGCTTAACCTTGGCAAATGGCTTTGCAGAGCTGCATTCTACATGTTCAGCGGAATTGATTGTTTCTAAAAGTAGTACCTCTTGTAAAACATTAACTTACAATAAGCAGGGTATAGTGAGATGGATTTCTCTTGATTGTTTCTAAAATTACAGTTATTTAGCCAGCCTGAAGCTGGCAGTGTCAAGTAGGCCCTTCCATCTTTTTGTGGGGGGGGGACGGATGTTTCTCGGACTGATTTTATTTCTGACAGGGATGTGTTTGTTTATTAATCATTTCAGATCATCCACTTATTTCAAATTCCGCTCCCATCGATTTTTTTCCCCACAAAGGGTTGCAGTTTAAGCATATTCTGTGAATTTTAATTTTGGATAAACTTGAAACTATGAATTTGTGAGCTGATACTCCTTGCAGCCTGTAATCAGATGAGAGCCCATATAATTTTCCTTGGTGCAGCCAGAAATAGGCACTATGAAAAGGTTTGGAGACCTGCAGAGTGTGTTAAACACTTAGCGCAAAATCCAATTGGGCCTTTCTCTCAAAAGCAGTGTAAGCAGAAGTGCCCAACTTGAGGCCTTTCTGCTGTTTTCCATCGTGATCGCGTTTGTTTTGACTCTAGGGGGTAGAAATTAGGTCGCGCCCCATTTGGGGCGCAAATATCGTCCGGACGCAAATATTAGCGCCTGGCGCTAATTATCGGCACTGACGGGAAACTTCACTTTTACCGCCCCGGGAGGTGAGTGGAGCGCTAAAGCAGGCGCTGCACACCTCTCAAGGCGCAAAGGCCGAGCAGTGAGGCGCTAACTCGGAGCGCTGGCGAAGCTCATGTAATGTCAGTCAGCAATGGAACACACACACAATGGCACGGGCCAGTTCTTAAAGGGGATGGTTAATCTTGCTTTCCATCCACATCCTGTTCATTGCTGCCTTGAATCTCGGCCTGGAGAGACTTGCACATCAAATGTGCTGGAAAGAACAATGGAGAGCACCAGGCAAAGAGCTCAGAGTGCAGCTCCCACGGTCTCTGCTAAATCGATACAAGGAATGGCAAATCAAAATGAACCTGCAAAGTGCTGCTCAGTACCCAAAACTCCTTCACACAACGTTGAATCTCTCCAGAAGTCTCTCCCTCTCTCTCACAGAATGCGTAGTTCAAAAATGCCACCAACAATAAAAGACGGGAAGAGGCCCCCTTTAAATAGCGCCCCCCCCCAGCCCCACAGCGATTGATAGCGTTCCAGTCTTCTGGTCGTTGGAAGTGCCAGGCGGTAAGGCAGGGGGCGCCACTCAATTTCCGCTACGGGGCGCCCCAAGGGCGTTGCACCATGGAATGACGTCACAATCTGCGCGCGCAGGTGGTCGCAGCGGTAAGTTTTAGCGCCGCCGCACAATCTCAAGTTAAGTTCTCGAGCGGCGCAAACATCGCTGCGCCCGGGCGTTAGCGGCTTTGCGCCCCATTAGCGCCCTCTTAAGGCGCTAACATGTGGCGCAACCAAGTGAATTTTTACCCCTAGGTCTGTTAGTGCAGTGTTTGAGATCTTGCAGGTGATCTCAGTCTGGGGCCTCCACTCCTCCAGCAGCAGCTGTTCAGTTTTTGGACAGATTTCAGCTCCCTCACACTTTTGAGGTTATGAAATGTAGATTTGGTGCATCTGTGCAAGCCAATGAGCTTGGAGAAGAATGAAAATGCAAAGCAGTTTGCATGAAAATGCAAGGCCCCAGCTAATGAGTAGACATCTAAAAGTTAGCAAGGGAAAGCCTTGGGACTGATGGGTTTCTAAGTGTGTCGAAGCTGCTGAAAACAAATCAGACTTGCCTTTTAAAATAAAAAAACATCAGATTCTGAAAGGGATGATAATTAAAGAATCAGTATACTGAGGATTGACCTGGATATCCACTCAATGATGGTCTGGGAAGTATTTGAGCACCTGCCCAAAAAATCTCCTCGTACTTAGTCGACATTCTCATTGTGGGCTTCCCTCATAGAAGTCAAATCGAAACCCAAGCTGAATCGATACTAACTGGCCAAGGTGCCCTTTGTGAGGGCATTTCTGCACATCAGTGGTGGTTCCCAGGGGTCAGTATTCAGACCACTGCTGTTTCTGATATATATTAATGACCTGAACTTGGGTATACAGGGCATCATTTCAAAGTTCACAGATGGCATGAAACTGGGAAATGTAGTAAACAGTGATGAGGATAGTAGCAAACTTCAGGAGGACATAGACAGACTGGTGAAATGGGCAGACACATGGCAGATGAAATTTAACGCAAAGAGGTGTGAAATGATGCATTTTGGTAGGAAGAATGAGGAGAGTCAATCTAAACTAAATGATGCAATTTTAAAGGGGGTGCAGGAAGAGAGACCTGGAGGAGTATGAACACAAATCTTTGAAGGTGGCAGGGCAAGTTGAGAAGGCTGTTTCATAAAAAAAAAAGCAGAGGGATCCTTGGCTTTATTAAGAGGAATAGAGGACAAAAGCAAGGAAGTTATGCTTAACCTTTATAAAACACTGGTTAGGCCCCAGCTAGAGTATTGTGTTCAATTCTGGGCACCATACTTTAGGAAGAATGTCAAGGCCTTGGAGAAGGTGCAGAGGAGATTTACTCAAATGGTACCAGGGATGAGGAGAGACTAGAGAAGCTGGGGTTGTTCTCCTTGGAGCAGAGAAGGTTAAGAGGTGATTTGATAGGTGTTCAAAATCATGAAGGGTTTTGATACAGTAAATAAGGAGAAACTGTTTCCAGTGGCAGAATGGTCGGTAACCAGAGGACACGGATTTAAGGTTGAAGGGGTGGTAGAAGCCGAATCAATAGTGACTTTCTGAAGGGAATTGAATAAATACTTGAAGGTAAAAAATTTACAGGGCTATGGGGAAAGGGCTGGGGAGTGGGACTAATTGGATAGTGCTACCAAAGAGCAGGCACGATGAGCCGAATGGCCGCCTCCTGTGCTCTGATTGCCCTACATCATTTGGTCTTGTACATTACTGCTTTCTCTCATTTGTAAAACACATACAGCTGAGTTTGAGCCCTGTACTTCACCCATGTGCACATCTAAGAGCTGCCTTCTCTCCTCTTACCACCCCATCGCCCAAAACTAACTCGATTTCTCCAGTTATTTCTAGATTTACTAGCTCTAAATAAATGACCTGCTCGGTGACATGTTAAATGTAAAATCTGGTCACTTGCTCTCTTATTAGGATGCCTAGTCATGACTTTTCTTTACCTCTTAATTGTTAAATGTGATTTGCACCAAGTATCCATTTGATATTTTCTATCCCCCACCCCCTGACTCCCAGCTGCATACTGTGTCCTGGACTCGGTTGGTGTATATTTTTTGTGCAAAGTTTGCAGTACTAATCAACAAGTTGTTTCCGAAACCCATATAGTTCTGAGTTAATGAGTACAGATTCTTTTGACTTCATCTGACTGGGCAGCCCTGGTGTGCTCTTCCTCTTAACAGGTGGTCGAGTGTCTAAAAGATGTTAAGAAGTTTCTGTCCAACCGCTGTCATGACAAAATCTTCAAACTGCAGGAGACGGAGATGAGTGACCCCGAGCTGGACTACACCCTCATGAGGGTCTGCAAGCAGATGATTAAGGTAGGAGGTGCCGAGAAGCTTTCAGTCTGGAAACTTCACTAATTATACTCTAAATAAAGCCAGCTTTTACCAGAAGGTCCGGCTCGTATATAATGTTACCCTGATGTTCCTGTCACCACCAAGCGAATTGTGGTTTGGACATGAGGCACTGCTATGTTCTTGAAGGCAGTTCTTCTCTTTATTTTGTGACTGGAGAAATCCTGAGTTTCTGTCTGGAAATATCTGCCAGTAACCAGGCTTCTTGCTTTGAAGCCACTTTGTATCCCTGAACGGTTGCTGCAGTTGTAGTAGTGTAAGTTTGGTGTCCAGGCTAGAACCTAATACTTGCACTCTTCCCCCTCACTGCTGTGCTCATCGTTGCTATGTTGGACCTGTGTTATCACTTAAAAAAATAAATAAAAAAAATAAATAAATAAAATTCCCTTCGGGGGAGCAAAGTGTGTCTGCTGCTGAAATCTGCATCCTGGTACTGTGTGTGATCCAATGTCTACATTTTTAATGGGTACCTTCTCTGATCTTTATCCTGAGGCTATGTTGTCATTATGGTGGGACAACCCTCCTTTTAAATGGGAGGGGATTGAGACAAATATGCAAAGATTCATTTTATGCAATAAGACATTACAATGTTGTAGAAAGTGTGACTGGACTGATAGCTCTCAACTCACTGCCGCCAGAATGATGTACTTTTGGGGTATTTAAATGTGGTCTCGCTGCACTCGTGCAGCCGACCCTGCACCCCTTATGAATGAGAAGCTGCAGCCCTGTGGTTTTCTACCCCTGCAGAGCCCTTGTATCCTTTAGACTCAGTTTTAGATTATTGCCTGCTGACCTTTATCTCTGAGTCACTCTGTATCAACACCACACTCTGGTTGGGTTCAGATTCCAAATTAACCAACTGGATTTATTTACAGACATTAAACAAGTAAGCCACATAAAGAACAGCTCAAGCTCATGGGTGATGGTATGATCTTTAACTGCACTGTGCTGCTGACAGCAGTGTAGATAGTCGGTCTCTTTACCAATGCTCTATGTAACATGCTCCAGCACTCACTTTCAGTTCAGTTGTACATAGCTTGTGGTGTTCTGTAGGTGTTCTACTTGTTCAATGTCTAAATAAATCTAGTTGGTCAATTTGGGAACTAAGTCTGGCTCAACTGTGGGATCTTGATAATACCGTCTGAGTGACTTGTGTGTGGGTACTAGCGATCTAGTATTGTGGGAGTTCTAAATGGTATGAGGGGGTAGGAAACTCGGGGCTGAGGCTCTGGGTCATAGGGACACGATGTCTGCTTTATGGGAAATGCGGGTAGACTGCAGCAAGAGGGAACGGCGCGATTAGCATACCCTAAAGTTACATCACAATGGGTAACAAATTGAGATGCCTAGGGTACAAGAAACAGCAGGAAGTGTTCATTGATCGAATGCATTCTCAAATCGCTTTTTGTCACTGGTGTTTCCGGAGAAGGTGCATCAGATGTCAAAGGCTGAATCTCCCGGCTGCTAAACAGTGTTTTCTATGTGGCCGTTAAATCCCGTTTTGGCGGTGATTAATGAGGGTGAAGCCAATCTACCATTGGCTTATTGGAGGGTGTTGTTTATTATTTGGGGAAATGTTCAAGCTGCAGCCTCAGAAGCGTCTGTGTATGGGTTAAACAGTTTTATTGAAGCAGGGCTTCGTAAGAACAAGATTTGAATATTTGGCTGCTCGTGTGGACTCTGACTGGTTGTGTTGCGTGTGTTTGCAGCGTTACTGCGCTGATGCTGACTCGAAGAACGTGCTGCAGTGCCTGAAGCAGAATAAGAATGCCGAACTGATGGACCCCAAGTGCAAGCAGATGATCACCAAGCGGCAAATCACGCAGAACACTGGTACGTGCTGCCGAGCCCAGAAAATCCAGCAAAATTCATGGGGTTGGAAACCTCCCAGCGTAGGGCCCTGAAGCCTTGTGTGAGGGGAAGGGGGAAGAAGAGATGGGACCCACACTGCCAAATCATTGCGGTTTTGTGTGGAATTATGGGCAGTTCTGTGCTGTGGGCCCCACCTGTCAGGAACAGGAATTGACGTAGCCCAAATTCATTTCTGTAGGACATTTACAGTCAGTAGAGAGGAAACTTTTATCTCTGTGCACGTGGGTTCCCAGGAGTGCAGAACCTAGTCCTCACTACACACAGCTTCTAGTCTGCAAGGCATGCTTCCTCGGAAAGAAAAAGAAACAGCAACAGTGAGTTGAGCATTGCCTTTGGATTGCTCCTTCCATGGACAGAGGTTTTGTACAATCGCTTAGTGTCCAATCCCCCCATGTGTAGCAAGCTAATTTAGTGCATGCCTATTTAACAAGGCTGTTAATAGTTCTGCAGTGTGAAACATAGAACATAGAAGATAGGAGCAGGAGTAGGCCATTCAGCCCCTCGAGCCTATTCTGCCATTTAATGAGATCATGGCTGATGTTGGTGTCTGGGTGCTGTGTTCTCAGTGCTTTAGAAGTGATCTGATTCTAGATTGGAACTCTTGGGATTGTGAATGCTGTCACAGGTTTATTTGAAGTGGAGTTATTCATCTGCTGTGGGGTTCACTCTCGTTTTATAAAAATAGGTTGATCTTGCTCTCCACAGAATGTGAGTTAGTGGAGCATGTTAGCGTAGCCCAAAAATTACTCCAAATAGCCACAGTAGGGCATCGGAGGAATATTGCAGATGCATTTACTGATAGTTTGTTCCCGGAGATATAGGAACAGAAGTAGGCCCATCAGCTGCTCGAGCCTGTTCTGCCATTCAATTAGATTATGGCTGATCTGTATCTTAACTCCATTTACGCGCCTTGGTTCCATATCCCTTAATACCCTTCCCTAGATTGCTATCAATCTCAGTTTTGACATTTTCAATTGACCCAGCCTCAACAGCTTTGTGTGGGAGAGAGTTCCAGATTTCCACTACCCTTTGACTCTTTACATTTAATTCTACAACGCCTTAAAAGTCATGCTGGTCATAAAAGGCTTGGTAAGTTCTGTCAATGAAACCTTTAGATTTAAATACCCAAGAAACTTGGCAGCTGTCTTGTTAGTAAATGCAGCTGTGGTCGCCATTAAAGCTATGATTTCCCTTTTTTGGCTTTTAAGGTATTTTCTTCCATTCTTTCTTGGGGTTTCCTGTGCAGACCATCTCCAGCCAGACTGGCGACCTGCCCCCAGACCGGTCAATGCTGGTCTCAAATAGGCCTAGTTGGGGCAGAGTTATAAGTAGAGTCCTGGGGTAACTTCACCTTTCTGTTCTTCCTTATGGGAAAGCATCTGGTTTCAGACACTTAACCATGACAACACAGCTGAAGTGGTGACTTACACATGAACCCACATCGTTTTACTACAGCCCAGTGCTGTGCTGCCCCACAGTCTCCAGAAAGCTTACTGCGAGCATAGCCATATGACAAGTCTGCACTGTGACCAGTTTATCCTCCGTGTATTATTGTGCATTCCTCCGTGTGTTGGTGCTTTTTTTCACAAGTTTTGTGTGTCTGTTTCAGATTACCGTTTAAATCCAGTCCTGAGGAAAGCCTGCAAGGCTGACATCCCCAAGTTCTGCCAGTCTGTTTTGAATAATGTAAAGGATGGCAAAGAGCTGGAGGGTCAGGTCGTCTCCTGTCTGAAACTGAAATATGCTGACCAGGTACTGACAGGACAGGTGGGCCACGAAGGAGACGGTTTTCCTGAAATACATGTTGGTCATTACTCTTTCTCTCTCCCTCCCTTGCTCATGTGCTCATTGTTACATACCATAACTAGGCAAATGTATGTGCCTTCAGGCATGAAATGGTTGTGTTGATTACTGTGGTGGGATTGTTAGCCTCTTGTTACCGGATGTTACACTGTTAGGTGAAATAGAGAAACTGGAAGTTTTCAGTACTGGGTGAGTTGAGATCTTTTATTTAATCAGTCGCCACATACAAATGGGATTAAACACGAGGCGCGCACTCCCTTTTGCAAGCTTGTTGCCGAGCAGTGTGTAATATCAGGGATGAGAGGGTTTAGTAATGAGACCAGAGAAACTGGGGCTCTTTTCATTGGAACAAAAAAGGTTAAGAGGTGCTCAAAAGAAATGAGGCTTTGATAAAGTAAATCGGAAGCAAAAGACTGGTCAGTAACTAGAGGTCATACCTTTAGGATTATTAAAAGGGAGGGATTAGGACATAGAATGCCTGAAAAAGAAACACTTAAAAGGGAATGGGGTGAAGTGGATAGCCCTTTCAAAGAATCAGCAGAGGCATGATGGGCTGAACGGCCACCTCCTTTGCTGTAAAATTCTATGCGGGCTTCCCTGTCTCAGCTGGCTTTGTTCTGGAAGTCCACCTCAGTTCTTTTTCTGTCATTGTCAGTTTAGCTAATGTACCAGAAAACATTGTCATATTTTAGCTTGGCCTTTCCACTTCTGTTTTTGGAAAATTCTGAAATTTTATAAGTTTAAGTTTCCACTGAGTTTTCATATTCTGCTTAAGACTTTTCAGAGCAATATCTTCCCCATTAAGGTCTTTGTTTGTGTATATTGACTGCGGTCCTGCTGTCCTTACGTTATAGGAGCACTCAAATTCAAGAATTGTAGATCTCTCCACAGTTCCTTTACAGTGATCGATACAAGGGAACGCTGCTCACATTGTCTAACCTTGCATGATTTCCAAAGTGCACAGTACACTCAAACTAGCCTATGCAGTTTGCAATCCGCATTATAAAATGTTGCAAGATAAGATGACATACTTAATACTCCAATAAAAAGCAGAAAATGCTTGAAAGCACTTGGGCAGCATCTGTGGAGAAAGAGTTTCTAATGAAAGGTCATCGACCTGAAACGTTAACTCTGTTTCTCTCTCCACAGATACTGCCTGACCTGCGTGTTTCCAGCATTTTATGTTTTTATTTTACATTTCCAGCATCTGCAGTATTTTGCTTTTTATTTTACTTAATACTCCATGCAGGCACATGTTGGGAGTTCAGCTCACCAAGAACAAAAGCTAACTGTTAATTAGAGGCAAGTTTCCCACTGTTTGGTAGATGTTCGTTCATTTGTAGAGGCTATATTTAGTGAGTGAGGAAAGCCTCCCACAGTCTGACGTTTTATGAAGAGATGTTCCTAGCAGCGATTAAACGAGAGGAGCTTTCTGTGTGTTAATGGCCATGTCATCCTCTCGTGATTAAAAACAAGTTGAATGCTCAGAACTGGATTTCCAAATTGTTTGACACAACCACTTATTAACTCAAGATCTGGTGACTGAAGGCAGCTAATATCTTTACAGTGATTGGTGGCTGCTATTAGTAAGTGGAAGGCCTGTTGGTTTGGATGAATAAGATCTGTGTATTAAATTAGGGCCTGGATTTTTTTTGGAAAGTGGCCAGCTCCATTACACCTTAGTGTACTGACTCACCTTTTGGAGTTGTGCAGATCGACACATTTTATTTCCACTGAGGCCCTGCCTGTGTTTATTGTGTATACAACCTTTCCACATCTTTACCTGCCCTGAGCAGAATTAAATCCAGGCCGAAAGGGACTGGACTGATTCCACTGATCGACATTTCTTGCTCTATTTCTAAGCTATATTTAGAGTCTGCCCTAGCAGTGGCCTGATCTGAGCTATTATGAATCTTCAGTTTTCCTGTAGAACGTGCTGAGAATAGATTTAAGAGTAGCTTGTGTTAAAGTGACTGAGCACCATTTGATGACATTCTCATTTCTTGGCAGCGTTTATCTTCAGACTGTGAAGATCAGATTCGTGTGATTATCCAGGAGTCAGCCCTGGACTACAGGCTGGACCCTCAACTGCAGATACACTGCACTAAAGAGGTGGGTTGGATTTGTGATGACAAGAGGAAAGGACGGGGGTGGGAATAGTGACTGGGATAAAGGAGCGTTGTTAGGGGTGGGGAATATAACTGGGATCATCCTGTGAAGCTTCATTTGCTGTTTTTGCAGATTAACACTCTGTGTGCAGAGGAAACAGCAGCACAGGAACAGACTGGACAGGTAGAGGAGTGTCTGAAAATCAACCTCTGAAGATTACAGGAGAATCCTGCAAAAAGGTATGGCCTTTTTTAGTGGATTGTTGATTTTAAAAGTTAATCATTAAGCTACGTCAAGGAAGGAGGAACAAAGGGATCATGGGGTAGAATCACAAATTTAACACAGCCATAAGAAATGCAAACAGTGCACTGGGGTTCAATTCTAAAGGAATAGAATCATAGAAATTTATGGCACAGAAGGATGCCATTCGGCCCATCGTGTCTGCCAACCGAAAGTTATCCAGCCTAATCCCAGCTCTTGGTCCATAGCCTTGTAGGTTACAGCACTTCAAGTGCATATCCAAGTACTTTTTAAATGTAATGAGGGTCTCTGCTTCTACCACCCTTTTCAGGCAGCGAGTCCCAGACCCCCACCACCCTATGGGTGAAAAAATTTCTCCCAACTCTCCTCTAATCCTTTTACCAATTACTTTAAATCTATGCCCCTGGTTATTGACCTTTCTGGTAAGGGAAATGGGTCCTTTCTATCTCGGCCCCTCATAATTTTATACACCTCAATTAAGTCTCTCCTCCGCCTTCTCTGTTCCAAATAAAGCAACCCCAGCCTATCTAATCTTTCCTCATAGCTAAAATTCTGCAGTCTTGGCAACATCCTCGTAAATCTCCTCTAGTGCAATCACATCTTTCCTGTAATGTGGTGACCAGAACTGCACGCAGTACTCTAGCTGAGGCCTAACTACTGTTTTATGCTGTTCAAGCATAACCTCCCTGCTCTTCTGTTCTGTGCCTCGACTAATAAAGGAAAGTATCCCGTATGCCTTCCTTATCTACCTGTCCTGCGACCTTCAGGGATCTGTGGACATGCAATCCAAGGTCCCTCTGTTCCTCTACACTTCTCAGTACCCTACCATTTACTGTCGTCTTAGCCCTCCCCAAATGCATTACCTCACACTCCTCCGGATTGAATTCCATTTGCCACTTTTCTGCCCACCTGATCAGTCCATTGATATCTTCCTGCAGTCTACAGCTATCTACCTCACTATCAATCACACGGCCAGTTTATGTATCATCTGTAAACTTCTTAATCATGCCCCCCTACATTGAAGTCTAAATCATTGATATATACCACAAAAAGTAAGGGGCCTAATACTCAGCCCTGCGGAACCCCACTGGAAACAGCCTTCCAGTCACAAAAACACCCGTCGACCATTACCTTTTTGCTTCCTGCCGCTGAGCCAATTTTAGATCCAACTTGCCACTTTTCCTTAGATTCCCATGGACATTTACTTTTCTGGCCAGTCTGCCATGTCCATGTCCAAAGCCGTGCTAAAATCCATGTAGACTACATCAAACGCACTACCCTCATTGACCCTCCTCAAAATTCGATCAAGTTAATCAGACACAACCTTCCCATAACAATTTCATGCTGATTGTCCTTGATCATCTTTCATATGGTAGTAGCAAAGCAAATTAAATGTCTATCTAAGTCAGATATCTAGGTCAAAGCTTCCAGTGTAACAGCGTGGTTATCTTGTAGGCTGCCTGCAAATTTCCTGAGGGCAGAGCTCAATGATTTTTTTAAATTTGTTTTTCTGGGATGTGGGCATCGCCGGCAAGGCCAGCATTTATTGCCCATCCCTAATTGCCCTTAAGAATGGTCATGATGCGGAGATGCCGGTGTTGGACTGGGGTGGACAAAAATGAGAAGTCGCACAACACCAGGTTATAGTCCAACAGTTTTATTTAAAATTACGAGCTTTCGGAGCTGTTGCCCCTTCGTCAGGTACCTGACGAAGGGGCAACAGCTCCGAAAGCTCGTAATTTTAAATAAAACTGTTGGACTATAACCTGGTGTTGTGCGACTTCTCATTTTTGCCCTTAAGAAGGTGGTGGTGAGCCGCCACCTTGAACCGCTGCAGTCCATGTGATGAAGGTACTCCCACAGTGCTGTTAGGTAGGGAGTTCCAGGATTTTGACCCAGCGACGTTGAAGGATCGGCGATATACTTCTAAGTCAGGATGATGTGTGACTTGGAGGGGAACTTGGAGGTGGTGGTGTTTCCATGCATCTGCTGCCCTTGTCCTAGGTGGAAGAGGTCGCGGGTTTGAGAGGTGCTGCCGAAGAAGCCTTGGCGAGTTGCTGCAGTGCATCTTTTAGATGGTACACACTGCAGCTACGGTACGCCGGTGGAGGGAGTGAATGTCATGGATGGTGTCGAGCTTCTTGAGTGTTGTTGGAGCTGCACTCATCCAGACAAGTGGAGAGTATTCCATTACACTCCTTGTGCCTTGTAGATGGTAGAAAGGCTTTGGGGAGTCAGGAGGTGAGACACTTGCCACAGAATACCTAGCCTCTGACCTGCTCTTGTTGCCACAGTATTTGTGGCTGGTCCAGTTAAGTTCCTGGTCAATGGTGACCTCCAGGATGTTGATGGTGGGGGATTCGGTGATGGTAATGCCATTGAATGTCAAGGGGCGGTGTTTAGACTCGCTTGTTGGAGATAGTCATTGCCTGGCACTTCTGTGGCATGAATGTTACCTGCCACTTATCAGCCCAAGCCTGAACATCGTCCAGGTCTTGTTGCATGCGAGCATGTACTGCTTCATTATCTGAGGAGTTGTGAATGGCACTGAACACTGTGCAGTCATCAGCGAACATCCCCATTTCTGACCTTATGATGGAGAGAAAGTCATTGATGAAGCAGCTGAAGATGGTTGGGCTGAGGACACTGCCCTAAGGAACTCCTGCAGTGATTCCCTGGGGCTGTGATGATTGACCTTCAATCACCACAACCATCTTCCTTTGTGCTAGGTATGACTCCAGCCAGTGGAGAGTTGGCCCCCCCACCACCCGATTCCCATTGACTTCAGTTTTACTAGGGCTCCTTCATGCCACACCAGTCAAATACTGCCTTGATGTCAAGGGCAGTCACTCTCTCCTCTGGAATTCAGCTCCTTTGTCCATGTTTGGACCAAGGCTTTAATGAGGTTGGCAGCCGAGTGGTCTTGGCGGAACCCAAACTGAGCATCAGTGAGCAGGTTATTGGTGTGTAAGTGCCGCTTGATAGCACTGTTGATGACACCTTCCATCACTTTGCTGGTTGAGAGTAGACGAATGGGATGGTAATTGGCCGGATTGGATTTGTCCTGCTTTTTGTGGACCGGACACACCTGGGCAGTTGTCCACATTGTCAGATAGATGCCAGTGTTGTAGCTGTACTGGAACAGCTTGGCTAGAGGCGCGGCTAGTTCTGGAGCACAAGTCTTCACGATAGCTGGGATGTTGTCGGGGCCCACAGCCTTTGCTGTATTCAGTGCGCTCAGCTGTTTCTTGGTATCATGTGGAGTGAATCGAATTGGCTGAAGACTGGCTTCTGTGATGGTGGGGACCTCAGGAGGAGGTCAATATGGATCATCCACTCTGCACTTCTGGCTGAAGATGGTTGCAAATGCTTCAGCCTTGTCTTTTGCACTCGCGTGCTGGGCTCCACCATCATTGAGGATGGGGATATTCATGGAGCCTCCTCCTCCCGTTAGTTGTTAATTGGTCCACCACCATTCACGACTGGATGTGGCAGGACTACAGAGCTTTGATCTGATCCGTTGATTGTGGGATCACTTAGCCCTGTCGAGAGCATGCTGCTTCCGCTTTTTAGCATGTATTTAGTTCTGTTGCAGCTTCCCCAGGTTGGCACCTCATTTTTAGGTATGCCTGGTGCTACTCCTGGCATGCTCTTCTACATTCCTTATTGAACCAGGGTTGGTCCCCTGGCTTGATGGTAATGGTAGTGAAGGATATACCGGACCATGAAGTTACAGATTGTGGTGGAATACAATTCTGCTGCTGATGGCCCACAGCACCTCATGGATGGCCAGTTTTGAGCTGCTAGATCTGTTCTGAATCTATCCCATTTAGCATGGGTAGTGCCACACAGCACAATGGAGGGTGTCCTCAGTGTGAAGACGGGCCTTCGTCTCCACAATGACTGTGCGGTGATCACTGCTACCAATGCTGTCATGGACAGAGGCATCTGCGACAGGTAGATTGGTGAGGACGAGGTCGAGTAGGTTTTTCCCTTGTGTTGGTTCTCTCACCACCTGTCGCAGGCCCAGACTGGCAGCTATGTCCTTCAGGACTCGACCAGCTCGGTCAGTAGTGGTGCTACCGAGCCACTCTTGGTGATGGACATTGAAGTCCCCCACCCAGAGTACATTCTGTGCCCTTGCTACTCTCTCTGCTTCTTCCAAATGGTGTTCAACATGGCGGAGTACTGATCCATCAGCTGAGGGAGGGCGGTAGGTGGTAATCAGCAGGAGGTTTGCTTGACCTGAAGCCATGAGACTTCATGGGGTCTGGAGTCAATGTTGAGGACTCTCAGGGCCACTCCTTCCCAACTGTATACCACTGTGCCGCCACCCCTGGTGGATCTGTCCTGCCGGTGGGACAGGACATACCCAGGGATGGTGATGGAGGAGTTTGGGACATTGGCTGAAAGGTATGATTCTGTGAGTATGCCTGTCAGGCTGTTGCTTGACTAGTCTGTGACAGCTCTCCCAATTTTGGCACAAGTCCCCAGATGTTGGTGAGGAGGACTTTGCAGGGTTGACTAGGCTGGGTGTGCCGTTGCCGTGTGCAGAGGTTGGTGCCGGGTGGTCTGTCCGGTTTCATTTTTATTATTTTGTTTTGTAGCGGTTTGTTACAACTGAGTGGCTTGCTAAGCCAGTTCAGAGGGCAATTAAGAGTCAACCACATTGCTGTGGGTCTGGAGTCACATATAGGCCAGACCAGGTGAGGACAGCAGATTTCCTTCCCTAAAGGGAATATACTCCAGGGTCTGATTAGGAGCGCCACAATCGCATGATTGGGTGCTTTAATCTTCCATCTATGGAGAAGGTGGCAGCATCTACCATGACCAGTTCTGAGGCGGTTGATGGTTGTCCACTGTTTGCGAGGAAGGTTTGATCTTCAGGTTGTACTGTGGGGTCCTCTAAGGAATCCATTCCGTACGTCACAGTTTATCCAAGCATTTCGCAATCGGTCATCAAGGCTGAGGGGAGATTACTGAAGGGCTTCGGCGACGGTCCAAAATGGCCTTCTAGATTTGAGACAGGTTGGTGGTAGGTTGTTCAAGTCGGGCTGGATCGATATGTCTTTGTTGGTGTAGTGGTTATATTCTCTGGAGACTCCATATTTGCGGTGTAGGTGTGGTGGTGCGATGTTTGCAAGCACGGGCAACCAAGGTGTTGGTGTCGATAAAAGCGTACCGGTGATAATTCTCATAGTAGAATTCAGCTGGACATCAACGGATTTGACATGCGGACTCGATCGCCATGCCGGAGAGCAGTACTCCGCTGTAGAGTACACCAGGGCGAGTGCTGACGTACGGAGGGTTTGAGCGTCTGCTCCCCATGTGGATCTGGCGAGTTTCTGGATCAAGTTGATCCTACTCTTTAGTTTTTTCCCAAGGTTCTGGAGATGCTGCCTATACGACGGTGCGATCGAGCACGACTTCTAAATAGGGTTTTTTGGCATGGTTTACCTCTGCCCTTGAGTAATCCGTGCCTTTCTAAATGACGATTAATACTGTCCCTCAGAATTTTTTCCAATAATTTGCCCACCACCAAGGTTAGGCTGACTGGCTTGTAATTACTCTGTCTATCCCTTTTTTATACAACGGTACGTTAGCAGTCCTCCGGCACCACACCTGTTGCCAGAGAGGATTGGAAAATGATAGTCAGAATTCAGAAGCAGAAGTTATGTTAAACTTGTATAGAACCTTGGTTAGACCACAGTTGGGAGTACCATGCACAGTTTTGCTCTCCATATTAAAAAAAAAAAAAGGATATAGAAGTACTGGAAAAGGTGCAAAAAAGTTTTAAAAGGATGATACTATAACAGAGGTTATAACGATCAGGAAAGACTGAACAGGCTGGGACTCTTTTCTCTAGAAAAGAGAAGGCTGAGGGGTGACCTAATCGAAGTCTTTAAAGTTTTGAGGGTCTGATAGGGTAGATGCAGGAAAGCTGTTTCCATTTGTGGGTGAGTCTAAAACTAGGGGCCATAAATATGATAAATCTAATAAGGAATTCAGGAGAAACCTCTTTACCCAGAGAGTGGTTAGAATGTGGAACTTGCTACCACAGGGAGTAGTTGCGGTGAATAACATAGATGCATTTAAGGGGAAGCTAAATAAGTACATGAGGGAGAAAGGAATAGAAGGATATGTTGATGGGGTTAAATAAAGTAAGATGGGTAGAGCTTAATGTGGAGCATAGACCTTTTGGGCCAGATGGCCTGTTTCTGTGCTGTAAATACTATGTAATGCTATGTATATCAGGTGGGGTAGGGAGTTGTCTATATTGATGCACAAGGTATCACACATTGTGTGGGACAGACTGGATGGACCGGAGGGTCTTTTCCTGTCCATCATTGTTCCTATGTCTATGAAAGGATGTAGCTGCTGATTTCACTTGTCCCTGCTGACAAATTATGGCACTGCACCCACCATGTGGGCAATGCCAGTGTCCTCACTTTTGGAAGTGATGGGTGGTGTGTTTGTTCTTTCCTGGCCTGTACGGCACATTATCACACTGCATCATTTACTCGGAGCCAACAGGAGAGCTCTAGGTTGTGAATGTGTTCCTGGATGTGTCTGGAGAGCAGAGATTGCTTTGGTTTTATTTAATTGAATGATTCCTTGTCCCGTAGGAGGTGCTGAACATGTTGCAAGAGAGTAAAGCTGACATCTTTGTGGATCCAGTGCTTCATGCAGCCTGCGGCCTAGATATCAAACACCAGTGTGCTTCAATCCTACCTGGCAAGGGGCGCCGTAAGTGGATTGCACTAGAGTGGTGGGTGGGAGGAGTTTGTTCCGTCTGCTATTCAAACTAAAAACCTGGCCAGTCGGTGAGAAAGTGTCCCATTGCTCAGCACTGACATCCCCCACCTGTAAGTGTCAGCTGTGACTCAATTGGTAGCACTCTTGCTTCTAAGTCAGAAGGTTGTGGGTTCAAGTCACACTCCAGAGACTTGAGCACAAAAATCTAGGCTGACACTCCAGGGCGAATGAGGGAGTGCTGCACTGTCGAAGGTGCCATTTTTTGGATGAGACATTAAACCGAGGCCCTGTCTGCTCTCTCTGGGGGACATAAAACATCCCATAGCACTATTTTGAAGAAAAGCAGGGGAGTTCTCCTAGCCAATATTTATCCCTCAACCAACATCACTTTAAAAAAAAAAAAACCTGATTATCTGGTTATTGTCACATTGCTGTTTGTGGGAGCTTGCTGTGTGCAAATTGGCGGCTGCGTTTCCTACATTACAACAGTGACTACACTTCAAAAGTACTTGATTGGCTGTAAAAAGCTTTGGGACGTCCTGAGGTCGTGAAAGGTGCTATATAAATGCAAGTCTGTCTTGTCTTCTATATAAAAAAAAAATCAAATAAAAAGTTCAGTGGGCTTCAGTCTATGATCATGCATTAGCAATCTCCTCTATTAATATATGTAGGCTCACAAACGGTTTTGTTTAAAAGCTACAGTCGGCTCTGATATTTCCAGCATCAGTGGGAGTCCAGGTTTCCACTTAGCTTTTGATGGTAGCTCCAACGCAGCAGGGCAGATGTAACAGGCTCTCGCTGCCCCTGCTCTGAGTGTAGAACACTGCTTCGGTCTCCTAAATCACTATAATTTTATTTTTATTTTTTTAAAACTGCAACTCTTTTTTAATTCTGCTTTTTTAATAAGTTAATTTTTCATTCAATAACGATTCCTTTGAATATTTCTGGATAATCCAAGCCCATTATTATTTTAGCAGCAATCTGTTGTTGGGCCTCCTGTGTGGAGTCTGCTGCTTGGCACCAGCTTCCTGTGGTGGGCTCATAGGAAAGGTTTGATGTTTATTGAATTATGTTTTTCTTCTTTCCCCAGAAATGTCGTGTTTACTGGAGGCACTGGAAGATAAAACGGTGAGATTGCAGCCAGACTGTAAGAAGAGATTGCAAGATCGCCTGGAAATGTGGAGTTACGCAGCCAAGGTAATGCGAGTCAGTGTTTGGGGAAAGGGTCCTAGGCAGTGTGCCACTGCATCCAATCCACTTCTGGGGAGCTTGGGGTATGAATGAACAGTGAAACATGGGGCCGTAAAGCCCCGCAATTGAAATTTCCCTCTTTGTTTCTTTCCACACTACCGTGTTGCCAGCACTAAGTGTGTGATGTAAGCAGGAATGGAGCTTTTTAACAACCTTGTGCTTCAGCAAGCCTCGACTTTCAAAATTGATTGGCATGAGCTTGATGATTCCTCGCAATAATTTTCTGATGTGAGCGTTATTGCCAGGGAGCAAACAGTGTTTTTTGGAAGGGCTGGCTGGGGGGGTGTTGGGAGGAGAGTAAGAGTTGACAAGTCAGTTCAAATCATCGGGAATTCGGGGTGTGATTTTTTTGCCTCTTTGGGGGATGGTGTGTTGCAGGGGGTGGGGTGTGGGAGATGGGGTGAGACCTCCTGTATAAATATATTAGGTTTTATGGACATGAATTTCACTTTCAAGTGCTCATCAAGCATCTATTGTCTGGTTTTCATGGTGTATAATCCCTCAGTTAACATAGCATTACTGTTTTTCTTGTAGGTTGCCCCAGCTGAGGGATTTGCAGACTTAGCCTATCAAGTTATGACGTCTCCGTCCAAAAATTACCTTATGGGCTTGTTGGCACTTGGAGTCTGCGTTCTGTTTCTACTGGGAATGACCTGTGGCAGGATCACCAAACGAGTGACACGGGAGCTGAAGGATAGGTAGAGCATGGCCCAAGCCTGCCTTTGTACAGCCTCTGTATAGTCTCCTTAAATAAGAGCAGCAGACGCAATCCGATCCTTTACACTTTCTCTCTGTTTGTTCTGCAAAGATTTTACATGCAGAACAAATGTGCGAGCCAAAAGCTGCTGCTTCTGCTCCAGCAGGACTCCTCTCTTTAGTATCCTGTAGACTTGGTTTCCATTGTGTATCTGAATCATGTTCACCCAGATCAAACGAGTCTTACTGGTAGCAGTCTCATCCAACAGAGATTCTCACCTGTAGGAAAGGTAACTGCCACAAATGGAACGATTCCAAAGAATTGTATCAGTTCAAGTAGATTGTAGGATGCTTTCAACACATGTCTGCTTCAGCCTCTTGTTTTGTCTTTTTTTGGCGACTGTACAAAACACATTGGTCTCGCTCTCTTTTTGGAGATTATATTCTTTTCATGCTTTCTTTTGGTGATGGTGGGGAGGCGGAGGAGAAAAGCTGGCTATGGTTTCGCCCACTGTAGCCCATATTGTAAATGAAATATTGAGTGTTAGTGGTTTAAAGGGACCTGTTTGTGCAGAACAAGGATTGAGACACTCTCTAAGGTGCCTAGAGGTATTGAGGCCAAACTTAACTCACTGTATATTTGAAATGTTTGGCGTTACGTAAAATTGTGGTAGCTGTTTTCATCTGTATGCTGTGCTTTGATGGTTGGGTTACTCGGATTGTCGGCTCCAGTTCGTGGGCTGATAACACTTAGAGGTCTCAGTTACAGATATTTTCAATTGAAGTACAAAAGGTCCTAAAGGAGACCATCCACCAAGCTCAACACTGACTCTCAAGAACAGTTTACCCTGCAATCGTGTTAAAGTTGCATCACTTTTTATGCTCCCTGGTGAGGCTAGGAAATGACCTTTTTCTGAATTAAGCCAAGGTTCATTAACGCATATCTGTGTAATTCTCTATTGGTGCACTATTATTTCACAGCTGCATTCTGACTATGGTACTCTGGGGCGAAGGCTGACTCGTAGGAAACAAGGCAGCCTGAAATTAGTTTAATTCTAGGAGAACGAGGTAATTTCATATGAGGTGCGTTTTCACACGCACACTGTGATATGGTGCTGAATTGTGCAGTCACATTGGTGCATACTAAGATTGCATAAGGTGTACAGCATTAAACTTTTGCATATCAGTATGTTGTAAGAAATAATGCTGATTTGGAATAAAAATATATATAGAGAAGTAAAATTCTGTGGCAGTATTTTTGCCAGTTTTAAAAATTGTTTGAAGAATTGCCAAACTCTACTAGTTGTTTGAAGTCCCTTTTTTAAGCCGAGTGTACAGTGTGATCATTAATGCAAGGTTAATTTGCACAAAGTGAACTGGCTGCTTTAACCGGTTTCAGTCACTCATTGACAGGATCTCTGTTGGATGCACCTGAGTGCTACCAGTGATCAGCACCATTCCACTAGACTGTGTTGTAAATCCCATCAGTCATCGTCCTCTACACAAATTGCTTCTGAACAACAATCTAATCAGGAAATGTGCATTTTAAATACTGATCTCTGACTGCTAACAGAAGTATCATGCACATTTATTTTCTCCTTTTGTGTTGAATCTCAGCCTTATTTATTGTTTACTAATAAATTTTAGCAGGGTCACAGCCTGTAATTGTCGACTCTTTTCTGTTGCCTTCTGTTTTAAGTTCTTGTGTGGATTTGCCTGGTCACTTTGGTGACTGCCATCATGGTGAGGGGGTGGCCTGCATGTTGCAGACCAGGGATTGTTTTTTTTTAAATTTCCTTTGTATTAGGGGTGTTTAAAATTTTTTAATACAGAATATCTGTAGTGCAATTGTGTACAGTGAGACTCCTTGGCGTCGCCCTGCGTGTTGTACAGACAAGACGCGAAAAGTCGTGCGTTGTACTGCTATAGGTGTCGATGTCACTTTGAAGTAAAATTTACAAACTGTAGGGTTTTGTGAATTTTTTTCTGTGTATAAAATCCGCTTCATGAACGTACAAGATACTTGTTCCTGATCATACTGTGTAATTTGAGATGTTAATGAAATCCTAACATACAGGCTCTTTGTTCTGTACAGATGAAATGGCAGAATTTATTAATAAAAAGGTCTGCAGGTTTTTAAACTTTGTCCTTTCCTTTTGAGTCCTGTTCATTGCTGCATTTTCCATGCCCAAGTTGAATCAGAGTGGGTTTTGACCAGTTATCGAGGTATGCTTCCTTGTACTAAAGGGCTGCAAGTACTAATGACAAGATAAGATAATTACGGATGAGGAAGCCCATTCGTCCCATCTTAATGTAAAGGATAAGCAGGAATTTTAGGAGTCCTGCAATATAATACTTAACAAATAAGTAAGGTGGTGCCTAGGGGTTACAGCAATGTGATACCTTTTTTAAAATAAGGGAGTTATAGGAGTAGTGTCATTGTGCTCCATCACGAGGGGCAGGGTATTAAGGGTACAGCAGTGTGATGTCTTACTATAGTGGGGTTTTAGGACCACAGGAAAGCATAAGGAGTGCATCTATTTCATGGTGGTTCTCTCCAGTAACTTCATCTGTTCATGCTTTTGACAGTCACTCCTGGATTTCCTGTGTACTGGATATTACAGAGATGAGAGGATACAAAATAGTCTTTGAAACCAACTTGCACCTGAAAATTAATTTTAAAAACCGGTTTGAGACTACAATGTCTCCTTAAATAGCAATCGAGGACCTGGAGCGTGGCGACCAATGTTTACTCAGGTCCCGCTGCAGCCTTGATGTGACAGCAGTTCATCTGTCGCTCTAAACAGCAAATTTATTGAAGCAATACATCATGCAAAGTTAAAATATTACACACCCCACTGATGCTGAAACATAGATACTACTTACCTGTCACTTTACAAAACTCTTGACAAAGTAACTCTCTTCTTCCCTCCCCAAAACCCAATTCCCAATTGTTACTTGCTTAAGATTCAAGTACTTTGTTCTTTCCTTCTCCCTCCAGACCTTTCCTCCTTTTTCTAAGTTATTTACATCAGAGGTTCCCAAACTTTACTTACTGTGTACCCACTTCCAGATTTACCAGCTGCCCATGTACCCCAACCAGCATACAAGTTAAATATTTAAACGCCCAAGCATTGTACAAATTATAATACCCATATACAACTTAAACTATGGCTTAATAGTACTGCTCACCATTAATGTGACTGAGGTTGTTTGAGCATAGGTGCATAATGTTTGGAGAGTTGTAAGTTGTTTCCTACACAAAGGTGCTGACAATACTTTGATTTCATTCCAGTGAGTGATGAAAATCCAAGTTCATACAAGCCCAGATGAAATGTATCCCAGGCTGTTGAGAAGCAAGAGAGGAAATAGCAGAGGCTCTGACATTTTCCAATCCTCTGTGGCTGCAGGTGTGGTGCTGGAGGACTGCTAACGTCGTACCACTGTTTAAAAAGGGAGAAAGGGATAGACCGTGTAATTACAGGCCAGTCAGCCTAACCTCGGTGGTGGGGAAAATTATTGGAAAAAATTCTGAGAAACAGGATAGATCTTCATTTAGAAAGACACAGATTAATCAGGGACAGTCAGCATGGATTTGTTAAGGGGAGGTTGTGTCTGACTAACTTGATTGAATTTTTTGAGGAGGTAACGAGGGTCGATGAGTAGTGCATTTGATGTAGTGTATATGGATTTTAGCAAGGCTTTTGATAAGGTCCCACATGGCAGACTGGTCATGAAAGTAAAAGCCCATGGGATCCAAGGCAAAGTGGCAAGTTGGATCCAAAATTGGCTCAGAAGCAGGAAGCAAAGGGTTATGGTCAATGGGTGTCTTTGTGACTGGAAGGTTGTTTCCAGTGGGGTTCTGCAGGGCTTAGTACCAGGTCCCTTGCTTTGTGATATAGCAATGATTTAGACTTGAATGTAGGAGGTATGATTAAGAAGTTTGCAGATGATACAAAAATTGCCGTGTGGTGGATAATGAAGAAAGCTGCAGACTGCAGGAAGATATCAATGGACTGGTCAGGTGGGCAGAACAGTGGCAAATGGAATTCAATCCGGACAAGTACGAGGTAATGCATTTGGGAAGGGCTAACAAGGCAAGGGAATACACAATAAATGGTAGGACACTGATAAGTGCAGAGGGACCTTGGAGTGCATGTCCACAGATCCCTAAAGGTAGCAGGACAGGTAGATAAGGTGGTTAAGAAGGATTCTTGCTTTTATTAGCTGAGGCATGGAATATAAGAGCAAGGAGGTTATGCTTGAACTGTATAAAACACTAGTTAGGCCTCAGCTAGAGTACTGCGTGCAGTTCTGGTCACCACATTACAGGAAAGATGTGATTGCACTAGAGGAGATTTACGAGGATGTTGCCTGGACCTGAGAATTTTAGCTAGGAGGAAAGATTGGATAGGCTGGGGTTTTTTTTGGAACAGAGGAGGCTGAGGGGAGATACATCGAGGTGCCCAGATAGAATGGATAGGAAGGACCTATTTCCCTTGACAGAGGGGTCAACAACCAGGGGGCACAGATTTAAAGTAAAAGGTAGCAGGTTTAGAGGGGATTTGGGGGGAAATCTTTTCACCCAGAGGGTGGTGGGGGGTCTGGAACTCACTGCCTGAAAGGGTGGTAGAGGCAGAAACCCTCATCACATTCAAAAAGATCTTGGATGTGCTCTTGAAGTGCAGTTACCTACATGGCTACAGACCAAGAGCTGGCAAATGTAGGTCCCTTATAGTCAGAAACGGGAGAATTTATAATGGGGAACAAGGAAATGGCAGAGCAATTAAGCAAATACTTTGGTTCTGTCTTCACGGAAGAGGACACAAATAACTTCCCAGAAATGCTCGGGAACCAAGGGCCTAGTGAGAAGGAGGAATTAAAGGAAATTAGTATTAGTAAAAAAAAAAAGTGCTGGAGAAATTAATGAGATGGAAAGCCGATAAATCCCCAGGACCTGATAATCCGCATCCCAGAGTAGTAATAGGTAGCCATGGAAATAGTGGATGGATTGGTTGTCATCTTCCAAAATTCTATAGATTATGGAACAGTTCCTGCAGATTGGAGGGTGGCAAATGTAACCTCCCTATTTAAAAAAGGAGGGAGAGAGAAAACCGGGAACTACAGACCGGTTAGCCGAACATCATCAGTAGAAGAGAAAATGCTAGAGTATTATAAAGGATGTGATAACAGGACACTTAGAAAATATCAACGGGATTAGACAAAGTCAACATGGATTTATGAAAGGGAAATAGTGTTTGACAAACACACTGGAGTTTTTTTGAGGATGTAACTGGTAGACTAGATAAGGGAGAACCAGTGGATGTGGTGTATTTGGATTTTCAGAAGGCCTTTGATAAAGTCCCACGAGGTTGGTGTGCAAAATGAAAGCACATGGGATTGGGGGTAATATACTGACATGGATTGAAAATTGGTTGGCAGACAGGAAACAGTAGGTATAAATGGGTCTTTTTCGGGGTGGCAGGCGGCGACTAGTGGGGTACCGCAGGGATCAGTGCTTGGGCCCCAGCTATTCACAATATATATCAATGATTTGGATGAGGGAACCATATGTAATATTTCCAAGTTTGCTGATGACACGAAACTAGGTGGGATTGAGAGTTGTGAGGAGGATGCAAAGAGGCTTCAAGGCGATTTAGACAAGTTGAGTGAGTGGGCAAATACATGGCAGATGCAGTATAACGTGGATAAATGTGAAGTTATCCACTTTGGTAGAAAAAACAAAGGCAGAGTATTTAAATGGTGATAGATTGGGAAATCACAGAATCCCACAGTGCAGATAGAGGCCATTTCGGCCCATCGAGCCTGCACCGACACATATCCCACCCTATCCCCGTAACCCCACGTATTTAATCCCCCCCCAACACTAAGGGTCAATTTTATCATAGCCAAATCAACCTAACCCGCATATCTTTGGACTGTGGGAGGAAACCGGAGCACCAGGAGGAAACCCACGCAGACACAGGGAGAATGTGCAAACTCCACACAGTCACCCGAGGCCGGATTCGAACCCGGGTCCCTGGCGCTGTGAGGCAGCAGTGCTAACCACTATGCCACCGTGTTGATGTACAAAGGGACATGGGTCTCCTTGTACACCAGTCACTGAAAGCAAATGTGCAGCTGCAGCAAGCAGTTAGGAAGGCAAATGGTATGTTGGCCTTCATTGCAAGAGGATTTGAGTACAGGAGCAAGGATGTCTTACTACAGTTATACAGGGCCTTGGTGAGACCACACCTGGAGTACTGTGCAGTTTTGGTCTCCTTACCTAAGAACGAATATACTTGCCATAGAAGGAGTGCAGCGAAGGTTCACCAGACTGATTCCTGGGATGGCAGGACTGTCGTATGAGGAGAGATTGGGTTGACTCTGCCTGTATTCACTAGAGTTTAAAAGAATGAGAGGGGATCTCATTGAAACGTATAAAATTCTGACCGGGCTATACAGACTGGATACAGGGAGCATGTTTCCCCTGGCTGGGGGGTCTAGAATGAGGGGTCACAGACTCAGGATACGGGGTAGGCCATTTAGGACTGAGATGAGGAGAAATTTCTTCAGAGGGTGGTGAACCTGTGGAATTCTCTACCACAGAAGGCTGTGGAGGCCAAGTCACTGAATATATTTAAGAAGGAGATAGATAGATTTCTAGACACAAAAGGCATCAAGGGGTATGGGGAGAGAGCAGGAATATGGTATTGAGATAGAGGATCAGCCATGATATTGAATGGTGGAGCAGGCTCAAAGGGCCGAATGGCCTACTCCTCCTATTTTTCTATGTTTTCTAAGTGGGATTAGGCTGGATAATTCTTTGTCAACCGGTGTGGTTCTATGAGGTAAGTTCTGGTAAACGGGATCAAAACCTTGACAGTCCTGTCTGACAGTTCGGGGAACTCTGCTCGCATTTGGACCCAAAACTCAGCCAAATGCTTTTGTTGGAACTCAATCCTGAGTCCGTCAGTTGAGATGTCCAGGAGGTTCTCTTGTTCTTTATCGACAAATCCTGTGGCATGGGTACTGCATAAAAATTTGTGAAATGGTATTGAACCCAGCTGTTTGCGTTTCCCAGTGAGGGAAAGCACTCGTGATTGCCTTGCCAGTTCAGTGAGATGTTGCTTGATGTCCCTTTTAACACTCCTGCAACTAGAGTTCATTCGTTGTTTGAAATTTTCCCAAACATGCATGAATTCCTATGTTTTCCTCCACAAAGCGAGCCCAGAATTCCAGTTTTTTTAATCATTGACTCAATTTTGTCCTGGACATTGAAGATGGTTGCACTCAGCCCCTGAAGCTCATTCAGGCAAGAATATATCTGACAAGTAGCCCAGCCGTGAGAGCCAGGCTGTGTCATGCAGACAGTGGGATGGGTGTGGGTGGCCTGTAACAAATAACTTGACGTTGGAGTGAAGTTCAGAGAAACATGCCAAGACCTTGCCACGTGACAGCCATCAAACCTCCGTGTGGAGCAACAGATTGACGTGCTCGCTTCCCATCTCATTACAGAGAGCGGAAAATATTCTGGAATTCAAGGGTTGAGCTTTTATAAAGTTTGCCATCTTCACAGCATTGTCCAGCACCTCCTTCAAGTTGGTAGGCATACTTTTGGCAGCAGGTGCTTCCCTATGTATACTGCCGGCAATGCACCCACAGCGCATTGGGAACGTCTGCTCTAATGCACGTCACTACTCCACTGTGCCTGCCAGTCATTGACTTTGCTCCATCGGTGCAGATGCCAATACATTGTGACCAGATGATATGTTGATTTTATGAAGCTGTCAAGCAACCGGAAAATCTACACGGCTGTTGTTCTGGTAGGCAGCGACTGGCAATACAAAATGTCCTGTTTTGCACCTTCGTAAATGTACCGCACGTAGACCAGAAGGTAAGCTAAGGCTGCCATGGCGCTAGATTCATCCAGCTGCAGAGCAAAGTACTGGCTGCTAATGACACGGTTGACTAATTGAGTTAGGACATCATTGGCCATGTCATTAATTCGACATGACACTGTTGTTTGATAATAGCACTAACTGAATTAATTTTTGGACCTTCTGTCCAAGCACAGTGCTTACCATATCTGCAGCCGCAGGTAGTATTAGTTCCTCTGCTATGGTGAGGTTTTCCTGACTTCACAACTCTAACTTACTAAGTATGAGGATTCAAGGGCCTTAATATTGTTAGCAGCAGAGCACAAAACTATCTTGCTCGCATCCTCTTGAAAAATGTTGGCAGTTTGTCCTTGTATTGTTCATGTTTTGTTTCCAAGTGTCTGCGTAGGAGAGATGGTTTTAGGCTGTTAGTCGACAGGACTTCACCACATTAACACGCACTGAGGCTGAGGGTATTCACTGGCTCCAGTCCAACTAATATCCCATTTTGCTGTACTTTTCTTCATATATACTTTAATACAGATACTGTTTTGTGCCTAGTGTCAACGTTTTACTTCACAGGCTGAGATTCTCATGTTGAGTCAGTCATTGTCTCAAGTGATTTCAGCAAGTGCACTGGTACTGGCAAGACAAATTTACTTACTTCGCCTCTCATCACTGATACTTTGTGTGTTCTTCTTCACAGTACTCGTCTTTAGTCATCTGTCCATTTTTCACTTGCGTCCCAGCAGATCTAGTTACAGTGCGATGTATACAACTGAAAGAAAGCACAACAAAGTTCTGAGCTCAGTTTGACTGGACAGTTGGCGGGCAACTGAAACCATGCTGTAGTGTATAGTGATTGGAGGTGAGGGCTCTGTATGTCATCGTATCTGTGTTCTCATTGGTACATCTTGAAGTAAATTAAATACTTTATATAACAATTAATAAATAAAATCCACCATTAGACACCTCCGTGCTCTCTGGTGTACTCTCAGGGATATGCGTACCACAGTTTGGGAACCCCTGATTTACATGATTATAGCAGATTTATTTTTCTATTGCCTTCTTCCTATGGTAGATCTGCAGTTATTTCAGAAGCCATCAATGAGAGAAAAGAGGTTGTTTTTCTGCCACTATTGAGTCTTCAATGACCAGCACCTGAATTGGTGGTCATTCTCTGGTCTGGGCCTGGCTTTTAAAAAGGTCCCTTGGAGGGACTGGGTGCCACAGTGGGTTTAAATCTGGCTCAGACTGACTGCTGGTTGTGAGGAGTCCTGTCCTTTGGACAGTCTCGATCCAGTTCCAAGTGGACGTGGGCACACAGCACAGATCTGTCCCTAATTTTACACTAATTGGCAAACTGACTCAGGCAACAGTATGGCAAGTGTAGGAAATAGGATGTAATTGGCGGTGCTGTTCTGCAGTTGAGACTGGGGTACAGGAGAGCGCATGGTTGTCTGGTTTTGCCATATCTAATCTGGGAGTGCTCTGCACTCAACAGTGGAAGAGTCCAATTCCTTAACAACATGCATCTTGAACATTTTTTAAAAATCCACCTCAGTGACATAAAACAAACATTCCAAACCTTTTAGTTCAGTTTTAGTTTAATGGCTTAAATAAAGTCTCTTGATTTTCATCCATCAGAGTTCTGATGAAAGCTCATTGACCTGAAAGGTTAACTCTGTTTCTCTGTTCACATAGATTCTGCCTGACCCGAGTGCTTCTAGCATTTCTGTTTTTATTTCTGAATTCCAGCATCTGCACTATTTTGCTTTTTCTGTGATGAGCATCACTGACGGACACTGCTGCACTCTCATTCTTTGTCACCCTGACAACAGATATGCGCAGAAGGCTATAATGGCGCCACGTGGGCCAAAGATGCTAAATTGCGCCTGTGCGCAGAAGCTTATGGTGAAGAACTGCGAGGTGTACTGCAGGTGGCTCCAGGTGTGTACTGCAGGTGTGATGGGCCCAGGAGGTCAACAACTGACCGTCAAGGCAAAGATAAATTGTAATAAACTTAAAACTCCTACATAGGTACGCTCCACTAAACATCCGCAATTAATGTGTGTCTCTGATTCTGCTGCTAAAAGATTTTTAAAATAAATTTGAAACTGCGTCTGTCTCTGATGAGCTGATTCTACTGGTTTTTCAGCTCTGTTGACTTCTGGCTAGCAGCTGCTGTTTCACTGCTGTCCGGTCACTCCTCGTACTGGTTTTTTCAGTTTTGCTGGTCACTGGCTTGTGGTTTTACATTTTCTCCGCCGCTTTTGACCTACGATCACCTCCGACTTGAGTCAATTTCACCATCTTTCTGCACTGCAACCGATTCTCATTCCTACGGCAATAACCTCCATTCTCCAATTCTCTACCCTTTAAATGGCTTCTGGATTTCACTCGCCTGTTACACCTGTCTCCAAACTTGGACAACAGTTTGTCGATACTCCATCCTACCTACGTCAACTTTATCCCTCCATGGGACCTCTGACTTTAATTCTGGTCTCCCTACTATTGTCTCCCAACCTATTCCTCGCTACTACCAGAAATATGTATCCCATTAATTGCTACATAACCAGGCCTATGTAACTTGAGTTTTTCCCCAGTGTCCATTCGCGTGCACACTTTGGCTGCCGCTCCGGACCCGAGCCGTTCCCTTTTATTTATACTTTTTTCTCCCCCCTTTTCCTTTTCTCTCTATCCCTCTCTCCTGTCGTCATGCCTCCTTTCGCCTCTCCTCTCTCGGATACTCTGCCCTCCCAAATCCCTACCCCAATCCTTCATTACTCTTTGACCTTCCTACTCTCCTGCCACCATTCCAGGCTTGACTCCCTCTTGGATAAGCCTACAGCTTCCCTCTGTGTCTCTCTTGGCATCCTCCGAAAGGCCCACCGTGGCACTCGTCGCTGCCTCCTCACGAGTAGCAACCCCAACTGTCCCATCCTGCTCTCTTGCCGACCTTCCAGCCCAACGTGCCAATCTCCTCCCCATTCACCTCCCCCCTCCCAGCGCTGACCCTGTGGACGCTGACAGTGGGTCAGCCATCACTGCCCTCTCCGCATCTCCCTCCAGAATGTCCATTCACTTGCGAATAAGGCCCTTGTCATCCAATGATGGAAACTTGGCTGAGGGGTGATGACACTTTACTCTTCGGAAGCCTCCCTGCCTGGCTGTACCTTCCACTACTTGCCCCGTCCAGTCCGCCGTGGTTGCGGTGTGGTTCTCATCACCAACTCACACCGTGGTCTGTTCCCCTACTCATCCGCCACTTTCTCCTTCTTTGAGCATCTCACCTTATTCCATCTCTCTCAGCTCTCATTTAAAATTCTCGTTCTCTACCGCTCACCATAAAAATTTTATTACTGAGATATCGTTCCTCCCTCAGCCGCTGCACCGAGTGACTTCTCATCATTGGTGATTTCAACCTCCATCTCAATTCATCATGCTCTCTCTCCTGAGTTCACTACCCTCCTATCCTCTCTTAATCGCTCCCTCCATGTAAACTCCCATATTCACAGCCATCCCTTTGACCGTGGCCTCGCTACTCCCATCGTGTCAATTGCAGATAAGGCCATTTCCGACCATTTCCTTGTATCGCTCTCCACTGACATCCCCCTTTCCCCCCCCTTCCACCACCCCCACCCCCCCAATCCTACTTCCTTCTGTGTCCGGCCCCGGAAAAAACACTCTTCCCAACTCTTACAACTGCACTTACGAAATCCCAACTGTCCGACCTTTGGCCTTCATTCACCACGACATTTCTGCAGCTACTGATTTGCTCAACCACACCGTCACCACCTTTGATACCCTAGTCCCCATTAAAACAATTACTCTCTCTCTCACCCTGGCTGTTCCCCCTGGTACAGCTCTCATCTTCACTCCCTTAAGTCCAAGGGACGCAGACTTGAACGGATATGGCAGACAACTGGTTTAGCCATTCACCGCCAGATCTGGCTG
This sequence comes from Squalus acanthias, assembly GCA_030390025.1. NCBI lineage: Eukaryota > Metazoa > Chordata > Chondrichthyes > Squaliformes > Squalidae > Squalus > Squalus acanthias. The sequence continues at coordinate 59,527,304 of CM059430.1, read as the reverse complement.
GACCACATAAAGCATCATCAGGTCTTGCTCTCGTCTGCCAAAATTGCTCACTATTCCAGAATCATTCTGGAATGCAAAGGTAAACCCCGGCTTCTATTCCCTACTGCCAACCGTCTTCTTAAACCCCTCTCCCCTGTCTCCTCCGCCCTCCCCTTCCGATAAGTGCGAGGAGCTCATGGACTTCTTTGTCTCTAAGATTGAGACCATCCATTCAGCTACCTCTGCCACTTCCCTTCCCCCTAGCCCACTGGACCAAACTTCCTCTAAAGTTCCCCCCTGCCCTAGCCCTGAACTTGCATCTTTCTCCAGTTTCTCTCCGATCTCCCCTCATGACCTCTCTGCGCTCATCTTGTCCCTGAGACCCACTTCCTGCTTCCTCGACCCTATTCCCACCAAACCGCTGCCACTTCCCTTCCCCCTAGCCCACTGGACCAAACTTCCTCTAAAGTTCCCCCCTGCCCTAGCCCTGAACTTGCATCTTTCTCCAGTTTCTCTCCGATCTCCCCTCATGACCTCTCTGCGCTCATCTTGTCCCTGAGACCCACTTCCTGCTTCCTCGACCCTATTCCCACCAAACCGCTGACCGCCCAACTTCCTTTTCTGGCTCCCATGTTAGCTGCCATTGTTAACGGTTCTCTCTCCTCAGATACTGTCCCCCTCTCCCTCAAATCTGCTGTCATCACCCCTCTCAAAAAAACAACCCTTAACCCCTCCGTCCTTGCAAACTACCGCCCCATCTCCAACCTTCCGTTCCTCTCCAAAGTCCTTGAACGTGTTGTCGCCTCAAATCTGTGCCCATCTTTCCCGGAACGCCATGTTTGAATCCCTCCAATCAGGTTTCTGCCCTTGTCACAGTACCGAAATGGCTCTCATTAAAGTCACAAATGGCATCCTTTGTGACTGTGACAAAGGTAAACTATCCCTCCTCGTCCTTCTCAACTTGTCTGCAGCCTTTGACACGGTTGGCCACTTCATCCTCCTCCAACACCTCTCCACCATTGTCCAGCTGGGTGGGACTGCCCTCGCCTGGTTCCATTCTTATCGTAGCCAGAGAATCACCTGCAATGACTTCTCTTCCCACTCCCGCATCGTTACCTCTGGTGTCCCCCAAGCATCTATCCTAGCCCCCTACTATTTCTCATCTACATGCTGCCCCTTGGCGACATCATCCGAAAACAGTGTCAGTTTGTACATGTACGCTGATGACACCCAGCTCTACCTCATCCACTACTTCTCTCGACCCCTCCAGGGTCTCTAAATTGTCAGACTGCTTGTCCGACATCCAGTACTAGATGAGCAGAAAATTTTCTCCAATTAAATATTGGGAAGACCGAAGCCATTGTTTTCGGTCCCCGCCACAAACTTCGTTTCCTAGCCACTGACGCCATCCCTCTCCCTAACATCTGTCTGAGGCTGAACCACACTGTTGGCAACCTTGGTGTCATATTTGACCCTGAAATGAGCTTCCGACCACATATCCGCAGCATAACTAAGACCGCCTATTTCCACCTTCGTAACATCGCCCGTCTCTGCCCCTGCCTCAGTGCATCCGCTGCTGAAACCCTCATCTATGCCTTTGTTACCTCTAGACTTGACTATTCCAACGCACTCCTGTCTGGCCTACGTAAACTTGAGGTCATCCAAAACTCGGCTGCCTGTGTCTTAACTCGTGCCAAGTCCCGTTTACCCATCACCCCTGTGCTCGCTGACCTACACTGGCTCCCGGTTAAGCAACGCCTCGATTTCAAAATTCACATCCTTGTTTTCAAATCCCTCCATGGCCTCGTCCCTCCCTATCTGTGTAATCTCCTCCAGCCCCACAACCCCCTGAGATATCTGCGCTCCTCTAATTCTGCCCTCTTGAGCATCCCTGATTATAATCGCTCAACCATTGGTGGCCGTGCCTTCTGTTGCCTAGGTCCTAAGCTCTGGAATTCACTGCCTAAACACCTCCGCCTCTCTTTCCTCCTTTAAGACGCTCCTTAAAACCTACCTCTTTGACCAAGCTTTTGGTCATCTGCCCTAATTTCTCCTTATGTGGCTCGGTGTCCAATTTTTTGTCTTGTAATACTCCTGTGAAGCACCTTAGGATGTTTTACTACGTTAAAGGTGCTATATAAACATAAGCTGTTGTTGTTAAAATAATCTCTAAAAAAAATTACATGATAATTGCAGAAGTAAACTGGGATTAATCGACTGCACTAATTTTCTATTAATTTACCAAATATCCAATCAGGATAGTTTATCTATAGGCATATGATTCCGAGGTACAATTTATAAATTGGGCCAGATTTTGCTGTGAAAACTGTGATGAGGCTAACAGTGCGCAAATCAGACAGCAACTGCGATCATATGCAGTTAAATGCAAAAATCCGGAAGTTGCTGTCCAAGATGCACCACTCCTCCGTCTGATTCTCCATTCAAATGTATTGAATGGTGCGAAGTTCCTGTACTGGCATCGATAAGGACTAAACTCGCCACTAAGAGTTAAGTCAAGTCATTCCTGTCTACCCTTTCCATGGTGTGGTGAGATTTAATTACTGCCAAATAACCCCTCTGGCACTGAAATAACAAGTGTGGAGTCTCATTTTTTCAGATATTAATTGACATGAATCTGTCATTCATGAAAGAAAGACTTAGGAAATAATACTGAGTGGCCTGCGGGTGGCGCTGTCCAGGGAGAGTATAAATACTCGGGCACGGGCCCAGCTTGCGCAGGACATTCTTAACAGGAACTAGTGAAGGACACAACTAGATCTCCATGTTGTAAAACAGTTGATTAAAGCTTTGTTTAACGCTTAGACCAAGTGCCTAGTAGTTTTCTTACGTCAATTTAATCAACTGAACCTGCTCCACGCTCTGAGTGGTTTTGGGAACAGACGGCTATGACTCAAACAGTAGAAGGGACTCAGACGTAGTAATCAATCCATCATGGAGAAACTACTCAGACCCGCCCGTCTTGACCTGGATCCGAATTCACCTACAGCTGCTAAGGTATGGAAACACTGGTATCGTACCTTCAGCAACTTCCTCGAGGAGTGTGGTGAGAATGTTCCTGATAAGTTAGAGATACTTGCCAATTATGTATCCCCTCAGGTGTTTGACTATATCGAAGACTGTGTAGACTATGACTCCGCTATCCGAATACTACAGCAACTATATGTTAAGGCCCCAAACGAAATTTTTGCTCAGTACCTACTGGCCACAACTCGACAACAACCCGGGGTATCACTTGACGAATTCCTTCAAAAGCTTCGCAGGCTCAGCAAAGATTGTAATCTCAAGGCTGTCTCAGCTGAGCAGTACCAGGAGGAGTTAATTCGTGATTCTTTTATTAATGGAATTGCGTCTCGCTTCATACACCAGCGTCTGCTGGAGAATAAAACCCTCGAGTTACAAGCTGCCGATGACCAGGCATATTCTCTGGACTTGGCAAAAAAAAATGCAGATGCCTATCTTTTACCACGTGTACGGACTGCTGCTATCACTTTTAGTGACTCCTCCGATAAGCCTCAGGCGGAAGCCCTCACTGATGACGACTCTATCCTAGCTGATGACGACCTTACCCTAGCGGCATCTTGGCAATCTAAAAGGAAGTGTTTCTTCTGTGGAGGTGCATTTCACGATAGGAAATTTTGTCCTGCTCGTAATACAACCTGCAATCATTGCAGTAAGAAAGGTCACTTCTCGAAAGTATGTCAGTCAAGAGCCTCTTCTAGGGTTACAGCTGCTATCTATAAAACTGCTCCCCCCAAGAGCCACTACTAATGTTACAGCTGTCATCTATAAAACTGCTCCTCCCCCAAGAGCCACTACTAATGTTACAGCTGTCAAGGATAAAACTGCCCCTTGTCGAAGTTTCAACTTCCGAGTAAGACTCTTGAAACAATATCGTCAAAGAAGGCTTTATTATTTACTTTACTTGCAAGGAGAATGCAACCGTAGCCAAATAGCTATGACGACACACTGAAGAATCACAGAAAATGGAAGATCTTATACACTGAAAACACAAGCTTCCCATATCACATGACATGTTGTTTAAGGTAAGCTAAGTTAAAAGTTAAAAACACATAAGAAATGCCTTACAATGAGACTAGCTAATCTCTACAAAATGGAGTATGTTTGTCTGTTCTCCCACCAAGGCCAAGGCACCTGGCTGTTTACTTCACTATTCCTTGGTTATCTCAAGTTGATTTAGAAGAAGCTTTTTTTGTTCTGTACTATGAAAACAACATAGTCTGCAAAGTTTAATTTCATTTCCATGAGAAGTCAAACAACTTCTTTCTTTATTCAATACAAGTCAGAGTCGGCCATTTTGGATCACTCTTTGTGTCCAGGAAGCCATTTTGTCCGAGATAAAAACTGCACTTCCACACCCTCCTCCCATCACAGCTGTCCCATGCAGCCATGAAGGTTTCGGTAAATGGACACATTTTGAGTGCATTAATCGACTCATGCAGCTCTGACAGCTTCATCAGTGAGCAGGCTGTCAGTAAGTTAAAACTGCGTATTTACCCCTCGGACAGGGAGATTGCAATGGCTCTGACGACACTGACCACCAACTCTTCCGGCTTTTGTCTTGTCGACCTTATTCTCAATGGCCGTACTTATTTCTCTACCCAGCTCGGGGTGCTCAAAAACCTATGCAGTGATGTGCTCCTGGGACAGGATTTCCAGAAACAACACAAAAGACTCACTTTCGAGTTTGGAGGATCAAAGCCGGAGCTTACTATTTCCAAAGTACCGTTTTGTGCACTTTCAGCGGCTTCGCTCGACGAGCCCTCCTTGTTTGCCAATCTTTCCCCCCGCTGTAAGCCCATAGCCACTAAATCACAATGTTTCAGCCAAGATGACCTATCCTTTATCGAGGCAGAGATCTCTCGCCTTCTAGCTGACGGTATCATTGAGCCATGTTCATCTTCCTGGCGGGCTCAAGTCGTCGTTGTTAAAAATCCTCTGAAGCAACACAAGAAACGTCTTTGCATCGATTACTCGCAAACTATTCACCAGTATACCGACCTGGATGCCTACCTACTACCACGCATCGATGACATGGTCAATAACCTTGCTTAACTACAAGGTATTTTCAACTTTTGACTTAAAGAGCGCATACCATCAAGTACCGTTAAAGGACTCTGACAAAAAGTATACGGCCTTTGAGGCCAATGGTCGGCTTTACCAGTTTTGTCGCCTTCCATTTGGGGTCACCAATGGGGTAGCCATCTTTCAATGGGCAATGGATAGCCTAGTCAAACAGGAGAACTTAACAGACACTTTTCCATATCTGGATAATATCACCATTGCTGGTCATGACCAGAAGGAGCATGATGCCAACCTCCAGAAATTTCTTGACGTTCTCCGTCATCGCAACTTAACCTTAAATGAGTCCAAATCTGTGAAATCAGTACCATCAGTCAACATCCTTGGCTACTGGGTGGGCAATGATGTCATCAAACCGGATCCGGAGCGACTTCGTCCGCTTCAGGAGCTCCCTCCTCCTACGAATCTCAGCTCTCTTCGTCGGGCCCTTGGCATGTTCGCCTATTATGTGAAGTGGATACCTCACTTTTCCGACAAGATCCAGTCCCTGCTTCACGCGAAGTCATTTCCGTTGGAGGCGAGGGCTATTTCAGCTTTCGACCTCCTCAAGCAACAACTGGAAAAAGCCACGCTTCATTCCATCGATGAAAATCTCCCTTTTGTGGTCGAGTGCGATGCATCGGAGGTGCCGATCTCGGCTACCTTGAATCAAGGCGGTCGACCCGTTGCATTTCTGTCTAGAACTTTGCAGGGTAGCGAGCTCCATTATCCTCCTGTCGAGAAGGAGGCTACGGCTATCATCGAAGCAGTACGTAAATGGAGTCATTTTCTCGCTCATCGCCATTTCATGCTCATAACCGATCAGCGCTCGGTGGTCTTTATGCTGGAAAACCGGAAACGCACTAAAATCAAGAAAAACAAAATACAGCTCTGGAGGATGGAATTGGCCGCCTTTGGCTACACCATACAGTATCGTCCCGGCAAGGAGAATGTAGCCCCGGATACCCTCACGCGTGCATTCTGCTCTTCCATGTCAACTTCGACTCTTGCGGATCTTCATACTGACTTATGCCATCCTGGCGTTAACTGTATGTTGCACTTTGTGCGATCTAAAAATCTTCCATTTTCTACGGAAGACGTGAAAAGAACATGCTCCACTTGTAGAATTTGCGCAGAATTAAAACTGCAATTCTTCCATCCGTCGGATGGCTCACTCATACACGCTACACAGCCTATGCAGCGACTCAGCATTGACTTTAAAGGGCCTCAACGCGAAACACCTACTTGCTTACTATGGTGGACGAATATTCACGCTTTCCCCTGTCCCAATATGCTTACTTCCACAGTGATCAAATGCCTCGATCAGGTCTTTTCCCTTTGCAGTATGGCCAATTTCATCCACTCTAATTGGGGTCCCTCCTTCATGTCAAGCGAACTCAAAAGTTATCTTTCCCAACGGGGAATCGCCACAAGTAAAACGACACGGTATCATCCTATTGGAAACGGACAGGTTGAGAGATACAACGCTATCATTTGGAACGCTGTTCGTCTTGCACTGAGGTCACACAATCTATCAGACCAGCAGTGGGAAACTATGCTCCCTGACGCGTTGCATTCCATCAGGTCTCTTCTTTCTACATCCACCAATGTTACTCCTCACAAACGATTCTTCGGGTTCCAGCGTCGCTCCACTCATGGGACATCCCTACCATCATGGTTGGCAGCTTCTAGCTCCGTGCTGCTCCGAAGATTCGTCCGATCCTCCAAGAGTGATCCCCTCGTCAATCCTACATACGCGTACGTGCGGTACCCTGATGGCCGGGAGTCCACAGTTTCACTTCGGGATCTGGCTCCCTGCCCAACCGGTCCCACGGACCCAATCGATAGAGAGATCCGTATTAACGACGCCGATACTCCGCGCTCCTCTGAGGATGACGCCCTACCCGGGACATCAAGGGATCTGCCAGCTACTCCACCAGATCAACCCGGGGAACAGAGCGCTCCCCGCGGGATGGCCACCCGAAGCCAGGACGCCGGTCAATCACTGGCTACTGAGCAGGATGAAGCCAGCTCTGCGCCTGTGGGGGCCTGCACCCGGAGTCACGATCTCCCCAGTCCCCCTCAGGTCGATCGAGGCGACACGGGCTCTGCCAGCCCACTGGTACGAACCAAGCGACCTAGGGACCAAGACACGGTCCGAGGAGACGTGCCTTCCAGCCACAAACGGAGATCCAAATGACTGCGGCTATTCGTAGTCCGATTAATCCGATAGAAGGAAGTCGCCGGACTTCCAATCCTTCAGGCGGGAAGAATGACATGAATCTGTCGTTCATGAAAGAAAGACTTATGAAATAATACTGAGTGGCCTGCGGGTGGCGCTGTCCAGGGAGAGTATAAATACTCGGGCACGGGCCCAGCTTGCGCAGGATATTCTTAACAGGAACTAGTGAAGGACACAACTAGACCTCTATGTTGTAAAACAGTTGATTAAAGCTTTGTTTAATGCTTAGACCAAGTGCCTAGTAGTTTTCTTACATCATTAATTATTGTTGGAGATTTTTTTTGTACTTTTCTCTTTGTCTCTCTTATCTCTCTCTTAATCCAATCCTTCTTTCCCTCTCTATTTCACTTTCCATCCCTGATTTGACATTGAATTCACTATTCTAACTGTCACTTCCTGGTTCAGACTCTGTTGCTCATTAGCGATTCTTCACGCTGATTGGTTAAGGATATACACAGTTGCTTTCCCTGTTCTCTGGTTTGGAAATTGGCTGAGCAGCAGGAGACAGAATAGGGATAATGGGCAGGTACTCTTAATTGTTAGGATGTGACTAGTGGTGTCCCACAAGGATCTGTGTTGGGGCCTCAACTATTCACCGTATTAACAACTTAGATGATGGGATGGACAGCCACATATCCAGGTTTGCCGATGACGCAAAGATAGGCGGCATTGTAAGCAATGTAGCTGGAAGCATAAAATTACAAAGGGATAATTAAAAGATTAAGTGAATGGGCAAAACTGTGGCAAATGGATTTCAAAGTAGGCAAATGTGAGGTCATCCACTTTGGACCTAAAAAGGATAGAACAGGGTACGTTCTAAATGGTGAAAAGCTAAAAACAGTGGAGGTCCAAAGAGACTTGGGGGTCCAGGTACCTGGAGTCCAAGGGTTAAATTACAAGGAGAGATTACACAAACTAGGGTTTTATTCTCTGGAATTTAGAAGGTTAAGGGGAGATTTGTTCAAAGATATTAAGGGGAACAGATAAGGTTGATGGAGAGAAACGATTTCCGCTGGTTGGGGAGTCTAGGACTAGGGGGCATAGTCTAAAGATTGGAGCCAGGCCTTTCAGGAGTTAATTTAGGAAACACTTCTACACGCAAAGGGTGGTAGAAGTTTGGAACTCTCTTCTGCAAATGGCAATTGTTGCTCGATCAATTGTTAATTTTAAATCGGAGATTGATAGATTTTTGTTATGGGGCAAAGGCAGGTATATGGAGTTAGGTCACAGATCAGCTATGATCTCATTAAATGGCGAAACAGGCTCGAGGGGCTGAATGGCCTCCTCCGGTTCCTATGTTCCGAACCTTGCTTTGCGCATATTAGCTGCTGCATTTCCCTACATTACAAGAGAGATTACAAGAGTGATTGGCTGTAAAATGCTGTGTGACATCCTGAGGTTGTGAAAGGTGCTATATAAGTGTACTTTCTTTCTGTGTTCACATTGATAATGGAATTGACTTTTGTAAACTATTCATAAGAATCACATCTTCTTGCCAGTGATGGTGCTGTCGTGCCTCGATTTTGCATCCTTAGCCTGTACTGCATAAAAACTCCTATGGTCAAACAATTCTGCTTACCAAATTGTTATACATTTTGTTATTTAACAAGGAATCAAAGTTTGTACCTATTATATATTTAAAATGGTGATCTCAGGATTCCAAAGGCACTGTACCAGTAGGTGGCACTGTCAATGTAACGTTATGAGACAGGTTGAAAACAGTGGGGTATCACCATGTGACAGCTCAAATGGTACCCTGATTAAAGCCCAGCTATTCGTGCCTCAAAGTAAACAGTGATATTGCCAGCACAGGAAATCTCTGTAAAGGTTGGTGCTGCTGTAAGTAAGCTGCAGCGATCTCTATTCACTCATACTTGTTATTTGAGAAAAAAGTAAGGAACGCAAAGTAATGCCCAAAGGTGAGGTTGACGAGTGAAGACAAAATGGAAAAGGTTACCCAAAGAGAGGCCGGAAGAGGAAGAGAGGTTTTGAAAAAAGCCAACAACTTTCTTCAACACCCTGGATGAATAAACAACTGGCCTCAGCCTGCCGTGACGCTCTTGGAGCAGCACGGCGCTCAAACTGTCTCCGCTGGCGGCTACTTCCAGGAAAAACTCCTTCCCCCCATCTATGGCCCCTAAAGCTGGCGCGGTTTGCAGATCCCTTTTTAACTCCTCGAATGTTGCCTGACAACCCTCGTCCCAAGACCACTCCACTCCCTTATGTAGGAGTCGGAGCAGCGGGGCTGCTGTGGCTGCATAGTCTTTGATGAAGTCTCTGCAATACCCGGTCAGTCCCAGAAAGGACCTCACACCCGTTACGGTGTTGGGAATCGGTAACTCCTGCACTGACTCCCTCCTAGCCTTATCTATGGCTCTTTCCCCAGCGCGAATGGTCAGACCCAGGAATTTTACTTTCTGCTGACCGATCCGTGCTTTCTTAGGGTTAACTTTAAAACCCTTTCTCGCTAGCAGCTCCAATAACTCGGCTAGCAGTGGCTCATGCTCCTCCCTTGAGTCTGTGAACAGGAGCAGGTCGTCCACGTACTGCACTATCTGATTGGGCTGACTAAACTCCTTTAAACTTCCTGCCATACACTGGTGGAAAATGCTGGGGCTGTTGTGGAAACCCTGTGGCAAACAGTTCCATGTGTACTGTTGTCCTTTGAAAGTAAAGGCAAACTTGTACTGGTCCTCTCGCCGCAGCGGGATGGACCAAAAACCGTTCGAGATATCCAGCACCGTGAATGTGGTCGCGGATGCTGGGATACTCCCTATTAGGTCGGCAACTGCTGCTACTGTGGGCGCGCAGGCGGGGATGTTACTGTTAAGGACTCTGTAGTCCACCGTGGCCCTCCATGAATTGTCCGGCTTCCGTACCGGCCATAATGGGGAGTTCACGTGTGTGGCTATCGGTCTCAACACGCCCTGCTGCACCAATGAGGACATTGCTGTCTCCATGTCGGGTTCTGCTTCTTTGGGGAAGTTATACTGCTTTTGGGGTCGGGTCATGGGGTCCCCATCTACGCTGACCTCAAACCCGGTAACCCTCCCACAATCGTGCTTGTGGGTTGCAAACGCGTGCATATTATCTGACACAAACGTTTGCATGTCCGTTGGGACATCCGCGACCATAAGCCCGAGGTCGTAACCTCCGGATGGCTTCATGGTACACAGGGCCCCTTTTCCTTCCTTCCCTGGGATTACAACTACCTTGCCTTTCCCACCCTTGGCTCCCCAGAGACAGTGATTCCTAAAGTCCACGAGGATCCCGTGTTCCGCCAGGAGATCCGACCCGAGGATACCCTTGCCACCCCCCTCTTCCCATTTCATCAGGATGCACTTCCATGTGGTGTGGAGTGCCCCTAAATGAATGGAGAGCGGAATGGAGAATGCGCCAGCCTGCTCTTTTCCTGTGAACCCTGCTAATGTGAATGGAACCTTGGTTGACAGGGGTGAGTCAAAGGGGCTATCTGTATGAATCACGGTGCATGAAGCTCCCGTATCCAGCAGGTAACTACCCTTTTGTTTCTCTACCTCCATCTCCACAAGGGGTCTTTTCCACACAGATAGACGGGCTGCGCGGGCTTTAGTCATTGGGAACTGGCGGGCGGGGTTGTGGCATCTGTGGGGCCGTTAACGACTGCCACTCTCCCGTGTGAGGTCATAAGAGACCGCATGGCTCCTAACATGGACTCGATCGCATCAGGATGGATTGGCACACCGGCTCCTCTCTCAGGGGCAGGCGTTTGGGCTCGGGCTGCGGGAGCTTTCTCCTTGGAATCCTTCCAGGGAGTCCTACAGTTTTTGTGCCAGTGACCTGCCTTCCCGCACCCGTAACAAACACTATTGGTTTGTGGGGCGCGATTACCCTCCTGATGCCACTCTTTCTGAGCCGGAGCTGCGGGCTTTGCCTCATGCACTTTTCCCTTAAGGGGACGCGCTCCCGTGCTCCTAGTATTTCTATACCCTATGGTGAGCTGACTCAGGACCGACTCCTCCGTCGTACGGGGGTTGGTGGGATCAAACCACGCCTTGGCCTGCTCCCTGATGGCTGGCAAGCTGTTGGCGACTACGCACCTGAGCCAATGAGCTTTCTCGTCACCGTGCAGGTTGTTACGCGCTGGTGTACTTGGGCAGCTACGCTGATACACTGGCCACAGCCTTTCGGCGAAAACCCATGGGGGTTCTCCCTCCATCTGCACTGTCTGACCCAGTCGGACGAACGGACCTTCGTCATCCACTCCCAACACTTCCAGGACCTCGTCCCGTAAATCCTCATAGCCCCTAACTCCCCTCTTGCTTTCGTCGGAGAGACACTGAAGGATTGAGCTATCCAAAGAGAACAGCAACATTCTGGTCTTTTCCTCCCTGTCGCAGCCATTAATCGCTGTGGTCTGCTCTACCTCTCTGAAATGAACGGAAGGATCTCCTGACTCGGACAGTTTCTGGACATGGCTGATCATTGCCCTCAGCTGTTGTGAGCTGTGGGGCACTACAATTTGGTTTAAGAGGGTTCCGTCTTCCCCATTTGCCCCGTTCGGGCCCCACTTCTGTTCTCGGACCGGACACATCGGTGCCGGCTTCGAGCCTACCTCCGGGGATTGTTCTACCTCGGGAACCTCCTTCTCTATTTCTACCGCTTCCTCCCTTACCCATGTTTCCGTATAGCTGGGTGGTGCTGAGGGCTTGGTGGTTGGTACCACAGCTGCTTTTCTACATAGGGGTTTTGGGGATTCCCTAGCTACCTGTAGCTGGCTCGCTGACGGGCTGATGAGACACACCAAGCCGTTCGCCTTATTCAGGGCCTCTCTCAGGTCCTCTATCTCTCTCTGGCAAACGCTGTGGTCGGCTCCCTCAGACCTATCCTCGAGAGCCATCTTGTATGCCGCCCTAACTCCCCTGAGACTTTCTTCCTGGGTCTTTACCTGGTTAGCTAGGCGGATACACCGTTCTTTGATCTTTCCCTCACTTAACTTAGCTTCCGTGACCTGGCACTCTTAAGTAATCGATCCTAGCCTCGTGGTGGCTGGCTACTATTTGGCGTTCCTGATGCAACGCATTTAGTGATGCAATCAGTTTCTGTCCTCCCGTAACCTTTTCCTCCATCTCTGTCTCTAACTCTTTGATCTGGGCTGTCTGTGCTGCAATGAACTGGTCCGAAATCTGGACTTGCTTTTTGTAGCACATCAGCCAGACCGCTTTCTCTACTGATTTCTTTTATTCTCTGCTACCTGTCCACCTGATGGCTGCGTCTAGCGGACACCTATCCGTCAGTAGGTCACATATCCACTGTTTGGTCAAGTTTACTTTCCCGAACACATAGTCGGCTACTTTTTCGTCCATTACATTTTGTTTATTCAAACCTGGGTCTAAGACATTACTCTCTTGCGGCCAGGGTCCCTTCGTGGTTGCCATTTCTGTAAGGGGGCCGGCGAGGTGAGGCTTTCGTTGCCTGTGCTATTGCTTGCTCTGGTCTCCGGCCAGACTTTTGCAATAATCACCTGTGAGTGGTTCGACCCACTCGCCCTTACGGTTCTGACACCTGGACTTAGTTGCAAAGGAGCAGTAATGCAGAGAAAGACTCAAATAGACCTGGTTGAATAGCACGAAATGAATGCCTTTATTGTACGGTGTCCAAAATAATGAAATACATGTCATATGCGCAGATCAAAGAAATGACAAGTATACACACGTCTATAAAACTTGGTCTATACAAATGGGGAACACACGACACATCGTAAAAGGGGGAACACATTACACATTAACCTTAGGAACCACCCTCCCTTACAATACCTAAACTACGTCTGGATTTGTAGGGTCGGGAAACATGCTCACCACTCGGGTTACTCCGGAATTTAAAATGAGGCTCACAGCTTTTCGCTGCAGCGCCTGGCTGTCATAGAAACATAGAAACATAGAATCTAGGAGCAGGAGTAGGCCATTCGGCCCGTCGAGCCTGCTCCACCATTCAATACGATCATGGCTGATCATCCAAATCCAGTACCCTGTCCCTGCTATAATCCCCACAGTACACATATCCCACCCTACCCCCGTAACCCCACGTATTTAATTCCCCCTAACATATCCCATCCTATCCCCATAACCCCACATATTTAATCCCCCCTAACACTAAGGGTCAATTTATCATAGCCAAATCAACCTAACCCACACATTTTTGGACTGTGGGAGGAAACCGGAGCACCCGGAGGAAACCCACGCAGACACGGGGAGAATGTGCAAACTCCACACAGACAGTCACCCGAGGTCAGATTCGAACCCGGGTCTCTGGCGCTGTGAGGCACCAGTGCTAACCACTATGCCACCGTGTTGTCACGTGGCTGTAAAGGCTTCTGAGCTCGACTTGTTTACACTCGCTGCCTCGATGGACCCACTTGAGACAGCCCCGATGGACGTTCGTCGCGGATGGCCCAGTCTACCCACTCAAATAACCAGAAGATAATCCTGTCTTCCTGATGTCATGAAGTCTTCGGTAGGATTCAAAAGGTGGATTTGAACCTACTTCGTCATTTATCTTCGGGCGCGGTCGGGGTTTTACTGACCGTGGCGTCTCCCACATGGAATTTCTTCTCGTCACTCGGGCCTCGCTCAGCCGAGATTCTTGTCTTCTTCGCTACCGGCGGCTGGTCGCTCGGGAACGCACCGCTGCGTTGCCCTGATGGATCCGGACACCGTTTACCGACGATCAGGATGGTGTACCCTACTGCCTGCCGTGTCGAGGTGGCTCGTTCTGAGGTTCCGTTTCTGGCCGACACGGACCACGAACAACGAACTCGAACCCGAACTCCACCCAACACTCGAACAACCGACCAACACAGCACCGCGGAAGGAACAAGAGTCTAATCTCCTGATGAACACTCGTCCTCTATAGTTATACTGTTTGGACGGGCCTTATCTCCCGCTCAAATCAAGATGCTGTCTTTTGTTTAATTTTGGCGCCCAAAGTTCTCGGTATGGGGTGATTGTCTTCTTAACTAGTTTCGGGATCACCCGAAACTGGCCACCTATCCGTTAATGTCTTCTTCATTGTTGAGCTAGGCAGGATGTGTATAAATTGTCTCCTCAACTGGTTTCGGGATTACCTGAAAAACTGGCCCAATCACCCGACAATGTCTCTCTCATTGTTGAGCTGGGGGGGTATTTGTGTATTGATGTGTCTGGATGGGCCCCCGATTGTCCAGTGCAATGATTCTCACCGTGCATTTGAAACGATTCAAGCACTTATATCATTGTTTTTGTCCAAAACGCAAATGGGTTGCATCCTGCCTTCCCAATCTGTACCGAGTATGGTCCTATAATGAATGTATATTCAGCGCCATCTTGTCTGCTCACTATGTTCTGGAAAACGTCTGTCACGATGCTCGGCGGCCATTTTACAGGCTGCTGTGCCCTTTTATTTAAAAGAGAAGTCGCACAACACCAGGTTATAGTCCAACAGATTTATTTAAAATTACAAGCTTTCGGAGCTGTCGCTCCTTCTTCAGGTAGGGTAGCTGTGAGAGAATCTCCCAGAATTCACAATATAAACACAGAAAAAATGTATTCAAATCTTTTATTTAAAAGCAGCCTTTCGTTCAATAAAAATGTACAATTGAACCTGCTTCTCTCACATTATTAGAATCGCGATAATTGCGAAACTCTACAATGGAAAGCCTCCCTCCCCATGAAATAATGAAGAAATAGAAATAGGGCATCTTTAAAAATCCTTGGAGGACGCTGGTGGCAAGTATCAAGAACTCCTGAATTGGCGGCGGCCGTCCCAGCATCTCAGTGAAACGATTGGCAAAGTAAAATGGAAAACAAAACCAAAAGCTTCCCACCCACTGATGAACAGGAATCGTGGATCCCCCCCACCCCTCCACTGAACAGTAAGTTGTGGATTGTATTAATTCCCCAAACTGGCTCAAATTCCGATATGTTCACCGTTGGCTGCACCTCCTCTTCACAACCCACCTCCGCCGGCTGCATTTCTTGTTCCAATCCATTGACCAGCTACCAATCCCTTCACCCAGTTCACTTCCCCTTTTACAGTAACCCCTCTGATGACATTTCCCATTCACAGCAACCCCCACCACCACTCGCAGTACTTCTCCTCCCCCGATGGCTGGCTGTTCCATGCTTCGGATGCACTACCTTCACTGATCTGTAATCCCTTCTTTAGCACTTCCTTTCTCTACCCTTCCCCTTTCCTTCATCCTCCTCTCCCATTGTCTGCTCCCTCGCCTCACTGCTTCCATCCTCTCCCCAATCCTTTCCCCCACCCCCCATTGGTTTCATTATACCAACCCTCTATCCTTACTTGACCTGAAAAATTCAAATTGGTCTTGGCTATCTGTGCAATGCCACATAGAATGATACAACACAGAAGGAGGTCATTTGACCCATCGTGCCTGTGTCGGCCCTTGAAAGAGCTATCCAATTAGTCCTGTTCCCCTGCTCTTTCCACGTAGCCCTGCAAATTTCCCCCTCAAGTATTCATCCAATTCCCTTTTGAAAGTTACTATTGAATCTGCTTCCACCAACTTTTCAGGCAGTGCATTCCAGATTATCATAACTCAATGCATAAAAGCATAATTTCCTCATGTTGCCTCTGGTTCTTTTGCCAATTATCTTCAATCTGTGTCCTCTGGTTACCGACCCTTCTGGCACTGGAAACAGTTCCTCACCATTTACTCTATCAAAACCCTTCATGATTTTGAACACTTCTATTAAGTCTTCCCTTAACCATGACCACTCTAAGGAGAACAACCCCAGTTTCTCTCGTCTCTCCACGTAACTGAAGTCTTTCATCCCTGGTACCATTCTAGTAAATCTCTTCTGCACCCTCTCTCTAAGGCCTTGACATTCTTCCTAACGTGTGGTCTCCAGAATTGGCCACAATACACCAGCTGGGGCCTTACCAATGTTTCATAAAGGTTTAGCATAACTTCCTTGCTTTTGTACTCTATTCCTCTATTAATAAAGCCAAGGATCCCGTATGCTTTTTTAACAGCCTTCTCAACTTGTCTTGCCACCTTCAAAGATTTGTGTACATACATCCCCAGGTCTCTCTGTTCCTGCATCCCCTTTAAAATTGTATCATTTAGTTTAGATTGACTCTCTTCATTCTTCCTACCAAAATGTATCACTTCACATTTCTCTGCGTTAAGTTTCATCTGGCATGTGTCTGCCTATTTCACCAGTCTGTCTATGTCCTCCTCATTGTTAACTGGTTTCCCAGTTTCGTGTCATCTACAAACTTTGAAAATATGCCCTGTATACCCATGTCCAGGTCATTAATATATATCAAAAAGAGCAGTGGTCCCAACACCGACCCCTGGGGAACACCACTGCACACTTCCCTCCAGTCTGAAAACCTCACCCATGCCTTTTTTACTTCTAGACTTGACTGTTCCAATGCTCCCTGCCGGCCTCCCGTCTTCCACCCTCCATAAACTTGAGCTCATCTAAAACTCTGCTGCCTGTATCCTAACTCGCACCAAGTCCCGTTCACCCATCGCCCCTGTACTCGCTAACCTACATTGGTTCCCAGTCCGGCAACGCCTCAATTTTAAAATGGTCATCCTTGTTTTCAAATCCCTCTGTGGCCTCGCCCCTCCCTGTCTCGATAATCTCCTCCAGCCCCATAACCCTCTGAGATCTCTGTGGTCCTCCAATTCTAGCCTCTTGCGCATCCCTGATTTTCATTGCTCCACCATTGGCGGTTGTGCCTTCAGCTGCCAAGGCCCTAAGCTCTGGAATGTCCACCTTAAAGGAAAAAAAATTGCAGGGCTACGGGGAAAGGGCAGGGGAATGGGACTAGCTGAGAGTCGGCACGGGCTCGATGGGTCGAATGGCCGCCTTCCGTGCTGTAACCATTCTATGATTCTAAATCTCTCCATCACTCTCTCCTCCTTTAAGACACTCCTCAAAACCTACCTCTGTGGCCAAGCTTCCTGTCCTAATATCTCCTTGTAGAATTAAATAGCACAGAAACAGGCCATTCGGCCCAGCCAGTCTATGTCGACGTTTATGCTTCACTTGAGCCTCCTCCCATTTTTCCTCATGTAACTATCAGCATAACCCTCTAGTCCCTTCTCCCTCAAAATGTTTATCTAGCTTCCCCTTAAATGCATCCATACTATTCGCTTCAACCACTCCCTGTGGTAGTGAGTTCCACATTCTCAGCACTCTATGGGTAAAGAAGTTCCTTCTGAATTCCCTAATTGATTTCTTGGTGACTATCTCATATTGATGGCCTCTGGTTATGCTCTTCCCCACAAGTGGAAACATTCTCCCTGTATCCACTCTATCAAAACCTTTCATAAGAGACCCAGCCTGTTCATCCTTTCCTGATAGGTATAACCTCGCAGTTCTGGTATCATCCTAGTAAATCTTCTCTGCACCGCCTCCAGTGCCTCTATATCTGTTTTTTAATATGGGTTGCTGTCAAATTTTGTTTGATAGCGCTCCTGTGACGTGCCTTGGGACGGTTTACTCCGTTAAGGGTGCTATATAAATGCAAGTTGTGGTGGTTGTTGAAGAAGCCAGACTGCAGGCCCCAGCTCTGCCCTGTCACCTCCCACTTGCCCTTCACAACAAACAATCCCTCCACGTGCTCAGCCTGTCAATCACCCTCATCCGGGGTCTGCAGGAAAGGGGCAGAGTCTCTGTCCCCGCCCCTCCGCTCTCATTGGACGCCTCGGGGCGGAGGCGGTGCCTGTGAGGCTGCGTGATGACGTTTGTGCGTGGTGAGGATAGCGACCGGCGGAAGGTGCTGAGGTCGAGGACGGTGTGGAGTGGGGAGGGCGGTACTGCCGAGGTCGGGGGTTGAGTTGCGGCCTGCTGCAGGCTCTCGCCTACATTTCCCGGTAATAGTCGGGGCGCCAGGCACACACGGAGCTGGAGAGGGCCCGGGGACCGAGCGTGTGCCCGCTCGCAGGTGAGTGAGGGATCGGGCAGGAGCAGCCTGTCCAAAGGAGTAGGGACTGCGAGGGGTCAGGGGGGCCCTGGAGAGGAAGAGAACAGGGTCACTGTGAAGGGTAGGGGCTGGGAGGGCCAGACCGGGGTCATTGCCCTGGTGGGGTCACCAGACCGGGGTCATTGCCCTGGGGGGTCACCAGACCAGGGTCATTGCCCTGGTGGGGGGGGGGGTTACCAGACTGGGGCCATTGCCCTGGGGGGTCACCAGACTGGTGTCATTGCCCTGAGGAGGGTCATCAGACTGGGGTCATTGCCCTGGGGGGGGGGGGTTACCAGAGCGGGGCCATTGCCCTGGGGGGGGGGTTACCAGAGCGGGGCCATTGCCCTGGGGGGGGGTTACCAGACCGGGGCCATTGCCCTGGGGGGGGGGTTACCAGAGCGGGGCCATTGCCCTGGGGGGGGGGGGGCATCAGACTGGGGTCATTGCCCTGGGGGGGGGGTTACCAGACCGGGGCCATTGCCCTGGGGGGGGGGTCATCAGACTGGTGTCATTGCCCTGAGGGGGTTCATCAGACTGGGGTCATTGCCCTGGGGGGGGTTACCAGACCGGGGCCATTGCCCTGGGGGGGGGTCACCAGACCAGGGTCATTGCCCTGGGGGGGGGGTCACCAGACCAGGGTCATTGCCCTGGGGGGTCACCAGACCGGGGTCATTGCCCTGGGGGGATCACCAGACCGGGGTCATTGCCCGGGGGGATCACCAGACCGGGGTCATTGCCCGGGGGGATCACCAGACCAGGGTCATTGCCCTGGGGGGGGTCACCAGACCAGGGTCATTGCCCTGGGGGGGGTCACCAGACCAGGGTCATTGCCCTGGGGGGTCACCAGACCGGGGTCATTGCCCTGGGGGGATCACCAGACCGGGGTCATTGCCCGGGGGGATCACCAGACCAGGGTCATTGCCCGGGGGGATCACCAGACCAGGGTCATTGCCCTGGGGGGGTCACCAGACCGGGATCACCAGACCGGGGTCATTGCCCGGGGGGATCACCAGACCGGGGTCATTGCCCGGGGGGATCACCAGACCAGGGTCATTGCCCGGGGGGATCACCAGACCGGGGTCATTGCCCGGGGGGATCACCAGACCGGGGTCATTGCCCGGGGGGATCACCAGACCGGGGTCATTGCCCGGGTGGATCACCAGACCAGGGTCATTGCCCTGGGGGGTGTCACCAGACCGGGGTCATTGCCCTGGGGGGGCTCACCAGACCGGGGTCACCAGACTGGGGTCATTGCCCTGGCGGGGTCACCAGACCGGGGTCATTGCCCTGGGGGGGGTCACCAGACCGGGGTCATTGCCCTGGGGGGGGTCACCAGACTGGGGTCATTGCCCTGGGGGGGTCACCAGACTGGGGTCATTGCCCTGGGGGGTCACCAGACCGGGGTCATTGCCCTGGGGGGGGTCACCAGACCGGGGTCATTGCCCTGGGGGGTGTCACCAGACCGGGGTCATTGCCCTGGGGGGGCTCACCAGACCGGGGTCACCAGACTGGGGTCATTGCCCTGGCGGGGTCACCAGACCGGGGTCATTGCCCTGGGGGGGGTCACCAGACCGGGGTCATTGCCCTGGGGGGGGTCACCAGACTGGGGTCATTGCCCTGGGGGGGTCACCAGACTGGGGTCATTGCCCTGGGGGGTCACCAGACCGGGGTCATTGCCCTGGGGGGGGTCACCAGACCGGGGTCATTGCCCTGGGGGGGGTCACCAGACTGGGGTCATTGCCCTGGGGGGGGTCACCAGACTGGGGTCATTGCCCTGGGGGGTCACCAGACCGGGGTCATTGCCCTGGGGGGGGGGGGGTCACCAGACCGGGGTCACCAGACCGGGATCATTGCCCGGGGGGGGGGGGGGGGGGCACCAGACCGGGGTCACCAGACCGGGATCATTGCCCTGGGGGGGTCACCAGACCGGGGTCACCAGACCGGGATCATTGCCCTGGGGGGGGTCACCAGGCCGGGATCATTGCCCTGGGGGGGGTCACCAGACCGGGGTCACCAGACCGGGATCATTGCCCTGGGGGGGGTCACCAGACCGGGATCATTGCCCTGGGGGGGTCACCAGACCGGGATCATTGCCCTAGGTCGCCATGAGATCCCCGAGGCTTCGGGCCCTGGTGCCAAAAAGACCAGTTTACTGTGTACAGGGTCTGGGAGTTCAGACGGGGGTTTGTGGATTGATGAGCTGGGAGAGACGGATTTAAGTAGCTGTGAAGTTGTATAGCTGTAAACTCTAATGTATAAATTGCAAGTTTGTGTATTCTTGATACTGAGTAAAATAAACATTTGTGGCTGACACGTGTATCACTTTACAAGGTTTTTACGGAAGTGGAATAGACCTGAATTTACAGTATATTGAAAGGCACAGAGAGTTTCTTTAAATGAATAGCCCCATATGGAGCGCTGTGCAGACTTGACTTAGTTGTCCAAACCCTACGTGACCTCACCCCTCTCTATCTCTGTAACCTCCTCCAGCCCTACAGCCTCAGAGATCTGTACAGGATCTGCGTTTGACTAGACAACAAAAATATTATCTCCGAACACTCAGCCGCACTCTCTCTCATTGCTTACCGTCCTTGTTCCAGTAACACAACATCATTCCAACCCAGTTTGGAGAGCAGATATCTGCGCTTCTCCAATTCTGGCCTCTTGTGCATCCCCCACTTCCTTTGCCACACCATTGGCAGCTGTGCCTCAGCTGTCTAGGCCCTAAGCTCTGGAATTCCCTCCTTTAACCTCTCCGCCTCTCTCCTCCTTTTAAGACTCTCCTTAAAACCTACCTCTTTGATCAAGCTTTTAATGCCCTGTCATAATATCTCCTTCTTTGGCTCGGTGTCAATTATCGTCTGATGATGCTCCTGTGAAGCGCCTTGGGACATTTTATTACGTTAAAGGCATTATAGAAATGCAAGTTGTTTTTGATTTCCATATGTGGACTTTGTCTTTTTCTGTTTCAGGTGGTATTGTCCAGCTGTCTATCTCTCGGTGAACAATGAGGAGCTGTTCTGCGTCTGGACAGAGCTGTCTTCGGGCTGAGATGTTTTCCCGGCTGCTGTCTGATGTTGTCCGCCCCTTGCAGCGCCATTTGTCCAGCAGCTGTCAGAGGGGAAGCTCGACAGTACCCGAGTCAAACGTGAGGCCGCTGCCTAGTCAGGCCCACGTTGTGATCTGTGGAGGAGGGATTATAGGGTCGTCTGTGGCGTATCACCTCTCCAAACTGGGTTGGAATGATGTTGTGTTACTGGAACAAGGACGGTAAGCAATAAGAGAGAGTGCGGCTAAGTGTTCGGAGATAATATTTTTGTTGTCTAGTCAAACGCAGATCCTGCACAGCCCTTGATACTTCATACCAGATGAAGCATACCACTGTGCTAAATTCTGACACATTTAAAGGGCGGAAAAGGGTAAATAAGGCTACGTGACTGATATTTCAGTGTAATTGCACCACTTTCTATAATGAGCAGGGTCAGTTTTGTCATCACCTCAGGCTGCTCCCAGTAGTTATGCCATGTTACGTAGAAGGAAAATGAGTCCTTTATGCTTAAAGCACACCCAACACAGCACAATGGACATTAGTCGAAACTTGCCTCACTAGTATATAAATAAACCGCGTATTGAGGAGTACTGACCAGGAAGATTTCAGATGCGATCCCTGATTTGGGCTGGGGTAGCTACTCTTAGCTGGGGAGGTGTTGTGGGGACACTACAATCAGCCTCAGCACACCTCTGCCAGGGAGGGGAAATATTAGCATGGTTACGCACTCCTAATATCCAGTGACCCTCAGTAGAAAGTGTGTGTGCGTGAACATTAGGTGAGGTCTGGATGAAGCTGGGCTGTGATGTCTCCTGTGGTCAAATGACCCATTTACTCCCTGTCTAGACTCGCGCCCGAGCAATAGCTGCTTGTATGATGAGCAAGCAGTCTATCTGTGCTTGTGGGAAATGTCCTCCTCTCGGAGAGCAGGGGACAAAACTGGAAGTAAAGCCGACATAAAAAGGAAGCTCTGTATGTTATACACTCAATTAATAGTGGTAGAGTTTTATATCCTTTTGCAGTGGTTCCAATTCAATTGCCACAGTGCGAATGGAATAAAAATGAGGGTGTGATTGCAAATGAAAGCCTGGGATCCTTTCTGTCTCTGGAACCGCAGCCTGGGGAAGTTGGTACTGCTCCTTTCTAAGTGGATTTTTATTTCTAATCTCCTCCCTGATTTATGTTGTGGTCTGGTTCCACAGCCGCTAACACTTTGCCTCAGTGACGGTTCTTCCATGTGCGAGGATAGATTTTGAAGTTCATCACAGCGGAGCCGGAGCCTCACCCTGTTCTTATCCAACAGGTGCTGTTGTATCACAGTGAGGAATGGGAACACTGGCTAACTCCCCGCCCCTCCAGCTTTTTCGCTGTCTTCCCTTAGTCCAGTGGTACTGAGGCCATTTCTATTGCTTGCAGCACTGTCCTGTCTGAGATTATCGAGCTGAGCACAAATCGGGTGTCAAATCTGAGACCTTCATGGTTTGTATGGTTCAGTCACACCAACTGACCGAACAAGGAAACCTTTTTTTGAACAAAATAAATTACAGTACATTGTTGTACATTACATAGGATATACGGCACAGAAACAGGCCATTCGGCCCAACCAGTTCATGCCGGCATTTATGCTCCACTCGAGCCTCCTCCCATCTTTCCTCATCTAAATCTATCAGCATAACCCTCTATTCCCTTCTCCCTCATATGCTTGTCTAGCCTCCCCTTAAATGCATCCATACTATTCGCTTCAACCACTCCCTGTGGTAGCGAGTTCGACATTCCCACCACTCTTTGGGTAAAGAAGTTTCTTCTGAATTCCCTATTGGATTTCTTGGTGACTATCTTATATTGATGGCCACTAGTTATGCTCTTCCCCATAAGTGGAAACATTCTCTCTCTATCCACTCTATCAACATTTTTCATAATTTTAAAGACCTCTATTAGGTCACCCCCTCAGCCTTTTTTCAAGAGAAAGGAGACCCAGCCTGTTCATCCTTTCCTGATATGTATACCCTCACATTTCTGGTATCATCCTTGTAAATCTTCTCTGCACCCTCTCCAGTGCCTCTATATCCTTTTTATAATATGGCGACCAGAACTGCACGCAGTACTCCAAGTGTGGTCTAACCAAGGTTCGATACAGGTTTAGCATAACTTCCCTACTTTTCAATTCTATCCCTCTAGAAATAAATCCGAGTGCTTGATTTGCTTTTTTTTATGGCCTTGCTAACCTTTGTCGCAACTTTGTGATTTGTGTATTTGTACTTTGAGATCCCTTTGCTCCTCCACCCCACCTGGACTCGCACCCTTAGCTTCATGGGATGCAGTATAATGATGCAGTGGGTGCATAATGGTGGGGTTCATTGGGTGTGAGAGTCTGTCCCTACAGTTCATGTTGTAACAGCAGTACTGATTAATGAGCCTTTTAAAATTTAATTCAGAGTTCAGTCCTGAAATAGGTATGGACTGTTAGCATCAACTCGCACTAGGTCAGTGTTCGGCACTGTGTGAAGTAAACAGTGCACTCACAGACCAGATTAATTTCACACACAACGTGAGATTCGAGCTGCGGACTCAGACTCGCGGACAGCTGAAAGTGAAGTTCGGGCATTGGGACTTGGCCCTAGGTTTACCGTCAGTGCTCTTGTACCTTATGTACTCTGCTGCTTGCTGTTTTTGTGTGTAAAAAAAAATAATAAAATTAATAGTTGCTCTTTTTTTTATTTTGTGAGCTGAGCAAGTGGGATCTATTCAGTCAACCAAGTTTATCCACCTGCGTGCCTGTTTTCCTTATCAACTTCGTTCTGCTGGTGTTCTAACTGATACGGATTTAAGAAAATGACATGAGACTGTGTATATGTTAAATAAAAGCATTGGATGAGTGGCCCCTTGTATGTGCTTGGCATGTAGTGTGTGTGGAGGCGGGTGTGTGTGGAGGCCCAATCCCAGCCAGTGTGCTTCTGCTATCTCACTGACCCCCCCCCTCCCCTCGGTTCTGTTGGTGTTGGCAGGTTGGCCGCGGGAACCACGCGTCTCTGTGGCGGCATTGTAAGCACAGTCAAGCACATCGGCATAGAAACAAAGATGGCAGACTACTCAAACAAACTTTATCAACAGTTGGCACAAGAAACTGGCGTCCAGACAGGTAAAGGCTTTCTTTCGACATTGCTTGGTGTTTTCCGTGGGGTAGGTTACGCGGATACCATTGCCTTCCACCGTCAGGGGAGGAGTGCCTCAGCAGATCCTAGTCGGTGCACAGGACTAAATGTTCTCTGATCGAGGCACTTCAGTTATCTTTGTAACTGGGGTACATGAGTTCTATTTTTGGATTTTCATGTAAGTACGTAGTTAGAGCTGGAGTGTAACAAACTGCCAGTTTTGTTGGGGGTGGGGGGGTGGTGGTAAGTTTAACAGGCGGTAGTTGAATGGGTGATTGATGCATGTAAAGGACAGGTTTACAGCATTTCTGTTTACCTGTGTACTTGGGGTTTACAGTGTTTCTGTTTACTTGTACACGGAATATATTTAAGAAGGAGATAGATAGATTTCTAGACACAAAAGGCATCAAGGGGTATGGGGAGAGAGCGGGAACATGGTATTGAGATAGAGGATCAGCCATGATCATATTGAATGGCGGAGCAGGCTCGAAGGGCCGAATGGCCTACTCCTGCTCCTATTTTCCTGTGTTTCTACGTTTCTAAATGGAGGTGGTTGTAACATTTGCATGTTGTGCATCATGAAAGTGAATGAGCACAGAACTGTAGCTTCAACCTGGTCTCTTCTTGCCTTTACCAGGTTATATCCAGACTGGTTCAATCTCACTGGCTCATACCCAGGACAGGCTCATCTCTCTGCGCCGTCTCGTCTCACGGTTACAGTAAGTAAAACCAGTGGCAGGCCCCTCTGTTGGAAGCGACTTCGGATGGTGCTTGATGGGGGAAATGCAGGTAAAGTGTGGGGCTGCCTATGGCTGCTGATTAAACAGTGGAAACATTGTGGTGCAGAGGTGCTAATGTAGTCAAAATTCCAGAGCTGGGTCACAAGAATCCCGGATTGCATCCAACTAATCAAAATGGCGTGTAGGTGGCTTACATTGGAACAGGTAAACGTGACTCTCGGGTACAAATCTGGTGATGATCAGATATTCCCGCATGGGCACAAATTTTAAAACCTGTCAGGTCTCAGTGTGTGTAGATGTGTTCACCGGTTAATTCATTAGACCCTTGACCCAGTCCTGGCTTGTACAATAGAGGTCAGAAATATTGTAGGAAAATGTAAGTATAACTTACCCATTGAATGTGGGTTCTAAATTGTACATATTACTGTCACTGTAAATGCTCCCCTATATTCATAGGACATTAATTGATCATGAACGTGCAACCTGTGCACCAAAACCTGTGGTGAATATAGGTACCAATTTCTGAAAATCTTAGTGTGTTACAATGACGCTGTATATTAGAAGCACTTCCAGTGCACAGTGCCAAGTACGCAGGTTCAAGCCCCGCACTCTGCTGAGTTCTTGATCTTGGCTGTGCTGAGGCTGGGCATTTTCCCCTGGAGAGGGGAGGAGAGGATAATGGGAACGTGTCTTCCCCACTCGCGCACCTGCAGGCAAGCAGACAGGAGTGGCAATGGAGCAAGCCACTCGCCCTCCTTCTTGGCTACAGAAATATGTGGGTAGTGGGAGGAGCTGTGAGAGCAGAAACGAATGCATAATTTCCACTGGACCGCGACATACAAAAACAAACCCTGTGCAATGGTTAAAGGAAGCAACGGTGAAGTCACACGAAGCTATTTAGTTTATAATCATGTCATCTCTGCAGTGTTTAAAATGTTCTGCTCGTACTCACTGACACTCGGGAGTTTAATAGAGCCACTTTGAGATCACTCCAGCAGACCCTGGAAATGCAGGAGTTTGTTGTGAAAATGTGAAAGGACTGCTTTGCTAGATGCGGAGATGCCGGTGTTGGACTGGGGTGGACAAAAGTGAGAAGTCGCACGACACCAGGTTATAGTCCAACAGTTTTATTTGAAATCACAAGCTTTTGGCGCGCTGCTCCTTCGTCAGGTGAAGGTATTCCTTCACTTCACCTGACGAAGGAGCAGCAGCTCCGCAAGCTTGTGATTTCAAATAAAACTGTTGGACTATAACCTGGTGTTGTGCGACTTCTCACTTTTGCTTTGCTAGAGACCACTCTTGTATTAATTGTATGTCCGTGTGAAAGTTATTCAGAAGTCTTCACAATGAGATGTGATGGTCCATCATAGCAGGTCCTGTGATCATCACTGCTGTCTAATTGTATCAGTAGTGACCCTGTACACAGCAGGTGCACACCAACTTGCTCGCTTTCCCGCTGGGAGTGTGTGTGTGTTCTGTAAGACTTGTGTTACACAAAGTATTAAATGTGTCATTCCATGTATGTGCTCAGGGTAATGGGGATCGCCTGTGACATCATCAGCCCAAAACAGGTAGCGCAGCTGCAACCTCTGGTAAACATCCATGACCTGGTTGGAGCGATGCACGTCCCAGGGGATGCAGTCATCTCGCCCCCAGATGTTGCTCAGGCACTCTTGACAGCTGCTGTGCGCAACGGTGAGTTTTCACACCATTGGATTGCATCTGTCTGATTATTTTCTAATAGTGAGCAGTTAAATGATACTTCTATAAAAAAGAGTTTTGTTTTCCATATAACAGGTTGTACACGCTAACTCTACTATTTGGCTTAGTTTTTGCTTACAATAGAACCTAGAGTATTAACAACCTCTTTCCCTATGCCACCTTCAGTGTACTTTGTACACCTGTGAAAGAACTTACACATGGTCTCTCCAAGCGGGGTCAACATGCAGCTCACACCGTGCTATTTGCAGCACCTCATCCCTCCTTTATCTCTCCACTGGGTGGTGAGGTCAGCAGCAGGCTGGCCACATAATGGAATGCTGAAGTTATGGAGGGTCTATTAAGCCTGGGGACACAGTGCCTCATTCCACCATTGGTGGACGTTCCTTTTGTTGCTACGGTCACATTCTGTGGAATTCCCTTGCTAAATCTCCTTTTACGACTCCTTAAGACCCACCTCTTTGACCAAGCCTTTTGGTCACTTCTCCTAATCTCTCCCTCTTGGGCTGGGAGTCTGTTTTCCTCTTGCCTCTGAAGTACTTTGAGATAGTTTTCTACGTTAAAGGCGCTGTATAAATGCAGGCTGTCGAGGAAGCTCTGGAATTTCCTCCCTAAATCTCTCCGCCACTCTGCCTGTCTCTCCTTTAAGTTGCTCCTGAAAACCTACCTCTTGAACATACGAATTAGGAGCAAGAGTAGGCCATTCGGCTCTTCGAGCCTGCTCCGCCATTCAATAAGATCATGGCTGATCCGATTACTCCACGTTCCCGCCTACCCCCGATAACTTTTCACCCCCTTTGCTTACCAAGAATCTATCTACCTCTGCCTTAAAAATATTCAAAGACTCCGCTTCCACCACCCTCTGAGGAAGAGAGTTCCAAAGACTCACTACCCTCTGAGAAAAAATGTCTCCTCATCTCTGTCTTAAATGGGCGACCCCTTATTTTTAAACAGTGACCCTTAGTTCTAGATTCTCCCACAAGAGGAAACAGCCTCACCACATCCACCCTGTCCAGACCCCTCAGGATCTTATGTGTTTCAATCAAGTCACCTCTTACTCTTCTAAACTCCAGCGGATACAAGCCTAGCCTGTCCAACCTTTCCTCATAAGACAACCCGCCCATTCCAGATATTAGACTAGTAAACCTTCTCTGAACTGCTTCCAATGCATTTACATCCTTCCTTAAATAAGGAGACCACTACTGTACACAGTACTCCAGATGTGGTCTCACCAATGCCACGTATAACTGAAGCATAACCTCCCTACTTTTGTATTCAATTCCCCTCGCATTAAACGATAATATTCTATTAGCTTTCCTAATTACTTGCTGTACCTGCATAGTAACCTTTTGTGATTCATGCACTAGGACACCCAGATCCCTCTGCATCTCAGAGCTCTGCAATCTCTCACCATTTAGATAATATGCTTCTTTTTTATTCTTCCTGCCAAAATGGACAACTTCACATTTTTCCACATTATACTCCATTTGCCAGATCTTTGCCCACTCACTTAACTTATTTATATCCCTTTGTAGCCTCTTCACAATTTACTTTCCTACCTATCTTTGTCTCATCAGCAAATTTAGCAACCATACCTTCGGTCCCTTCATCCAAGTCATTTATATAAATTGTAAAAAGTTGAGGCCCCAGCACTGATCCCTGTGGCACACCACTTGTTACATCTTGCCAATCAGAAAATGACTCATTTTCTCTACTACTCTCTTTCCTGTTAGCTAGCCAATCTTCTATCTACACCATGAGCTTTTATTTTCCGCAATAACCTTTGATGTGGCACCTTATCAAATGCCTTCTGGAAATCTAAGTACAGTACATCCACCGGTTCCCCTTTATCCACAGCACATGTTACTTCCTTAAAGAACTCCAATAAATTGGTTAAACATGATTTCCCTTGCACAAAACCATGTTGACTTTGCCTGATTACTTTGAACTTTAAGTGCCCTGCTATAACATCTTTAATAGCTTCTAACATCTTCCCTATGACAGATGTTAAGCTAACTGGCTTGTAGTTTCCTGCTTTCTGTCTCCCCTTTTTGAATAAAGGAGTTACATTCGCTATTTTCCAATCTAATGGAACCTTCCCCGAATCTAGGGAATTTTGGAATATTAAAACCAACGCATCAACTATCTCACTAGCCACTTCTTTTAAGACCCTAGGATGAAGTCCATCAGGACCTGGGGACTTGTCAGCCTGCAGCTCCAACAATTTGCTCAGTACCACTTCCCTGGTGATTATAATTTTCTCGAGTTCCTCCCTCCCTTCCATTTCCTGATTTACAGCTATTTCTGGGATGTTACTTGTATCCTCTATAGTGAAGACCGATGCAAAATACCTGTTCAATTCAACTGCCATCTCCTTATTTTCCATTATTAATTCCCCAGACTCACTATTTTTATAGGACCAACGCTCACTTTGTTAACTCTTTTCTTTTTTAAATATCTATAGAAACTCTTACTTATCTGCAGATGTTTATGGCCCTCCTGCTCCAGGATCACCCATCTACTTCAGCGTAAGATATATGTGAGCCAGTAATAAAATAAGTATTTGGCAGATTGATTTTAACCCCCCCCCCCAATTGACAAAGTAGTTTGTAGCATTTAAGCCTCACACTGGTTCACATATCTTCCCACAAAAAACAAAATGGAAGAACTGTCAATCTAGCAACTTTACTGTGTTTCTAGCAGTAAGAGTCAAAGAACATTGGAAGAAAAGGTATAATCCCTGAAAGTAGAGTGGTGCTTCCACTAAACGGCCACCAGTTTAAGATCCTCACATTTGCATTTCAAAGAAATAATATTGCTACCGTATACGATAACAACCGTCACCACAGCAACTATCTTAGAAACAATCTATAATACAGCATGATGGAGTCTAAGAGGTCTATTGCAATGTGATGCAAACTTGTGGTTGTGACTTTGCCTGTCTCAGAATATGTTGGTGTTGATTATCCTGTCCTCAACACGCCAAGTGTGCTAATCCCTGTGACATCACACACAGGAAATGGGAGCAATGCCAGGAATCCGCCACTTTGCACATGTCACTCAATCCCAGGAAACATAGGGCCAGTTGGGAAGTTCCTGCTTGAAATAAGCATATTTAAATGACACGAGTAGCATTGGTCTGACACATCCTCTGTCTGTTTGCACTCATTACAATGGCCATATGGCAAGTGAAATCAGCGCCCAATATAACTGAGCTTCCAGCATTGCTAGGCGCCAAACAGTACCGATAACTACATATAAAAGGGCCAGAAAGGAGATTCTTGCAGCAGTGTTGAGGTACTTTCTGGCCCATTTTCCTAATTTTATTTGTTATTTTTCCTGGCACTTAGGTTCTCATGAGCCCTTGTGCCAATTGATTTAATGGAGTATTTATGTCCACAACTCCATTATTGGCATCAATGCAAGTTGGGCTGCACGAGAGGTGCTTTATCCCCACCTGCATCTGGAGACAGAGCTGGCCAAACTTCACTTTGGCAAACCGCATGTGGAGGCTTCAGCTCTGAAGGGAGGTTGTGTCAGCAGGCCAGATGGTATACTGGAAGACCTAACTAACCATTATACTGGGTGGTTCTTCAGAAGCACCTCAGTCACAGCTTGCTATGCTTTACATGGGACTGCATGAAAGAAAGCATGCCAGGGTGATATCAGCCAGCAAAGCCTGATTGGATGCACCCACCAAGATGCCACCAACCATATTTGCACAGATCTGGCAATAGCTGTGAGGAAGTGTCTTCACAAGGTCTGAGTCGGCAGAGCCAGATACAGAGCTGTGCCACCTGCTGTAAGGGTACCTACTGCTAACATTCACCATTGAGCTGGCACAGCAAGTGACCTGCCACCCATCTTTGTGCAATTATATGCTTTTTCTTTAAGTTTAACACTATCTTTAACTTTTTTAGTAAACCACGGATGGTGGGTCCTCCCCTTGGAATTTTCCTTTCTTGTTGGAATGTATATATTCTGTGTATTTTGAAATATCCCCTTAAATGTCTGCCACTGCAACTCTATTGACCTATCCCTTAACCTAATTTGCCAGTTCACTTTAGCTAGCTCTGCTTTCATGCCCTCATAATTGCCCTTATTTAAGTTTAAAATACCAGTCTTGGACCCACTCTTCTCTCTCTCAAACTGAATGTAAAATTCAATCATATTATGATCGCTGCTACCTAGGGGCGCCTTCACTATGAGGTCATTAATTAATCCTATCTCGTTGCACAATATCAGGTCTAGTATAGCCTGCTCTCTGGTTGGCTCCAGAACGTGCTGTTGTAAGAAACTATCCCGAAAACATTCCATGAACTCTTCATCTATGCTACCTTTGCACATCTGATTTTTCCAGTCCATATGCAGATTAAAATCCCCCATGATTATTGCCGTACCCTTCTGACAAGCTCCCGTTATTTCTTCCTTTATACTCCATCCTACCATGTGGTTACTGTTAGGGGGCCTGTACACCACTCCCACAAGTGACTTCTTGCCTTTATTATTTCTCACCTCTACCCAAACCACTTCTACATCCTGGTTTCCTGAACTTCGGTCATCCCTCTCTATTGTGCTAATACCATCATTAATTAACAGAGCCACCCATCCACCTTTTCCCACCTTCCGGTCCTTCCGAAATGTCATGTACCCTTCAATATTCAGGTCCCAATCTATGTCATCCTGCAGCCATGTTTCTGTAATGGCTATCAGATCATATTTATTTATTTCTATTTGCTCTCTCAGTTCATCTGTTTTGTTTCGAATGCTACATGCATTCAGATGCAGAGCCTTTAGTTTTGTCCTTTTATTTTTGTAACCTCTAGCCTTATCTGTTGATTTACTCTTATATGTGTTCTCTGTCCCTTCCTGTCACAGTCTGTTTATCATTTCCCATATTAATACCTTTCTCTATTGTCTTGTCTCTAATCTTTGAATTACCACATCTTCCCAAATTTGATCCCATGCCCCCAATATTTAGTTTAAAGCCCTCTCAACCGCCCTAGTTATACGACTTGCCAGAACACTGGTCCCAGCACGGTTCAGGTGAAGACCGTCCCAACGATACAGATCCCACTTTCCCCAGTACTGGTGCCAGTGCCCCAGGAATTGAAATCCATTTCTCCCACACCAGTCTTTGAGCTATGCATTCATCTCTCTAATTTTATTTACCCTATGCCAATTTGCTCGTGGCTCAGGTAATAATGCAGACATTATTACCCTTGAGGTTCTGCTTTTTAATTTAGCCCCTAGCTGCTCATACTCTCTCAGCAGAACCTCTTTCCTAGTTCTAACTATGTCGTTGGTACCTACATGGACCACGACCACTGGCTCTTCCCCCTCCCACTGCAAGTTCCTCTCCAGCCCAGAACAGATGTCCCGAACCCTGGCACCGGGCAGGCAACACAGCCGTCTGGACTCTCGCTCTTGGCCGCAGAGAACTGTATCTATCCCCCTGACTATGCTGTCCCCAATTACCACTACATTCCTATTAACTCCCCCCACTTGAATGGCTTCCTGTACCTCAGTGCCATGGTCAGTTTGCTCATCCACCCTGCAGCTACCGCTTTCATCCATACAGGCCGCAAGAACCTCAAGCCTGTTGGACAATTGCAAAGGCTGAGGCTCCTCCACCTCCTGGGTCCCCATACCTGCCTCACTCGCAGTCACATCCTCCTGTCCCTGACCAAATCAGAAGACCCTATCGTAAGGGGTGTGACTGCCTCCTGGAATAAAGTGTCCAGGTAACTTCCCCCCTCCCTGATGCATCGCAGTGTCCGCAGCTCGGCCTCCAGCTCATCAACTCTGAGCCGAAGCTCCTCAAGCCGCAGACACTTACCGCAGACGTGTTCGTCCTGGATCACACTGGCGTCCAGGAGCTCCCACATACTGCAGTCGCAACACATCACCTGCCCTGCCATCTTTATTGAGTCTTAATTCATTTATTTTTATTAATAAACCCTACTACACCTAATAAAAACTAGTACTAATGAAACCTTACAATTACTAATACATTTCCTTGCCTTTAAAAGATAAGGGAAGTGAGCAAAATACTCACCAACCAATCACTTACCCTTTTCCCTGTGATGTCACCTTTTATTTTTCTCCAAATGCGGTTGGGGGGTGTCACAGAGCCGAACTTCCGCTGGCTCTCTGTCCCCTCTTGTGCAGCTTTTTAACTCCTGCTCTCCTGGAAGCTGACAAAGAAAGGACCCAACACTCACCTCACTCCCAATCTGCACTCCGTAACAAACTGCACTCTAGCCTCCCTTATTTATACTGCTGAGATTTAAATAAGTGAGCTCTCTGGCAGTTACAGAACCAGATTAGACCAGTTAATTAATTAATTACTCTCACCTGCTCTCCAGCACAGAGCTTGTTTAGCCCTGCCCAAGCCTGGAAGAAACTTGAAACAGTAAATTTAAGTTAAATGCTAATTGCAAGCACACAAGACTAGATTTTATAAAAAAGAGATTAACCTTTAAGATTCACTCACCAAACTCGCAGCTTTACACTCTGTTCCGAGCTGCACTCCGTGACAAACTGCACTCTGCACTAAAGCTTTTGGTCACCTGTTCTAATATCTCTGGCTCGGTGTCAAATTTTGTTTGTTAACACTCCTGTGAAGCACCTAGGAATGTTTTTACTATGTTAAAGGTGCTATATAAGTTGTTGAAGCAGGTTTTATTATCTGAATGTAAATCGTTGAATTCTGAGACCTGGTTACTGGTTGAACACGTTGTTTACTGCAGGTGTCCAGATATATGAAGGGACCAGTGTCAATCATGTGATGGTCGAGAAGGGTCATGTGACCGGAATTGAAACTGACAAAGGGCATTTAGAGTGTGAATACTTTGTGAACTGTGCAGGACAGGTAAGTAACCCAGACAGACCACGGATCAGCGTTACACTGTCTCTGCTTCTTGTCATTCGTACTAATAGTGAAGCTGCTGACCTCCATTCTGTCTACTCCCTCCCCGCCAATCGGAAAAGCAGAAAATAGTGGTGTAGAGCAGAGCTCAACCCAAGTTGCAAACATAATGAAATGTTGAGAGTTCTCTGTCGTAGCAACATAAATATCTCAACAGGCTATTTGATTTGTGAGGAGGTGGTGAATGTTCCCCATTAATTTCAGGTATACTAAAATGGAGGATATTCTATGATATCTCGAGTACTGGACAGTGATGGTCCATGACCTTTGGCTACTTCCACACTTTAGTCTTGAACTCAAGAGTAATACTGTTCCTTTGATGCGGTGTAGCCTGAAGATTTGAGATGTCAGTGGTCTGTAGCCCCTGTGGCAGTTCTGAGCGGCCTCCCTGAGCTGGTGCCCCCCCACTTCTCCTTGCGCTGTATGGATAGGGCAGGTGCTTTGGGGGGATGCTGAAGGCTGGTATAACTTAGGTGGATGGTACAAGGGCAGCAGGCGCATGGGAACACCACCACCCCCAAGTTCCCCACCAAGTCGCACACCATCCTGACTTGGAAATATATCGCCGTTTCTTCATCGTCGCTGGGTCAAAATCCTAGAACTCCCTCCCTAACAGCTCTGTGGGAGTACCTTCACCACATGGACTGCAGTAGTCCAGCTTCTCGAGGGCAATTGGGGATGGGCAATAAATGCTGGCCTTGCCAGCGACGCCTAGATCCCATGAATGAATATTTAAAAAAAACCTGATTATCCTGACTGCAGAGGTGCCTGTGTAGAGCACGACTGACAGCTTCATGGTGATTCATTCTAATTCACAGTCGCAAACCGGATTCCTTCGTCCCATGCCTAAACCTCACGATCCACTGTTCCGGACTTTGAATTTGGTGACTAGCATACAACATTCATGGATTGTTCCAAAAATGGTCTGATATTGGAGCAGTTTGCTTCTTTCCATTTCCCCCTTTGGCTTTATACTATTCAGCATCAGATACTCTGGGAGTGAAGGAATTAACGCCTGCAGAGTAAGTTGGCCAAGGTTTTTGCAGTCGAACCCGTGTGTGGAATCAAAGCGCAACAGTGCACGTTTTGTGCTTCGGTTTGGTATCTGAAGCTAACACTGTTGTCTCTCTCTCTCTGGCCAGTGGGCTTATGAGCTCGGTTTAGTGAGCGAGGAGCCCGTAACTGTCCCGCTGCATCCGTGTGAGCACTTTTACCTGGTGACACGACCGCTCAAGCAGGAGCTGCGCCCTGACACGCCAGGTAGGGAGATTGACTTCATGCACACCTAGCTGTAATTACCAGTTTGTTTACACCAACACGGTTATTAAATATGACTCAATCCTGTGTATTCCCTGAAGCTCGTTGGTGACACTTTGGGAGAAAGTGTGATTGTTGCTTTCAGTCTGTTGGAGCAGATAAATTAGATCAAATAATGAGACTCAAACTGGTTAACGCACCATCAATTAAAGGCTTTAAGGATGAGCTGGTCAAATATCACAAAGAATAGGACTGAAGGCCATGCGGTCCTTTTCTTCTTGATTTCCGCCCCCCCCCCCCCCCCCCCCAACCCGGCCCCAACACATATCCCTCTTTTCGTCCTCTAGTGAAGTCTCTTGCATCTGCACAATCTCTGCTGCTTGGCCGGATGAGGCAGTGGCTATCGTGCTTCCAGTGGTCAGTCCATAAGAGATGTATGTGTTATGAAGTGAGGTGGCCGCTCATACCTCGGGACTGTTATCTGACCACCCAGGCCAGAACGCTCCTCATATCTGTGGCCAATTGACTGGAGTGATGGGCAGAGTTGAGGCTGAAACCAAGCCCTTGAGTTTATGAAGCCAACAGAGTCAGCATTAAGTATGTGAGGCGCTGATGAGCTGGAGGCCGGCAACTCAGCCCATACTGACAAACGGCCAACTTCAGAACTTCATTGTGTTGTTTTCTTTCACCGAATGGGAAGGAGTTTGATCGTGGTTCCGCTGTTCATGCGTTTAAAGGAGGTCGGTTTAAAACACTTCGGGTGAGCGAACTGTGAAAGGAGTCAGGAATTTGGTGAAAAGCAAATTCTGTGGACCTTCAACTTTCTGCTGCAGCAGAACTAATAAATATCAGGAGATAACTGCCAGTGAGGGACTGTTAAACTGAGGGGGGGGGGGGGAGGGGAGTGTCCACAGTGTGAGGGGGGGGGAATGTCCACAGTGTGAGGGGGGGGGGAGTGTCTACAGTGTGAGGGGGGGGGAGTGTCTACAGTGTGAGGGGGGGGGAGTGTCTACAGTGTGAGGGGGGGGGAGTGTCTACAGTGTGAGGGGGGGGGAGTGTCTACAGTGTGAGGGGGGGGGAGTGTCTACAGTGTGAGGGGGGGGGAGTGTCTACAGTGTGAGGGGGGGGAGTGTCTACAGTGTGAGGGGGGGGAGTGTCTACAGTGTGAGGGGGGGGTAGTGTCTACAGTGTGAGGGGGGGGTAGTGTCTACAGTGTGAGGGGGGGGGTAGTGTCTACAGTGTGAGGGGGGGGGTAGTGTCTACAGTGTGAGGGGGGGGTAGTGTCTACAGTGTGAGGGGGGGGGTAGTGTCTACAGTGTGAGGGGGGGGGTAGTGTCTACAGTGTGAGGGGGGGAGGGGGGAGTGTCTACAGTGTGAGGGGGGGAGGAGTGTGTGTCTACAGTGTGAGGGGGTGGGGGGGAGTGTCTACAGTGTGAGGGGGGGTGGGGGAGTGTCTACAGTGTGAGGGGGGGTGGGGGAGTGTCTACAGTGTGAGGGGGGGTGGGGGAGTGTCTACAGTGTGAGGGGGGGGGAGTGTCTACAGTGTGAGGGGGGGGAGTGTCTACAGTGTGAGGGGGGGGGAGTGTCTACAGTGTGAGGGGGGTGGGGGAGTGTCTACAGTGTGAGGGGGGTGGGGGAGTGTCCACAGTGTGAGGTGGGGGAGTGTCTACAGTGTGAGGGGGGGGGGGGGAGTGTCTACAGTGTGAGGGGGGGGGGGGAGTGTCTACAGTGTGAGGGGGGGGGAGTGTCTACAGTGTGAGGGGGGGAGTGTCTACAGTGTGAGGGGGGGGAGAGTGTCTACAGTGTGAGGTGGGGGGGAGTGTCTACAGTGTGAGGGGGGGAGTGTCTACAGTGTGAGTGGGGGGGGAGTGTCTACAGTGTGAGGGGGGGGGAGTGTCTACAGTGTGAGGGGGGGGGAGTGTCTACAGTGTGAGGGGGGGGGAGTGTCTACAGTGTGAGGGGGGGAGAGTGTCTACAGTGTGAGGGGGGGGTAGTGTCTACAGTGTGAGGGGGGGGGAGAGTGTCTGCAGTGTGAGGGGGGGGAGAGTGTCTGCAGTGTGAGGGGGGGGAGAGTGTCTGCAGTGTGAGGGGGGGGAGAGTGTCTGCAGTGTGAGGGGGGGGGAGAGTGTCTGCAGTGTGAGGTGGGGGGGAGTGTCTACAGTGTGAGGGGGGGGGGAGTGTCTACAGTGTGAGGGGGGGGGGGGAGTGTCTACAGTGTGAGGGGGGGGGGTGTCTACAGTGTGAGTGGGGGGGGGAGTGTCCACAGTGTGAGGGGGGGGGGGGGGGAGTGTCCACAGTGTGAGGGGGGGGGGGGGGGAGTGTCCACAGTGTGAGGGGGGGGGGGGGGAGTGTCCACAGTGTGAGCGGGGGGGGGGGGAGTGTCTACAGTGTGGGGGGGGGGGGAGGAGTGTCTACAGTGTGGGGGGGGGGGGGGAGTGTCTACAGTGTGGGGGGGGGGGGGGAGTGTCTACAGTGTGGGGGGGGGGGAGTGTCTACAGTGTGAGGGGGGGGGGAGTGTCTACAGTGTGAGGGGGGGGGAGTGTCTACAGTGTGAGGGGGGGGGGAGAGTGTCTACAGTGTGAGGTGGGGGGGAGTGTCTACAGTGTGAGGGGGGGGGGAGTGTCTACAGTGTGAGGGGGGGGGGGAGTGTCTACAGTGTGAGGGGGGGGGGGGGAGTGTCTGCAGTGTGAGAGGGGGGGAGAGTGTCTGCAGTGTGAGGGGGGGGAGAGTGTCTGCAGTGTGAGGTGGGGGGGAGTGTCTACAGTGTGAGGGGGGGGGGAGTGTCTACAGTGTGAGGGGGGGGTGTCTACAGTGTGAGTGGGGGGGGAGTGTCCACAGTGTGAGGGGGGGGGGGGGGGAGTGTCCACAGTGTGAGGGGGGGGGGGGGGGAGTGTCCACAGTGTGAGGGGGGGGGGGGGAGTGTCCACAGTGTGAGCGGGGGGGGGGGGAGTGTCTACAGTGTGGGGGGGGGGGGAGGAGTGTCTACAGTGTGGGGGGGGGGGGGAGTGTCTACAGTGTGGGGGGGGGGGGGAGTGTCTACAGTGTGGGGGGGGGGGGAGTGTCTACAGTGTGAGGGGGGGGGGAGTGTCTACAGTGTGAGGGGGGGGGGAGTGTCTACAGTGTGAGGGGGGGGAGAGTGTCTACAGTGTGAGGTGGGGGGGAGTGTCTACAGTGTGAGGGGGGGGGGAGTGTCTACAGTGTGAGGGGGGGGGGAGTGTCTACAGTGTGAGGGGGGGGGGGGAGTGTCTGCAGTGTGAGAGGGGGGAGAGTGTCTGCAGTGTGAGGGGGGGGAGAGTGTCTGCAGTGTGAGGTGGGGGGGAGTGTCTACAGTGTGAGGGGGGGGGGGAGTGTCTACAGTGTGAGGGGGGGGGTGTCTACAGTGTGAGTGGGGGGGGGGAGTGTCCACAGTGTGAGTGGGGGGGGGGGGGGGGGGAAGTGTCCACAGTGTGGGGGGGGGGGAGTGTCTACAGTGTGGGGGGGGGGAGTGTCTACAGTGTGGGGGGGGGGGAGTGTCTACAGTGTGGGGGGGGGGGAGTGTCTACAGTGTGGGGGGGGGGAGTGTCTACAGTGTGGGGGGGGGGGAGTGTCTACAGTGTGGGGGGGGGGGGAGTGTCTACAGTGTGGGGGGGGGGAGTGTCTACAGTGTGGGGGGGGGGGAGTGTCTACAGTGTGGGGGGGGGGGAGTGTCTACAGTGTGGGGGGGGGGGAGTGTCTACAGTGTGGGGGGGGGGGGAGTGTCTACAGTGTGGGGGGGGGGAGTGTCTACAGTGTGGGGGGGGGGGGAGTGTCTACAGTGTGGGGGGGGGGGGAGTGTCTACAGTGTGAGGGGGGGGGAGTGTCTACAGTGTGAGGGGGGGGGGAGTGTCTACAGTGTGAGGGGGGGGGAGTGTCCACAGTGTGAGGGGGGGGGGGGGGGGAGTGTCCACAGTGTGAGGGGGGGGGAGTGTCCACAGTGTGAGGGGGGGGGGGGGGGGAGTGTCCACAGTGTGAGGGGGGGGGGGGGGGGAGTGTCCACAGTGTGAGTGGGGGGGGGGGGGGAGTGTCCACAGTGTGAGGGGGGGGGGGGGGGGAGTGTCCACAGTGTGAGGGGGGGGGTGGGGGAGTGTCTACAGTGTGAGGGGGGGGTGGGGGAGTGTCTACAGTGTGAGGGGGGGGGTGGGGGAGTGTCTACAGTGTGAGGGGGGGGGGGAGTGTCTACAGTGTGAGGGGGGGGGAGAGTGTCTACAGTGTGAGGTGGGGGGGAGTGTCTACAGTGTGAGGGGGGGGGGGAGTGTCTACAGTGTGAGGGGGGGGGGGAGTGTCTGCAGTGTGAGAGGGGGGAGAGTGTCTGCAGTGTGAGGGGGGGGAGAGTGTCTGCAGTGTGAGGTGGGGGGGGAGTGTCTACAGTGTGAGGGGGGGGGGGAGTGTCTACAGTGTGAGGGGGGGGGTGTCTACAGTGTGAGTGGGGGGGGGGAGTGTCCACAGTGTGAGTGGGGGGTGGGGGAGTGTCCACAGTGTGAGGGGGGGTGGGGGAGTGTCCACAGTGTGAGGGGGGGTGGGGGAGTGTCCACAGTGTGAGGGGGGGTGGGGGAGTGTCTACAGTGTGAGGGGGGGTGGGGGAGTGTCTACAGTGTGAGGGGGGGTGGGGGAGTGTCTACAGTGTGAGGGGGGGGGAGTGTCTACAGTGTGAGGGGGGGGGAGTGTCTACAGTGTGAGGGGGGGGGGGGAGTGTCCACAGTGTGAGGGGGGGGGGAGTGTCCACAGTGTGAGGGGGGGGGGAGTGTCCACAGTGTGAGGGGGGGGGGAGTGTCCACAGTGTGAGGGGGGGGGGAGTGTCTACAGTGTGAGGGGGGGGGGGAGTGTCTACAGTGTGAGGGGGGGGGAGTGTCTACAGTGTGAGGGGGGGGGAGTGTCTACAGTGTGAGGGGGGGGAGTGTCTACAGTGTGAGGGGGGGGGAGTGTCTACAGTGTGAGGGGGGGGGAGTGTCTACAGTGTGAGGGGGGGGAGTGTCTACAGTGTGAGGGGGGGGGAGTGTCTACAGTGTGAGGGGGGGGGAGTGTCTACAGTGTGAGGGGGGGGGAGTGTCTACAGTGTGAGGGGGGGGGGAGTGTCTACAGTGTGAGGGGGGGGGGGAGTGTCTACAGTGTGAGGGGGGGGAGTGTCTACAGTGTGAGGGGGGGAGTGTCTACAGTGTGAGGGGGGGGGAGAGTGTCTACAGTGTGGGGGGGGGAGAGTGTCTACAGTGTGGGGGGGGGAGAGTGTCTACAGTGTGGGGGGGGGGGAGTGTCTACAGTGTGAGGGGGGGGGGAGTGTCTACAGTGTGGGGGGGGGGAGTGTCTACAGTGTGGGGGGGGGGGAGTGTCTACAGTGTGAGGGGGGGTAGTGTCTACAGTGTGAGGAGGGGGGGGGGTGGAGTGTCTACAGTGTGAGGGGGGGGGGGGGGAGTGTCTTCCGCGTGAGGGGGGGCGGTTGCTGTGTATTGTTGTATGCCCATTAAAGCTGTAAAAATTGCTTTTCTTTCTACCTGTGAGCAGTAATTCCAAATATTCTGAGCTATTGGCAGTCTGGAGCAGACC
The DNA here is from genome assembly GCA_030390025.1 of Squalus acanthias. Taxonomy (NCBI): domain Eukaryota; kingdom Metazoa; phylum Chordata; class Chondrichthyes; order Squaliformes; family Squalidae; genus Squalus; species Squalus acanthias. The sequence goes on along the minus strand of CM059430.1, from coordinate 59,486,617 downwards.
CAGCTCAGCTGATCTACCCCGAGAGAGCCATCTTTTGCTGATTTATGTCGTGGCTCCATGAAACGGTGCTTTGTTTAGACTGGCATTTTTCCCGAGTCCTGAGTGCTGCTCCGTTGGCTGAAATGTCTTACGAAACTGTTTTCTGTCTACGTGTTGGTTAATTCTGTTGCCCTGCTGACATACCTGCTCACGAGCAGGCTGCCCCACAACCCTCGAGTAGGAATTTGTCCTTGCGTACGGAACAGAAATACAGTCTTTATGGGGCAGTAGTTTACACTGAAGTATCTTTTGCCCGACATCTCATCTGCACTAGCTTTAATCTCCTCCTCTGAACATCTTTCACGGTGCTGTTTTCTGATCAGCTGTTTTTCTTCCTTTCCCAGTAATCATTGATCTGGATGGTCGGATCTATGTCCGCAACTGGCAGGGTGGCGTTCTCTCCGGGGGCTTTGAAAAGAACCCGAAACCTATCTTCACGGAGGGCAGGAACCAGCTGGAGTTCCAGAGCATGCTCCAGGACTGGGATCACTATGGTATGTGGTTGTGGGGGCTCGAGGTCAGACAGGCACGTGCAGGGACTGGAGAGTGGAAAAGCGCAGCTCAGGCGTGCCTGGCTCAGTGCCGGGGCTCGACACGTCAGTGCGTGTGTGTCTGAAGCAGATGATAGATCTTTGTACGTCTGTGCATGTCTAAGGCTACTGGATGGGAGATGAAAATCATTATAGCTGGTGTTGAAAAGTCATTAGACAGACAGGGGCAGGTGTAATAGACATTAGCAATGTAGCTAAAGGTTTTATTTTCAGTCTGTAAGAGAGGAGACTAACTGTGGATTCACTGCTGCAGACACCCCACCACCCCCAACCCCACCCTTTTCTAAAAATAGACAAGACATTGACTGACGCCTCCCTCCCCCAACCTTCCTTCTCAGGTCTGCGGAGCCTGCATTGTCTAAGAAAGCCATTGTTCAGGGGTTGTGTTGAGTTGCAATATAATGAACTACCCGTGGAGATGGTGCTATGGGCTTGGCACAGTGCTGTGTCCACATTTGGGCCAGTTATCGAGCAGAGTGTTGGCATTGCAAGTGCTACGAGCATACGTAAATGACAGGCAGGAATAGACCATCTGGTCCATCAAGCCTGCCCCCCACAGTCATGATGCCTGAAGCATTGCGATTTGACACCCCCTCCCCATCAGCAGCCATGTAACCTGGGAGGGGCAAAAACTCAGATTTAAAAACTCTCTGACCACCCCCCAATCAAAACTAGTCCAGGACACCACATTGACAATGCTTATATTGCCTGATAGTTTACCTACCTTTTATTAGACGTCATCTCCGCCTCAGCCAGGAACTGGCCCAGCGCTCCTTTGAAGGTTTGCAGAGTCAGCACTCACCGCATGAGCCAGAAACTTCTTCCATGGGTCCACTATCCTCTGGTGGAAGAAGAACCGCCTAACATCTAAACCAAGCCCTACCCTTGCACAGCTACGATGCACGACCCCAGTCTTCCAAATCGATCAATGAGAAGACAGCCTAGCCCTTTATAACTATTTTATGCACCTCAATCAAATCTCCTGGAAGTCGACGCATCTCTAAAGTGAATACACCCAGTCTTTTAAGCTTCCCTGAGTTTAAACTGGGAACCATTCTTCCGACCCTCATGGATCCACCTGGAGCTGGTGATGGTCCATGTCAGCACTGGCCCAAAGTGTATCTGCAGGTGGGTCAACTTCAGTCACCGAGTCCATCCTCTGCAAAATAAACGAGGGTTTCGCTCCCCCGATGGCTTCAGGGGTAAAAGCAGCACTAAGTGAGATGCTGAGCATCATCCCAGGTTTGATTTCCAATCTGTGCTGGAGTTAGCTGATTTCAGCCAGGGACTCGGGCGAGGAAGGGTGAAGCTCAGTCAGTGGGCTCCTGCTCCTCATCACTATCGAGTGACTGCTGGAAAGCACAAGCACAAGGGCACGGACATTGGCTGAGGACGGGACTGGGCTTGTTTGTGAGGTTCGCCAGTGGTGGATAGCTTGACGGTGCTCAGTGTCTGGGCTCACACTTGAAAAATGGCTTCTTGCGGGGGAGGTGGCTGTGCCGTATGGAATTCTACCCTGGAAAGAGCCCGAGCCTTCAGGCAGTGTGGAAAGGGGCGATGAGAATGGGACTGAGAAGGGTGAATGGGATTATTACTGAATACGAATTCTGTGGAGCGCTCGACTATCGGAGCCCAGAGGCACGATGTTGAAGGATGAATGTGGTTGAGCTGCTCGGATTTATCGCTGTGACTGTCCTGTGTTGCCAGAGCCACTGCTGAGAGCCTTGCTGCGACGGATGCCATCCCTGGAGTCGGCCGAGATCCTGCAGCTGGTGAACTGCCCAGAATCCTTCACTGCTGACATGAGGTGCATCATGGGAGAGTCGGCAGCCGTGCGGAACTACTTTGTTTTGGCGGGAATGAACTCGAGTGGCTCGTCCTTCGCAGGCGGAGCTGGGAAGTGAGTGGCTCGCAGACCCCTGGGCGGGACGCAGTTCCAACCTTTTGAACGGGAGTGAGTGAATTACTTCACAGCAAGCGTGGCCATAGAGCAGAGGCAAGGGAAAAATCAGACGATTCTTCCTTTTCTGTCCTCCCCAAACACCTTCTGGTATGCTGATCATGTGACTCATCGGCACGTGTCAGAACCGGTACCTGTGTCTATGCCAGGGAATTGTGTGTAGCACGTGGTGGGGGTATTGGTGAAAGTAACTTGCCCATCGAACCCCCCCAATTAATTTCATATTTTCTCAAATGTTACAGCGAGTTTACATTTTGTGTTGTGCACAGAGTGTCAAGTCTCCAGAGCTCGGTGAATTGTATATTTTTACCCTGTTAGAGACTCTGCAGAATATTTTGTTTAAAGCGTATAATAGGCACCCTGCAGAGATTAGACAGGGACTGGATGGAGGAGGAGAACACATGGCCTGTGATCAGTTTCTAGTTCCACAGACCTTCTTATCAAGCAGGTACCCTTTGGCTATCAGTGCCTCCAGAGCATCCACTCCAAGGTTTGCTAAAGTAAAAGCGCCTAAAGTATACTGGCTTATGGAATTCTCGAGTTCAGCACTAAGCTGATGTAGAGGGAGAAAGTCTGAGCTCCACGGTGTTCGATCCACTCAGGCTTGCCTGTGGGTCACCATTCAGCTTGTGGTCCCAGGTGGCTTCCCTAGAACAGAAGGTGAAATGTTGAGACATAACTCTGTGTCAGCAAGTTAACTTGTCTGAGATCCCTCTTTTTTTTTTTGCTCCGAGTATATGTGATGGGATTGCAGAGTCCTGCTGGGCTGTGACACATTCTGCTGTTCCTCCCTGAGTGTTCAGGTGGGATTAGAGTGTCCTGCAGGCCCCGACACCTGCACTGCTGTTCCTCCCTGAGTGTACAGGTGGGATTAGAGAGTCCTGCAGGCCCCTGACCCGTACTGCTGTGTGCATTGGCTGGACAGAGGCATCACTCTACGTGCAGGTTGCTCTGGTTTTCATCGGTCTTTATGGGAAATGGTCCTGATACAAGCCCAAACCATCATGGACGAGTTTTTACAGTTGATTGGTTGGTGTTGATGTGGATGTTCACTGAGGTGTGAGCTGCCCTTTCTTGGCTTCATTATTAATTTCCGTGTTTGATCCCTGTTCCTTGCAATTCTCCGGCTCCTGCAGTATGATTGGTTTTTTTTTTAATGACCATTTCCTGGAAGTTTTTAGTTATTTAAAGTAGACTCTCTGTCTTTGACCCTGTTTTTTCTTTTCCTCTGCAGGTACTTGGCTGAATGGATGGTTCATGGATACCCCTCAGAAAATGTCTGGCCGTTGGACATCAAGCGCTTTGGCGCGCTCCAGAGCAGCCGCACGTTCCTCCGCCACCGTGTCATGGAGGTGATGCGTAAGTCTCCAGGGAACTGATATATAAAGGGACGGTGACTGGGAGCAGGAGCTGGGACTGATGCTGTGCTGCGGAGCCCTTTATCTCTGATGAATATATAGGGTATAGAAGAAAGGGTACAGGCTGGGTGAGGAGTCTGGCAATGCTGTTCACTGCAACTCCTGTCTGTGCTGAAGGTCCTTGACGGGGAGGGGAGGTTCTGTTGATTTGGGGGCTGGTGGTTTGGTTACGGAATTGCCAGATATAAGGGAAATGGAATGGCGGGATGCAGGTTCTTGCCTGTTGCTCCTCGCAAAGTGAATTCCTAAATTCAGCCAGGCTCCCATTGCCCACAAGGAGGAAGGGCAAGAGCATAATCGGGCCAGTCACCTTTTACTGTCCCCACACTTCTCTATGAAGTGCGAAGTGGCCAGTTGCCCCTTATGATTCCCACATGGCTCCCAGTGACCAGCTGTGTACAGTGTAAGAGGATTCCAGCCTGTCCTCCTGGTTGGAGATGGTGTGTGATCGGGAGATCGGAAAGGGAGAAATGAAAGAAAATAAACACAAAATGAAAAGCACTGTTTTTTCCATAATAATGCAGTGCAATGCAGTTTGATTTGATCTGTGTTAATTGGATGTGTTATTTTTAAGTTTGGGGTCCATTGATATCCCAGGCAGGGAAGTGTTTTGCCAAAACTGTGTGTTCAGCTCATGGCTGTTTTGAAGATTGCCAATAATTTGTAGTTTTCATTTTGTTCACTGCTTAAACTATTTAAATGAACAGCTGTGATTCCTGGGCCGGAATTTTCCCTACCAAGTCGGGTGCTTGCGGGCCGCGCAGCGGGTGGGTACTGCGATGTGTTGATCAGCTCGCTCTGCATAGCGACTTTAGCGTAATGGCCCCTATTAAGGCAGACATGCGCGTTTCCCGGCCCTATTAAGTGGTGCGGGTCTGATGACATCATCGATGACTCATTTCCAGCGAGGATATTTAAAGCAGCCTTGGCCACATCGCATTTGAAGGTTCATGTCGGAGTGTGGAGAGAGGATTGGAGAGGGGTGTCTTGTTACTGAGAAATAGAAAAATTAGTTCACAAAGACAGAGGGCTGCACCCCGCATTTCCGATGACTCCCTACATATTCTTGTGGAGGGAGTCAGAACACGCAGGGAGGTCCTCTTCCCTGCTGATGGGCGGAAGAGACCTCCACAAGAGACAAAAAGAGCCTGGCTCCAAATTGCTGAGGAGGTCAACAGCAGGGATGTGGTAAGGCGGACCTGGGTGCAGTGCCGGAAGCGCCTCAATGATCTGATGAGATCAGGAAAGGTGAGTGCAAAGTCACACTCGCCCTCATCCTGTTGTGCCTGTCACCACATCCCCATCACTCTGCCTTCCCAAGCTTACTCCTGCACACCATTCCTCACACCAACATACCTTGCACGTCCACCCATCCCCCTCTCTCTATGTACATACTCACATCCCCCTCTGACTAACTACCCCTCACACTCACCCTCATCCTAATGAAATCATTGCAAGTAACCCTACAGAAAGAGGCCATTGGCACCGCACTCCCTCATAGATACCCTCTACAGATGTACCCCACACATTCCTTACACTCATTCCATCACTCTCACCCAAACTTCTCTTTCGCTCCTTGCAGGAGAAGAGCGCGCACAACAGCATGAGAAGGAGAGAACCGGAGGTGGCCCTCCATCCTTCAGCACTTTAACTGCAGCAGAGGAGATGGCCCTGGAGGTCTCAAGAGTTGCAGAGCTGATGGCGGTGGGAGACGGAGAGAGGGGGGGCCTCTCAGCAACCTGGTGACAGAATTACATCTCATACAGCCACATGGCATACAGCAGTCACTCTCATGGTGATTAATGTCAGCAGCCAGTGAATGTTCATCATGTGCATAATGGCATCGATACCCATTCTTAATCTAACATTTCTAAATCATCTCTTTGCTCTCCACAGGTCCACCAAGGACCCCCCGCTCCCTCCAACTGTCCAGCCGGAGGAGGAAGACGACTCCTCAGAGGAATCTCCAGCCTCAGAGAGCACCGTCAGCAGACCCAAACACACCCAGCACCAGTGCAGATACACACACCTCGGTGGGTCCTTTGTAAGATACAGTGGTGTTGTCACCTGGCATCTCACACTTCACAAGTGAGCAAGAGCAGATGGTGTTGATGGGAGCAGCAGTGGAGACCCCTCGCCGGAGGGCGCAGGACGCTCCCAGCTCTGCTCAGCTGCATGCAGACGCTGAGTCTCGGGCCATCGAGAAAGAGGGTGATCCTGGAGGGGCAGGAAGAAATGCAGGAGGCTCTGGCAGGTTTTGCAGCCGCGATGTCTGCTAATGTGCAGAGAATGGAGGAGTCCATCTCCAACATGAACACCACCATGTTGCAGGTGATGGTGACGATGTGCTGTTCCATGAAAAGGATGGCCACCTGCATGGAGCAGCTAATGTGCCACTCACAGGGGCACATGCTAGCTATGGAGAACAGGATGCAGAGGCTCATAGACCTCCTCTCCAGGGGGATCTAAACGTACACTTGGGTTCTCATGGCCCCGCTGCTGTGCAGCAAGGTGCTCTCCAGCTCCTTGCTGGCAGGGAAGCGTGGGTGGCCCATGAGAGGGATGATGGTGAGAGGGGACGTGGAAGTGGGCGCTCCTCTCAAAGCGCTCGCACTTCTCCCCCGTTGCCCCCCCCCCCCCCACCCCACCCCAGTCAGAGCCCCAGATGCTTCCACGGATCACGATGGCCGAGTCTGCCCCTGCACAGTCGCAGGAGCAGCAGACTTTGGTGGGGCCATCACAGGCTCCAAAACCCAGAGGATGTCCGCCAAAAGCAGTCGCAGCAGGAAAGTGAGCAGCCTGCCTCTCTTACCTCTGCTGAAGCCAAAGTGGGTGCACCTCGTAGAAGCACGCGTAAAAGAAAATGACACCAAAGTAGATGCACAAAGGTAAGCACACGGGTGTATAAAGAAGTGTTCTTGTTAAGGCTCTGTTACTGTTATCACACAAATATTTATTTTCACCACTTTCCGGTCATGCCCATTTTTGTCTGCTACTTTGAAGTGGCTTTGTGAGTTGGAGTGAATGGTGAGACATAACGCAACCTCCAGCAATGACAGTCAGTGTGAAAGGAATGGCTGTTCATCGTAGGGATGCTTTATGGTGGTGTTGGGGGCGGGGGGAAACTTGGCACAGCATGTGGCAGCCATATGGGTGTAATGCAGGAAGTTCAGTAAATCTGGCGATGATCAGGCCATCCCTGCCGGGCAGCAATGTGCTCTGGTGCTGTTGCCATCTGGACCTCAGGTTCTTCCAGCTGATGCTCCTACTCCTCGTCTGAAGAGGATGTGTGCTCTGCGCCTTGCTCCTCATGCAGCTCTAATCCTTGTTGCTGTGCTATGTTGTGCAGCGCGCAGCAGACGACAACGATTCTGGAGACCCTGGCTGGTACATACTGAAGGGCTCCTCCAGATCTGTCAAGGCATCTGAAGCGCATCTTGAGCATGCCTATTGTTTGCTCAATGACCCATCTGGTGGACGTGTGACTTTCATTATACAGCTCCTCGGCCTCATTGCTTGTCCTCCTCGGGTGTCATGAGACATGTCTTCAGTGGATAGCCCTTGTCTCCAAGCAGCCAGCTAGTAAGTGTGTTTGGCGGTGCGAAGAGCTGAGGGAGGGTGGACTGGCGCAGCACGAAAGAGTCATGACAGCTGCCAGGGAATTTGCCGCGCACATGCATGATCTTCCTATGGTTGCAGACCAGCTGCACATTGAGCGAGTGGAAACCCTTGCGGCAAATACATGGCAGATGCAGTATAGCGTGGATGAATGTGAAGTTATCCACTTTGGTAGGAAAAGCAGAAAGGCAGAGTATTATTTAAATGGTGATAGATTGGGAAATGCTGATGTACAGAGGGACCTGGGTGTCCTTGTACACCAGTCACTGAAAGCAAACATGCAGGTGCAACAAGCAGTTAGGAAGGCAAATGGGATGCTGGCCTTCATTGCAAGAGGATTTGAGTACAGGAGCAAGGATGTCTTACTGTTATACAGGGCCTTGGTGAGACCACACCTGGATTGGTGTGTGCAGTTTTGGTCTCCTTACCTAAGAAAGGATATACTTGCCATTAGAGAGAGTGCAGCGAAGGTTCACCAGACTGATTCCTGGGATGGCAGGACTGTCGTATGAGGAGAGATTGGGTCGACTTGGCCTGTATTCACAAGAGTGTAGAAGAATGAGAGGGGATCTCATTGCAACGTATAAAATTCTGACAGGGCTAGACAGACTGGATGCAGGGAGGATGTTTCCCTTGACTGGGAGGTCTAGAACCAGGGTTCACAGTCTCAGGATACGGGGTAGGACATTTAGGACTGAGATGAGGAGAAATTTCTTCACTGAGGGTGGTGAACCTGTGGAATTCTCTACCACAGAAGGCTGTGGAGGCCAAGTCACTGAATATATTTAAGAAGGAGATAGATAGATTTCTAGACACAAAAGGCATCAAGGGATATGGGGAGAGAGCTGGAATATGGTATTGAGATAGAGGATCAGCCATGATCATATTGAATGGCGCAGCAGGCTCGAAGGGCCGAATGGCCTACTCCTCCTATTTTTCTATGTTTCACAAACACTCCTGGGTGATGTGGGGGTGCCCTGATAGCCACATGTGTGCAGTTGATGATGCCCTGCACCCGTGGGAAGCCAGCCAGAGCAGCAAAGGCGACCACATGCTCACAAACACTGGCTTCATCAGTGGCAAAGTCCACATTATTGTCTGACCTGTTAAACATGGCATCGGTGACCTGTGTGATGCATCTGTGGGCGCCTGTCTGCGAGATGCAGCAAATGTCTGCTGCAGATCCCTGGAAGGAGCCTGAGGCAAAGAAGTTGAGGGTGCTGGTGACTGACAGCCACTGGTAAGGAGTGTCTACCAGGTCCTCTGGGCTGCAGGTCTTGTTCCAGCGAGCTGCAAGTGTCTGTGATGATCTGGCGATATAGCCTGAGCCTCCTTTGGCACTGCTGCTCAGTCATTTTGAGGAAGCTCAGCCTCTGCCTGTAGACCCTGTGTTGGGGTTATCGCGTCCGGCGCAGTGCAGCTCTGTGTTGATGCCCTCTGTCCTACGGAGCATCAGGTCGGTGAGAAGGTTGTTGATGTTACTGCTGCTGCTACTGGTGGTGGGGCTCATCCTGGTGCAATTGTGAGGACCAAAGTGAGACAGTAGAAGTGGCACCCATGCTGATGTAATAAGTGCAGGTCAAGTAGCGATCAGAGAACCAATCTGTCAATGTTGTGATAGTTACTAGCAATATGGTGAGAGTGGCTTCCGAGGTTGCAGAAAAGACTTGCAAACTGTAGACACCTAAATCTGTGCTCAAAATGGAGTCAGCAAGAGCCTTTCCCATAGGTAAGTAATGAGGTGTCATGTGGGAGTATTTATTTGGATTTCCATGCTCTGCATTAATGACCTCGCTCAATGGCCACTGAGCTTCTGCATCAGGTTGACAGACGTGGTTCCCGAGCTGCGTGATCCCCGTGGTCAGCAAGTGAAAATCAAAAAGTCTGGTTAAAATCCCTGTTAAGGGTCTGACAACAAGGATTTAATGAGCTTAATTAGCTCGCCCGCCTCTGCCATTCAGGCCCGTGGCACGCTGGCAAATGCGCCTGATTTGGAGGTGGGATGACGGTGGGTTCTCGATGCGCTCGCAATTTCTGCAACTTTTACTGCCGACCCGCCTCCAAACCCGCACTCCCGGCAGCGGGAAAATTCCGGCCCTGATGTCTGTTCTTGTTGCAGACCCCTTTGCTGGTCTGTGTATTAAGTGACTGGCCCCGGGTTACAGACAGAGAGAGAAGCTGTGGGTGGGCACATGTTTAAAAACTGCTCAACCTTTGTTTCCCTTTCCGATCGCAGCTCTGATGTACGAGCTGAAGGTTCCTCGTTGGGATTTCCAGACTGGCCGACAGCTCAGGACCTCTCCCCTGTACGATCGCCTGGATGCGCAGGGCGCGCGCTGGATGGAAAAGCATGGTTTCGAGAGAGCCAAGCACTTCGTCCCACCCGGGAAGGGTGAGTACACATTGTGCACTTCGCCAGTGCGCAAAGCAACACACCTTCCTGGTGTTGGTATTGTTGCTGTCAGATGTAGCTTTGGGTGGTTGTATGTATTTCTTGGACCTAAATCTGCACCTTTGAGTGGTGCTAGTTACTGGGCGAACAAGATGACTTCAGGTGTACACTGATAACTGGTAACTGACTCCACAGGGGGGAACTAAGTAATCTCAGAAAGAAAGAAGGAACATGCATTTATATAGCGCATTTCACGATCTCAGGACATCTCAAAGCACTTTACAGCCAGTCTTCCTCCAAGCTTTCTCCTGTTGCGCCCGTCTTCGAATCATAGAAGTTTACAGCACAGGAGGGGGCCATTTGGCCCATTGTGTCTTATACTGTCTCTTTGCTAGAGCAATCCAAAACTAATCCCACTGCCCTGCTCTCTCTGCACATAGCCCAATATTTTCCTGTGCTTCAAATATTTATCCAATTTTCCATTAACAGATGTCAAGGTCTCTGCCCCAACCGCTCTCTGCAGCAAATATTCCATGTGCAACAACCCTCTGTGTAAAGAAATTTCTCCATCTTTCTCCTCACTCCCTTAAATTTATGATTTTGGAAGTGTAGTCACTGTTGTAATGTAGGAAATGCAGCAGGTAATTTGTGCACAGCAAGCTCCCACAAACAGCAATGTGATAATGACCAGATAATCTGTTTTAGTGATGTTGGTTGAGGGGTAAATGCTGGCCAGGACACCGGGGAGAACACCCCTGCTCCTGTTTGAAACTGTGCCAAGGGATCTTTTACATCCACCTGAGAGGGCAGATGTGGCTTTGTGGCTTCAATTTAATGTCTCATCCAAAAGACGGCACCTCCGACAGTGCAACACTCCCTCAGTACTGCACTGGCGTGTCAGCTTAGATTTTGTGCTCAAGTCCCTGGAGTGGGACTTGAACCCACAACCTTCTGACTCCGAGGCGAGAGTGCTGTCATTGAGCCATGGCTGAGAACTTTTTTTTAAGTGTTTAAAAAAGATTTTTTTTAAGTGTGTCCAAGGTCTGAAAAGCTGTCCCGTCTTGTCTATTTTGTGTCACTGTCTCTCAGTCCTAAGGATTTGTTGTTGAGCTATCCTGTCTGTCTTTTTGTTTTTGCCATATGCGAGCCTGTCACTGTTTTGTAATTGACATGTATTTGTTAAGTGTTCCAGTTTCCAATGCACGAGATGAACCATTTCATACCTGCGCTCATCCTTTCCAGCAACTGGGGAAATCATACAGGCCACAGTCACTCAACTGTAACACAGCGGTGACCATTAACAAATTGTTTGACTGCATTGAATGCTGAGCACTGTAATCCAGTCTCTGATGCTGCTTCCGCCGATCTGTCCTAGTCTTAACCTGAACTTTCTCCTGTTGCGCCTGTTGTAGAATCATAGAAGTTTACAGCACAGGAGTGGGCCATTTGGTCCATCGGTCTTATACTGTCTCTTTGCTAGAGCAATCCAAAACTAATCCCACTGCCCTGCTCTCTCTACACATAGCCCAATATTTTCCTGTGCTTCAAATATTTATCCAATTTTCCGTTAACAGATGTCAAGGACTCTGCCCCAACCGCTCTCTGCAGCAAATATTCCATGTGCAACAACCCTCTGTGTAAAGGAATTTCTCCATCTTTCTCCTCACTCCCTTAAATTTATGACTCCTTGTCACTGATTCCCCAGATAATGTTTTCCTATTCACTCTTCAGTCTCTTAAATCCTCACATCCTTTCCTGTTCCAGTGGAAATAGTCCCAGTGTCTCAAGACTCTCCTCATAACTATAGTTTCCCATTCTTGGCATCATCCTATTGAATCTGCGCTGTACGTTCGCTATGGGTTTCTTGTCTTTTCTATAATGTGGCACCCAAAACTGCATACTCTAACTGTGGCCTAACCAATGATTTCCACATTTGTCATTACTTCTTTTGTACTCTATTCCCTTATTTATAAAACCCACTATACTGCCGGCCTTTCTCTTACGCTTTTTTGTACCTGCACTCTCACTTTCTGGGGATTGTCTCTGTTAATCCACACCTCAGTATTTTTCCTCGTTTTCTCCCAAAATGCATTGCCTCTCGTTAATCTACGTTAAATTGCATCTGCCACCTGACTGCCCATTCGGCTATCCTGTCTCTCTTCCGGAAGTCTTTTACAGTCCTCCTCGCTGGTTGCCAAACCTCCTATTTTTATCTTGTCAGAAAATATCAAGGTGATGCTGCCTTATACCCAAGTGTATCATCTATATACAGAGAACAAAAATGGACACAGCATCGACCCCTAGGGTACACCACTTCCAACCCTTCGCCAGTCTGAGCAACATGGCTCTGATGTCCTACATCAGTCTGTAGTCTCAGTCTCTGTGCCTTTTCCTGTTGTCTCTCCCACATCGGTCTGAAATCTCAGTCTCCGAACTTCTTCCTCTTGTCTGTAATCTCTGAGCTTTCTCCTTTTGTTTGTCCCACATCAGTCTGAAATCTCAGTCTCTGAACTTCTTCCTATTGTATTCCCAGATTTGCTGGAATTAGACCAGAGTAAGACCTTCTACAAACCTGATTGGTTTAACATCGTAGGAGCAGAGGTCACGTGCTGCAAGGAGGCTGTTTGTGTCATTGACATGTCGTCTTTCACCAAGTTTGAACTCAGTGTAAGTTTCTGCTGAAGCAGGAGTGTGTGTTGCAGCTGGATCGAAACTGATGGGCGTCCTCAAAAATATCTTGTAGGCTGAAAAATTACAACAGGACAGTGTAACGAAGGAAAGTGAAGTATAGGAATACTTTTCAGCAGGCCTGGGACTGGGAATTCGAACGTGAAATCCCAAGCAGCTGGAAGTTTCAATCCAGAACTGCAGATCCCTTACCGTTGTTTCCAACGCCACGGAGACCTCGAGCGATTCGCTCAGAGTTTACTGCGCGTGGTTTAACTCCATCAAAGTGATCACTGAGATTGAGGGTAGGAAAAGAGGAGAAGGTTGTGGAGAGCCTGGGTATTCCAGTGGGGAATCAGGAACTTGGTGCCTGGCAATCACCGAGGCAATGGAAAGGTGTAAGAATTGCAGTCACATGAACGACTTTGCCTTTGTGCTGGAAATGTGCACGGAACCAAATGTTATGAAGCTGACATAAATTGAGAGATTTCAGGAAATCACACTAGTCCACGAATTTTTGGTGAAAAGCAGTTTAGTAGTTGATTTAGGACTCACTTTAAAATTTGCTTATTGAAGAAAATGGGTGAAAATATGAAATATGGTTTATAAACAAATGCAATGCCAGCAAGTGAGGGAAGTAAGGGTGGAAATTGTGGAGACTCTGGCCACAATCTTTCAATTCTCCTTGGATATGGGGGTAGTGCCAGAGGAATGGAGGATTGCAAATATTATACCCCTGTTCAAAAAGGGGGAGACGGATAAACCCGGCAACTACAGGCCAGTCAGCCTAACGTTGGTGGTGGGGAAACTTTTAGAGACAATCTGGGACAAAATGAATTGCATTTGGAAAAGTATGGGCCAATAAAAGAATGTCAGCACGGATTTGTTAAAGGAAGATTGTGTTTAACTGAGTTCTTTTGATGAAGTAAAGGAGAGGGTTGATGAGGGTAGTGCGGTTGATGTATATATGGACTTTCAAAAGGCGTTTTTGACAAAGTACCACATAATAGACTTGTTAGCAAAATTAAAACCCATGGGATTAAAGGGACAGTGACGGCATAAATACAAAATTGGCTAAGGGACAGAAAGCAGAGAGTAGTGGTGAACGGTTGTATACCACTATAATACTGACATCTAGGGGGCACCACTGTATACTTCACTGGAGTGGTGCCCCCTGGATGTCAGTATTAGGACCATTGCTCTCCTTGATATATATTAATGCCCTGGACTTGGGTATACAAGGCACAATTTCAAAATTTGCAGATGATACGAAACTCAGAAATGTAGTAAACAATGAGGAGGATAGTAACAGACTTCAGGTGAGCATAGACAGACTGATAAAATGGGCAGACACATGGAAAGTGAAATTTAACGCAGAGAAGTATGAACTGATACATTTTGATAGGAAGAATAAGGAAAGGCAATATGAACTAAATGGTACCATTTTAAAGGAGGTGCAGGAACAGAGAGACCTGAGGGTGTATGTATGTGATCCTTGAAGGTGGCAGGACAAGTTGAGAAGGCTGTTAAAAAAGCATATGGGATCCTTGGCTTTATTAATAGAGGACTAGAGTACAAAAGCAAGGAAGATACACTAAACCTTTATAAAACACTGGTTAGGCCTCAGCTGGAGTATTGTGTTCAATCCTGGGCACCGCACTTTAGGAAGGATGTCAAGGCCTTGGAGAGGGTTCAGAAGAGATTTATTAGAATGATAGCAGGGATGAGGGACTTTAGTTATGTGGAGAGATTGGAGAAGCTGGGGTTGTTCTCCTTGGAGCAGAGAAGGTCAAGAGGAGATTTGATGGAGGTGTTCACAATTGTGAACGGTTTGATAGAGTAAATAAGGAGAAACTTTTTCCAGTGGCAGAAGGGTCATTAACCAGGGGACACAGATTTAAGGTGATTGGCAAAAGAACCAGAGGCGACATGAGGAAACTTTTATTTTTTTTTACACAGCGAGTTGTTGTGATCTGGAATGCACTGCCTGAAAGGGTGGTGGAAGCAGATTCAATAGTAATATTCAAAAGAGAATTGAAGGGAAAAAAAATTACAGGACTATGGTGAAAGAGTAGGGGAGTGGGATTAATTGGTTAGCTCTACCAAAGAGCTGGCACAGGCACAATGGGCCGAATGGCCTCCGTCTGTATCATTCTCTGATCCTAAGCACTGGTGCTGTTGAGATGTAAACTTTGTGAAAGGGGTCTACAGTAGGAACAAACTGCAGTGACACATTCTGGAGCCATGGGCTGTTTAAGACCAAGGTGTTCATTTGGAAACTGAGGATCATAAATTATTGGGATTCAAAATTGATGGGAATTCCCAATCGGTAAGTGTCATAACTCAACAGTTCATTTATGTTTAATTGTAAAGTGGGAAGTAAATGTTCCCAGCAACTTTGTCTTATTCCCTGGCTGCACCACCCCCAGCCCAGGAGAACCACTTGTGTGATGAAGATGCAGCAGACTCAGTGATGACGACTGTAGAGAGGAGCTGAAGTTCACAGCGGCATGGTGTCCTTGTGCAATGCACAAAGTGGGAA
The DNA here is from genome assembly GCA_030390025.1 of Squalus acanthias. Classification (NCBI taxonomy): domain Eukaryota; kingdom Metazoa; phylum Chordata; class Chondrichthyes; order Squaliformes; family Squalidae; genus Squalus; species Squalus acanthias. The sequence goes on along the minus strand of CM059430.1, from coordinate 59,471,430 downwards.
GTGACTGGGGCTCCAGGACCTAGAATTGGAGAAATTACAGCACTATAGGAAGGATGTGATTGCATTAGAGAGGGTGCAGAGGCGATTCACCAGGATGTTACCTGGGCTGGAGCGTTTCAGCTATGAAGAGAGACTGGACAGGCTGGGGTTGTTTTCCTTAGAGCAGAGAAGGCTGAGGGGGGACCTAATTGAGGTGTACAAAATTATGAGGGGCATAGATAGGGTAGATAGAAAGGAACTTTTCCCCTTAGTAGAGGGGTCAATAACATGGGGGCATAGTTTCAAGGTAAGGGGCAGGAGGTTTAGAGGGGATTTGAGGAAAACCTTTTCACCCAGAGGTTGGTTGGAATCTGGAACTCATTGCCTGAAAGGGTGGTAGAGGCAGGAACCCTCAACATTCAAGAAACATTTAGATGAGCACTTGAAATGCCATAGCATACAAGGCTACGGACCAAGTGCTGGAAAATGGGATTAGAATAGACAGGGCTTGATGGCCGGCGCGGACACGATGGGCCGAAGGACCTCTTTCTGTGTTGTATGACTCTGAGAAGGTGGCCATTTGGCACATCAAGCCTGTGCTTGTTCGAGCTCCTTAACTGGAGCAATCTAATCTAATCCTATTTCCTTGCCCTTTCCCGTATCCTTTTAATATTCTTTATTTTCAAATACTTATCCCGTTCCTTTCAAATGATCTAGTGTCTGTTTCAAAAGCCACTTGTGTTTAATCATTTCATGTTCTAATAACCCTGTGTGAAAACACTGTATTTATGCCCCTTTTACAGATTCACTAATGAGGAAACAATCTTTCCCTATTTACCCTCTCAAAACCTTTCAGAATTCTGAAAATCTCCATTAGATCCCATCTTAACCTAAACTACAACAGCTACAACCTCTCAATCATGGTATTGTTCTATTAAATCTTTGCTGTACCCTTTTCATGGTTCTGATATCCTCCCTATAATGGAATACTTGGAACTGCACACAATATTCCAGTGGGCCTAAACAATGTCTTGTACAAATTAAGCATCCCTTCCTTGTTATAATTATTATTTCTATGTATAAAACCCAGAATCCCATTTGCTGTTTTATAGCCCTCTGCGTGCACTCCCACCTTTTAGAGATCTATACATCTGCACCCCAGATATCTCTGTATCTTCATTCTGTTAAGGACCTTGCTGTTTATGGTATCTTTCTTTTCACTTTTTTTGTAAAGTTGAGCTGCAAACCGTCCAGCCACTCCACTGAACTATCTGTCAGACTGCAGTCTCCTCAGTTTGACATGCCTCCTAATCTGATATCGTTAGCAAATATCATTCCTCTTGTGCCTATGTCAAAATCATTTAGATAAATGGAAACAAAAGAGATCCCAGGGGGAGGTCCCTGCTGCACAGCACTATCCATATCACACCAATCTGAAAAACATCCCTTTACACCCACACTCTGCTATCTGTGCCTTCATCCATCTCTTAATCCAGTGTTGTTCAATACATTAGCCATTAGCCACATGTGGCTAATCGGGAATCCAGACGTGGCTAATTGCATTTATGATTAGTAAATAAAAAATGAGTAATAGACACCATCAGTCATATGATCTCAATACTCTTATTCGCACAGTGTGTGCATGTTTATTATCAACTTTTTGTGTGTTTGGTAAGATGAAAAGCAGAGTGAGAGTTATTTTTTGATCGTTGAGTGCCTTACTTCTTTGGTTATTGAATGGTGGTGGTGGATACTTGTTAAATATGCACACGTGAAGTACGTTTATCTGTATGTGTGAGTGTACCTTAGGTGTTTTCTAAAATTAGTGCATGTGCCTAAAACAATGCCATTGTAACCACATCTGTGGCTAGTCAGTGATTTCTTTTGGATAAGACTGTTTTAATCTGTGCAGCTACATTCCCTTTAATACCCATGAGCCTTAATTTCTCCTAAGGTGGGACCTTATCAAATGCCTTATGAAAATCCACCTATACACCATCCATCACATTCCCTTTATATATACACTCTGGGATTTTCTTGAAAAATTCAATTAACTTACTTGAACACAACCTGCCCTTTACAAATCCGTGCTGGTCGTCCCTGATTAGCCTTTCTCAGTGTTCACTCATGTCATCTCATAAAAAAGATTTTTAGAAATCTGCCGACAACAGAGGTAAGACTAACGGGCCTGTCATTTATTGATTTATCCACTTCCCCTTCCTTTGATTATGTCCCGTTTGGTAGGTGGATTTGCCCAAGTGACGCGGAGTAGAATTGAAGTTCTTCATCGTCAATCTTGTTTTAAAAGATTAAATCCAGACAAGAATCCAAGGGATGAAAATTCACTCTAATAAAAAAATCTAAATTAAAGTCTTTGTGTAGCTTTTCATGTAATCCTGTTTACTGGTATACGATGGCTTTATTTAGGTTATACCAATATATATTTTTTTGGTGTACTGGAGCGACCTCTTCAGACTACACCTCTTCAGCTGGTGGTTGAGGGTGGACAGGACAGGACAGGACAGTCGCACAGGTCTGAAAATTTTGAGAAGTTAGCATGAGTTGGCAAGTCTGGCAGTTTTAATTTAAAACTCTGGGAATGCAGCTGACAGTACATGGATACAAGTCTCAAGACCGAGAAAGAATGTCTTGCATTTCTTTAGCACCTTACCATGTCTCAGCAGAAGTGAATGTTATGTGGGTAAAAGCAGAGGCCATTTTGTGAATAGCAAGATCCCACGTACAAGTTCCCAGTTAATCTTCCCTGTTTTAAAAAATTCATTCCTGGGATGTGGGCGTCGCTGGCAAGGCCAGCATTTATTGCCCATCCCTAAATACCCTTGAGAAGGTGGTGGTGAGCCACCATTTCAGAGGGCAGTTAAGAGTCAACCACATTGCTGTGATGTAGAGGAGACCGCGGTTAATCTGTTTCTGCAGCTGGTGGTTGAGGGTGGACAGGACAGGACAGTTGCACAGGTCTGAAATTTTTGAGAAGTTAGCATGAGTTGGCAAGTCTGGCAGTTTTAATTTAAAACTCTGGGAATTTATCTTTGAAAATCTGCTTAAAAACTGCAAATCAGTTTGTTCTCCAGTGTGTGCATGCGTGTGATGATCGGACTGTCTGCTCCAGTCCTCAGGTGGCCAGGCACTCGAGATACTGCAGCACCTCTGCTCCAATGACTTGGACGTTCCTGTGGGACACATCGTGCACACGGGAATGCTGAATGAACGGGGCGGCTACCAGAACGACTGCAGTGTAGTGCGACTCAACAAACGCAGGTACTTGTTCGCATGTCTGGAGGCCACTAAAGCTCCTCGCGGGGATATGCACATTGTAAATTAAAACCCGCCATTGGAATATCATCGTTACAGCTTCCTTTTCATATAGCGGCTGCAACAGTTTTTATTGAAGGAATGCTCAGCAGAAAGTGTGACTGTTTCGCTGTTTGGTTTGGGAATTAAAATGTTGGCAAAGGACACTCGATGCACAAGGGTGGGAAATTCACCCGGGTTTGCTCGATTAGGTCCAGTTGATTTTGAGAGATCCGCCACATGTTAGAACGGTGGGCATACTTGTCAAACATGTGTCCCAAAGGCTGTTGGTGTTTTCTGTCGTCCCCAAGGTTCACTCTGCACTTTCAGCAGAGCTTGCCCGACGGTATCTGGCTTGGCTCGGCCTGCTGAATGGCAAAGTCTGCGGAGGCAAAGTTGATCTATTGCTGGCACCTTTTGCGTTGGGTTTGCCACGTTATCGCATTCCAGTACATTACGTGGTGATGTTTCCATTATAGAACCAGGCTCGCTGTAATGGAGATGCTGAACTGGTTTGAGGAGAGTTGAGACCTCTCTCCAAAAAGGAGTAAAATATATCAGTGTATTTTTTAAATGTTTCATTATATTTGGTTTTGTTGTCACATATTAAACTTAAATTTTTTGCTAATTTATTGCCAGCCTTGTTGGGATTCTACCAGCTGGTTTTTGTAAAGTCTTTTGTTTTTGCAAAGAGTTTCTGTGCACTTTGTTGCAGTAAAAATTATTTTGCTTTCCTGCTTGTCACTGACCTGCACAAACGGAGGGAGCATTGTACCAGAATGAAACGCACAGTAAGGAGGGCTGCTTAAAGCAATATTCACGGGGACTGAACGTTCAAACGACAACAGAGGCCCCAGACAAAAGGCCCCTTAGAGACGAAAGTAATTGAGGGAATTAAAATGTAATCCTCATTGTTCTGGAGCTGTTCTCCACACCATTAAGTAGAGTGAGCTGGACAGTGAAGGTGTGTGACACTCGTCTCCACAGTAATGTTGAGTCTTTTGTGTGCTGTGTGGCAGAGTAAATTGTTTTGGAATTTAACACGTGTGTGTTTTTTTTTCCCCCCAGTTTCTTTATCATCTCCCCCACGGACCAGCAGGTGCACTGTTGGTCTTGGCTCAAACAGCATATGCCCGAAGATAGTCAGCTACAGCTGGAGGACGTGACCTGGAAGTACACAGGTACTGTCTGCTTGTGGGGTGTCTCACACCACACCTAATGTAGCTGTTCCTAGCGGCATAAGTCACATTTTGTCACTCAGCTACTTTCAGGAGAGGCATTTCCCGACCGACTTGTACTCTTGGTCTTCTTGATGGGAGGGCTCCAGGTTTAAAAATGGTTCAGAGTTTTACTGCATGGGGAAGAAATACAGAGTGGGGGGGTGGCGAAGTCCTGCTCAAACTATATAGTGCTCTCGTCAGACTGTCCAGCTCTGGGCACAGAGACACAGATCTTCAAGCAATAAATGTGGTTTGGAGAAGATTACAGCTCACTGAAAAGCCATGTGGTTGATCCTTCGTGTCAGGGGTCAGAAACCTGGGAGGAGGTGCCTGAAAAGTGATCTTATGAAGGTATATAAAACATTAAATGGTACGGAGAAGGTCATTCTGGAAAATAACTTCACACTGAATGGCGAGTCGGTGCCACACCTCGGGATGTTTTTAACCGTATTGCCACAGCAAGGAGGTGGGGTGGGGTGGGAAGGGGAAGAGTCTGTTGGGTTTTTAAAGCACTCAGATGGCAGGTGGTTAAATGCTAATGAGCCAAACTTCGGTGGTGTTTCCTCATGACTGTAAATAAGAAGCAATTCCTTAGCCTTTCCTGGCAGTCAATAAACACCTCACACCCACTGGAAAGTCTCTGATCCTGTCTGGCTGTGAATAGAGGGACATAAAAGAAATAGAGACAGAGACACGGGCACTTTGGCAGGTCTGGCAAAGGCTGCAAAGTCAGTCAGGGTCTTCAGTCTGAAACCTGTGAGGGCAGGCTTTGGCCTGGCTCAGAAGAAGAATGCAGAAGATTAGTTAGGAGGATTTTTTTTTTAAGTCAAGACCTACTCATGGGAAAATGTGGTGTGTTCATTATTTTGTAATAATACCTGCTGACAAGTTGTGCTGATTGAACTAAATGAGCTTGATCATAACTGTTGCTATTTCACTTACTGTGAAATAAACAGTTTAACGATTAGCATCTGGCCTTATTTTACCATGTTTTATCTGAGTCCACCTTCGAAAAGACTTATGAAGGACACATGCGTAATACATGACTATCTAGTTCAGATCGCAAGGTTACAACCTTGGGTTATGCTATTGTATTGTTACATATTCAGCGGTGCGAGAACACCCCTAAACAATAATGTGCTCAGATCGGTTACAGGAGTGATTGGTACCGTGTATCCAAGAGAATATCTGCGACAAGACCCTAAACTCGTAACAGTAGGACAAGGAGATACAGGTTCTAACTAGTAAAAGGCAAATTTAAGGCGGGTATCAGGAAGCTCTCTTTCACATGATATGCGGAACTTCTGAATAGAATTGTGAAGACTAAATCTCTGGAATTATTTTCGAAACAATTCGGTTATCTCAGTGGGGTCTCTATAGGTTTGTATAACCGCAGGTTAGTTGAATTTACTGTTGCACAAAGACCAAGGGGGAGAAATTCAGTATCTCCCCATTTGGGGCGCAATTATCGGCCGGGCGCAAAGATTAGCGCCTGGCGCTAATTATCGCCACCGACTGCAAACTTGACTTTTATCGCCCCTGGAGGTGATTGGAGCGCTAAATCAGGCGCGTCCCACCTGTCTTAAGGCGCAAAGGCCGAGGAGCGAGGCGCTACCTCAGAGCACTGGCGAAGCTCATGTGATGTCAGTCAGCAATGGAACACAGACACAATGGCGCGGGCCAGTTCTTAAAGGGGAAGGTTGATCTTGCTTTCCATCCACATCCTGCTCATTGCAGCCTTGAATCTCGGCCTGGAGAGACCTGCACATCAAATCTGCTGGAAAGAACAATGGAGAGTACCAGGGAAAGAGCTCAGAGTGCAGCCCCCACAGTCTCTTCTAAATCGATACAAGGAAGGGCAAATCAAAATGAACCTGCAAAGTGCTGCTCAGTACCCAAAACTCCTTCACACAGCGTTGAATCTCTCCAGAAGTCTGTCTCTCTCTCTCTCTCTCTCTCTCTCTCTCTCTCTCTCTCTCTCTCTCTCTCTCAGAATGCGTGGTTCTAAAATGTCACCAACAATAAAAGGCAGGAAGCGGTCACCTTTAAATAGCGCTCCCCCAGTCCCTTCCTGACTGCAAAACGCTCCCCTCAACCTGTCGTTGCTAGCGGCAGGCGGTAAGGCAGGGGGCGCCACTCAATATCCGCTCTGGGGCGATACCGGGGCGTTGCGAACTCGACTGACGTCACGATCTGCCGGCGCAGGAGATCGTGGCGGTAGTGTTTAGCGCCGCCGCAAAATGTCTAGTTAATTTCGCGAGCGGCGCAAACATTGCCGCGCCCGGGCGCTAGATGCTATGCGCCCTCTTGAGGCGCAACCTACTGAATTTTTCCCCCCAAGTCTTTAAGAATTCTCAGCTACCTTGATATTATCGACCTGTCCTGTAGGACACGAGTTCTCAACCGGGAGAAGGTTTCAAGGGGTTTGCAGAAATGAAGTGTTAGATGATCGCAGGCAGAGCTGTGTTGCTCCCTGCCGTTAATCCGGGATCCCAGTAGCGGGTCAGTTTGCCTCTTGTGACGGACGGTGCAGGCCGATCTGTGATTGACGGGAAGAAACAGGATTGTTCCCCAGGTTACAGGGGTTGCGCTGTTACTGAGTGACACGGCTCTGACAGTGCGGGTGTTCAGCTCAAATATTTTCTAGCAAAGAGGGAGTGACTTTAAAATGTAACAGTAACGGCTTGTAACTCTGCAGAGAGCGGGGCGATCTCTGCAGGGTGGAGATTGGGGTCGTCTGTCGGTTTAATGTTCTCTCAACAACCCTATTTTACCATCTGTGCTCCTGTTCCACGCTCTACAATCATTTTCTTTCAGTTTCACAGGAGGCCGTTTAGTTTATTAAACCGGGACCGGCAGGAACACAGGGCAGACTACCGGGGAATGTACTGAACCAGGGTATAAACCCCAGGGGAATGTACTGAACCGGGTCATAAACCCCAGGGAATGTACTGAACCGGGATATAAACCCCAGGGAATGTACTGAACCGGGTCATAAACCCCAGGGAATGTACTGAACCGGGATATAAACCCCAGGGAATGTACTGAACCGGGTCATAAACCCCAGGGAATGTACTGAACCGGGATATAAACCCCAGGGAATGTACTGAACCGGGATATAAACCCCAGGGAATGTACTGAACCGGGATATAAACCCCAGGGGAATGTACTGAACCGGGTCATAAACCCCAGGGAATGTACTGAACCGGGATATAAACCCCAGGGAATGTACTGAACCGGGATATAAACCCCAGGGAATGTACTGAACCGGGATATAAACCCCAGGGAATGTACTGAACCGGGATATAAACCCCAGGGAATGTACTGAACCGGGATATAAACCCCAGGGGAATGTACTGAACCGGATATAAACCCCAGGGAATGTACTGAACCGGGATATAAACCCCAGGGAATGTACTGAACCGGGATATAAACCCCAGGGAATGTACTGAACCGGGATATAAACCCCAGGGAATGTACTGAACCGGGATATAAACCCCAGGGAATGTACTGAACCGGGATATAAACCCCAGGGAATGTACTGAACCGGGATATAAACCCCAGGGAATGTACTGAACCGGGATATAAACCCCAGGGAATGTACTGAACCGGGATATAAACCCCAGGGAATGTACTGAACCGGGATATAAACCCCAGGGGAATGTACTGAACCGGGATATAAACCCCAGGGGAATGTACTGAACCGGGATATAAACCCCAGGGAATGTACTGAACCGGATATAAACCCCAGGGAATGTACTGAACCGGGATATAAACCCCAGGGAATGTACTGAACCGGGATATAAACCCCAGGGAATGTACTGAACCGGGATATAAACCCCAGGGAATGTACTGAACCGGATATAAACCCCAGGGAATGTACTGAACCGGGATATAAACCCCAGGGGAATGTACTGAACCGGATATAAACCCCAGGGAATGTACTGAACCGGATATAAACCCCAGGGGAATGTACTGAACCGGGATATAAACCCCAGGGAATGTACTGAACCGGATATAAACCCCAGGGAATGTACTGAACCGGATATAAACCCCAGGGGAATGTACTGAACCGGGATATAAACCCCAGGGAATGTACTGAACCGGGATATAAACCCCAGGGGAATGTACTGAACCGGGATATAAACCCAGGGGAATGTACTGAACCGGGATATAAACCCCAGGGAATGTACTGAACCGGGATATAAACCCCAGGGAATGTACTGAACCGGGATATAAACCCCAGGGAATGTACTGAACCGGGATATAAACCCCGGGGAATGTACTGAACCGGGTCAGAAACCCCAGGGAATGTACTGAACCGGGATATAAACCCCAGGGAATGTACTGAACCGGGATATAAACACCGGGGAATGTACTGAACCGGGTCATAAACCCCTGGGAATGTACTGAACCGGGATATAAACACCGGGGAATGTACTGAACTGGATATAAACCCCAGGGAATGTACTGAACCGGGATATAAACCCCAGGGAATGTACTGAACCGGGATATAAACCCCGGGGAATGTACTGAACCGGGATATAAACCCCGGGGAATGTACTGAACCGGGATATAAACCCCGGGGAATGTACTGAACCGGGATATAAACCCCGGGGAATGTACTGAACCGGGATATAAACCCCAGGGAATGTACTGAACCGGGTCATAAACCCCAGGGAATGTACTGAACCGGGATATAAACCCCAGGGAATGTACTGAACCGGGATATAAACCCCAGGGGAATGTACTGAACCGGGATATAAACCCCAGGGGAATGTACTGAACCGGGATATAAACCCCAGGGGAATGTACTGAACCGGGATATAAACCCCAGGGAATGTACTGAACCGGATATAAACCCCAGGGAATGTACTGAACCGGGATATAAACCCCAGGGAATGTACTGAACCGGGATATAAACCCCAGGGAATGTACTGAACCGGGATATAAACCCCAGGGAATGTACTGAACCGGGATATAAACCCCAGGGAATGTACTGAACCGGGATATAAACCCCAGGGAATGTACTGAACCGGATATAAACCCCAGGGAATGTACTGAACCGGATATAAACCCCAGGGAATGTACTGAACCGGGATATAAACCCCAGGGAATGTACTGAACCGGATATAAACCCCAGGGAATGTACTGAACCGGGATATAAACCCCAGGGAATGTACTGAACCGGGATATAAACCCCAGGGAATGTACTGAACCGGGATATAAACCCCAGGGGAATGTACTGAACCGGATATAAACCCCAGGGAATGTACTGAACCGGGATATAAACCCCAGGGAATGTACTGAACCGGGATATAAACCCCAGGGAATGTACTGAACCGGGATATAAACCCCAGGGGAATGTACTGAACCGGATATAAACCCCAGGGAATGTACTGAACCGGGATATAAACCCCAGGGAATGTACTGAACCGGATATAAACCCCAGGGGAATGTACTGAACCGGATATAAACCCCGGGGAATGTACTGAACCGGGATATAAACCCCGGGGAATGTACTGAACCGGGATATAAACCCCAGGGAATGTACTGAACCGGATATAAACCCCAGGGGAATGTACTGAACTGGATATAAACCCCAGGGAATGTACTGAACCGGATATAAACCCCAGGGAATGTACTGAACCGGATATAAACCCCGGGGAATGTACTGAACCGGGATATAAACCCCAGGGAATGTACTGAACCGGGATATAAACCCAGGGAATGTACTGAACCGGGATATAAACCCCAGGGAATGTACTGAACCGGGATATAAACCCCAGGGAATGTACTGAACCGGGATATAAACCCCAGGGGAATGTACTGAACCGGGATATAAACCCCAGGGAATGTACTGAACCGGGATATAAACCCCAGGGAATGTACTGAACCGGGATATAAACCCCAGGGGAATGTACTGAACCGGGATATAAACCCCGGGGAATGTACTGAACCGGGATATAAACCCCAGGGAATGTACTGAACCGGGATATAAACCCCGGGGAATGTACTGAACCGGGATATAAACCCCAGGGAATGTACTGAACCGGGATATAAACCCCGGGGAATGTACTGAACCGGGTCATAAACCCCAGGGAATGTACTGAACCGGGATATAAACCCCAGGGAATGTACTGAACCGGGATATAAACCCCAGGGAATGTACTGAACCGGGATATAAACCCCAGGGAATGTACTGAACCGGGATATAAACCCCAGGGAATGTACTGAACCGGGATATAAACCCCAGGGGAATGTACTGAACCGGGATATAAACCCCAGGGGAATGTACTGAACCGGGATATAAACCCCAGGGAATGTACTGAACCGGGATATAAACCCCAGGGAATGTACTGAACCGGGATATAAACCCCAGGGAATGTACTGAACCGGGATATAAACCCCAGGGAATGTACTGAACCGGGTCATAAACCCCAGGGAATGTACTGAACCGGGATATAAACCCCAGGGAATGTACTGAACCGGGATATAAACCCCAGGGAATGTACTGAACCGGGATATAAACCCCAGGGAATGTACTGAACCGGGATATAAACCCCAGGGAATGTACTGAACCGGGATATAAACCCCAGGGAATGTACTGAACCGGGATATAAACCCCAGGGGAATGTACTGAACCGGGATATAAACCCCAGGGAATGTACTGAACCGGGACATAAACCCCAGGGAATGTACTGAACCGGGATATAAACCCCAGGGAATGTACTGAACCGGGATATAAACCCCAGGGAATGTACTGAACCGGGTATAAACCCCAGGGAATGTACTGAACCGGGATATAAACCCCAGGGAATGTACTGAACCGGGATATAAACCCCAGGGGAATGTACTGAACCGGGATATAAACCCCAGGGAATGTACTGAACCGGGACATAAACCCCAGGGAATGTACTGAACCGGGACATAAACCCCAGGGGAATGTACTGAACCGGGATATAAACCCGTTTATAGGGAGTAAGATGAAGCAGAAAAAGTGGGTGTATGACAAATGTCAGGTTGATAATACAAGTGAGAACCAGGCTGATTATAGGAAGTCCAGAGGGGAAGTGAAAAAGAAAATAAGAGGGGCAAAGAGAGAGTATGAGAATAGAATGGCAGCTAGCATAAAAGAGAATCCAGAAGTCTTCTGTAGGCATATAAATAGTAAATGGGTATTAAGAGGAGGGCTGTGTCCGATTAGGGACTAAAAAGGAGATACGCATGGAGGCAGCGGGCATGGCTGAGTACTTTGCATCTGTCTTTATCAAGGATGAAGATGCTGCCAAAGTCACAGTGAAAGAGGAGGTAGTTGAGATACTGGATGGGATAAAAATTGATAGAGGAGGTAGTAGAAAGGCTGGCTGTACTTAAAGTAGATAAGTCACCAGGATCGGATGGGATACATCCTCGGATGCTGAGGGAAGTAAAGGTGGAAATTGCGGAGATACTGGGCATAATCTTCCAATCCTCCTTAGATACAGGAGTGGTGCCAGAGGACTGGAGAATTGCAAATGTTACACCCTTGTTCTAAAAAGGGTGTAATGATAAACCCAGCAACTACAGGCCAGTCAGTTTAACCTCTGTAGTGGGGAAGCTTTTAGAAACGATAATTCGGAACAAAATTAACAGTCACTTGGACAAGTGTGGATTAATTAAGGAAAGCCATACAGGGCACAGTTTCAAAATTTGCAGATGAGACAAAACTTGGAGGATAGTGGTAGACTTCAAGAGGACATAGACAGGCAGGTGGAATGGGCGGACACGTGGCAGATAAAATTTAACACAGAAAAGTGCGAAGTGATACATTTTGGTAGGAAGAACGAGGTGAGGCAATATAAATTAAAGGGTACAATTCTAAAGGGGGTGCATGAACAGAGAGACCTGGGGGTATATGTGCACAAATTGTTGAAGGTGGCAGGGCAGGTTGAGAAAGTGGTTAAAAAAGCATATGCGATCCTGGCTTCATAAATAGAGGCATAGCGTACAAGAGCAAAGAAGTGATGATGAAACACTGGTTTGGCCTCAACTGGTGTATTGTATCCAATTCTGGGCACCGTACTTTAGGAAGGATGTGAAGGCCTTGGAGAGGGTGCAGAAAAGATTTACAAGAATGGTTCCAGGGTTGAGGGACTTCAGTAACGTGGATAGACTGGAGAAGGTTGTTCTCCTTACAGCAGAGAAGGTTGAGAGGAGATTTGATAGAGGTGTTCAAAATCATGGGGGGTCTGGACAGAGTAGATAGAGAGAAACTGTTCCCATTGGCAGAAGGGTCGAGAACCAGAGGACACAGATTTAAGGTGATTGGCAAAAGAACCAAAGGCGACATGAGGAAAAACTTTTTTACTCAGCGAGTGGTTAGGATCTGGAATGCACTGCCTGAGAGAGTGGTGGAGGCAGATTCAATCATCGCTTTCAAAGGGAAATTGGATAAGTACCTGAAGGAAAAAAATTTGCAGGGCTACAGGGAAAGGGCGGGACTAGCTGAAGTGCTCTTGCAGAGAGTTGGCATGGGCTCAATGGGTCGAATGGCCTCCTTCTGTGCTGTAACCATTCTATGATTCTAACCCGAGGGAAATGGACTGAACTGGGTTATCAACCCCAGGGGAATGTACTGAACCGGGACGTAATACAGGGGATGGTCCGGGACATCAGAACATAAGAAATAGGAGCAGGATTAGGCCATTTGGCCCCTTGAGCCTGCTCCGCCATTCAATAAGATCATGGCTGATCATCTACCTCAACTCCACTTTCCTGCACTATCCCCATCTATCGATCTCTGTCTTGAATATATTCAACGACTGAGCCTCCACAGCCCTCTGGGGTAGAGAATTCCAAAGATTCACCACCCTCTGAGTGAAGAAATTTCTCCTCATCTCAGTCCTAAATGGCCGACCCCTTATTCTGAGACTGTGGCCCCTAGTTCTAGACTCCCCAGCCAGGGGAAACATCCTCCCTGCATCTACCCTGTCAAGCCCTGTAAGAAATGTGTATGTTTCAATGAGATCACCTCTCATTCTTCTGAACTCTAGTTAATATAGGCCTAGTCTACTCAATCTCTCCACATAGGACAATCCCCCCATCCCAGGAACCAGTCTAGTGAACCTTCGTTGCACTCCCTCTATGGCAAGTATATCCTTCCTTAGGTAAGGAGACCAAAACTGTTCACACTACTCCAGGTGTGGTCTCACCAGGGCCCTATATAATTGCAGTAAGATGTCTTTACTCTTATACTCAATAATATATAAACCCCAGAGGAATGGACTGAACTGGGTCATGGTCCAGGATACAAGTAAAACAAAAATAATAATAACTATATATGTTTAATTATATAACTCATTTTTATTCAGGAAAAAAATACTTGTGTTGTGTTATAGGGGGTCCGTGAAATTTTTATAACACGGGAGGGGGGCCTCAAAGCAAAAAGGGAGAACTCCTGCTGTCGGACCCATCCATGTGATCATAATACGGGATTGGAAGTTGGGAATATATAGGATCGGAAAAGACTTGAGTGTACACTAGCCAGTCTGCAACTTCAAAAATACCACACTATTCATACCCTTCAATCACCTTTCCTCTCTTGAAGTCGCCAACACCATCGACCTCTACTATGTCCCTGGATAGTCTGTTCTACACTCTCATCGCTGTTTGTGTGAAGTAATTATATTTAAACTGTTCACTTTACCGTTTCTGAGCGTGAGTTCGTGGTCCTTAGTTACAGTTCGACAATACAGCAATTATGTCAACTTATTCGTTTATTTGTACTCTTAGAATCTTGAAAACTTCAGTAAGGCCTCCCTGAGATACAGGTTCTCCAGTGTGAATATTCCCAGATTCCTTTGTCTTTTCTCACAGGTCAGGCGCCTATTTCCAGTTTCAGTTTAATTGCCTTCCTCTGTACCTTTTCAAAGCTGAGATGTCCCAACTGTACACAGCTGGAACTGAGCCAGTGCCTTACATGAGCTCACTATCACCCAGCAAGCAGAGCTGGGCACGATTTCTCGAGCTATACAGAGGGTTGGAAGTCTTGCCCTTCAACATTGACTGCATTCACTCTAAGACTGGGTTGTTGGAGAGTGGGTTAATGCCACTAGTGGGAGACATCTCCGCAACAGACCCATTAAGTAGTCTTACTGAGCTAACCCCTTTCCTCTGCTCTCATTATATAGAATTCGATGCAGTCTCTGTTGCTTGGTGTTTACCTCAAAGCCTTCATTTTCAGGCTAAGTTAAGACTTTCTAGAAATCTCCTGCACCAACCTTTTCACTTTCTGTTGGAATGTAGAAACTTGGCCTCTGGCTGTGAGAAATCCCAGGATTTTATGTACCATTGTATTCCACCTTGTATGTTTTGGACACCAGGCTATTCTGTTACTGTGTGTATTACACCTTCTGGCATTTCTTTATTCATTCCATGTTGCATGAAATTCTGATGACAAAGATCCATCAAGGCATAGCCTACATGTCGATATTTGTCAGGCATACGTAATGCTACAGACGGATAGACTTGCTTGCACAGATTGTGGGAAGTGAGTTAGGGATATTGATCAGCATGGTGGGTTTTGAGGTGTTAGTGTGGGGAGAATCGATCAGTGTAATGGTATAAAACACTTGTTTGTTTTTCTCCCTCTAGCATTGAATTTGATCGGTCCCCGTGCAATGGATGTCCTTTCCGAGTTGTCCTATGTACCAATGACTCCAGATCACTTCCCCTCACTATTCTGTAAGGTAGGTTACAGAAGTGTGTCGTAGGCACGTACTGAGTGTGATCAAGGAACAGCCTCTAATAGCTGTATACCTTACCCATTTGGAATGAAATTGGTGCCAAACTCAAATGGTCCTCCTGAGAAATTGGTTAATTAGTGTATTGCCCCAGTACCTGTCCAGTGACTGTATGAGATGGTCAGTGTTTCACAACCACCTGCTAGATACCCTGTCTATACACAGACAGCCTAGATACCCTTTCTCTACATAGACAGCGAGAAATTCCAACTGATCACGTCAATGCCCATCAGCTTTATCCGAGATGTACAGTGACAATTTGAGAAGAAGGAGCCTGCACGCTTGTTTTAAGTTCTATTATTTTAGTGGAAGTAGCACAGTTTGCCTCCATGCTGTTACTATAGAGTGTTCCTAATTTCTAGTAGTTCCCAGAGACGGCTGCAGTTGTCCGGTTTCTGTCCAGCTTGATCTGACCGTCTGGTGTGTGGCTCCAACCCCCTGTCCCTGAGTAAGGGATGCTGCTTGCTTGTTGCTCTTGTTGCACTGGGAGAGTGGGGAAGAGGGAAGAATCTCTTCCCTGTGTTGCTGCTGACTGCTGTTCCTGCACTAAATATTCAGTTAAGTGCAGCAGGACTGGGATTTCCGCATCTTGGGATCAGAAGCTAAGGCTGGGTAGGCAACTTGACAGCGGCTGCCTGATCACGTAACCCGTGCAGTGCTGGGCAATGTTCCCGTTCAGCTGCGCGGTGGTCTGGAGGTCCCGCACAGGCCACTCACCGGCTTTTCAATGGAAGAATCCGCGTATGCGTGAAAATTTGAATGGGCTGCGCAGCCAGTTAAAGGGACCGCACACGAAAAAAAAATTAGAGGGAGCGTTGGTGCTGGGTCTCGGAGAGCCACTCGCTCCAGCACCAGCAAGGCTCAACTCTCTGGCTGCAGAACCTGTTGGCCCAACCAGAAGGCAGCAGTGATATGAGTTACGACTTCTCCACCATTCTCTCTGCCTCCTATTCTCCACTCCCGTCACACCCCATTCTCTGGCTCTTCAATGGTGACGGAAAAACAGCCACCTCCTGCTCTCTGGTGAGAGAAAGGAAGCGGTGATATTAGAAATCAATCTGTCCCAGCCTCCATAATGCATCGAAAGAGCTTCATTAATTTCAGTAGTGGGTGGAAGTTCCATACACATCAAATAACTGCACAGATCCTGCAGCATTAGACTCTGCAGTACTGACCTGAAATGTGACATTACTTGGGGGGGGGATGATATTTATTGAGGGATGAGTTTGTTTGTTTACTGGGGAGAGGGTGTATGTGTGTGTTTACTGGGGGGGAAGGGGAGGAAATGTGTTGCATGTTTACTAATTGTCTGTGTGTGAGAGTGTTCAATGAGAGGGGTGACGCTGCAAGTTGGATGAGCTGGTATTTACTGTGTGTCTCCAATTAACAGGAGATGAGTGTCGGTTACGCTAATGGTATCCGGGTGATGAGTATGACGCATACGGGAGAACCTGGCTTCATGCTGTACATCCCCATCGAGGTGAGTGCCGCAGTGAAGTTAAGTGTTTGTCACCCAATCTATTACTAATGTTGGTTCTTGTATTGGTTATATAAAATACCCTGTTATAATAGATGTCTGACAGCTGTGCAGTCTTTTTGTTGGGTTTGTTCACGCAGACCGCGAGATGCCTGGAGCTATCTGTCAGTGTGAACATTGAGAATGCGGATTTATATTTAGCAAATTTCAAGCGATACGTATGATGGTTTAGTGGGCAAAGCATTGAACCACTCAGAGCAGTTTGGTCCCAACCTGTGCTGTTAATCTCCATTGAGCCTGCAGTCGAATTCAGTACCCTGGGCTAGAGAGGGTAAAAATCAGCCAGGGCTCCTGCTCCTGTCTGATCACCAGTGAATGTTGCTGGTAAATGAACGTGTATTGACATTAGGTACACTCAGGATTGGACTTGGCTATGGTGCTCGCCATTGTTGAATAAGCTGCCAGCACGTGTTGTCTAAGTTCACACGTAGAACGGCCACTTGGGTGAGGTACTGGAGGGTGGCTGCCTGCTGCAGAACTGTACTCCAGCAAGATTGAGCGCCTTCAGGAGACTCTGCAACAGCCAGTCTGGTGGGTGAGCAATCATGCCTCTGACTCTGCTGTTCCATTTTTCAGTACGCACTTCATGTCTACAATGAAATCATGAACGTGGGGCAGAAGTATGGAATCCGGAATGCTGGTTACTACGCGCTGCGCAGCCTGCGGATCGAAAAGTTCTTTGCGTTTTGGGGTCAGGACCTGGACACGTTTTCATCACCACTGGAATGTGGTCGTGAATTCCGAGTCAAGTTTGACAAGGTACTTATCTGTGTCTGGAGTTTAACCAGGGAGACTTCACATTAAATGAATTTCAGAATATGCATAGCGACTGGGTAAAATTTTATGGAGGGTGTGGAGTTACTTGTAATAGGTGTGTGTGTATATCTATCTATCCCGCCTACCCACCAGGGGTGCTCTACATTGGTACTATTTCAGCTCCGCTTGTGTCACGAAATGCTGCTGATCCATTCACCTTCTCTCCTCCTTACTGGCGAAGGGAGAGGGGAACGGACAATGGAGGGGCCTAAGATTTTGGAGAAGAGCCCTGTGTCTTGGTGTTTGACTGTGGATGTGACCTACTTGCCAGACCCATTCTGAATTGATTTAAAAGGGGCAGGGGGCAATAAAACACAATGGTTCTGAAATCTATTTATAAAATTACACCCGTGCTGCTTATAATATGCCTCTGTGCTTTCTATATTTCTGGGGTTAACCTCCTCTTTGTTTAACCATAGGGGACTGATTTTATTGGCCGTGAGGCGCTGTTGCAGCAAAGACAGGAGGGAGTTTGTCGTCGGTTCACCATGTTTATCCTGAACGATCATGACACTGACCTCGACCTTTGGCCCTGGTGGGGAGAGCCCATATACAGGAACGGCCACTATGTTGGCATGACGACCAGCAGCGCCTACAGTTACACACTGGCCCGCCACGTCTGCTTGGGCTTCGTTCACCAGTATGACGAAGACTCCGGAGCCAAACTGGTGGTGACCCCAGAGTTCGTCAATCGCGGGGACTATGAGATTGAGATTGCCGGACAGCGCTTCCAGGCGAAGGCCAAACTCTACCCGTTCAGCTCCCTGTTTGCACAGAAGAGGAGGAAGGACGAGATGGAACTGAGCAGCTTTCAGGGGAAATAAGAACCACGGCAGCACCTTCCAGGTTCAAGGTGGCGACGGGTCAGTCACGTGCTCCCCAGGAGGGAGGGTGGGGGTGGCTGTAGATCATTATACCGGTGTTGGTGTGCATAGCTAATCCGCCCACCTCTCACAAATACTGTGTGTTTGTATATATACACAGATTGAAGCATTGTTCTGCATCTCACGCATCCAGCAGCACTTGAAGGCACCGCTCCTGGGTTTTCTTGGTTTAATGTACAGTGGAAAGTGCTGCTCTCGTGTGGGCCGGAGCACCGCTTTCTGCCCTGAGGGAAAAGTGTGTGTCATTCTGTGAACGGAATTCAGAGCCGTCTGTATTTTATTGTCTCCTCGCTCTTTCAGATGCACTCAGATGAGTTTGGGAAGTAGGTACAGGCCTGGCACTGCACTCCTAGTGCCGCAGGTGGCACGCGAGTACAGACCTACCCTTTTACTGATGGTTCAGGCCTCTATGGTATAGTGGGCACGGATTGAGATGCCCTTAACCACCCCTCCAATTCGCAGGCAAATCGTAGAAAATTAAGTATTGTGACACAATATTCTCCTTTCTCCTCTTCCCTCGTTCTTCCCTGTGGATCTGTCTTTACCAGGCTTCCAGGAGCCAAACAGCCTGAAACTCTAGGCCAAGATCCTGCCAAGTCTGCAGTGAGCTTGATTAAGAGGGTCTCTGTTCCCCTTGTTAAAGGGAAACCCTAGGAGCTTTGCAGTAATATCCAGCTGATTGAATGGACATGCACAGGTGGATTATATTGACCGTGTTGCTGGCAGAGTAGGATGTCTCTTATTCTATTGATCCTGAAGTGAAAAAGGCATAAATATAACAGTAATTTAAAAAAATTATTAGTTGCTTAACAAGTTGAAGATGAGCTAGATGACTGTTTTATGGTGAATTTGTAGGAGTAGGAAGTAGATGCCGCAGTACAGAGCAAGATCCACACTCTCACTCCCACAGGATCACTGTGCTGCAGTACAGAGCAATATCCACACTCACTCCCAGTGGGTCACTGTGCAGTGTGCCGCAGTACAGAGCAAGATCCACACTCTCACTCCCACAGAGTCACTGCACAGTGTGCTGCAGTACAGAGCAAGATCCACACTCTCACTCCCAGTGGGTCACTGTGCAGTGTGCCGCAGTACAGAGCAAGATCCACACTCTCACTCCCACAGTCACTGCACAGTGTGCTGCAGTACGGAGCAAGATCCATACTCGCACTCCCACAGAGTCACTGCACAGTGTGCTGCAGTACGGAGCAAGATCCACACTCGCACTCCCAGTGGGTCACTGCACAGTGTGCTGCAGTACAGACCAAGAGCATCTCACATCTGAACTGTTAGCCAATCCCAGCTGTGGCTGGTCCAGTTGATTAGGGTGCCCATGGGCTATGTAGGGTGCGAGTGGAGAAAGCCAGGATCCTCTCTTTTTGTTCTCGGGATCTGGGCAGCGCTAGCAAGGCCGCATTTATTGCCCATCTCTAGTTGTCCTGAGGTGAAGGATATTGGTGAAGCAGTTGGATTTTTATGACAATCCAGTAGCTTTTGGTGTCTGGTGTCAGCCCACTGTCCAGTGAAAGACACAGACTTCTGTATTGACTCCTCCGGTAAAGATGCCCCACTTGGTACCATGTTAGAGCTGTTGGCTGAGGCACTGCCGGTGTTGGCTTTGCCCTGTACGGTTCCTGTACTTACCGCCAGATCATAGAGTAGAATGATACAGCACAGAAGGAGTCCCTCTCCCCTGCTCTTCCCCATAGCCCTGTAAAGTTTTCGCCTTCAAGTATTTATCCAATTCCCTTTTTAAAAGTTACTATTGAATCTGCTTCCAACACCCTTTCGGGAAGTGCATTGCAGATCATAACAACTTGCTGCATTAAAAAAATTAGATGTTGTTTGAAGCTCCTCCTGCAGTTGTTAGATGCCCGCAATCACTGCATAGCCCGGCCCCGTTACCTGATTCAGTACTGACCATCTGTATCCCGACAACTCAAGGTCACAAACCTTTGGACATCCATCAGGTGAAGAATCTGCTCTTACAACTTCCCTGAAATAAAGGCCTTATCTTTGGTCATCAGGGATCTGGCATCCCACATGAGCTCACCTTGCATTTCAATTCTTGGTTGTAGAGCTGTTGTGTCGACTTGCATTGTTTAGTGTATCCCAGTGGCAACACTGACGGTTACTTCACTGTCAGACCTATCTTGGTCAAGGCAAGTAGATATTACAGTTGCCACTTGGACATCTGATAAAGAGGACGACGCAGGGAGTACCACCATCTCCTATCTGGTTCACTTCTAGTGGGGGCATTTGCCTTGTTTTATCACCGTGCTAATTTTATCTACATTCGTGCTGCTCCCCCTGTCAAGAGTGAGGTGCAAATAGAGCAGAAATGCAGGTTGGGAGAGACCGCAGGGCTTGTGTGGCTCTTGCAAGGGCGCACAGTCTTAGAGGATGGTATCGCCCGAAGTTCCCTGTTGGTATGATGGCTATTCTTTGCAAGTAAATTACAGAAGCAGCTTGGTGTCATACGGAAAGCTTTTCGGTTAATGAGGAATGAAGAGGAATCTCACCCGCTGATCAGATTATGTCCAAGTATAAAACTGAAAGAGGCAGCTTGGATCTCTTGGACTAAATGTATGAGGGTGCTCGTTCACTGCGATGCACAGGTGTTTACTGTGTTTGTATGGTGCAGACTTATGGGTGTATTTGATGGGCTTGAACTTGTGGCGGGGAGCTACATTCGTTGGGAAGGCTTGTCTCAGAATTGGGCACAGGTTTCCGTGTCAGATTTGTGGCCATTTCAACTTTCCGGTTACTAATTTTACCCTATGCTGCGCGGTTTGGGGAAAACTCTCAGCAGGTCTCATATTTTGCCCCTCCTAATGCAGTTTGATAAATTGGACAGGTTTGATCAAAGGGGACATTTTGCTTGTGGACAGGTTTCAATCTTCGCTACTTGCTGTTTACTATTTCTGACTGACCCAGTGACTGTATGTTGAACTATATGGTTTCCAGCTCTATCTGTTACAAAACATAGCTTTTCATGTTTTGATTTTGGAGGTGGTTGTTACAAGAGCTCATATACCGTGGAAAGTTCCAGTCTAATTTTAATTTAATTTTGGAGCCACCGGAATACAGCTGTTCCCCAGCCAGAGGCGGGTAATCTAGTCCTGGTCAATGTTGATTTCTCTCTCCCTTTGAGGTGTAGCGAAATGCCTGATATCTGCTTGGGTCCTCACCCTTTGGCACTGCTGAGATGGGCAATTCACAATGTGGAATCTGGGGCAAGCCTGTGTCATACTCCGAGACAGTACTTGAGGGCATAACTCTAGCACCTCTGGGCCCCCAAATACACACATGGTGCACTCCACTCCAGTCCAACTTACGCAGCGCACTTCATTATTGGAATACTGTGCACACAGGGTTTGGATTCTTTCTACGGCATTGGCTCTGTCAGACTTGTTAAAGGGGACTTGCTGCGCTCCAATTGCTCAGTGGGTAAATGTACTGCTGAGCGAGGAACCAGGTCATACTGACCAGAAATATGTCGGGTTCAAGCCCTGTGCTGTGTTGAATTAGCTGACCTCCGAGTCCCTAAAACTTGATGAGGGGTACTGGCCCTGCTCACTGTCCCGTGACTCGTGCTGGAAAGGGAATTTGTGGATGGTGGCTGAGGACAATATGACCCTGAGCTTTGACCCCCTTTATTATTGAATAACCTGCCAGCATGCACTGTCTAGGTTGACACCTAGGAGGTAATGTATTCCAACTTAACTACTTCCAGTAGAGTTTAAAAAAAATAAAACATTTGTTATGGGCTTATTTTAATCTTGCAGAGGATCCCTCTGCTGCACCCGTGTGCTGGTCATGAGGCAGCCCAGCCTCCTGCACAGTAGAAGAACTAGACAATTCCTTTTACTGTGTGCAGTGGAGCCTCCTTCTCCATTAATTGCACTGCAGATCTCAAGGGGGGGAAAAAGTAGTTTCAAAGATTGCTTAATGTTTTTCTTCCCATCCCAGACAGAGTGGGGTGGGGGTCTCTGTTTCTTGGTGTCTCCCAGTGACCCTCTGTAACTAAGCGATTCCTTCCACTCGCCCCTTCAGCCAGTGGGTCCAGTTAACATTGATAACTCATCGTGTGTACAGTCTTGCGTTCTTTGGCACAGTGCAATGGTACGTCAAGGTACTGTACAGTTTAACCCTGGATGAAGAATGGTGAGTTTGGCTGCAGTGAAGCAAATGGAGACTCCAGGGGAAAGGCAAAATCCTATCTCGCACAAGTGATTTTAAATGAGAACACAATGAAGCAGTTTATCATGGGAATAGTGATGCAAGTGATTAAAATTTATATTTAAAAAACCTGCAGAACATTTACATAAATTAATCTGTAGTGTTTAGTGTTGGTCACTCCTCCTGTGACTTTTTGTCATATTTCTACAAAGTGAATGTAAAAAAAATCAAATGCACCTCTGTAACCTATTGTTTGACTTTAAAATAGAGAACATTTCCAAACTATCATTGGCCTTTCGTGTGGATGCTCTTTCCTTGTGTGTGTAGTGAGTTGAGCGTGCCGAGTGTCTCCTCGGAGGTTGTACCTGTTGGTGTTCACCATGTTGAGGGGAGCCCTGTTAATGCAGACAGCGTGTGATCTGTTTGAAGGAGTGGCTCCATGGGCAGTGTGCCATTCTGACACAGGTCTCTCATCTTGACCAGGATAAACGTGGAAGAAGATGGCGTTATGTCCTGTATGCAACTTGAGTAAGTTGGAGCCCATTAACAGGCTACATCGTGTTTTAATTGCATTCTGTTTTCTCCTTTGGACACTGCTGGTGGGAAGCAAGGATCCTGGGGGCTAACTCATCCCATTTTAAAAAACCCAAACAAGGTCCTATATTGTTACGATTGGACTGAGAACTTGAAGACATTAAATTCTCTGAAGGTTATTTTTAGAACTGTGTAAACATAGACAGATTTATTTGCTAACCAACTCTGGGCACTTTGTTCTGGTATGTGAATCCAGCAAAGTAAGAGTCTTTATTTTTAGTATGATTTCTGTGCCCATGATCTGCAAAGTTGGTTAACAAGAGAAGTGAGAGATAGTATAAAATTAAAAGAAAGGACTTATGCGAATGCAAAGAACAGTAGAAATATAAAGAACAGCAAAGGGATATAAGAAAATAGTAAGAGCTGCAAAAAGGGAATACAAGTAAAGGAGGGATATTAGGGACAACACTAAAGGATTTTACAAGTATTAAGAGAAACCGGGTGGCTAAGAGTAATGTGGGCCCCTTATGCAAGTGATATTGAAAATCAGGAAATGGCAGACTTGCTTACTTTGTGTCAGTCTTCACAGTAGAGGATGAGGATAAAGTACCAGAGATACGAGGAAAAGTAATAATAAATCAAAGGGAGGAACTTACTAGGTTTATTAAGTTTAAAAAAGTGATAATCGAGAAAATGATGAGACTACAGTTAGACAAATCTCCAGGACCTAATGGTATCCACCCCAGGGTATTAAAAGGTGAGGAAATTGTTGATGCTCTAGTAATGATCTTCCAAAGCGTGCTCGATTCAGGAATTGTCCCCTTAGATTGAAAACATTTAATTCCACTATTTAAGAAAGGTAAGAGAGAAACTAGGAAATTATAGGCCTATTAGTCTAATATCTGTTGTGGGCAAGTTACTAGAATCTGTTATTAGGGACAGAGAGACTGAGCATTTGGACAAACATGAGCTGATCAGAGAGAGCCAGCGTGGATTTGTAATGGGTAAGTCATGTCTGTTTAACCTAGTTGAATATTTTGAGGAGGTAACTAACGTGGTAGATAAGGGAGTGTCTATGGATGTTATGGACTTCCAGAAGGCATTCTATAAGGCTCCACATAAGAGACTGCTAACAAGAATGAGAGCATATAGAATTGGACGCAAGCTATTGACATGGGTAGGGAATTGGTTAGCAGGTAGGATAGAGAGAGTAGGGATAAATGGGTATGTACTCCAATTGACAAATGTGACTAGTGGTGTCCCCTAGGGATATGTATTGGGGCCTCCGCTTTTCATTATATTTAACTTAGATGAAGGAATAAAGAATTGCTGATAACACCAAGTTAGGTGGCATAGTAAATAGCGTAGATGGGAGCAGAAAGTTGCGAAAGGACATTGGTAGACTCAGTGAATGGGCAAAACTGTGGCAGATGGAATACAATGTGGGGAAATGTGACCTAAGATAGATAGATCAGAGTATTTTCCAAATGGCAATAAGCTAGGAACTGTGGAGGAGCAAAGAGATTTAGTGGTCCAAATACAGAAATATCTAGTGGACAGATACAAAAAATAATTAAAAAGGCTAATGGAATATTGGCCTTTATCTCTGGAGGGCTGGAATTCAAAGGGGTGGAAATTATATTGCAGTTACTGCATTCAGTTCTTGGCACCACACCTCAGGAAGGATATATTGACCTTGGAGGGCATGCAGTGCAGAGTCACTAGAATGGTACTGGGTTAAAAGGGTTAAATTATAAGGACAGTTGCATAGACTAGGCTTGTATTCCCTTGCGTATAAGTGATTAAGGGGTGATTTGATTGGGTAGAGAGAGAAAAACTATTTCCTCTGGTGGGTGAGTCCAGAACAAGGGGGCATAGCCTTAAAATTAGAGCGAGGCCGTTCTGGAGTGATGTCACGAAGCACTTCATTGCACAAAGGGTAGTGGAAATCTGGAACTTTTCCTCCCCCCCCCCCAATAAAAAAGCTGTTGAGGATGGAGGCCAATTGAAAATGTCAAAACTGAGATTAATAGATTTTTGTTTGTATTCAGGATTACAGAATCACAGAATGATACAGCACAGGAAGAGGCAATTTGGCCCATCATGCCTTTGCCGGCTTTTTGAAAGAGCTATCGAATTAGTCCCACTCCCCTGCCTTTTCCCCACAGCTATGCAAATTTTTCCCCTTCAAGTATGTATCCAATTCACTTTTGAAAGTTACTATTGAATCTGCTTCCACCACCCTTTCAGGCATTGCATTCCATTCCATATCATAACACGCTGGGTAAAAAAAATTCCCATCTCTCCTCCGGTTCTTTTGCCAATTACCTTTAAATCTGTGTCCTTTGGCTACTGACCCTTCTGCCACTGGAAACGGTTTCTCCTTATTTACTCTATCAAAACCCTTCAAGACTTTGAACACCTCTATTAAATCTCCCCTTAACCTTCTCTGCTCTAAGGGGAACAACCCCAGTTTCTCTAGTCTATCTATGTAACTGAAGTCTTTCATCCCTGGTACAATTCTAGTAAATCTCCTCTGCACCCTCTCTAAGGCTTTATCATCCATCTTAAAGTGTGGTGCCTAGAATTGGACACAATACTCCAGCTGGGATCTAATTGGTGTTTTATAAAGGTTTAGCATAACTTCCTTGCTTTTGTACTCTGTGCCTCTATTAATAAAGCCAAGCCACGTGCTTATTTAACAGCCTTCTCAACTTGTCCTGCCACCTTCAAAGATGGTTGTGTGGAGTGGTGGAAACACAATTTTGTGTACCAGTTATGTGTAACAATTGGACTGCATTGGAAGTTAGAGATTTCAGGGATTATAAGCTTGGAGATCGCCACACAACATAACACACTCCACTGCTTATTGGATGCCCATTTGGATGATCCCAGTGGATCCCTGTATTGATGGTGCATTCCCATTGCAGTAAGTTTACTGAGAATTACATAGAAATTACAGCACAGAAACAGGCCATTTGGCCCAACGGGTCTGTGGTGGTATTTATGCTCCACTCTACTTTAGCTAACCCTAGTAATATCTCCTCTAGAGATCTTCCCTCCTTGTCCGCCAACCTTATAGTTCCCCAGCCCCACACAGTCCGCTTCTACCTCCTTCCCAAGATCCACAAACAGGACTGCCCTGGTAGACCCATCGTTTCAGCTTGTTCTTGCCTCACTGAACTTATCTCGACTCTTTTTTCTCCCCTTGTCCAGTCTCTTCCCACCTACATCCGTGACCCTTCCGACGCCCTCCGCCCCTTTAACAGTTTCCTGGCCCCAACTGTCTCCTTTTCACTGGACATCCAATCCCTCTACACCTCCATCCCCCACCAGGATGGCCTGAGGGCACTCCGCTTCTTGAACAGAGGTCCAACCAGTCCCCTTCCACCACCACCCTCCTCCGCCTGGCTGAACTTGTTCTCACATTGAACAACTTCTCCTTCAACTCCACTCGCTTCCTCCAACTTAATGGTGTTGCTCTGGGAACCCGCATGAGTCCTAGCTATGCCTGCCTTTTTGTGGGTTATGTGGAATATTCTTTGTTCCAGTCCTACTCAGGTCCCCTCCCTCACCTCTTTTTCTGGTACACTGATGACTATCGGTGCCGTTTCCTGCTCTCGCCCTGAACTAGAAAATTTCATTCACTTTGCTTTTAATTTCCACCCTTCCCTCACCTTCACACGGTCCATCTCCGACTCTTCCCTTCCTCGACTTCTGTCTCCATCTCTGGGGATAGGCTATTGACAAACATTCACTATAAGCCCACTGACTCCCACAGCTACCTGGACTACACTTCCTCCTACCCCGTTTTCTGTAAGGACTCTATTTCCATTCTCCCAGTTTCGCCGTCTCCGCTGCATCTGCTCGGACGATGCCACCTTCCATACCAGTGCTTCCGATATGTCTTCCTTTTTCCTTAACCGAGGATTCCCCACTACTGTGGTTGACACGGCCTTTAACTGTGTCGGTTCTATTTTCCGCACTTCTGCCCTCACCCCTTCCCCTCCCTCCCCGGAACCACAATAGGGTTCCCCTTGTCCTCACCTTTCACCCCACCAGCCTCCACATTCAACAGATCATTTTCCGCCACCTCCAGCGTGATCCCACCACCAAACACATCTTTCACTCACCTCCCCTTTCAGCATTCTGAAGGGACCGCTCCCTCCGCGACACCCTGGTCCACTCCTCTATCACCCCCAACACCCCTTCCCACGGCACCTTCCCGTGCAAGCGCAGGAGATGCAACACCTGCCCCTTTACCTCCCCCCCTTTCCACTGTTCAGGGCCCCAAACACTCCTTCCAGGTGAAACAGCGATTTACTTGTACTTCTTGCAATTTAGTATACTGTATTCGCTGCTCACGTGGCGGTCTCCTCTACATTGGGGAGACCAAACGCAGATTGGGTGACTGCTTTGTGGAACACCTCCATTCAGTCCGTAAGGGTGACCCCGAGCTTCCGATCGCCTGTCACTTTAATTCTCCGCTCCACTCCCACTCTGACCTCTCCGTCCTCGGCCTCTTACACTGTTCCAATGAAGCTCAATGTAAGCTTGAGGAACAGCACCTCATCTTTCGATGAGGCAATTTACAGCCTTCTGGACTCAACATCGAGTTCAACAATTTCAGACCATAACCTCTGACCCAATTAATTTTTTTTTTCTCTCTCATATGGCAGCTGTTGGAGTCTGCTATTGCCATTTACCATCTAGAGTCATCTTTTGTTTCTTAACTTGCACCATCATCCCTTTTGTCTTTTAATCTCTCCTGTCTTCCATCACAGACCTTCCCTTTTGTTCTTTCCTCCCCTACCCCTACACTTGCTTAAAAATCTGTTACATCTCCCACTTTTTCCAGTTCTGACGAAGGGGCATTGACCTGAAACGTTAACTCTGTTTCTCTCTCTCTACAGATGCTGCCTGACTTGCTGAGTGTTTTCAGCATTTTCTGGTTTTATTTCAGATTTCCAGCATCCGCAGTATTTTGCTTTTGTAACATATCCTTCTGTTCCTTTCTCCTTCATGTACTTACTTTGTGAACACACTCACTTTTCTATAGAGCAGCTATTGAGCCCCTCCCCCCCACCACACACTGAATGTGATTGTATGTCTCAATTCAGGTGGCGTGAGGCTCCTTCAGGCAAATTACAGCCTCCTGTTTGTTGTGTCTGTCGCTTAGGAACAGACAAGTGGAAAAATCTGTTGCATGGAAATAAATGAAAAATGCAAAATCTGATCAGAGGCCAGTCAACACGCACTGACTGAGGGACTCGGGGAAATAACACAGGCCTCACACAAAGCTCGCCCTGCTAACCGGGTCAACTGCTGGCAATCGGCCTCCCTCCCCCCCTCAGTAATGGGGTCAACTGCTGGCAATTGGCCTCCCTCCCCCCCTCAGTAACCGGGTCAACTGCTGGCAATCGGCCCCCCTCCCCCTCTCAGTAACCAGGTCAACCGCCGGCAATCAGCCCCCCCCTCAGTCATGGGGGATCTCCTGCAAATATTAACACATCCCAAGCAGCCAGGGCCTTGGTTTTAATGTCTCATCCAAAAGATGGCACCTCACGATCTCAGGACGTCACAAAGCGCTCCATAGCCAACGAAGCACTTTTTCAAGCACAGCCACCGCCGCAATGTAGGAAACGCGGCAGCCAACCCGCGCACAGAAAGCCCCCACAAACAGTAACAAGACAATGAGTCCCAGCGATCTTGGTCAAGGGACAAACATTAGCCAGAGGTAGAAATATCTCCATTTTGAAATACTAGGCAATGTCCTGTGTAGGGAGAATATGTAGGACTGAATGGAGATTGTCTTATGCTATATTTGTAGAACATGGTCGGAGAGGAAGGAAGAGGAGAGGAAATGGACTTCTGTTCCAGTCGGCTCACTATGCTTAACAATACAAAGCCGTGTGCTGAGGGGTGTCTATTGTAGATTAGTGGGGACCTGCACATGAATATATGCTTGCAGCAACCACTGAGAGCAAATTCACTGACCTCTAGCCAGCTTCACCCATTACATCAGAGTGGAGCAAAGGCCCTGGGACTGACATCCCTCCCACATGCTGTAGTGGGACAGCCCAGTTTTGTGGTACTGAAATGCAGCCTGAGGACTTAAATTTTGTTCTCTACAACTGTAAGTTCCTATTGCCGCTGCTGCAAAATCCTGCTGCTGGGAGCTGCTCAAAAACTGGTAGCAAAAGAGAGTATGTGGGAATGAATAAATAGAACAGTATGTGCAGAGTCACTGGGCACTTGTGGCACAGCCCCGCCTCTAGTGGGAGGACATGTGAATAAACTCAAAAGGTTGAAAGGATTGACTCGTGTTTTTTTTTAAATGACAGTGCTCCCTTTTAAAGAAAAACACACACACACGCAAGTCTTCATGGGAAAAGGAAACATGGTTTAAAAGTTTTAAAATACAGAACAAAGGATAGAAAGGAAAACAAAATAAAACCGTCCGATCTTCATTTGCACCACAAACTGTGAGCGCTCTGCAAGTGAAAAAGAGCACAGTGTCACAATGTAAAAGAAAATGCTTTATTGTCCTATTTATCTGGTGTAAAAGCCTCCACCTTGGCTCTCCAGATGGCGGAGAGTTTATCGAATGAGTTACACAGACCAGGAAGGTTCCAGGTTTGATTCCCCCACCTGTGTTCAGTTAGCTCATTTCAGTCACAGCAGCTGATTCAGGGTTTGCAGAATTGATCAAGGTTTCTATTCATGATCTAACTGAATGATGGAACAGGCTTGAGGGGCTGAATGGCCGGCTGCTGTTCTTGTGTTCCTAATCATGGTCTGGAATCTCTGCTGGCAGTGTGCATAATGTGGATGTCAAGTGAGGACCGCATCAACCTCTGCTGCGAATCCTTTGAAGGTCAAATAGCCTGCCAATGCTTACTGTTAAGGTTCACCTATAAATAATAGCCACTTTGCGTGAAGTACTGGAGGATTGCTGTGGAGCTCGGCCAGTAAGAGTCAGTGCCTTCAGGAGAGAAAGGGAAAATTGTAGAACAAAAGTCAAACAATTGCAGCTGTTTGTTCAGGGTTTCTTACAGGACCTGCAGGTGGTGACTCTCAGTACAGTCAGTTAAATAGTATTCTTGAAGGGAGGTGTGTTACTGCACACATTTCCTGATAACTAACCCAGATTACTTTGGCAAAGGATTTTAATGAAGCTGATTCCGATTTCTCATAAAACCCATCCCCTAGAACAGCGTTGAGTTTGAGGCCACTCGCTCACCCTGTCCTTTGGTGCCTTGGCTTTGTTTCGGTGAAGGAACGGGAAACAAAAGGTGAAGGAGGAAACTCTTGGTGTTTCTGGCTGCACTTCATTCTCTGCGGATTGTTCCAGTCCTTTTAGACTAAAATAGAAATGGAATAGGTTAAGAAAAAAGTGGATCTCTTGTGATGTTGATCACAGTTGTCTGCTGGAGGATACACTGGCTTATAAAGGCAGGAATATTATTGCCATGGAACACACAATAGATTATTCTGCTGGTGAGGTGGAGCTGTGCATAAAGCAGCATGTTCCCCCTTAAAGCCTCAGTGTCCATTGGAGAGTAATTGTTTGTTTGTAGATTGCTAGCGACTTGTACATCTGGCTCTTCCCCAAGATCAGTAAAACTTTCAGGAAACACGTGGCTTTTTATGTCACTTGAAGTATAATGTCTGAATGTGTGTTAGCTGCAAGACTTCTATTTACACATACTAGCTGATCTCCAGTGGCATCGCTCATGGATATGTTCTTTTATCAGTTTTTTTAAAAAGCACTGACTTATAATTGAATAATTCATTTGTATTATAAAGTGTTATGGGAGTGCTTCTAATATTTTCAGTTGTATTATGTGATGATGTCCATATTTCTGTGGCAATTGTATCTTTGTTTCCTTATGTATTCAATTTTATGTTTTGTCTTTTTTAAAGGACAATACAGAGTAAGGTGGCAGGGAAGACATTTGAAATTGCAGGGGGATAGCAGGTTATGTTTGGTAGTGACGAGAGGGAAGAGAATGGCAGGAGCAGAGGGGTATTGGAGTCTGGGAGTACTAGGGAAGGGGTCCTTGGGTGCAGGACTAGAGGGAGGAGGGGGAAAGGGGCTGCTGGGTGTAGCAGTTCGGGGGGTGGGGTGGTCTTGGATGGAAATAAGATTGGCAGAGGGGTTGCAGAACCTGGAGTGATGCAAGGGATCTGGGAGCAATCCGAAATGCATGGTGGGATTTGGGAGCAGTGGATGGGGCTGCTGGACTCTGGGGAAAGTGGCTGTGTGGGACTACTGGCAGGGCTGTTGTAGGAACAGACAGGGTGGCAAATACAGCAGAGAGGGCTGCAGGGATCTGTGACAGTTGAAGAGATGAGAGGATTGAGTGGTAGGATGTGAAACTGGGTGGGGGGAGGACCTAGGATGTGATGGTGTTGGGGTCTGGTAGTATTTTAAGTGGCGAGGTGGTGAAGAATTGTGTAAGCCTTTGTGAATTTGTTCTCCTGCTTCCCCCCCCTCCACACACACACAAATGTTTTATCATAGTGCTACCACAGTACTGAACTGGAAGATTACTTTAGTTATTTAAAGTGCTTAGAGTGCTTTTACTGTAAGTGTAGCTCTATGTTGGTAATTACTGTGCAAGCACACAATATGCTTCAGATATAGCACCACAGTTTAGTGCTGGGAAAACAGTTTGTGGGGAACCTTAGGAACAAACTAAGTTGTTTTAAAGTGCCTTCTGTGTAAAACCAGCTCCCATCTGGTAATGCGGCTATAGTGCTTTTCTCAGGGTGCGGATCAGCAGCCGGGGAGGGGGAAGGTGGTGTTGACTTGTGCACTCCTGGCTGCGGGGGGGGGAGAGGCAGGTAGAGTGAGGGGCCCAATTTTTATAGGCTTTGCTTACCATTTGAGATGGAGCTGCACGTGGGAAATGAAGGCCCTGTAGTCTTCAGGTGAAGTATGGTTAGTGGGTGGGGAATGATTGGACCAGAGTGCTGACATAATTCAAGCACCATTTTAAAGTCATACATTCTGTCCTTAGTTTTATATTTCCATTATAACTTCCTAAGTCTGCATTTATAATGTAAACTTGTGATGTAATTACATCGTCCCATTAGTAGTAGTGCTGAAGTGCCTCTACTGCTGGGAGGGTGTAATTACAGTGTGACAAGTTTACACAGGCAGTTTCCATTCTAAATGTGGAGATAGGAATTTATAATGGGAAAAATGTTGACAGGAATTGCATGCAGATGCAAGATTTTTTAATGTATATTTTTATACATAATATTTGTTTAGACTGCGAATTGATTTAAAAACACGGGTAGATTTTTGCCTTCACTGCTGGGTGGTAATCTGATGGAGAGGATCGCCCGCACTTTATAAAATCTGCCTAATTTTCATTTCATTGAAATCAACGGATGGGTTCTATAAAGGCCGGGCGATCGGCTCCACCAGATTATTGCCCAGGCAGTGACGATGAAAAGTTATCCCATGGTGTCCCATTTGTTAGACAAATTCTCAGTACTGTGTAATTATTTCTGTACTGAAGTGGTCAAGCCCTTTCCTCCCCAACACTGTCTGTGAACTATGCAAAACATTACATTATATTGCCAAACATAGATTCTGAATGAAGTACAACCTCCAAATACAAAATAGGAACTCGCCATGCAACAGAAACTCTAAAAGGGACACTATCCTTCTGTGACCTCCCTCTCCTGTGGTATGACTAAAGTTCTTTATGTAGGTTATTTGAAGAAGAATGCATTTTATTTGGAAGAGTATTATAGTTTCTATTAAAGGTGCTGTAATCAGCAAGCAATCAAACAACGTTAAAAGGAGACTTATATTAGTGTTATAGTTGGGAAGGGGAGGGAGAGAAGTAATATATACTAGAGTGTTCTAGCCCATCCTCAATGTAACACACTACTAATAAACCCACCCCCTGCAGTGTAACATTCTAGTAAACCCCATGCTCTCTGTAACTGTAACACTGAGTAGATCAGATTGAAGAATAGTACATGAGAAAATGTATTATGTTGAGAGATGCGGAGTAGCTGAGAGTGAGGCGTGTACTGGAGAAAGTTACAATTAAGGGATGATGTCTAGTCTCGATTATTGCACACTGGGAGGTCAGCACCCTTGCTTTAGCAGCATTCTTGTTTCCTGAAGCAGATTGTCTCCCTGCAGTTCATGTAACTCTGAGCTCTTGCATTGTTATGCAGACTCTGGTTTATTTACAGTGTGGTTGGTGAGAGTGATTTTCCTGATGCCTTTTATGTCATTATGATATTCTTAATGTTGCAGAGATGAGTAAGCACTCAGTTGGACTAGAAACGGTGGTAACCAGTGCAGTGCAATTTCATTAATCACTTCTGTTCAACATACAGCCTACACAAAATCGTGCACTGGCTGTGGGTTAGATACTCACTGTGTTATTTCCAAGCTTTTGAGTTCTTTCTGCAGATGAGTGTATTCATCTTTTAGGTGCTATGGGAAAAGTTGTAGAGATAAATCAATGCTGTTGTAGATCAGTGCAATAGAGCATCTGTTTGAAAAATGAGCCACTGCAGAATAGTGAAGACCTGCTTAACCCTAAGTGTAGTTCATTACTTCATTTCCCACAGCATTGACTCCTTCTGGGGTGGGAACTGGTTAGGTGATTGATGGGGCAAGGTTCTCTTGACCAGAAAGGCATGACTAAGACCTCAAGGGTGAGGGAGTGTGTTGGGGTAGATGGAGAGAGGTCTTTCATCACCTGCCCTGCTTGTTTCTGGTTATGGAGCACGATCTCCCTGAGTTTCTACCAGTTGGAAGCCGTGCCCAGGATCACTCTTAATTTCTTTCTTGCTTTCCTTCCCAACCCTCACTCCCCATCACTAACTCCTGGCCTTGGTCCTCCAGGCCCCCTCTCCGTGGCCTCTTGTACCCAATCCTACTATTTTCTCTCTCACTCTACTATAACTTGCACTAATATAGCACCTTTAATGTAATACAACATGCCTCACAATGGCAAAAACAACCAGCCAATAGTAGGAGATAGATTAGGAGTGGTGACAGGGCAAGATTTAAGAAAGAAAGAAAACTTGCATTTATATAGCACCTTTCACAGCCAATTAAGTACTTTTTGAAGTGTGGTCAAACATGGCAGCCAGATTTGAGCACTGCAAGGTCTCACACACAGCAATGAGATAAATGACCAGGTATTTTCATTTTTTAGATGTTGGTGGTAGACTAAATGTTGGCTAGAACTCTCCTGCTCTTCTTTGAATAGTGCCATGGTATCTTTAACGTCTCATCCGAAAGACGGCACCCTCCGACCGTGCAGCACTCCCTCAGTACTGTACTTAAAAGGTGTGTTTTGAAGGAGAGACAGCAAGGTGAAGAGATTTAGAAACATTCCAGAGTGTGAAGCTGGGATAGCTGAATGTGCTGACCGAATGAGATGCAAAAAAAGCCACAGCTGCAAGGGGAGAACATTGTGCTGAAGGAAACTGCAGAGGTGCAGAGTGGCGAGGCAAGGCTTCTGAAGGGTTTGTAGATGAGAAGGATTTTGAAATTAATGTGTAGAGAGATTGGGAGCCAATGAAGGTTGGCAAGGATAGGGGCGATAGGTTTTTGGTGGTGTAGTTTTAGATGTTAGAACTTGTGAAGTGTTAAACATAGGAGTCTGGCAAGGAGAACATTGGCGTACTTGAGTCGTAAATAAATGTTTTAGTAGAGCTGAGGCACCAATGTTGCAGAGGTAGAAAAAGGCAGTGTAGGTGGTGGTTAGGATGTGGGGTTTGAAGCTCAGCTTGGGTCAAATAGAACATTGAGTTTCACACAGTTGGGCTCAACCTTGGAGTTAAGTGCCAAGATGTGGAGTTTTTGGTGAGAGCGGATCAGGATGGCTTTGGTCT
The DNA here is from genome assembly GCA_030390025.1 of Squalus acanthias. Lineage (NCBI taxonomy): Eukaryota > Metazoa > Chordata > Chondrichthyes > Squaliformes > Squalidae > Squalus > Squalus acanthias. Next base: position 59,436,299 of record CM059430.1, on the reverse strand, counting down.
TACCGATGTTGAATTGAAGTAAGTTCTTGCATTGTCCAGGACTTTGTCAGCAGCTTGGTGGTGATGGAGAAGTAAAGCTGTGGGTCTTGTCAGCTTATAGGTGAAATCTGACCCCATATCTACTGGTGTTGTTGCCAAGGGACATCGTGTAGATGAGGAAAAGGAGTCGGGGATGGAGTCTTGAGGTGTACCCCAGCTATTGTGCAAGGGTGGAGGGATAAGCCATTACAAGAGATATGCTGGATTTGTTGGGACAGAGGAGGATGAAGTTGTTGACTGTGTCAAATGCTGTGCAGACATTGAGGATGGAGGGATACTGCACCTCTCACTCTTGCCACCCCAGGAACCCAGGCCATGGAGAGGGATACCCAAAGTCAGGAAAGTGGGAGTCACAGTGGAAAAACAGGGGTGTGAAGGCTCATCAGGGTTGGGAAAAGCAAAGTTTCAGGACCTCGTAGTCCTGCTTGGGCCTCTGTGTCAAAACTCTCACTTTTTCAATCTTCCCTGAGTTTTCTGCTCCAACTAAGCATCCAGCTAAGAATCCAGCAGAGCTTTTGGGAAAACAGGACATATGTCACTGCAGCCCAGGAGTAAGAGGGAGGCCCAGGCCTGGAGTTGTTAGCAGGCTAGAACGGAGCTATCCAGCAGCAATGTGAGCATCAGACTGCAGGCAAGGTGTTAGCCAATAGATGCTGCATCTCTAATCTGACTGGTTGCTGTTAGGAATAGACCAATTAGAAGAGGGTACCATTTATCAGCCAAAGGTCAGATCATTGGTTGGTCCAAGAGACCACAGTGCTCGGACAATGATTGTCAATTTACATAACTTGCCTGAGTAATTCTTTGGAATAGCTGCAATTACATTCTGAACCCAGTTATCCCTAATTCAGCACTAAAGCTACAATCTCACTTTGTGTGCTGTAACAGATGGACTGTAACAGAAATTCACCAGCCTTATTCCCATAGGTCGCCTTTGGATTGACTCCCTCACTAACCCTGTTCTGGTAATCCCATTAATTTAGAAAAAGTGGGTTTGACTGTCTTCTACATTCTTGGTCAGATATACAACTCCTCTAGTTCTATAGACATTGTATATCACTAAAGCAGGATGGCTGTCTCTGAAACTTGTTAAACCAGTGCCCTTTCAATATTCTAGTACCTACAGCTCTACGTGCTTACCTGATTGTTGAATCCTAACCCTAATGTCTGTCTACATAACAGTGAGCTCTGACCTACCATGTTTGATTCCAACATCATCTCAAGTGTGTTCATCAGCTGATCAATGTACAGGTTTTTCTGAAAGGAACAAGAAATGTCAATGGAGAGAAAGGCTTGATCAAGAGAAGCAGGGTTCAGGACAAGGTTGGCAACACAGACCCATGAACCACATGTGTTCCTGAGCTCTAGCACCCTGGCCCTCAAATCCCATGTAGCTTGATCCTATTTCCACTAATATTCTGGTTTAACCTCTTTAAATTTTCTTGGCCGAGAGGTTTGGAAAAGGCGGTTCTTAATGCTGTTATCTCAGAGGTGGATAAATCCTGTCAGAACACACAATGACCTTCCTTCCGTCATAAGGTCAGAAGTGGGGATGTTCGTTGATGACAGCACAGTGTTCAGTTCCATTTGCAACTCCTCAGATAATGAAGCAGTCCATGCCCGCATGCAGCGAGACCTGGACAGCATTTAGGCTTGGGCTGATAAGTGGCAAGTACCAGGCAATGACTATATCTCACAAGAGAGTCTAACTACCCTGCCCCTTGACATTCAACGGCATTACCATGATTGAATCCCTCAACATCCTGGGGGGGTCACCATTGACCAGAAACTTAACTAGACCAGCCACATAAATACTGTGGCTACAAGAACAGATCAGAAACTGGGTGTTCTGCGGCGAGTGTCTCACCTTCTGACTCCCCAAAGCCTTTCCACCATCTACAAGGCACAAGTAAGGAGTTTGATGGAATACTCTCCACTTGCCTGGATGAGTGCAGCTCCAACAACACTCAAGAAGCTTGACACCATCCAGGACAAAGCAGCCCGCTTGATTGACACCCCATCCACCACCTTAAACATTCACTCCCTCCACCACCAGCGCACATCATCTACAAGATGCACTGCAACAACTCGCCAAGGCTTCTTCAGCAACACCTCCCAAATCCGCAACTTCTACCGCCTAGAAGGACATGGGCAGCAGGCACATGGGAACACCATCACCTCCAAGTCAGACACCATCCTGACTTGGAAATATATCGCTGTTCCTTCATCGTCGCTGGGTCGAAATCCTGGAACTCCCTACCTAACAGCACTGTGGGAGTACCTTCACTACACGGACTGCAGCGGTTCAAGAAGACGGCTCACCTCCACCTTCTTGAGGGCAACTAGGGATGGGCAATAAATGCTGGTCAAGCCAGCGACACCCACATCCCACGAACGAATAAAAAACAATTAACAAACAATTAGAGATCAATGCAAACAACAGAAATGTGGATTTAAACTTTACATGGAGACGCCATGGTATGAACCTGTAGCCCAACCCTGATTCAGGAAAGTTGGAACAAGCAACGGATAATAGCTAAAGATTTTTCTAAAAGTATGTGTGAGGTAACGGGCTGAGTTTGGGACAGTCTCAACCCCAATTCTTAAGTAATTGTAAGTTGACAGAACAAACCTAGCTACTATTCAGACTAAATAACAACAGAAAACGCTGGAAAAACTCAGCAGGCCAGGCAGCATCCGTAGAGAGAGAAAGAGAGTTGACGTTTCAGGTCGATGACCTTTCATCAGACTAACCTGGTACTTAGTTAATAACTGTAGGAAATGAGAAAGTTATACTGCTGCAAGAGGGGAATTCTTCTGATTAAGGCTAATGCACGTTCTAGGGGCACAATAGCTGGAACGTTGCCCTGCATCCAACGTATATTTTGACCTGACGGAGTTCTAACCAGCATTTAAATCCTGCTAAATCTGAGCTGGGAGTACTTGGTGTCAGGGAGTTATGCCCTCTGTCTGATCTACATGCATCCTCACCAAGCTCATTAAGTGCTTTTTAAATGATAAAACTGCAGCAGACAGTGAATACACAGCTCTCTAGCCGTCAGCTACATAAGAAATCTAACCTGCCCGGCCTGGTACGGTACCACTCGATTTGCCAGCTTCAGTTCTGGGTGGTGTGGGACGACGGATTGGCCAGCTGGAAACATGCGTCCCCGGGCAGATGGAACAAGTTAACCTGAAACTTGCACAGCCAGACAGAACTGCCTGAAGATACCCCTCCCTCGACTTAGCTTGCTCAGTTGGATCACTTCAGCCCATAAGCAGACTTAATCTATGTTTCTTCACCACCTCCACAACCCAGTGACCAGAGCAGCGAGCCTGAGTGAGTAGTCTCAGCTTTGCCTGGACTGGGTCTATCACAGAAATGTGTATCCCGAGGAAAGATTGAAGGCACTTTACCACAGTTATGATGTGATCTCTGTCTTCAGATAATATTCTGGCTTCATCCAACACCTCCTGTAAAACACATGTTGGTGTCAGACACCAGGAGTATTTTTTTATAAACATTTCTGTAATAACACTGCTATCGTCTCTCTCCATTTGTCACATAGTGAAATGCAACTTACATGAAGGAACTTTGCCTTACTGATCATGTCCTCGACAATGTGCTCCTGCTGACATCTCTGATTCTCCAGTTTCTCAATCTGGATTAAAACAAGAATGAGAAACATTGGGGGTAATTTTAACCCCCAAAAACAAGTGGGTTTGGGTCGGGTGGGATGTTAAAATGTAAAAAATCTCAATCCCAAACCCAGCCTTCCTCGAACCCGCCCACTTCTGGTTTTAACGCAGGCAGGATAGGGTCAGGTGAGCAATCCGCTCTCAGGAGACGGTTTGTTCATTTCAATATTTTAGTGAGGCTGCGTGCCTCAAATTTTCTCTGTCTTCCAGGTTTCCCGGGCCTCGGGAAACCCTGCAGCTAAAGGGAGGCACAGCCTGCTGCATGGAACGGTACTGCTTGTTGGCTGTCGCCCCTTTTGGAGTGCTCCCCGCCAGACAGGGAGCCAAGCTGGTCAATCAGGTTGGCTTCCGCGTGGGCAACCTGTTAAAAACTTCTGGGTTCCCGACCAGAACTCCTCGCCTCCGCTTGGAAATCCCATCCCAGTAAATATCAGGGCCATTGTATCTGCCTGGTGACCTCCTCACCAGCTCGAGCAACCCATCATTACAATACAGTGAACTAAAAAGGCTGTTATACAGATAACATCAAGGGTGTGTTATATGTGGTCACTGGCAATGAAGAGGTGGTGATCTTGTAGACAGTGTAATGAAATGCTGAGAGTATTCTACGTGTATCCAATTTGCCTCCAAAAAATGCCAATGAAACTTCACCTGTCCAGTTGTCAGACACTAAACAATATTCTCTTACAGAACACATCATAATTTCGCTATAAATGCTGCCATGGAGTGCACACATGCACAGGACACAGTGCGGGGAGAGAGCGGGAGTACAGGACACAGTGCGGGGAGAGAGCGGGAGTACAGGACACAGTGCGGGGAGAGAGCGGGAGCACAGGACACAGTGCGGGGAGAGAGCGGGAGCACAGGACACAGTGCGGGGAGAGAGCGGGAGCACAGGACACAGTGCGGGGAGAGAGCGGGAGCACAGGACACAGTGCGGGGAGAGAGCGGGAGTACAGGACACAGTGCGGGGAGAGAGCGGGAGTACAGGACACAGTGCGGGGAGAGAGCGGGAGTACAGGACACAGTGCGGGGAGAGAGCGGGAGTACAGGACACAGTGCGGGGAGAGAGCGGGAGTACAGGACACAGTGCTGGGAGAGAGCGGGAGTACAGGACACAGTGCGGGGAGAGAGCGGGAGTACAGGACACAGGGCGGGGAGAGAGCGGGAGTACAGGACACAGGGCGGGGAGAGAGCGGGAGTACAGGACACAGTGCGGGGAGAGAGCGGGAGTACAGGACACAGTGCTGGGAGAGAGCGGGAGTACAGGACACAGTGCGGGGAGAGAGCGGGCAGTACAGGATAGTGCGATAACAAAGGCAATCTAAGGGCAATAGTGTGTAGAAGATGGATAATGGAAAACACTGACTTACCTCCTGCTTGTAGAAACTGAACTGGCCAAGGAGGCTCTCCTTTTGCTGCTCCTGTAGTGAAATTGAACACATTATGTACAGACTGAACAGCTCCGAGTGTATTATACACGGACCGAACAGTTCCCGGTGCATTATAGTGAGAAGTCGCACAACACCAGGTTATAGTCCAACAGCTTTATTTGAAATCACAAGGTTTCGGAGCGCTGCTCCTTCGTCACCTGCTACTTCACCTGACGAAGGAGCAGCGCTCCGAAACCTTGTGATTTCAAATAAAGCTGTTGGACTATAACCTGGTGTTGTGCGACTTCTCACTTTTGTCCACCCCAGTCCAACGCCGGCATCTCCACATCACGGTGTATTATACACAGACCGAACAGCTCCCAATGTATTATACACGGACCGAACAGTCCTTGGTGTATTATACACGGACCGAACAGTCCTTGGTGTATTATACACGGACCGAACAGTTTCCGGTGTATTATACACGGACCGAACAGTCCTTGGTGTATTATACACGGACCGAACAGTCCTTGGTGTATTATACACGGACCAAACAGTTTCCGGTGTATTATACACGGACCGAACAGTCCTTGGTGTATTATACACATACACAGACCAAACAGCACCAACAGTTCTCAGCTCTTTAAATGCCGACTGAAAAAAGTAAACTTTTATTAGCCTGCAGCTCGGTCTATAATAAATAAGATAAATTTAGTGAACATAACAGGTAAATGAACAGTACTCAGTACAAACAGCATATTTACAGTGATTATAAACGTTTCTTTTCTCGAAAGGTCAAAAAGAACAATGGTTTTCCTGCGCAAACTCTCAACATTAAGCTTACATGTCTATATGTTACAACAGAGCCCTCTGACTGCCTTTGTGCCACTAATGGCTCCATATTTACTGTGGTCTATATGCAATACCGCTGAAGATTAGTTGGGTTGTGGTGGGTTCTCACTGCCTAAGAGGGCCCTTTGCCTCATTTTCCCCAGCAGAATTCCCACACCCTTATCAGAGAAACGGGTCACCCTCTTCACTCCTGCCAGGTGTGTGTTTTGGTTACAAGGATGCTGCCTTCCCAATCTGAAATCCTGCAGCCGTACACAATTTCCTGCTCACCCAATGGGCAATCTCCCAATCACTGGGGTTTTCCACACCTAGAGCTCAACCATCGTATTAAAATGAGGCTATTGCAGAAACACGTGTGATTCCTGCACCACTGTAATTCCAGCCGAGCTTGTGCCCGATCAGAGAAATTTACACTCCTTCTAAACATAAAACATAGAAACATAGAAACTAGGAGCAGGAGTAGGCCATTCGGCCCGTCGAGCCTGCTCCACCATTCAATACGATCATGGCTGATCATCCAAATCCAGTACCCTGTCCCTGCTTTCCCACACAGAATCCCCATCGAGCCTGCACTGACACATATCCCACCCTATCCCCGTAACCCCATGTATTTAATTCCCCCTAACATATCCCATCCTATCCCTGTAACCCCACATATTTAATCCCCCCCTAACACGAAGGGTCAATTTATCATAGCCAAATCAACCTAACCCGCACATTTTTGGACTGTGGGAGGAAACCGGAGCAAACCCACGCAGACACGGGGAGAATGTGCAAACTCCACACAGACAGTCACCCGAGGCCGGATTCGATCCCGGGTCCCTGGCGCTGTGAGGCACCAGTGCTAACCACTATGCCACCGTGCCGCCCTGGAGTTTGCAGTCAGCGGCGAAGTGATGGCGTTCGCCGCCGACCTTGATGAAAGATGTCTACAACAATCTCTGTGATGTGGATTTCACCTTTCCCAAGGTTAATTTGATTCTGCTGCCAAGTCTAGGGGATCTCCAACGTCCAGCAACAGTGATGTCATCAAGGTGGCTAAGCAGCCAATCATATTGAAGAATTCTCAGATAGCAAACCAGGAAGTAAAAAGAACTGATTATCCTTCACTTTTTATAAATTTTACAGAGATTGAAATAAAGATTACATAGAAACATAGAAGATAGGAGCAGGAGTAGGCCATTCAGCCCCTCGAGCCTGTTCCGCACATTCTCCCCGTGTCTGCGTGGGTTTCCTCCGGGTGCTCCGGTTTCCTCCCACAGTCCAAAAATGTGCGGGTTAGGTTGATTTGGCTATGATAAATTGACCCGTAGATGTTCGGGGGGGATTAAATATGTGGGGTTACGGGGATAGGATGGGATATGTTAGGGGGAATTAAATACGTGGGGTTACGGGGATAGGGTGGGATATGTGTCGGTGTAGGCTCGATGGGGATTCTGTGTGAGAAAGCAGGGACAGGGTACTGGATTTGGATGATCAGCCATGATCGTATTGAATGGTGGAGCAGGCTCGACGGGGCGAATGGCCTACTCCTGCTCCTAGTTTCTGTGTTTAATGAGATCATGGCTGATCATCCAAATTCAGTACCCTGTCCCTGCTTTCTCTCCATATCCCTTGATCCCTTTAGCCTTAAGAAATACATCTAACTCCTTCTTGAATATATTTAATGAATTGGCCTCAACTGCCTTCTGTGGTAGAGAATTCCACAGGTTCACCACTCTCTGGGTGAAGAAATTCCTCCTCATCTCAGTCCTAAATGGCTTACCCCTTATCCTTAGACAGTGACCCCTGGTTCTGGACTCCCCCGCCATCAGGAACATCCTTCCTGCATCTAGTCTGTCTAGTCCTGTTAGAATTTTATAAGTTTCAATGAGATCCCCTCTCATTCTTCTAAACTCTAGCGAATACAAGCCCAATCGACCCAATCTCTCTTCATACGTCATTCCTGCCATCCCAGGTATCAGTCTGGTGAATCTTCGCTGCACTCCCTCCATGGCAAGAACATCCTTCCTCAGATAAGGTGACCAAAACTGCACACAATACTCAAGGTGTGGTCTCACCAAGGCCCTGTACAACTGCAGCAAGACATCCTTGCTCCTGTACTCAAATCCTCTTGCTATGAAGGCCAACATACCATTTGCCTTCTTAACCGCCTGCTGCACCTGCATGCTTACCTTCAGCGACTGGTGCACAAGGACGCCCAGGTCTCGTTGCACTTCCCCTTTTCCCAATCTATTGCCGTTCAGATAATAATCTGTCTTCCTGTTTTTGCCACCAAAGTGGAAAACCTCGCATTTATCCACATTATACTGCATCTGCCCAATCACCCAACCTGTCCAAATCATACTGGAGTTTCTCTGCATCCTCCTCACAGCACACACGCCCACCCAGCTTTGTGTCGTCTGCAAACTTGGAGATATTACATCTACAGTAGTTCCCTCGTCTAGATCATTAATATATATTGTGAATAGCTGGGGTCCTAGCACCGATCCCTGCGGTACCCCACTAGTCACTGCCTGTAACTTGGAAAAAGACCCATTTATTCCAACTCTTTGCTTCCTGTCTGCCAACCAGTTCTCTATCCAAGTCAGTACCTCACCCCCAATCCCATGTGCTTTAACTTTGCACGCTAATCTCTTATGTGGGACCTTATCGAAAGCCTTCTGAAAGTCCAAATACACCACATCCACTGGTTCTCCCTTCTCTATTCTACCAGTTACATCCTCAAAAAATTCCAGACAATTGGTCAAGCATGATTTACCTTTTGTAAATCCATGCTGACTTTGTCCGATCCTGTCACTGTTTTCCAAGTGCTCTGCTATTACATCTTTTATAATGGACTCTAGCATTTTCCCCACTACCGATGTCAGGCTTACCGGTCTATAATTCCCCGTTTTCTCTCTACCACCTTTTTTAAATAGTGGGGTTACATTAGCTACCCTCCAATCCATGGGAAGTATTCCAGAGTCTATAGGATTTTGGAAGATGACCAGCAATGCATCTACTATTTCTAGGGCCACTTCCTTAAGTACCCTCGGATGTAGATTATCAGGCCCTGGGGATTTATCGGCCTTCAATCCCGTCAATTTCCCTAACACCATTTCCCTACAAATACTGATTTCATTCAATTCCTCCCTCTCATTAGACCCTATGTTCCCCGACATCTCTGGGAGGTTATTTGTGTCCTCCTTTGTGAAGACAGAGCCAAAGTATGTATTTAATTGGTCTGCCATTTCTTTGTTCCCCATTATAAATTCCCCTGATTCTGACTGCAAGGGACCTACGCTTGACTTCACCAATCTTTTTCTCTTCACATATCTAGGGAAGCTTTTACAGTCAGTTTTTATGCTCCCTGCAAGCTTACTCTCATACTCTATTTCCCCCCTCTTAATTAATCCCTTTGTCCTCCTTTGCTGAATCCTAAAATGCTCCCAATCCTCAGGTTTGCTGCTATTTCTGGCCAATTTATATGTCCTCTCCTTGGATCTTATGCTATCCCTAATTTCCCTTGTTAGCCACGGTTGAGTCACCTTTTTTGTTTTATTTTTATGCCAAACAGGGATGAACAAATTCTGTAGTTCATCCATGCGATCTTTAAATGTTTGCCATTGCCTATCCACCATCAACCCTTTAAGTAACGATCCCCAATCCATCCTAGCCAACTCGCGCCTCATACCATCGTAGTTTCCTTTATTTAAATTCAGGACCCTGGAACATACACATGGGATTAAGGTAGAAGCTGAAATATCATAGACAAACTTTAAAAAAATTATATTAAAAGCCATGGCATTATCATAATGGAAACATTTGACATTCCACAAATATAAAATTAGTTTTTTTTAGGGCCAGAGAGGTTGTTCAGTAGTAATTATGACTTAGTACACTTTTAAAAACCCAGTTATACCTCATTGAACAAGGATTAACTTTTTTGGGGGGGTTTTAACAGCAATATTACAGAGTAAAAGGGAAAGTTCTCGTCAGTTCAATGATTTCAATTGATTGCCGTCTGTAGGGAATTCAACAGCGCAGTCTGTGGAGGAGCAGAGAATGACTGACAGCAACTTCTGGATTTCTGCGTTTAACTGCGCATGTGCGGACACCAGAAGTTGCTGTCAGTTTCACAGTTGTAATGACGGCCAATACTACTTCATCTAAATGTGCTGCTCTGCACTCTGCTGAAAACATTCTGCATGTGTCCTGGCTGTGTTTGCACTATCCACATGTGGCGGTGATAACTATATACAAAGGAGCAAAAGCACAGCTTGTAGTCAAGCAGTATTCCCTGGATTAAAAACAGAAAATGCTGGAAATACTCAGCAGGTCAGGCAGCATCTGTAGAGAGAGAAACAGAGTTAACGTTTCAGGTCGATGACCCTTTGTCAGTTCTGACGAAGGGTCATCGACCTGAACCGTATTCCCTCGATGTTTGCCGGTCTTAGTGCCATTGTTCTGGGGGTCTGGTCTGGTCTGTGGTTCATAGGCAGCAAGTCATGGGGAGACCCCCCTACTGCAAAAGCTAAAGAAAACTCCTGAAGTCACTCAATTATAACTCTTGACTTAATGCAGTCTATCATGTTAAACGTAAGTCCAAATCCCACCTACCTTCTGTACATAGTGATATTAGCTACAGCGAGGAACTTGTCCAGTTCCTTTTTGAACTGTCGCATCGAATCACACTCAACAAATGTTAATATCCAGCGATGTATGGCCAGCGAGAATGCAGGCTGCATGGACTGTTGGGTTCAAAGTTTTCTTTTGCTTGGTGCTTGGCCGGTGGGGTCCTCTCTCTGGTGAGTGTATGTGGGTGCGCTCAAGGCTGGGATTCTTTATGATTCAACTTTCCTGAAGTTCAGCTACGAGCCAGGAATTAACTTTACGTTAGGTGAATCCGAAGGAGCTCAGAGCTGTATCCTTAGTCTTGAGTAGGTATTCGAGTTCTCTGTGCTTTTCATGCAGCTGCACCAACTCATGGTTTGGCACCAATAAAATGCTGCAACTGCTGCAAAGTGATTAGAATGAGGGCCAAAATCTGTTAGGCCAGTAAATAAAACTTTTTTTTTAAAATCTACATTTTCTGGTGAATTTTTGTGCTTTGGCAAAAGAACCGGGGGGGGGGGGGGGGGGGCGGGGGGGAAGAGATGAGATTTTTTTTTAAATGGAGCAAATTGTTATGATCTGGAATGCACTGCCGGAAAGGGTGGTGGAAGCAGATTCAATAGTAACTTTCAAAAGGGAATTGGATAAATACTTGAAAAGGAAATATTTGCAGGGCTATGGGAAAGAGCAGGGGAGTGGGGCTAATTGGACAGCTCTTTCAAAGTGCTGGCTCAGGCATGATGGGCCGAATAGCCTCCTTCTGTGCTCTAAGATTCTCTAATTATTGAGATTCGAAGCTTTCAGTCAGCTCCCCCATGCAACTCACTGTTCAGTTGTTATAGTCCTACTGCCTTCTGTATGTCCACAGTCTCAATATACCAGGCCTCCTTGCTGTCTGAACCTGATCCCACTGCCCCAGATTTGTACGAGCCCACTGCCCAGGCATCCTCTGTGTACAAAGTCCAACTACTACAAGTCCCCTCACTGTATGGCCCCACTGCCCCAGACCTCAATGTCTGCACACTGTCCCAGTGCCCAGGTCGGCCTGCTGTCTGATCTGATTGCCCCAGGCTGCTTCCTCCATATCATGCTATTCCAGTACTAACCAGTTGGCTGTTTTGCTTTTCCAATTGCCTATAAACTTCCTCCATGTTGCCCATTTCTTTCATCATCTCTTGGAGGATGCAACCATCACTGCGTGGTTCACGATACCTGTAAGAATAGGTAAGCCAGTAGTGCAAACATCACCAGTATCTTTGCAAAGTTCAAGTGCATGAACTGAGGGAGATGAGAACCAATTATAAGCTGTTAAACGTTGAATAGTTCCCCAGCATTTGATAGTCATCAATGCTGTTTTTGCACACAAATTTGCTCTGTTTCTCATTGCTACACCACCTTGATTTCTGAGTTTGTTAAAGTAACATAGAATTACATAGAATATACAGCACAGAAACAGGCCATTCGGCCCAACTAGTCTGTGCTGGTGTTTATGCTCCACACGAGTCTCTTCCCATTCCATCTACCTCATCTCAGCCATTCAGCATATCTTTCTGTTCCCTTTTCTCTCATGTACTCATCTAGTTTTCTTTTGAAAGCATCCAAACTATTTGCCTCAACCACTTCCTGTGGTAGCGGGTTCCACATTCTAACCACTCTGAGTAAAGAAATGTCTCCTTATTTCCCTACTGGATTTATTAGTAACTATCTTGTATTTATGGCCCCTAGTTTTGGATTCTCCCACGAGTGGAAACATTCTCTCCACATCTACCCTGTCCAACCCACTCTTAATTTTAGAGACCTCCATCAGGTCTCCTCTAATTCTTCTCTTTTTCATAGAAAAAAAGCCCTAATCTGTTCAATCTTCCCGATAGCTGTAATCTCTCAGTTCTGGTACCATCCTGGTAAATCTTTTTTGCACTTTCTCCAGTGCTTCTATATCCTTTTTATATTATGGAGAACAGAACTGTGCACAGTACTCTAAGGGTGCTCTAACCAAGGTGCCAAACAGGTTTAATGTAACTTCACTACTTTTGAATTCTTTACCCCTAGAAATAAATCCCAGTGCTTTGTTAGCATTTTTAATTGCTTTGCTGACCTGCGATGCTGCCTTTAATGATTTGTTCACCTGTATCCCTAGATCCCTTTGCTCTTCTACCCCATCAGTTTCTTATTTTCTAAAGATGTAGGTGATGTTTCTGTTTTTCCTACCAAAGTGCATCACCTCACATTTATCTATGTTAAGGCTCATTTGCCACTTAATGGCCCAGACAATAAGTTTTCGAATGTCTTCCTGTATTATGCTGCATTCTTCCTCAGTGTTAGTTATACCCCCCCGTTTTGTATCATCTGCAAATTTTGATGTTGCGTTACTTGTTCCATAGTCCAAATCATTAATGTAAATTATGAATAACAGTGGTCCCAGCACTGATCCTTGTGGAACTCCGCTTTCTACCTTTACCTCTACTCTCTGCTTTCTATTTTTTTTCGCCAATTTGCTATCCATTCAGCTATTTATCCCCTGACTGCACCTTTGTCATGAGCCTACCCTGTGGTACCTTATGGCCTTTTGAAAATCCAAGTATATGACATCTACTACATTACCAATGTTCCCTCTTATTTTTTGTGTGTGTGGCCCCATTAAGGGGCTGCGCGGCCCATTCACAGTTTTGCACATGCGGAAAACTTTACACTGAAAAGAGAAGGGAACGTTGTACATTACTCGTCTACTCTTTCCGTTACCTCTTCAAAGAATTCTATCAGGTTAGTTACACTTAGCTATTCGGATCCATGCTGACTACTGTATTTTCTGTCTAGATGCTCTTCGATCACATCTTTTAGTATAGATTCCAGTATCTTTCCTATCACTGACGTTAAGCTGACTGGTCTATCGTTCTCAGATTTTGTTCTATCAGTTTGTCAATTATTTTCTCCCTTTCTATCCCAATTGTTTAATATTCTTTTTAAGATCATCCTCTAATGAAGTGTCTATTTTGTGATGAACTTTAGTAAAAACTAAGGCGAAGTAGTTATTCAATACTTCTGCCATTTCCCTGTCATTACCTGTGAGTTTATCTTGCTCATCCTTTAATGGCCCTATCCCTACTTTAACTTTCCTTGTTATTTAAGTGTCTATAGAACACTTATTTCTTTTCATATTCGTTGATAATTTGATTTTGTAATTTCTCTTTGCCTACCTGATGGTTTCTTTTAGCCTACCTGATGGTTTCTCTTAAACTTCTCTCCCAAGTTCTTCATATTCCCTTTTGTCCTCCTCCTTTAGTATCTAAATACTTCTTATATGTCTTTTTCTTTAGATTCAATTTTTCCTTTAGTTCTTTATTCATCCACGCTTGTTTTTTGGCTTTTAGTGGAATATATTTCTCTTGAGCTCTATTGATTATCTTTTTAAAGATTTCCCCCTGTTTTTCTCTCTTTGTTTTTCAAACTTTTCTCCCAGTTTACCTTCTTTAGTTCCACGCTTATTTCCACATAATTTGCTCTTTCCAATTTATTACCCTAGTCTTTAGAGGACAGTACCAGACTTCAAGAGGACATAGATAGACTGGAGAAATAGGCAGACAGTGGGACTTTCAAAGAGCTGGCACAGGCACGATGGGCCGAATGGCCTCCTTCTGTGCTGTATCATTCTATGATTCTATTCTAAATAATTCAGTCTGGCTGATGTACATCAGTAGAACAGAGACCTTACAGTGTAACACAAGATGGTTTTAATACACTAATGCCTGTTAAGTGCAAGTCCATTAGTGTTATTGTGTCCAGCAGCATCGCTGATATCTGTCCATATAGGGGTTAGTGTCCTGCAACTCAGATACGAGTTCAAAGAAAGGAAGGCAGCTGCTACAAACACAAGGAAAGATTGGATAGGCTGGAGTTGTTTTCTTTGGAACAGAGGAGGCTGAGGGGAGATTTAAATTGAGGAGTCTAAAATTATGAGGGGCCTAGATAGAGTGGATAGGAAGGACCTAGTTCCCTTAGCAGAGAGGTCAATAACCAGGGGGCATAGATTTAAAGTAATTGGTAGAATGATTAGAGGAGAGTTGAGGAGAAATTTTTTCACCCAGAAGGTGGTGGGGGGTCTGGAACGCACTGCCTGAAAGGGTGATGGAGGCACAAACCCTCATCACATTTAAAATGTACTTGGATATGCACTTGAAGTGCCGTAACCTGCAAGGATACGGACCAAGAGCTGGAAAGTGGGATTAGACTGGATGGCTCTTTTTCGGCCGGTGCGGACACAATGGGCCAAATGGCCTACTTCTCTGCTGTAAACCTCTATGATTCTATGAAACAGGCGGCAGTGGATTCTTCCAGCAGGTAATAGGTGGGTGGTGGTTAACCCTGGCCTTTGGTTTCGGTACGTTTCTAGTGAGCTGTGCACATGCAGGTTTCCTGAGTTATCTCTTTGGAAACTGTTTCTGGGAAGCTCAGCCATCATCTGTGACACCTTGATACAATCAGGATAGATACACATCTGACCTCCTTTGTCCAATATAGTTCAACCTCAAAGTACATCTTGACAGGAATGCTCCAACTCAGCAGTCCATCTGAAACCATCATTGGTAGAAGGGAAGGAGGCTCCGTGGAGTGTTTGCAGTGAATTCCCCCATAAGGTTCTGATAAGGGGCCTTGTTTCTGGTCCATTTTAACATTAAATTTGAGGACAGGAATGTGATCATATTTTATTTTCTATATTGAGGAAAAAAAGTGGAAAATGAACTTGCATTTATGGGCAACACGGTGGCATAGTGGTTAGCACTGGTGCCTCACAGCGCCAGGGACCCGGGTTCGAATCTGGCCTCGGGTGACTGTCTGTGTGGAGTTTGCACATTCTCCCCGTGTCTGCGTGGGTTTCCTCCGGGTGCTCCGGTTTCCTCCCACAGTCCAAAAATGTGCGGGTTAGGTTGATTTGGCTATGATAAATTGACCCTTAGTGTTAGGGGGGGATTAAATATGTGGGGTTACGGGGATAGGATAGGAAGGGATATGTTAGGGGGAATTAAATACGTGGGGTTACGGGGATAGGGTGGGATATGTGTCGGTGCAGGCTCGATGGGCCGAGATGGCCTCTATCTGTACTGTGGGGATTCTGTGTGAGAAAGCAGGGACAGGGTACTGGATTTGGATGATCAGCCATGATCGTATTGAATGGTGGAGCAGGCTTGATGGGCCGAATGGCCTACTCCTGCTCCTAGTTTCTATGTTTCTATGTTATATAGCGCCTTTCACGACCTCAGGATGTCCCAAAACGTTTTACAGCCAATGAAGTACTTTTGAAGTGTAGTCACTGTTGTTAGGTCGGAAATGCACCAGCCAAATTACACACAGCAAGATCCCACAAACAGTGATGAAATAAATTATCTGTTTTAGTGATGTTGGTTGAGAGATAAATATTGGCCTGGACACAGGGGAGTACTCCCCCGCTCTTCTTTGAAATAGTGCGGCGGGATCTTTTACGTTCACCTGAGGGGCCTCTGTTTAACGTTTCTTCTGAAAAAATACACCTCTGACAGTGCAGCACTCCCTCTGTACTGCACTGGAGACTGAGACCTAGCATAATGGGTTTCTGCCTATTTTTGTTCTGCTTTGCGCAGGACAAATAAGTGCTTCAAAAATCTGTCTTATCTGGTAGAGCACTCCTTATTGAGCCAATGTGGCATTTCTTTTGTCTACTCCAGCCATACTCCCGACCTCTGAGTGAGACAGCCAATTGAATCCAACATTTGCTGAATTATTGATAGAGGACAAAAATGCACGTTGTAAAACTAAGAGGAGGTTTGAGAAAGCTAGCAAGAACAGAACCTCCATCCTATCTTTCTGGGCTAGATTCAAACCCAGGTCGCAAAGCTGAAAGGGCAGTGTCTAACCGAGTGTACCACTCGGAACCCAGTCCTATTTGAAGAGTAATATTTTGCTAATACCCAAAGACGCTCTCTTTTATCTTTCTTTTGCCGTTTCTTTTTCTACTTTTCTCCCCTTACTCCCTTTAGCATGATTTGTGTTGCTTTCAACCAATCAGTGAGCAGTTAGAGGAGAACTTTCCCTCCTTTCCGGTTTCAAGTTTTATTTTATAAATTGGTTGTTTCTTCAGTGGAAGTGTTTTATATCACCAGCTTTTTTCTACTTACACAAAGTCTATTGAAGGGTTGCCTCCAGATGCTTTAAACTTCCCAAGGACATAATCTATTAAAAATGAAAAGTAACAGGATTATCTTCTAGTCAAATTCAAGGCAGATGTTACATAGCGGTCAAGAGATACAGTTCTATTTTAAGTTATTAAACTTGACTCGGGGCCAGGATCGGTTCATACTCGGATGGTGACTCCTTTCAGGTTCACACCCCTCAGTTATCAGTGTACCGCTCAACTTTTTCCCCCAAGTGTTTCGTTCTCAATAAACTTTGTTTTAAAGTCAAAACAGCACCAACCCAAAAAATAAGAGCTGATTATTCTTGGTTTGTGTATGACATTAAACTGACCTATGTTTTTTTTTGTTTTTAGTAATTGGTTTCTGCAGTTAATTGGACATGTGTCATTGAAAAGCCCACTAATTTCTCAAGGTTACTGTGAATTAATACAAAAGCTTAGAAGAGTGCCTTGATGCAAGTTATAATGAACAATTAACAGAACGAAAGGGCGACCTACTGAATAAACTACACCGCGAGCCCGTCACACTTGAGCAAATGCATTTCAGGTCTTGATACAATTGTTCCTACCTGAAAACATCTCCTTGGCTCTTTAAGGATTTTGCATTGAAATCCTCCAGGCCATTCTCACAGGTTTGTGACTGGTTTCATCCCACACAGAGTTATTTATAGACGCCTCATCGCAGTGCTTCACCTCTGTATTTGAACGTTCAGAGGCAATTTTTAGCCAATTTATTATCTTTGACTCAAGAGTAAATACAAGAAGATTGAATGACTCAGTTGGTTAGCACACAGATCTTTCAGCTCTAGGCTCCGAGTTCCTACGCAGCCCAGACTAACGCGATGAAAGGCTCCTTTCTCTGCTGGCTGTAATAGTCTTGAGTGAAATCTAAGTGGAACACAAGTGAAACCTTCAGGCGATTTCAGCCCAGTCGCTGATAGGAATAAGTCCACAGCTCAAGACTATCCATAATTTGGCACTAACCTGGCAGTTTTTCCTCAGTGAGGCCCTGAAGATATCAGGTGTTGGAAATGTGATAGTAAAGATGCGCTTCTGAGGTTGGGGGTTATAGCATTTTGTCAGTTTTGTTTACAGTGCTGGTGGCGAATCCCTGCATGAGCAGGTGGAAGAGACACCAGCCCTCCGCTTCCTGGGATCAGAATTAGCAGGAAAGAAAGGAAAACATATAATGAAAGTTTTTTTTAAATAAGCGACTACGAGATGTAGGCCCGAGGCCCATAGCTGGAAACAAACATGCAGGCAGTCAGCGTTAGCAGTTAGAAGTTGCCTAGAAGGAAAGATGACGCCAAAAACAAGTCAGTCAGCCCACAAAAAGGGACGGGGCAAACGGTTTATTATTTTTTCTATGTTTTCGAGGAGAAAAGTCAGATTAAGCTAATTGGAATTTGCTTTGACTGTTACTCTCTCTGTTTATTTGCTGCCGGTGAACTAAAGCAGCTTAATGATTCGTATCTGGCCTCGTTTTACTAAGTGTTTCAGTCTGCCTTTGAAAAGATTGGAGAAGCACGTGTATGAGACACACGAATATCCAGTCCAGATCACAAGAGGGCACTATTGTTACACCCCCAGGTCACACTATCGTACAGTTAGATAATGGGCAGTATGGACACACTCATAAGACCTCAGATCTCTTTTAAAGGTGACCAGCGCTGCAGTAACAGAATGTCTAAGGCAGAACCGAAACTTTCAATCTCTGGTTTAGAGGCATTTGATGGGCATCGTAGAAGGAGCTTTAGCCTGCATTCCACTCTGCGTTACCTGGTCAGAAAATGCTTGATACTGTCTGCAAAAAGTGGAAACATGTTCCATCCAAGAACTGACCTTCCTCATCTAATCAGGACAGTACAACCCTGAGTGTAATGACATATATTCTAAAACATTTAGAAAGTTTTAGTTTTAGTTATTTATTCGATCTGATAATGCTAAGTGACC
Organism: Squalus acanthias; assembly: GCA_030390025.1. Lineage (NCBI taxonomy): Eukaryota > Metazoa > Chordata > Chondrichthyes > Squaliformes > Squalidae > Squalus > Squalus acanthias. The sequence continues at coordinate 59,417,624 of CM059430.1, read as the reverse complement.
CAAGTAGCATCCTGAGAATAGAAGGTAGTAACACCTCTAGGCAACAGTGACCATATATGATTAAATTGGATGTGATTTGGGATAAACCAATACCGCAAATCAATACTCAGGTATGCAGCTATAAAAGGGCCAACTTTAATTACAGTGAGGGGAAAGTGTTTACGGGGTCATGCTCATGAAAACTTCAGTTGAGGACAAGTGGAATTACTGTAAGAACATACAGCAAGATAGGTACATATGAAGTGCAGATTAAAGAAATGTGTCCCTAAATGTATTAGGGCAATACAATGAGAAATAAATAAGGGGGGAACTAAAGCCACCCATCATAGCAGGTTCTACAACTCAACATAATGACTTTGATATCACTTGCATGGACGTCATAAGCGCAAAGGGCTCAAAACCAATAGCTCTCCAGGGATGAATGATATATTTCTAAGGGTGCCAAGTGAAATGAGGATAAAACATAGGAAGGGATGACCATAGTCCTCATGAGGGAGTCAATGAACTCAAGGAGGCACCACCAGATTGGAAACAAACATTTCTATCCATAATCTAATATGGTATTAACTTCTTTCTTTCTGTCATGGTACAGACAGGGATAAAAGACAGACACACTCAGAAAATGTCTTAACTTCTTGTTACACAATCAACACAAGAATATGTTTGAGGGAGCGGCCAAGCCATTCAATTCAAATAGAAGTATCTGGTGGATTTTATTTCTATACATGTTTGATTGACAGCTCTTTTGGCATTTGAGACCATAGTTGGATTTCCTTTGCCCCAATTATTTCTGATGAAAAGTATCTCTCAGCTTGTCTTGGTAAAATAGAGTAGTCCATTGTGTTCTGTTCTCGTCAGTGAGGCACAAGTGAAACATTCCCAAAGAAAGGACTAAATTGAGGAAATGTGATAAAAAATTGGGCCCTTGCTAGTTGATGAATGTAAGGGACATTTATAGAGATATATATACCAAGTGGAATATAAACGTTAATCCCCGTAGTAGTTGTTTTGGTGCAAACTCAGCACAGCTCTATGGGGGAAAAATTTGTGTGGTTTGCGCCACACATTAGCGCCAGGAGATGGCGCTGAAATGTCATTGACAATTGTAACAACAGCCGATGCCGGTTCCAGTGCCGCAAGCTACATCGGTGGTGCCAGTAGCACTGCTAGTAAACCCTAGCGCCAGGGAGCTTGCCATCATGGAGATCGTGATGTCAGTGAGTGTGCAACACTCACTGGATGCCCGATCTCCAACATTGGATTTAGCCACTTACCTTAACGACAGCGCAGAACAACAACAGGGAGAGCTGGTGTCTACAAGCAGAAAGCAGGCTGTAGCAACATTATTTAAAGGCACCATCCCCAATCAGCTGTACTTGACAGGGTTTTGCAGTTTCAGTGCCTGTTTGCTGCTTCCTGCAACTGAAACAGCTCTCCTTAGTTATTTCAAGATTTTTGGTGACAGGGAGTGTTCATTGAAGTGCAGAAGTCACTCATTATTTGTTGAAGGCTTCTGCTCACAATACTTCCACAGTCATCGGGGCTGCGGGATTGCGACCTCAGGAGGACAACGAGGCAGTGGAGGACGAGGAGGAGGCGGACGAGGCAGAGGAAGACGAGGAGGAAGAGGATGAGGCGGACGAAGCGGAGGAGGAGGAAGAGGAAGAGGAAGAGGACAAACAAGAGGGAGGGCGGAGGCAGCAAGACAATCGGCCTTCTAGACGGGCTATCCGTGACCGGCTCATCAGACTCTGATTCACACGAATGAAACCCCAGATCCCTGTAGCTCACCACGTCCCTATCATACAATCCTTGTCTCATGGCATATCTCAGTGTCCTCCTGGGCACAAAGGTGAAATGAGAGAGACCACAAAATATTCCAAACACCATTAATAAATTTATCTATAAACATTTCACACATATTGCATGAATTCTAGTAACTAATGACCTTTGTGCCTGCCATAGTTGAATAGCTGTCATTGTGTGCAAGGTGTGAGATGTGGGTGTGAGTGTTGCTACGTAGAGATTGTTGGTGGGTGAGTGATGGGGGTGTGGTACATTGAGCAGTGTGTGAAGCTTGTGGTACAGATGGTGGTATGTAGCATTTGTTGAAGCCTTCACTCACCCAGACCACCCATGTGAGCTCGTTAAACCTCCTCCTGCACTGGGTGTGGGACATGGGGACCACAGTGCTGTCTGTGAGGTGGTGTGCCACCTCCCTCCACATAGTCCCGCTGACTTGTGGCGAGGGCCTCCTGCCAGTTGGTACAGGACCATCCGCCTTCTCTCCACCACTAAAACCAATGCCTCCAAAGCTTCCCCAGAAAACCCCATGGCTCTCTCCCTGGGGCGGCGATCTGCCATCAGCATTTGTATATAAGTGATCCTTCTCTTTGTTGTTCTTCTTACGGTTGTTGAGGCAGCTGTACACCCAACAATCCTGAGAATGAGGTACTGCAGCATCAATGGACCTCCCCTTTAAGCAGTGGAAAAAAGCCTGTGGCAAGCATTGCTTACGTTTAGACTACACCCGATATTGGTCCATCTCTTCAGTGTAACGCCAATGAGCTTGGGTTTTTAGACTAGATTTATGGCTCCAATCATTTTAATGAGGAGTGAGGACGAATTTTGCGTGCAGCCTAGATGATTTTCACCTGCCGCTAATTCACCATTTTTAGTCTAAACACTGTCCATTCCTTGGCTATAACGAATTTCTAGTTCAGACTCACTTCTCTTACACAGTCACCTTTTATTCCTGTATTTTCTCCATTTAATAACTCACAATATGTTAACCATCGAGTAGCACACATTGAAAGATTTACAGTAAGTAATCCCAACCTTTGCAGCAATCCTTTGTTTACCTTTACAGTAACTTGTAGTACTACCCTATCCAGCACTAGGTTTACCTGATGAGTAGCAGACTCAGCAGTGCCCACTAACAATCTGTGTGATAGCCCCTCAGTAATAATCATTTCAATAATAATCAGTAAACTGACATACTCTGTTGTTTTAAAGCAAACTTCTGTTGTTCACTTGAGTAGCAACAAATTCAGTCCTCTGGCCACAATCAACCTACTCTTTAACTTCAGCAAAAAAGCAATTTACAAGCAGAGTATAGTTACAGATAGGATACATGGACCTAGGCATGGGTCCCTTCACGTGCTGCTTGAACAAAGGAAAAAGCTTATATTTATACATTGTTTTTAATCATCAAACTGGAACTGGCATTGCCTAATATGGTAGTCTCTGGCTACACTCTGTCACCTAGGGTATTTAAGAGTACCACTTCAACCATAATTATAATAAAATACACGAAGAAGGCTCCCTCCACTCCCCTCTTTTTTGTTTCTACATGTGCACTTAACCTCAAAAGAATCTTTATGCTTAACCTTTCCATTTACACCATCAATAACTGAAGAGGTTGCTGACTTCCAGCAGCACTGTATTCATCAATGTTAACAGCTGTACTGTATTATGATCAGCAAGTCAAAACCACAAGCAACGCTGTTATGAAGGAAACACTACACAACACATGTTGCTACAATGCATGCACAGCTATGATTATGACAAAATACGTATGCATTTTATTAAAATGCTTGTGATGTTTTAACTTGCATACGGCCAGATGATGATCATAGCCTAGGGATAGTATTGGCATTATTAGTGCTCCAAGCTCCAGATTGATCAAAGAAACACAATGGAATTTTACCTATAATCTTGATTTAAGAAAATCCACAATGAAGAATTTTATGAATAAATACGAGGGCCATAATTGCATGAGTTGGCAGTACTAAAGGTTATGGGGTGAGATCACAATTTACACAAGGGGGCAACAACAGAGTTACTGGTGTACAAAACTTATTTTTCTAGCTCTATAAGCTCAGCAGTCGAACCAAGGTTGGGAGTATGGTTAGACCTTGAGTTTGTAATAAGGTTAGAGTGGTCTAAAGCATTACTCTTGGAGCTGAAGTAAGCATGAAGGTAATTTGCTGAAGGTAATTGTGGTTGAACGTAACCTGTCCCAAACAATAGGCAGTTTTTTGATTACAGTGCCAGTGAACTCTCCAGTTGTGGATGTTTTGCATTCTTACCCTGTGGTTGTCTTTCAACACTGGTGGTACTGTTAGGCTGTAGTCTGACAGACATTTCCAACAGATGTCTTCACTCTTTATCACAAACAAGAGATTTCTAGATAAAAGATTTTAAAAAAGGAAGAATTCTATTGGGGGAAAGACAGACTTGGTACCTGCAGTATTTACAATTATTATAGATATTAAAATGCTTAAACTTATCTCCTAACATACAGCAATGTCAAAAACTAGCTCCCAGTATAGTTTTACAATGAATTCAACCAATACGGCTCAGCAATATGCAGGAAGTTATAACAATAAGAAGTTGCATTTATGTAGCGCCTTTAATGTACAAGACGTCCCATGGCACTTTGCAGAGAAATAATGAATGGACTGAGCCATGGGAGAGGTGTTAGGACTTGAGAGGTTACTGAAGGCTAGATCAAAAAGGTGGGTTGGGAGAATTGGTTAAGATGGAGGACAGAGATGTAGAAAGGCATAGGGGTTTAGGGAGGGAGTTCCAGAGAGTAGGATCAAGGCAATTGATAGCTCTACCAATGATGGTGGGCTGAAGGAGGTGGAGGACTGTAGGAGCAGGAGGGGATGTATGGCTGGAGGAAGTTGTACAGATAGAGAGCTGAAAGGCCACAGAAGGATTTCAAAATGACAAGAATTTTAAATTGGCTTTATTGGGGTACAGGGAGCCAATGTAGGTCAGTGAGGTCAGGGTTGATAAGTAAGCAGTACTTAATGCTGAATAGGATATGAGCAACTGCAATTTGGACAAGTTTAAGTTTATGGAGGGTGAACAATGGTAGGACAACAGAGTGCTAGAATAATGAAGTCTGGAGTGACAAATTGTGGATAAGGGTTTTGGCAGCGGAGGAGAGGGCTAGGTATGGGTGGTGATGGGCAATGTTGCTGAGGTAGAAGTAAGGGATTTGGTGGATGGAAAGAATGTGGGGTATGAAGCTCAACTCTAGATCGAAGATGACACCAAGGTTGTGCATGAGTTTATGCAGCCTGAACGAATGGCTGGGGATGGTGATGGAATCGGTAGCAAGGGAGCAGAGTTTACTGTGGACACAGAAAATGATTGCTTTGATCCTCCTGATGTTTAGATGAAGGAAGTTGTGACCTATCCAAGTTGTGGCCAACAGCACAGAAGTGGTCTTAGGGTTGAGAGAAGTGATGAAAAGGTAGAGCTGGGTGTCATCAGTGTACATATGGATATTGATTTTATGCTTATGCACAATGCCACTGAGGAGCAGAACATAGATTAGGACAAGGCTGGGATGGTGGCGGGGGAGGGTTAAGAATAGATCCTTGGGGCACTCCAGTAGAAAAGCCATTGATGAAGATGTGCTGATTTCAGACAGATGGGTAGGACTGGAACCATGCAAGGGCCGTCATCCAATGGAGCTGGATACTGAGGAGAAGGTGGTTGAGCAGGTTGGCAAGGAGGATTATTACACCGTAGTCACACTCACAAAGGATGTCGCTCATGACTTTGGCTAAGGCTATTTCAGTGCTGAGATGGGTGCAAACCAGACGAAATAGATTTCGAACAGAGAGATGGACAAGGAGCAGAGAGGTGATGGCACGCTTGAGGACTTTAGGGAGGCGAAGAATGGGGTGATAGAGAGGATGAATGGATTGAGTGTACCTTTTTAACTAGTTGGCTGATGACAGTAATTTTGAAGTGGAGAAGGTCCGTAGGGATGGAGATGGGCAATGTTGCTGAGGTAGATGCAAGGGAAGCAGAGTCAACTGTCTTAGGGGTCAGGAGGGATAGTTGAGTGATCGGGAGTGGAGTGGGGAGAGGATCTAGGGTTCAGGAAATAGGTCTCACGGAAGAAATGTGTTTGGAAAGTACAAAGAAAGAAGGAAAGACTTGCATTTATATAGCATCTTTCATGACCTCGGGATGTCGCAAAGTGGTTTACAGCCAATTAAGTACTTTTTGAAATGCAGTCATTGTTGTAATGTAGGAAACATGACAGCCAATTTGCTCACAGTAAGATCCCACAAACAGCAATGAAATAATGACCATATCATGTTTTTTTTTAAAAAAGTGATGTAAAAAAGGAAAGAAATGGGAGAGAAGCTTCAAAGTGAAGGCAGCTTGGGTTTGCAATCCTCTCACTTGAGGTTGCATAAATGGCACTGTACTGGGGAAAGTGACAGGAAATCAATTTGCTGGGAACAAGGTCATCAAGGATGGAGGTGAGAAGTAGTTTATTAGGTCTACAGCAGCAGAGGTGTTGTGACAGATGGAAGGCCAGAGTAGAGGGTGTTGGGAGCTAGAGAGAGTTTTTGAGGCAAGTAGGGGAGAGTTTTTTCCAAAGATGAATGGCGAGGGTAGTGGGATTTCAGCCAAATTGGGGAATGTGGGTGATAAGGGAGAGGAGGAAGTGATCAAAGATGGTGTTCAGATGCAGAGAAGTCACCAAGAGATGGCAAAGCTGAGGGGGTGGCTGTGGGGAGCTCATATGAAGGATGAGATTCATTGAGGACAGTAAAGTCAGAGATGGGGGTTGGGGGAGTTTAAGCCTAGATTAAAGATCACGAGGTACTGAGATTGAGAGAGGAGAGGAGGAAGAAGATCTCAGTGAGGTTCTTGGTGTGGGGCTTAGGTAGCCAACAAGGATTTTGAAGGAGAGCTGAGAGGGATGAAGGAAGAGAGAACATCAGAGGAGTAGGGGGGAGAAGCAGAACCAAGACTTGGCAATGAGAACTATGCCACCACAGGACACTTTGGGTGTGGCCTCAGTAATTGGCTTTTCTCAAAGTAAACACCTTCATTAATTGGCATGAGCAACAAAACTTCATGAAGCCAGAAACTGATGAAAACGTGGACATGTTGGGGGTTAATATATCGGCAGCATGGCACTCACCTTAGCCACGCTGCACTCTCACTGGCATGTTTTGGCAAGCAGGCGAGGGTCTCATTAAAATCATGGGTGCACTGCAAAAGAATAAACTCACCCACATGTACTGGGATTTAGGAAGCATATCAAAGAGGTTTTTTATGTGGGTATTAAGCATATATGTAGACACCTTATTGAGATGAAGAGGTGCGATTTAGTATTGCAGCAACCATCATCACTAGATAATATAAAATATAAGTACAGTATGTTTTCTATATCATATGTCCTACACCAGGCTCCTCAATACATGTGAATTTACATTTTCTAAATAAATTCGGCATTGTAAGATTGAAATTGTTACACGTTATTGGCTGCAGTTTGAAACAATCAATGCAGCGTACCACAGAATGGAGACACAATAGGCATCTCTCCAGAAGCACAGTGTAAAAGATTCTCTACAATCCCAGCATCAGAACCATTTGTGATCTCAATGTAGCTAAATATTTTGAGGAAAACTCTTCACATCAACAGAGATGCAACAATGAAAGAAAAACACTTGAATTTCTAAAGTGCCTCATTACATCAAAGTGTCTCAAAGCACTTCACACAACTCCAATTACTGCTGAAGTGCAGTGACTATTGTTATGTAGGCAAGCATGGCAGCGATGTCCCACAAACAGCAAGTGAGACGAATGATTAGTTGATATGGTTTTTTTTGGCAGTATTGGTTGGGGCCAGGTCACCAGAAGAGCGTTCAGCTGATGATGCACCTGGCGTGTCAGCTGTGGCTCAGTTGGTAGCACTCTCGCCTCTGAGTCAGAAGGTTGTGGGTTCAAGTCCCACTCCAGAGACTTGAGCACAAAAATCTAGGCTGACACTCAAGTGCAGTGCTGAGGGAGTGCTGCACTGTTGGAGGTGCCATCTTTTGGATGAGACATTAAGCCAAGGCCCCGGAGAGAGAAACATAAAAGATCCCATGGCACTATTTCAAAGAAGAGCAGGGGAATTATCCCTGGTGTCCCGGCCAATATTTATTCCTCAATCAACATAACAAAATACAGATTATCTGGTCATTATCACATTGCTGTTTGTGGGAGCTTGCTGTACACAAATTGGCTGCCACGTTTCCTACATTACAACAGTGACTACACTTCAAAAGTACTTAATTGGCTGTAAAGCACTTTGGGACGTTCTGAGGTCGTGAAAGGCGCTACATAAATGCAAGTCTTTCTTTCTGATGCTTGGTTTAGCACCTCACCTGAAGGATGTCGCTGCCTCATTACCGCACCGGAGTGTCAGACCAGATTGCCCGCTCAAGTCCAGATGTGGTGCTCAAACCTCAGAGTTGAAGGAAAGGGTCTACCATCTGAGCCAAGCTTACCTAATAATATAAATATCCAGACACACTCAAAAAAATAAAAACTCATTATACACTGATTAGGATCTGCTGATTCAGGAGAAACGTGGCTTGGAAATGCAGTGTTTGGTCACTGCTTCTTCACTTCCGAGATGCAAACCAGCACAGGCTGGTGGATGAAAGTCCCTTTTCTCTGCCACTTTATATGGAACAAGTTTATCAGACAATCCAGTGGTCTTAAAGGTACGGTCCAACTGCCAGATAAACCTGACAGTTGTGACCCAGGCCCAAACATCTTGAAAGATCCTGTTGTAAACATTGATAAATTCACACAAGCAAGTTATCAGCACCTCTATGTCTGGACAACGTACAGGAAAGTATTATAATCTACAAACTGAACCAAATTATTTTGGGAAAAAAAATTAGAATTACTGTACCATGGTAGAGGTATCCAGTATTGCGTATGCCCTGCAGTCAGTCCTCTAATAACTGTTCTCCTTGGTTACTCTTTTCTGCTTCTGGATTGCGCAGTTAATTGTGAAGTCACAATATAGGAGATTCTGATGTCACAAGGCTGTAAGAAATTTCCTGTTCTAGTACTACATCGAGACATTTTTTAATACCAAGCGCTGCCATGCAAGTGGTTAGTGGACCCGTTGGAGTACAACCAATTGCTCAGTGACGAACCTGGTATTCATACTCTTGTAAAATTCTCATCATGTTTAAGTCGGTCCATGGCCTTGTCTCTCCTTATCTCTGCAACTTCCTCCAGCACTATCCCCTTCCCCCTGGGCTCCCCATTCCTCTAACTCTGGCCTCTTGTGTATCCCCCCCCTTCCCTTCGCCCCACTATTAGCGACCATGTCCAAAGCTGCCTAGTCCACAAGCTCTGAAATTCCACCACCTCCCTCTTCCCTTTTAAGATCCTCCTTAAAACCTGTGTGTGCAAGCTTTTGGTCACCCCACAAAACATCATCTTTGACCCAGTGTCTATTTTTTCCTTATGCATCTGTAATGTGCCGTGGGATATTTTTTCTACGTTGAAGGCATTATATAAATGCAAGTTGTTGTAGTCTTGTACATAAAGCAGCCCAGTTCCAATGTAGATTTATATAAATTGTATAATTACTCCATCATTTACTGTACTTTGTTTAAACAATTTTTACTATTTGCTGGGGCATTTTCCTTTTCACTCTTCAGCTGTATTTGAAAATAATTTTCACCAGTTAGAAGAAAATAAAATATGGAAATAGTCTAACAAGGCCCTGGCAGCTGTACTTGTTCACGAGTTGATCCAAGTTTCAGGGCCTGTTATAGACTGCAGTGTACAACATATCATCACTGTTGCTTTTGGTAATGACTTGAGAAAGTCTGGCAGAAGAGACATGAGAGATTAAGAACAGTTTGTGTGAACTATTGAGAGTCCTTTATTACATGTGCATGGAACAATCCAAAAGATTCTGAGGCATTTTGGTCACATCCATCACTACCCCAGGAACTATACCTAGACATATCAGGAGACTTATCTGCTGTCTGCACTTCACAAGACAGGCTTGCTGCATATGACCTGAACACAATACCTAGATCAGGGACAGCTTTTCCTGTAGAAGTGAAGGTTACCAAGTTGTGAAACTTTCATGTTTTGCATTTTCCAAGCCACCCCAGGAAACAGCGGTCACATCAGGCAGTGTGCAATACACTCATGCATCAGCGATGTGACATTCATTATGCTTTTTTTAATTTGCTCTCAGGTTATGGGTGATGTTGGTCAGGCTGCAGTTCAGGGAAACACTTTATTCATTCACTGATGTGGTGAACATCCAGTGACTCAATTTTGCTTGCTTAAGACTGTTGCATACGGTTGGGGTTGTGGTTTTACTTGTAAAAACACAAGTAGCACAGGCGCAAGTGAATAATGTGGGTTTCTCACCCGTTTGTTATTCTGTTTATCTTAATTGGTGCCAGCTGTGGCTCAGTTGGTAGCACGCTCACCTCTGAGTCAGAAGGTTGTGGGTTCAAGTCCCACTCCAGGGACTTGTGTAAGGGGTGAGACCTGTGGCTCTGTGCTTAGCCTGGGTGCTAGTGCGAGGTTAGGCCTTGTTACCTGTTCTGGTCTCCAGCCAGCCTGGTAACACTAGACACCTGTGAGTGGTTCGACCCACTCGCCCTTACGGTTCTGACACTGGACTTAGGTGCGAGAGCAATAATGCAGAGAAAACTCAGGTAGACCCGGTTGAATAGTGCGAAATGGAAAATCTTTATTGCATATTATTCAAGATTACGAAATACATGTCATAAGCACAGATTAATGACAGTACAATCTTACACGCAGTTATGTAACTAATTTTAGGGAAACGAGGAGCGCACGACACATCGAAAAAGGGGGCACACATTACAATTATCCTTAAAACTTAAACCTTCCCCTATCAATACCTGTCCTAAACTAGATTTGTAGGATCGAGACTCATGCTCACCACTCATGATAACTCGGAGAATTCCGAAACTCTGCTCGGATGTTTTTCCCGCAGCACCTGACCACCCACGTGTTGATCAGGGGTCTCTGTACCCCACTTGTTTACTCGTCTCTGCTCCGGCTAGCAGGCTGGACCGTCTGCTGTCATGAAGATCTGTGTTGTCCTCGGAGTTCCGACACGACTCAAAAAATAGTCTTCCTGTGCCCTCACACCAATGCGATAAAACTCGAAGAATGGTCTTCCTGGGCAAGGAAAAGTGTTTATTCGACTTGCAGGCGCGGTCGGGGCTTACTCACCGTGGCGATACGTATTGTCGTCTTCTTCTCTTCTCATCTCATCTCATCTCGGGCCTTCGGTTCCAACACCGTTTACCGACTTCTCGGGATGGTGTGCCCGTTTCAAGGCCTCACAGCCCAGTTCTTCACAGATCTTCGTGGCAAGCCACGAGGTTGATCCTGGTGGATCGGAAAAGTTCAATAGTCTTCCAGCAAGTCAAACAGCAAGAGGCAGAGGCACGAGGCAAGCGGCAAGGAGTCAAGAGCAAGAGTCAAGAGCAAACGGCAAGAGACAGATGGACGGTTGTACCTTACAGTTATAGTGCTGTAATTCCTCTTTTCCCGCCCAATCTTAATGTCTTTCTTTTGTCAGGGTTTTGGCGCTCAAACTTCTTGTATAGGGTGATCTCCATTTTTAATGGGTTTCGGTGATACTTGTAACTGTCTAAGTACCCGTTAATACTTCTCCCATTGTGGAACCGGTCAGTATTCTCCCTGGAGGGGTTTTGGGGCTTCCAAATGTTTTCTGTAACTACCCGCAAACGGCTCTCTCATCGTAGAGTCGTGGGGATTTTGCATATTAATGTCTTTGGATGGGTTCTTGATCGCTCGGTACAATAGCCCTTATTCGCACCTGGGAGACCGATTCCAGTATTTATGTATAAAATGCAAACCCATTATGTCTTGTCAATTATCTCAAATGTGCTGAGTCTTGTCCGATCTCGCACAAATGTTTATTGGAACGCCATCTTGTCTGCTCATTGAAAAGTCTAGAACGTTCTGCCACGAGGCGTGGCGGCCATTTTACAGGCTGTTTGTGTCCACTTTGAAAACCTGACAGCATTCTGCTGAAATAAAGCTGTTTGTACGAAACTATATGTCTCCTTCTTATTTTATAAAATCGTGATAATTTTGCGAATTCTACACTTGAGCACATAAAGCTAGGCTGACACTCTAGTGCAGTGCTGAGGGAGTGCTGCACTGTCGGAGATGTCATCTTTTGGATGAGACGTTAAACAGAGGCCCCATCTGCTCTCTCAAGTGAATGTAAAAGATCCCATGGCACTATTTCGAAGAGGAGCAGGGGAGTTAGCCCGGTGTCCTGGCCAATATTTATCCCTCAACCAACATGACAAAAAAACAGATTATCTGGTCATTATCACATTGCTGTTTGTGGGACCTTGCTGTGTGCAAATTGGCTGCTGCGTTTCCCACATTACAACAGTGACTCCACTTCAAAAGTACTTCATTGGCTGTAAAGCGCTTTGAGACGTCCGGTAGTTGTGAAAGTCGTCTTCTTCTAAACGGCTATGCTATGTCCCTTACAGTGCCAGCAGGTGGCGAGGATAACTAACTTTACAAACAACCACTGATGGTAAGTGAAATGATCCACTGCGCACCAAAAGGCTGTGACTGGCGAACACTTGCATTCTCATTTGTGAATTATGTTCACTCATATGATGCTCTTTCATTACTGGTAAGGTGGCCTCAGCAACAAAGAAAAATCGAGTGGATGCCTGGCCCTTTAAGAGTTTTTTTGCAATACATTCGGTACCAGAGATCAGCTCCACTATTGCTGACTGCTGTTACATAGAGTTACATAGGAACAGGAGTAGGCCAGAAGTTGCCTGAGGATGTTGTTAGCTGCAAAGATGGAGACCTGAATTTTATGGTATGTCCTGATTTAGAGGGAAAAATCACAACTGATAAATGTGAATGGAGTGTCCAGTAAAATGGTCTGCTGGAGGGTAAAGGGGGAAGAGATAGAAGGCTAAAAATTAGTGGATGGACCCATAACACTTCCTTCTGACACTCCTCTGTCCAGTACTGGCCCATTGTAATCTACAAACTGAACCAAAAAAAATGGCCTAGAGTCGCTTACCTTCTATTTAGTTACTTTCAGGTACGGTCTTGGTCACAATTAACTTTGCAAACAATCACTGATGGTAAGTGAATCCACTGAGCACCAAAAAGCTGTGACTGGCGAACAATGAAAGAACATGCACAATGATTATCAGATTGCTCAGCTTTAAGGTAGTGTTTGTAGCCATTTAGCCTCATGTGGGCAACACGGTGGCATAGTGGTTAGCACTGTTGCCTCACAGCGCCAGGGACGCGGGTTCGAATCCGGCCTCGGGTGACTGTCTGTGTGGAGTTTGCACATTCTCCCCGTGTCTGCGTGGGTTTCCTCCGGGTGCTCCGGTTTCCTCCCACAGTCCAAAGATGTGCGGGTTAGGTTGATTTGGCTATGATAAATTGACCCTTAGTGTTAGAGGGATTAAATACGTGGGGTTACGGGGATAGGGTGGGATATGTGTCGGTGCAGGCTCGATGGGCCGAAATGGCCTCTATCTGCACTGTGGGGATTCTGTGAAAAAAAAAGATAAGGTGCATCTATACTGGAGGAGTACAATGTACAGCAGACACATGGATCTCCCTACATCAGCCTCCCCCTCTTTGCCCTTTACACTGTTGCTATCCCAGTCTATATTGGGATAATTGAAGTCCCCTATTATCATTACTCTATAGGTCTTGCCTCTTTCTGTAATTTGCCTGCAAATTTGCTCCTCTATCTCCTTCCCACTATTTGGCGGCCTATAGTATACACCCAGCAGTGTAATAGCTCCTCTATTGTTCCTTAATTCTAACCAAATAGATTCCGTCTTACTACCTCATTCCTTTCCAGTGCAATAAGTTTCTTTGATCAATACCACCACCCCCTCCTTTGTTTCCTTCCCTATCTTTCCTGAATACCTTGTAGCCAGGAATATTAAGTTTCCAATCCTCCCCTTGTTTGAGCCAAGTCTCTGTTATTGCCACTATATCATAGTCCCATGTGCAGAGTTGTGCCTGCAGCTCACCAACCTTATTTACCACGCTACATGCATTTAGAACATGCACTTCAAACTCATCTAAGACTGCCTCGCCTTTGCCCCCCCGTCTGATCCCTCCTATTTCTGAACTATTCTTTACTCTAGTGCTATTTGTCTCTCCCAGTCCTCTGTGCACCTTGTTTTTCCTCTCTAATGTTTCATCCTGGTGCCCAAGTTGGATGTAGGTTCGTCATTTGGAAGTCTTTGATCTACACAATTTCAATATTTGTACATTTTGCACCTTCTAGGGTAAGGCAACACAAAACAGATGCGAGCAAAGGCAGACCAGGGGAGGGTCTCGTGACTAACTGTTAATATGAGGCTCCTGGCTGTCACAAGTAGGTAGTGAGCCAGGGCTGAAGAGGTCACCAAGAAGTCTCTTCAACTAATGGTGGCATGCTATAAAATGAAGGCATCTTGAATGGCAACAAGCAATTAGCAAGTGTAGAATGTTGTGTATATGGTCACAGATCATCTACACATTAATGGTATGGAATCCTTTGCTGCTCATGGAGAGGTTAGCATTAAGGTTAGGGTGAGTTTGAGCCTGCTCAATGCATTTTCTTCTGCCATGCCCAGATGGCTAGGTAAAGTAGTAGCTTTTGTGAGATTCATGCTTCCTAGGTCTTCTGTGCATCAGGCTGACCTCTAAACCTCCGCTCCGATATACCTGCCAAAAGCTGCTACACTTGTGAGCGCTGACAAAACACTCCTCTATACTTTTCACATCAGTCACGGTTGTGATTATCCTTCAAAAGTTTCCTCTTTGTTTAGCTGACTAACATCAGATCTGATGTAAACTACTGACTTCGATTTGACTGTGTAGCTGTGGAATGCTGGACAAGTACCTCAATAATGACCTTAACAATGCCCCAGAGCAGTATTAAGGCTTACATTTATATAGTGTCGTTCATGACCCAAGGACGTCCCAAAGTGCTTTACAGTCAATTAAGTATTTTTTTTTTTAAGTATAGTCACTGCGGTAGCAAGTTTGCGGACAGCAAGCTCCCACAAACAGCAATGTGATAATGATTAGATCATTTTTTATTTTTTTTAGTGATGTTAGTTGAGGGATAAATATTGGCCAGGACACAGGATAGAACTCCCCTGCTCATGGATCTTTTACATCCACCTGAGAAGGCAGACGGTGCCTCGGTTTAACGTCTCATCTGAAAGACGGCACCTCCAACAGTGCAGCACTCGCTCAGTAGTGCACTGGAGTGTCAGCCTAGATTTTTTGCTCAAGTCTCTGGAGTGGGATTTGAACCCACAATTTTATGCCTCAGAGGCGAGAGTGCTACCAAGTGAGCCATAGCTAACATGGATAAGTAGTCCGCTTGTGCTTTCTACTGCCTTTACAATACTTTTTAACTCACATCTATTTTTTTCTTCAGAGGAATGTTGGCCCCTGGAGATTGCACAACCTGAAAGAGTGAGCTGCCTCTTACTTACTCTGTCACAGCTCTCACACTTCACTGGACACATTTTGGAAAAGCAAGGAGCTTGATCTCTGGTGGGATTGCCCACTGGGTTATCAGGTTATCTCAGAACTTGCACATATCAAGATCGTAGAAAACTCTCCGATATGGTGATAAAAAGTAAATAGGGGCAAACAAGCTGAAAATCTAATTTGGTATAATGTTGGAGAAATGGCTCATCATGTATATGGAACAGATTACATCCAACAGGTGAAGATGGTCATCAGTAGAGAGTGCAGAGGCCAAGAGATTTATGGATGAAAGAAGTCTCTTAAAGCAACCAACATTGCTTAGATTTTCCTGGTTACTCAGGGTACCTTATCAATTGGATGTGCAGAGTAATTCAGCACCCTAACAATAACATTATCAGAGCTGCAGGAACACACATCTAACATTCTCCATCATCACTGGCCTCACAGAAACATCTAGGAATCATTGCTGTTAATGCCTTTACTGAGAATTATTTTGTGCTGCACACCAACCTTATCCCATTAAAAGACTATGAAAAATATAAAATCCGAAAACTTTGCATTGATTTGTAAATATATTTGTTTCAATACACATTTGAAATTGCCAAGAATAGTTGCAAAGTTCCATCAGTGAGAAACATGACAAGGTCCTACAGGGCTGTGGTCAGAGGATGTGGTGCTCCTGTATATCAGCAAACACACAGGAAGGACCTACAAATAAAACAGAGGGACATGAGCACAGAGCTCCATGGTTGTTCAGAGTTGCATACATGCATAGTCCTCACCCACACCCGCTTTATGATATTAATCCCAAAGTCACTGCCACAGAGAGAGTGCTGTTCATACCCCCTGCTCTGCGGAATTCCAATCCACTCCCCCCACCCCAGCTTTCCTGGTTCCCTTTTGGATCCCTTACAGTCTATGTTAAGCTAACATTTGCAGAACACCTACATTAATGCTTCTATATAGGACTCGCTTGCTTTGTCTGGATGAAGCCACAGGCTCTTCTTTTCCCTAATCCCCCCTTGTGTTTATGACTAATGCCATTCAACAACAAGTATTTATATTGTGCCTTTAACATAGTGAAACATCCCAAGGCGCTTCACAGGAGCGTAATCAAGACAAAAATTTACACCAAGCCACACAAGGAGATATTAGGACAGCGGACCAAAAACTTGGTCAAAGAAGTAGGTTTTAAAGAGCGTCTTAAAGGAGGAGAGAGAAGTGAAGAGGTTTAGGGAGCGAATTCTAGAGCTTAGGTCCTAGACAGCTGAAGGCACGGCCACCAATGGTGGAGTGATGGAAATTAGGGATGCACAAGAGGCCAGAATTGGAGGCCTCTTCCTCTTTCTTTAATGTTCCCAAGAGCAGAGGATAGCGGAAGTTTCACACACTTGCCTTTATGCTAATTAATGTTATAGCAAATGAAGGTGACAGTCTGGCTGTTACCTACACCGCTTCTGGACCCAGCTTTTGTTTCTATACTTGTCTCATTATATCTCCTTTTGCCTTGCACTATCATCCCATTTGTCATTTAATCACTCCTCCACCCTATCACAGACCTTTTGTTCTTTCCCGACCATCACCCCCTCCATTCCCTGGCTCTGTACTTGCTTAAAAGCTGTTCATCTTTCAGTTCTGATGAAAAGTCATCAACCTGAAATGTTAACTCTGTTTCTCCCTCCGCAGATGCTGCCTCACCAGCATTTTCTGTTTTTATTTCAGATTTCCAGCATCCACAGTATTTTGTTCTTGTGTTATTGGCTATTATCTATCTTGGTTACTTAGCCCACATGCACAGTAGAATTATATGGCAAATCTTTCCCTCTCTTACTAAGATGAACAGTTACTCCTTTTTAGCTTGAGTACGATACAGCTCATGTTATGATCTGCAGCATAGTGCTAAAAATGTACTTAAACCCTCTCTTTTGATATAGCTACACTTTATATTATGTACAACTCAATATAAAACACAGAAATAGTGGTTTAAAGGAATTGCACCTCAATAAGGCACTGAATCTAGGTACCCGTAAAACATTGGAATACAGCCTGAAAGCTCACCTGCAGAGGGTTGAAGATAACATACTCCTGTGCTATACCAGAGCTAGGAGATGATGCTTTATCACAGAGACGCCCAGGTACCTGATAACCAAACAAGGAAGCATTACAATTAGTACAGGAGCAACAGCAATATCGTTGGACACAAGTGGAAAAAAAAAAGAAAAAATTATATTTCTAAAGCATCTCATCACATCTCTCAAACATCTCAAAGTACTTTGCACAGAACAAATAATCTTTTGGAGTGCAGTGACTGGTTTGTAGGCAAATGTGGCAGCCATTTTGCACACAGCAGATCCGATAAGTAGCAATGATCAACTAATCTATTCTTGATGGTGTTGGTTGAAGAATGAATGCTGGCCAGGACACCAGGGAAACTTGCTACTCTTCTTCAAATAGTGTGTGGAATCTTCTACGTCCACCTGAAAAGACTGCTGAAGTATGACAGTGGGCACTTCCACAGTATTGCGCTGGAGTGCCATCCTAGATTATAGCGCAAGTCCTGGACTACAGGGGAATCCAAACCCTCCTGATTCAGATGAGCATATTGCTAACTGAGCTGACAAAAAAGTTAAAAGAGATGGTACATTAAGGTTTGAAAACTTTAATTTAGGTTTACTGGGGTATAGGAGAAGGCCATTGCCTATAGATAACAGATAGTGACAGAGTTCACCAGCAGGCTAATATGGAGTATTTTACTGCACTGGTGCTTTATAGCAGTTCACGCCCTAAATTGGGGTATGTTATTGCATTGATGTTATGTAACAGACTATGCCCTGATTTGGAGTATTACACTGAACTGGTGCGACAAGAGATCATGTTCTAAATTGGGCAATTACATTGCAGTGGTGTAATATACATCATGCCCTAACTTGGGGTATCTAAATTACATAGCAAATTGTGCCTTAATTCAGGGTATTATACATGTACCTGTACAGTCTAGCAGGTCACGTGCTAATTCAGGGTATTATACGTGTAGCAGGATTATTTGATAAATACTGAAAATCCAGTTGAGTTGGTTAATAATAATCCTGCCAGACAACACGAACATAAATAATACCTGTACGCTGGAGTAAACTGCATGCAGCATCAGGACTGTCTGTTGATGGGATGTCCCATTTTGTGAAGTACATTGATTACAAACTCCTGTTCGCACATCTGCTGCTCAATTTTGTATGTTGGCTATTGCACTAATAAATTTCAAATAAACATCGAAAGGGCAGATTTTCCACCACCCTGGCACTGGACAGGATGTGCATTGTTCCTGGACAGACCCAGCACTCCTGGCACAGGCCTGCCTTCTAGTGCCAGCAGATGGGACAGGAATGTGAAGCGCAGCTGTAGGCCTCTCAGGAGGAGGGTGGAGGCCACAGTGCCATGGTTTCTAGGGGCCCGTGCACTGGGGTTCCCAGCAAGAGTTGGTCCCAGAAAATGAGGCGGGAGGCCAAGCACACCCCCTTCTTGCCACATTTAAATGCCTGAGTAACGTGCGTATTGCAGGCGCAGGTCATGCTCCAGTCCTTATACTGTACAGGTATTGACATGAATCTTGTCATTCATGTATGAAGTAATACTGGGCGGCCTGCTGGTGGCGCTGTTCAGGGAGAGTATAAATACTCGGGCATGGGCCCAGCTTGCTTAGGACATTCCTCAACAGGAACTAGTGAAGGACACAACTAGATCTCCATGTTGAAAAACAGTTGATTAAAGCTTTGTTTAACGCTTAGACCAAGTGCCTAGTAGTTTTCTTACGTCAGGTATTATTTAGCAAATCATGCCCTAACTCAGAGCATTAAAGGGCCCCTTTTACTTGACCTTGGAATTCCCCTGGGGCAAGGTTAGGAAAATCAGCCCTAAAAGGCTTACTACAGTCCCCACCACTTAAAACGTCCACGTCGCTTATATCGGCCAAAAAAGCGATTACCATTATCCATTTGCATTAATGTCAATTTCAAAGTTGCCAGTTATAGCGTTGTAAGTGCTCGGTTTATTTCGGCCAGAAACAGCTGTGCTCACTCACTTTTTCACGTTAAATTTAAAAGGAAGGATCAATTTCTGCTTCCCAACAGGCTGTATTTATTAGGTTATTTTTGTGGCAATATTTTCATGAGTCGGGCTGCTCTTTGAGAAGATTATTTACTCGCTGAGCTCCACTCTGTAAGAGAGAGACCTGGCTGCAGACATATCGAGTCATGATAAGCTTGGGTGCCGAGACCTACTTGATCCGATGGCCAACTCACAGAGTCTCATTTTCCTGGGGCCATGTGCCCTCTGTTCACTGCAGGTTGTTTGATTATTTACTGCACACTTGTATGTGGAGCAAAGTAGCGTGCGTGCTCTAAGTTACAGTCCTTTGTCAAAGATATTGTAAGATCAAGATGAGAAAACTATCGAAAGGCTGGTGCAGGAGGAACAGGGGGTTAAACAAGCTTCTGCAGGACTAAGCTATTTTTCATTAAATTGACCATTATCACCAACCTAAGCTTTAAGCCACAGCTGCGTCCTGTGGTGCAAAGATATCAGTTGCGAGATGATTGTCACGAAATATAGAGCTCTAGCTTGCAAATGGCAAGAATAACCGGTGTTGATTTTGCAGAAGTGTCTGTATTGTCTGTATCAAAATGACTCACCTAAGCTGATGGAATACTAAACTATTTTAACTTAGAGACAATCACAAACTGTTGAACTGACCCTTGACCACTGGGATCGCAAAAGGTCTGAAAGGACAGAAAAACAGGAAGATCCTACAATGGGCCAGATAAGAGTTAAAGAACCATTAAGAGTGTACGTGCAGAAGAATTGATTGATTCAACTGGGAATTGTGATCAAGGAAAAGGGTATAACTGAGGACGCATTGTAGCCTTCGGGGCAGTCGTAGGAAGGAACCCAGAGTGCGTATCCAACCAAGGAAGGAAGAAAGAAGCGTGAAGACACCATCCTTTGCACATCCACTACGCTGACCGGCGCCTGGTTAATGTAGAATCTGTTCAGGGCTGTGTGTCTCTAAGTGTGTGTACTCATTATATAATGTTAATAAAGATCCACCGCTGCTGTTAAATAACATCAAGTCCTTAGTATTCCTCCAATATCCACGCCATGGCTCAACGTATTAGTATACAAAACCTACGGTGCCACTGGGAAGTTTCCAAAAAATGTATGGCACTGTAACTGAAATGATTTTTAATTTTATTAATGTTACTGTGTTATACCAGCCATCGTGTATAGCGGGCAAATCGCATTCGCATGACTGCGCCAGCTTTTAGCGGTGGGGCTGTACCAACAGAAAGGGGTTACAGATAATCCTTCACTGTAGAACAGACGGTAACAATATTAACTTTCTGTGATGGATTTAATTACTCTCCTTTCAGACTTAATTACATTTCAAGGTTCAGACGCTGTTGTACTACACAACTGAATCATTGCGTGGAACACTTACCAAAATGGAGTCAAACCCTTTGGACGGGGAGTCCCTGCAACACAGGAAACACAGAGCATTTCAAAAAATTGACTTTCTCATGGAGGTCTTCATTTTAGCTGCAGGTTGAGGAACTAATCATAGTTCTGCTTTACATAGAAATTACAAAACAGAAACAGGCCATCAACCCATCCAGTTTGTGATGGTGTTTATCCTTGACACAAGCAGGAGTCCTAAACCCATGTGCCCACCCTACTCCCAAATCCTTTTATTCCCCTTTCCCTCAACCACGTTTATTACAAGGTGGGGGGGGGGGGGGGGGGGGAGGAGTAGCAGGGAGTAATGATGGTGGGAATGCCCTGGGGACATTACGAGACAATGTACTATTTAACGGTCTGCCAAATGGCTATTGCAGCTGCCAAAATGCTCGAGTTGGTGTCGCCTTTGGGCTCCTAAGTCACTTTCTCTAGCTGTTTCATGTGGATGCCTCTTTTAATTGCCAGATTGTGGAGAATGCAGCAGACCATGGTGAAGTGGGAAACTTTGGTTGAGCTGTACTAAAGGACACCTCCTGACCTGTCAATGCATCGAAAGCGCCGATTCAGCATGCCTATGATATGCCTGATAATGGATCTGGTGAATGCATGTGTCTCACTGTATCTGTGCTTCGCTGGATGCTGCAGAGGAGTCATAAGCCTAGGCAGCAGTGGATATCCTTGGTCCCAGGATCCAACTCTTGACTTGCTGGGTGTCTGTAAATGATGGTGGTACGGTGGTAGAATGAATACATCAGAGGTCTTGCAGAAATCTGGCATTCACCTATAGTACAGTCCCCACCGCTGATAACGGGCACGTTGATATTAACGCGATTTGCCCGCTATACGAAGTGGACGGTGAAACTGCTGCATAATGTTTAAAAAAAGCAAAATCTGGGATTTTCTCCCGTTTCCACCTCTGGATCATTATGATTCTCCCCATTGCTAGGAATATAGGAACAGGAGTAAGCCATTCAGCCTCGAGCCTGTTCCAGGGCTGGTCTGTATCTCAACTCCATTACCTGCCTCGGTTCCGTATTTCTTAATACCCTTGCTGAAAAAAAAATCAATGTGAGTTTTGACATTTTCAATTGACCCCCCATCCTCAATTGCTTTTTGGGGAAGAGAGTTCCAGATTTCCACAATCCTTTATCTGAAGAAGTGCTTCCTGACATCACCCTGGAATGGCCTGGCTCTAATTTTAAGGTTATGTCCACTTGTTCTGGACTCCCCCACCAGGAGGAAATAGTTTCTCTCTATCTACCCTATTGCTCTGGAGTTCCATGCAGACTTGATTTGCCACAACAACATATCAGAGTAATTCAAATAAATGTTGCGTGTCTTTGTTATAGAGCTAATAAATTCAAAAGCATTAAAAGGGCTGGTGGCAACTTGCGAACATTAACATGACAAAGCTTCCACCTTCCATATGCCCGAAATAGCTGGCAACGCCTTTGTAACTGACCTCAGTGGTAATGGCAAATGATTAGCGCCATTTGCCTGATATAAGTGAGTACCCGTGATAAGCGTGGACGGTACAATTGCAGATGTTTGCCGCAAGCTAGCTGAACACTGATGGAATACTGTAGTGACAAACATTTAAATAGCAGTCTCTTAATTGCCCAAAAGTCAAATTGCCAGTAATAACCTAAACTCTCTAAGGATTTGTGGATTTCAGACACAGTCCAGCAGGTGTGAACACCCAGTTTATATGGGCGCCATTAGTACCTGACCTGCGGCCAGTATAAAAGGGAGGAAATAGGAAAAATTTAAAATTAAATTCGACAGGACCTCCGCCTTCCCGGGAGTCCGTTCCCTCCTCCACCAAACACTCTTCCCCTGCTCCCTTCCCGTAAATATCGGGCCCTCTGTCTCTATTCTTCAGTATCTCAGTACACTGTGCACATGATCTGCCTCTGTACCCTGTGGATTTTAGTACAATAATATTAATGTAAAACACTGTGTACATGCTCTCAGTACCTCGAGTATCTCAGTATAATAAAGTTCTGCACATGGTCTATCTTTATAACCTTTGAGTATCTCAGTATAATGCGCACATGGTCTGTCCCTGTGCCCTTTAGTATCTCAGTACAGCTGAATGTCTTACAGATGCTATCATGTAGTTGGTACCTTTCTCTGTTTTTAGTCATCACAGTTTCTGCCTTTCCGATGCACACATTTGCCACTAGTATCAAGCCGGGCTGTGGACAGAAACAAACTGGTGCTGTGAAATCACTTACAATTAATCCAATGATATGACTAAGTAAAGTATTTCTATGCAAATCAAGTCTTCAGTCTGACAGCTATGATATCCTGGGGCAGTATGTTTTTCAATCTAATGGCAAGGACCACTGTGCACAAGGCACTTTCAGTGACAAAGCTGCTCTTACTGCCTCTGTCACATCATTGACCAGTTAAGAAGGTGGCTTTACGTCAATCCAAGAACTGAATGACACCAGTGTATAAATACATTCATGCTGAGCAGATAAATATGTAATGATATTACAGGATTAGCGAGTATGGCTGTCCATATGGTGACCAACATCAGTGGAGTTCAATTCAGAGTTTGTTCTATATCCTATCACACTACCTCAGTAGCTAGCCTACTTCCCTTTCCCGTGTAGAATGGTACTAGTTTTCAAACACTCATTAAATGGGGATTGTGCACAATCCTGAGAGATTAACTTTTTAAATTTGAGATTTTCCAACAGCAGAGAATATTACTTTGTTTCATTGAGATCATTTTTATGGAATATAAAACTGCAATGCATGGTAGGTAAAACAAGACAATTCCTGTATCACAGCACAGGTTATAAATCAGATCCACAATGGGGTAGATTTTCCAGTTGGGTCTCTGAACAGGCATTATTGGGCAGTGCGTTAATAGCACGCACTGAATCATTCATGTGCTGACCCCATCTGATTTTGTGGAGTCAGCTTCATTTATAGTGTGGATGAGCTCTCAGCTCAAATTAGGTGCCCACATGGGGAGGTAGCCCTTAAGGAACTACTTGGATGCTTAACTTTACAACAAGAGGCTGCAAAATATATTAGCAATTACAAAGACACTAAGAATGCTTAACGCATATTGCAACCTTTGCAAAGTTTGTTGGGTAACAAAAATTCTTGGCAAAAACCCAGTGATTTGCCAATAAATATGGAGGCAGAAAACCATGTTTGCAACCAAGTGATGGAGCCAGGCAACACTCCAACTCATGTTTAATAGCTGGTGAAGTGGAGATGGTTCAGAATGAGGGGTGGTCGCGAGGAAGGTGGTCGTTTGCTACTCAGGTCACTTCCCCCACAGGACAGCACTGCAGCATGCCTAGAAGGAGGTAGAGAAAAAGAGGCCATGATATGCAGTTAACTGCTATAACCATGAGCACTGCACCCCTATAGTGCATGTTAGATGAGGTGTCCTTGAAGCAGATGGTACAGCTCTGCAACCTGGCTGCCTTTTGACTTGTGGCCTGTGCAGCCAGGTCTGCAAAGTCATTGCCAGTTAGGTGGGTGAGTGGGTACAGACAGGTGGGCACAATCTGCATCTAGTGCAGGCTGACTAACGTGGTATCCCCCCCATTGTTCCTCTTTCCTCCAGAAAACACTATCCCAATATCATTGACAAACCAAAATATAGCAGTAGCAATGTCAGTTAGCCAACTTAATGGAAACAGGAAAGAAACAAATAAATGGAAGAAAAAGAATTCTGAAATAGCCTGGAAATATTACGCTAAATCTTACTTTAGGACTCTTTAAATGCACCTGTAAATAACACATCCTACCAACCCTGAATGTCCATTTTAGGTGACTGAGCACTATACCAGTGTGAACACTAGGAAATTGCTCAGGTGTCTAAATAATGTCAAGAGCTAACCTTAATATAATTATCTGCAAATAAAACGCACACTTCTGGCTCCAGTATAAATCCGACTGGAAAGTTGGATGGGTCACTAAATAGGTGGAAATATGGCATAATGGACCTCTGCTCATTTTTCCAATTGGTTACACCATATTATGCCCACTGATTTATCCCACTCTGGTCTGAACAAAAACCTATATCATTTTGGCAGGGATGTGGATTACCCTGAAATCCAACTTTCTCACTTTAGAGCGGATGTTGAACATGATGTGACAAAAATAGTGTATTTTAATTCTTAGCTTATGGGTTTCCTCTCTGTACTGCGTTTATCATTTTAAAAACAGGCTCCTTTAAGTTTCAAAACTCCACAGTAGAAAATGGCTTCTGCTCTTGTGGCTCTGTTTTAAGTACATCAGGAAGAAGCCAGTCATGCCAATATTACTGATTACTAGCATACACGAGGAAAAATCATCATCGAACACACCCAAGTGCTGGAAAAGATGAAAGTCTATCTAATTGGGACAACCCTAGTAAAGATCGCGCTCATCAAACACCACAGGTGACCATCAGCATACCTTTGTGTATGTATTATGGAATTTGCTGTTCTTAAAGTGTCTGTCACGCAAACTTACTTCTCAAGGTCAAGATTGTAATTCAAAGAGTTTTAAGGGGAAAGGATCGGGCACTTCTAACACGAGTTAGTTTTGCTTTTAACTTAGCTGTAACATATGTGGAGGCAAGATAGGAATACCTCTGTATTTTTGAGGAAGACTATAATTGGTAGGGATTGGATGGCTAGTCCCTTTGATAGGTGTTTGTCTAACCTTTGTTTGCCATTCAAAAGGAACTTGATGACGAGTTTGTTTGCTTAACCCTTTCGTGAAATGGGTCAAATCTGCTGTGCTATTTGGACTGACTTCAACAACTCGCCGTTACTGTTTGCTTCTGTAAATGACTATCCCTTAACAACCCTGTTTAGTTTGTTCTGAACATGTCTGGTGTGACTGATATTAATCATCTTCTGAAGTGATGCAGCACATAAGTCATAATCTAGACAATAAATGGATCAATTCTTCACCAAGGGCATACTATCCTAGATTGCTTTGGACAAAAGGGCTGGAATTTTAATTTGGAGGTGGGTAGGGAGCGGGGTGTGGGGGGGGGGGGGCAGTGCTGCAATGTAGTCGGAAAACCCGGGAGAACTGGTTTCCCGCAGGCCCTGCCGAATTCAACAGCAGGGCCTAATTAGCATTTAAAATCACTGATCGAAGGGGGGGGGGGGGAAATCGGAGATCGGGGATCAGAGGCCTCATGGGTGGCGGGGGTGGGCGGAGGTAGATCAGAAGGGCCGGGGAAACCTGCCTGCCTGCCCACAGTTAAATTTAAAATGGTGGATCACCATGAGGCACCGAGCCTCATTATAATTTTTTAAATGCCAACACGTCTCCTGCGAGCCGGATGGCTGCCCACCCCCATCCCACCGCCGTTAAAAACGGAGGTGAGTGGATTAGAGCCAGGGTTCAGATTTTTAACTCTTTAACCTTGCAACCAACCCCAACCCACCCGTTTTTGGGGGTTAAAATTCCCCCAAGGTGTCATTTCAGTTACTAAGAGGGCTTGCCTATGGGAGCTGGCTTTATGTGGGACGCAAGAAAAAATATCTGGAGAAGCCCGAATCACAACATGGTCTAGGAGGTACTTGTAGTTTCTGCCATTTTCTCCAATGCCATGCAGGGCCATCTTTTTGTTTCTCAGGAGAGAGCCGACATCACGGTGGCATAGTGGTTAGCACTGGTGCCTCACAGCGCCAGAGACCCGGGTTCGAATCTGACCTCAGGTGACTGTCTGTGTGGAGTTTGCACATTCTCCCCGTGTCTGCGTGGGTTTCCTCCGGGTGCTCCGGTTTCCTCCCACTGTCCAAAAATGTGCGGGTTAGGTTGATTTGGCTATGATAAATTGACCCTTAGTGTTAGGGGGGGATTAAATATGTGGGGTTATGGGGATAGGATGGGATATGTTAGGGGGAATTAAATACGTGGGGTTACGGGGGTCGGGTGGGATATGTGTACTGTGGGGATTAAAGCAGGGACAGGGTACTGGATTTGAATGATCAGCCATGATCGTATTGAATGGTGGTGCAGGCTCGACGGGCCGAATGGCCTACTCCTGCTCCTAGATTCTATGTTTCTATGTTTCTATCAGCTACAGGGTCATCATTGGGTGGACATCCTGTAGATTGGCTTCTTTTGATTCTTGGACAGTGACACGGAGCTCTGCTAGCTAGGAAAATTTAGTACTGGATAGATACAGAGCAATAGCCGTAGAATTCCTCCCAAACTGCATCACATTCTGCATGCAGTTATAAAAGTGTGTGCTTTCTATAGGACCCTCTTACTTTCATGTGAGACCACACCCATGCCTGCAAGCAGTTAAAACTACGTGCATTTTGCAGGACCCCCTCCCAGCCCAGAACACATTGATATCTGCATGCAGTTTACAGGTGTGCATAATCCATGAGGAACCTAGTTTGAAAACACTGACACAGATGGTATGAGGCTTTAAAATGGGAATGGCTTTGGTGCCTAAAAATAGGACAGCCTAGAACAGAGTGACTGCTAAAACAATCAGGTTTGGCATGAGGGGGAATCTGATCACCAAAAAACGGTCTGGATCAGACCATCCTGCTGCACAACTAGGACAAATCAAATAGGGCTAAGTAAATGGTATTACAATAGCCCATTCTCTGTCCCTGGGTGAAACATGTCTTCAACTCCAGCCTGGATTTTCTGATCGGGTGAAATCCTGAGTGCGATTTGTGCCTGCCTCATGAGATCTGGGTCAACCCCATCACACTTTCAGGGGTCAGTCTAAATTTAGTAACAGCAACAAGCTCCCACTGTTCTGAATGTCACTGATTGGGACATCACCATTTGGAGGGCAGGAATTACTATGATGCTATATGATTTAAAGGACTCGCGCAGTTTAAAGGGGACAGCTCACCCAAGAAGAGTACCACAGCAGCAGGAGATGGCCAGGGCAGTGAGTGCCAATACGATCATCCAACACGTAGCAAGTTAGTGTCAGAAAAGATGACCTTGCACTGCTGCCACATGCATTCTCCTGTTTTTACAGAAGGCAGACACGATTATAACCCAACAAATTGGTTTATTTAACAAAAAAAATATGAATGCACTAAATACAGTTTTCAAAGCAGGATTCACCAATTTTCTATCACCCCATGTACCATAAAAATATATATATGACAGTGTCACGACTCTAGGCAAAACTCACTTTCAAGCTAGCTGTCCTTAAGCTAATTTAGCTGTTCCAGTACAGCTACAACACTGGCATCTATCCGACCATGTGGAAAATTGCCTAGGTATGTCATGTCCACAAAAAGCAGAACAAATCCAATTCGGCCAATTACCGCCCCATCAGTCTACTCACCAAATCCCCCATCAACATCATCCTGGGGGTCACCATTGACCAGAAAGTTAACTGGACCAGCCACATAAATACTGTGGCAACAAGAACAGGTCAGAGACTAGGTATTCCGAGGCGAGTGTCTCACCTCCTGACTCCCCAATGCCTTTCCACCATCTACAAGGCACAAGTAAGGAGTGTGATGGAATACGCTCCACTTGCCTGGATGAGTGCAGCTCCAACAACACTCAAGAAGCTCGACACCATCCAGGACAAAACAGCCCACTTGATTGGCACCCAATCCACCACCTTAAACATTCACTCCCTCCACCACCGGCGTACCGTGGCTGCAGTGTGTACCATCTACAAGATGCACTGTAGCAACTCCCCAAGGCTTCTTCGGCAGCACCTCCCAAACCCGCGACCTCTTCCACCTCGAAGGACAAGGGCAGCAGGTGTATGGGAACACCACCACCTCCAAGTTCCCCTCCAAGTCACACACCATCCTGACTCAGAAGGGTATCGCCGTTTCTTCATCATCACTGGGTCAAAATCCTGGAGCTCCCTACCTAACAGCACTGTGGGAGTACCTTCACCACACGGACTGCAGCGGTTCAAGAAGGCGGCTCACCACCACCTTCTCAAGGGCAATTAGGGAGGGCAATAAATGCTGGCCCCTTGCCAGCGATGCCCACATTCCATAAACGAATAAAAAAAATAATAAATTAGGTAACAAGCAGTATGGAGTCTATGTGTATCTCTGGGTGGAGGGGTGAAGAGGGGGGAGAATGGAGGAGGGAAGGAAGAGGTCCTCTGACACCTCCCTCAACTCTGGAAGATTAGCCCACCGAGCCGTCAGTCAAAGTTACCACCTTGAATGAAATGTCACCCCTTGATGTAGGAGCTTGCAGCACAAGTATGTCTTGTTCAGCCAAGCCCTCTGCTGGGCATATTGAATGAAAACTATTTTATCATCATGGCTAATATACCCAGAACTAAACCTTAATGAACGTCATTGTAACATGCAAAGGTAAATAATCTGATGTCTGTAACATTTCTCTTCGGGATAGCTTATTAATACTTCCAATCAAACAGGCCTCCACCTTAGGACAACAACAAAAAAAATTGCATCTCTGGGAGTTAAACATTTGTAAATCAAATCTAAACCTCATAGCAACATCATAACCTTCCAGGCCATATAGGTAAAAGTCCCAAAATGTTACAGCAGTCTCAAGCCTAGCTCCTAGTGGACATAGGCCCATGACACAAAACTGCCTTTAATTTGGCACTAGTGGCAAACGCTCTGAGAGAGGGAAATATATAAATGTTAGTGATGTTTTTCTTCGGTTGAGACTGAGGCAACTTAGTGGACAGAATAGTGATAATTTTACTGTGTATCTAGAAGTGATTGATGCAGTCATTGAGTGTTCCATTCCCAGCACTAATATTTCTCACTAAAATTCACATACAAAAGTCATAATTAATGGTAAAATCTGATCTGGACAATTACCAGCTCTCAGAAACATAAGCTCCATTAGTTTTTATTTGTACTTAACTACCAATTCATCTTATCAGATTCAATCACAGACCCAGTAATACACAAACAGAAATAGAGGGCATTTCAGTAATAAAATCAAGCTGTAACTTACCACTGAGAACATACAGGCAGTGCAGGCACTGGGAGAAAAGTAGAGTCCCTGGCCATAGATCCCATCGTTAAAATCTATAACAGTAAAAGATTATCTATGAGATCTACTGCATTAAAAGGTACCCACAGAGTAAGAACATAGGAACAGAAGTAGGTAATTCAGCCCCTTGAGCCAGTTCCACAAATTCAATTAGATCATGGCTTGCCTCAGTACCAATGGCTAACGACACTTGACGCTCAGACAACATTCCTTATTTTAAAAACAGGTTCTGTGATGTCCAGATCACAAGGCGCATCAACCATGAGGGGATGCTAGCTGACCCACTTGTCAGCAATTTCCTCTACCTTCTGCAGCATATTGCCCTCATTGTGCAGTTTCAAACTCACATACTAACCTTCCTTAGAGAAACCTTTCTCTATTATGTGATGGAGTCGCTCTACACAGTCCAGACCCCCACAGTAATACATGGTGGTTCTATACATAGGCTCCAGCATGCTGTTCATGCAGCCTTCAACCATCCACCAAGTATCCTTAGGCAGATTTGCCTGCAAGGAAGAACAAGACAATAATTATGTCCACATCAATTAATTTTTCAAGATTACAAAAGTTTGCTTCCTCTAATAGGTCAGGGGCTAAATACATCATATGGTGTGATACTGATCCATACAAAACAGGAATGTCCCACCTTCAATCCATGCTCAGTCCTGCGTTAGTTGAGCTCAGTCACAGTAACATTGGGACACTGGCCTCAGCATCATTCACTTGGTCAAGGAACCTACTCCTAATTACTATTCAGGGATTCTCTGCTGGAAAATACATATGCATGTGTAGATAGTGGGTAAGAACAAGAATGCCCTTGGGTTAGGAAGGAGAAAAATCACCCAGGGATCCTGCTCTTACTGGAAAGTATATGGGCTGAATTTTCCGGGGTGGTAGCAGGCGTGATTGGTGGCCGGTCAGGTGGGAAAGTTATTTTTGACAGCGGATCGGGAACCTGCTGTCATCGCGCTCCCAAGTGCCTTTCCCCCAGGCACGTCTGTCATCGTGGAGCCGACCCGACCGGCAGCGGCGGGGGACCCAATTGAGATCATTATCAGGTAGTTGAGCCTTTTTTCACTTACTTTTTAAATTTCCCTGCATGGCCATAGGATTCACGCAGCTCAGGAACCACGTCTATCAACCTGAGGCGTGAATTCCGTGGCCATTGCTCCAGCTGATTACTTGACAGCATGGAAAACAAACCAAAATAAAAATATGTTGATTACATCAGCTAACAGATTGATGGAGATTCTGTTCTACTTGAAAAGCTATTGGTAAATGTTAATTCAGAAATTCCTGAAGGGATGCAAGTGCTACCCTGGATGGTGAGGGAAATACATTTTCTTCTACTGGCTATTCTCGGCTGTTGCCTTCCAACTGAACTGTAATTGCAGTGAATTAATCTGTACTATAAAAAATGACATATACCATTTAAATAAATTTGTGTGTTGTTTCTGGTCAGGTTTTTCTCATAGTATACAGCGATTGTCCAGTTACACATTAAATCAAGTTATCAACCATAACAATTTCATTCTCATCACTCATTCCATGGTTCAATTTGCTTTCAGTCCCTGAATATAACTAATTTAATTTTTCAGTCTGAGACTTTAGGGTGAATTTCTGCAGAGGTTCTCTCACTTGTCCATTGTTAACTTCAACGGAAGAGCTGCAGAAATCCCAGAAACACATTGTAAGCATCACTTACACTGTTTGTCAGGGATTCCGCAGCTCTTCTGCTGAATTTGCATAAGATTGTAAATCCACCCCTTTACAATTACATTTAAAATCTGCTTAATTTTATGTATTACCTATACACACACATCTTTTATTTGTACCACTTACTGATACAAAAGTCTACAGATGTGTGACTAAAGCACCAATAACTTCCCAATTAATGTACCTTTTTCATTATGTTTTTGATCGTATTTGTAGATGGCATCATATTACTTAGAGAATATTATTTAAATAATTCTTTGTCACTCATATATAACTTTTATTATATTATTGTAAAGATTCAACACCCACGATGTTAGATTAAACTTCAAATTTAATGTGGCCATGGACCCTTTGAGGATTCCAACTGAAAACGCGTCATGAATGATGTCACCAGACCCGCTCCATCTCATTGGGCCGGGTAACGCGCTGGGCGGGCTTAATAGGCCCCATTAAGGTAAGTTAATTTTCTACAGTGGGATGGAGCCAGCAGTGGGGTCGCGACCCGCCACGGACACTGGCCGCACTGGACCCGCCAAGGTAAAAAAAATTCCGGCCTATGCATGTGTAACAGCCTGCTGACACTCATTGTCTAGGCACACACATGGACCTTTTTGGGTGAAACACTGCAAGACAGGAGGAACAAAATGCCAGCATCTTCAGGGGAGGATGGAAGAAAGTGGGGGGGGGGGGGGGGGGGGGGGAACCCTACGTTGTACCTTAAGGACAGATGTCACCTCAAACTGGATGTTTTTCAATCTTGATTCTTTCTCCATAGTTTTGATAAACTGTTGCTCAATCTGCTTGTACTCCTCAGCAGCTGAGTTCCACTGCACTGGGCTTTCACCTGCTGCACAGAGACATGCAGTAAATACAATTATCATAGATGTATACTGTCTAAATATTAGTTGTTAAACCAATACCAGACTGAAGGGAGACAGAAGCACAGATTGGGGGGGGGGGGGGGGGGGGGGGGGGGGAGAGAGAGAGAGAGAGAGAGAGAGAGAGAGAGAGAGAGAGAGAGAGAGAGAGAGAGAGAGAGAGAGAGCAGCACAGACAGTGGAGACAGAGAAAGCAGCACAAACGGTGGAGACAGTGAGAGAAGCAAAAACAATGGAGAAAGAGAGAGCAGTACAAACGGAGACAGAGAGAGAAGCATAGATGAGGGTCAGGGGAGCAAGAGCAAAGCACAGATGGGGTGGGGGGGGAAGAGAGAGAGAGAGAGAGAGAGAGAGAGACAGAGAGAGCAGCACAGACGGTAGAGACAGAGAGAGCAGCACAGACGGTAGAGACAGAGAGAGCAGCACAGACGGTGGAGACAGTGAGAGAAGCAAAAACAATGGAGAAAGAGAGAGCAGGACAAACTGAGACAGAGAGAGAAGCATAGATGAGGGTCAGGGGAGCAAGAGCAAAGCACAGATGGGGTGGGGGGGGGGAGAAGAGAGAGACAGAGAGAGCAGCACAGACGGTAGAGACAGAGAGAGCAGCACAGACGGTAGAGACAGAGAGAGCAGCACAGACGGTAGAGACAGAGAGAGCAGCACAGACGGTAGAGACAGAGAGAGCAGCACAGACGGTAGAGACAGAGAGAGCAGCACAGACGGTAGAGACAGAGAGAGCAGCACAGTGGAGACAGAGAGAAGCAGCACAGTGGAGACAGAGAGAAGCAGCACAGTGGAGACAGAGAGAAGCAGCACAGTGGAGACAGAGAGAAGCAGCACAGTGGAGACAGAGAGAAGCAGCACAGTGGAGACAGAGAGAGGCAGCACAGTGGAGACAGAGAGAGGCAGCACAGTGGAGACAGAGAGAGGCAGCACAGTGGAGACAGAGAGAAGCAGCACAGTGGAGACAGAGAGAAGCAGCACAGTGGAGACAGAGAGAAGCAGCACAGTGGAGACAGAGAGAGGCAGCACAGTGGAGACAGAGAGAAGCAGCACAGTGGAGACAGAGAGAGGCAGCACAGTGGAGACAGAGAGAAGCAGCACAGTGGAGACAGAGAGAGGCAGCACAGTGGAGACAGAGAGAGAAGCACAGTGGAGACAGAGAGAGAAGCACAGTGGAGACAGAGAGAGGCAGCACAGTGGAGACAGAGAGAGGCAGCACAGTGGAGACAGAGAGAGAAGCACAGTGGAGACAGAGAGAGAAGCACAGTGGAGACAGAGAGAAGCAGATGGAGAGATATCTGCTTATTGTGTACCTGCCTTCTTTGTTACTGTGTCTTGACTTCACCTTCTGTGTATCGGCCTCTTGTTTACCTACCTCGTGTGTACCTGTGTCTAAACTTTGCCTCCTGTGTATCTGTGTCCCCACCCTATGTTACGTGTACAAGCCTCATATGTGTCCATGTCTCTACCCTACCTCCTGTGTACCTGTCTCCGATGTACCAATGTCTCAAATCTGCTTCCTATCTACAGGCCTTCTATGTACTGGTGTCTTGACCGCACCGCCTGTCCACCTGCTTCTCGGTCCTAGCTCCTGTATACCTGTGTTTATGCAGCTCATGTCCAGGAGTTCATTGTTTTCCTTCAGTTTATAATCCAGGAACCTCTTCTCTGGAACAGTAGAAAAACAATTGCTTCAATCTGCAGCAGTCTTAAAAGTTATCAGTTATTAGTACCAGATTATTCAAAGCACTCCTGATCTATTAATATAACATTTCTCTCTTTTTTTTGCTCATTTTCTCTCACCCATTTACTCCTCCTGACTCTCCTGCTGAGCTACAGTTCCTTGGGTGCAAGCACCTTCCACTACCTCACCCATGGGTGAGAACAGGATACGTTTGGGCATAGCTTCACGTGGTCATTTTTATGTGTGAGCTTAGTTAGGCTCTGCAGACTATCCCTCCATGATGGTTATCACAGTTAAGCCCAATCGTATCCTTGTCCAATTTCTGCACATGTACACTTCTTAGTGATCAGGAGCAGGAATCCTGCTCAACTTCCCTTCCTAACCCAGCAATGATAAGGCCAATTGTAGCATGCTGACTGAGATCAGTATGGACTGGGGAATCGAACCTGCAACCATCCTGGTCTGTATAGCTCAGCAACTCAATGGACAAGCTCTCAGCCATCAGTGAGTCCAAGACACATGACATTTTCATAAGAGGGCACATATTGGGGGAATGGTGGTTTCCAGAAAATAAACTACTGAGAGGCACTGGGGCGCATTACGCACAAGAACTATGGGGTCCCCATAAACAGTTTAAAGGGGTAAACATGCATGGGTTTGGAGTCTCTGAGAACTGCTTTACAGTTTCAATTCTCTATGTTGAATCTTATTAGAACAAACATTTTCCCTGGTCCTAACCTAAGTTCCATTACAGATAGAGGAGGCGAGCTCCTCACTAAAGAGGAAGGAAAGTTTAGGGAGAGTTTTTGTTTTACAGTGCTCATCCTTTTAAAAAAATGCAATTTCATATATTCATGCCATACAATTTCTTTGACTTTTTTTTCCCCAAAGTTAAACTTTATTACTGGCATGAAGGTTCCAAAGTAGGGTCTCCCACATGCTGGGCTGGTATAGTGACATGAAATACAGTTAATGCCTCTGTGCGTCCTGGAGCTGCTACATTGACAACAGTGGGGAGTGGGACTTAAAACCAGGAGCAGGATAGGAAATCTGCAATCCATTTGTTGCAGGAAATGGCACAATCTTGGCATCCACGAGGAGGCAAGAACCAGATGAATCTGATCCCAGGAGGGAAATAAAAACAATCACACAATGCATGCAAGGCTTGCACAGTTTTAAAACTGACCTTTCCCAGTAAACAATGGGGCAATCTGTTGTTACGTGATGGATAAATGATAGCGGAACTACTGCTTTTCATCTCCGAGTTTGTAATAAGTTACAATTACATTCAGTTTGAAGGCTGATGTACAAGAAATAGATTTTGTGTGCACTTTAAATAAGAAAATCATTATCCTGGTTGCAATGTATATTGTGGATTAGAGTGCCTCTGAATCCAACTGAAATCTCAGCTCTGCTGTGCAGTTAAGCCATCTCAAACTAGGCAAACTGGAGTGAAGGAAGCTACGGCATATTGCTGATTTAAATTCAAACCACCTGTACGTTTGGGTCCTGCATTCACTGCCATAAATGCATTACACAATGATCCACACAATGTTATTGTGCTATGCATTATAGAATGATACGCACATGTCCCAACAGATTTAAACACTTTTAGTGCCACCAGTGTAACTGGTCTGAAGGAAGTATTCCATTTCTCGGTACAAGGCAGCAATATAGTCATGAAACAAAAGGACTTCCAATCACTAGCTTTCCAAAGCTTTTCTTTTCCAAAGTGCCAACTCACTCCAAATGAGAAAAACACACCCATTTGTAAATTGGTCTCACGTGCATTCTCCAGATCACTGGTCAGTGCCTTAATCTGTTCCTTCTGTGAGGTCACCTGTACAAGAGAATCAACACATATAAATAGCTTCATCAGCCACTAGCCCAGTTCCACCAGTCTTTTCCGTAACTAACACTTCTGAAATGTAGTCACTGTTGTAATGTAGGAAACACGCAGCCAATTTGCACATAGCAAGGTCCCACAAACAGCGCAGAGATAATGACCAGATAATCTGTTTTGGTGATGTTGGTTGAAGGATAAATATTGGCCAGGAGAACTCCCCATCTCTTTTAAATAGTGCCATGGGATCTTTCATTTCCACCTGAGCAAGCAGGTGGAGCCTCGGTTTAATGGGCCGAAAATTGATCCCGGGACGCGAGAGTACGCACTGCGTACTCTCGCGTATTCCCACTCCAATTGCCGGTTTTCTGCATGCCCTGCGCATGCGCTGAAAACCGGCAATTGCTCTTCTGAAAAGGGGGCGGGGCCTGGGTGCATCGCGTGCGCGCTACAGGCTGCGCGCACGCTGTGCACTTCATGCTTTGGACGTGCAGGTAAGTAGGGAAGATTTTGGAAATGTAAAAAGGAGGAGTAAGACCCGCTTTTAAGAAGGTAAGTAGTGAATTAAGTATTTTTTTGAATTTTTTTTTTTTTTTACAGGTATATCTTTTTTATAGACTTTAAAGACAGGTAAGTTTATTTTTATAACTTTTTAAAAGATTTTAAATTTTTTCAAAAATTTAATTTTTTATTTAAAATGGTTAATTTAATTAACTATACTTATTTTATTAATGTGATGGTTTTTAAAAAAAATTTAATTGAGGTTTAGCTGTTATTTTGGGGGGGGTGTAAGATTCATAGATTTCACAGCCATGCTGTGAGACTTATGAATGGAAGATGGTGTGCTGCCATTGGCTCTAACTGAGTCACGTGATCCCACAGCTCGCACGAATTCACTACGCCGGTGGGATACGCAAGCCCAGCACAGCTGATGTCTGGAACATCAAGTTCGTGCGAGCTGGATCTGAAAAAGCATAAGCGAGGTGAGACATCGCGGGGAAGGCTTACCCCCGCGGGAACAGAGCGAGATCAATTTCTGGGCCAATGTCTCGGCCAAAAGACGGATTAAAGCAGACAAAAGTTACATTATTTTTTTTACCCAAATACAAAAACCATCAGCTGGGGTTCCCCTCCTGGTTATCCAGTGATCCCCTTGCTGGAAGGTGTGGGTGTGTGGACATCAAGGAGGACAGAATTGGGCTCGGCTTTGATGGTTCCCACTAATTGTCCAGAATTACACATGGCCGCTTGTGCAGTTCATTCTGACGGAACTGTACCTCAGCAGGAGTCACCATTATCAGGAGAGCAAGGAAGGAAAGGGGATACATCTGGAATAAAACCCTCCATTTGTTGCACCATTGTGCAGGTTTCTTCCTGTGGACAACCTGGGCTGCCAGCATATGAATCGTACCTGAGTTCTTAAAGCTGTGATCTCGTGCAACAGTCTGGTCATGCAAACAGCTTGGGCCTGATAAGCAGCCAGTGATTTGTCTCTCCTATGGAAAAACACACAATGTGGTGTAAAAGGTAGAGGTGCCAGAAGATAGTCATAACAGAGCAAATACAACCAGTCTTAAAACAGTCAATACTTCCACTCTCAATGTACCACTTCAGCTGTAGAGACAGGCAGCAGTGGAGCACCAGTTTCTTTTTCTGACTACAGGCATAAGAACTCTGCAGAAAATAGCCATCTGCTTAGAAAACTCCACCTAATGAATGTATTTTAAAAGCTGGGGTAACATTTGAGGTCAGTGCTGCACCCTGGTACCACGCTCCTACAGGCTAGAGGAAAAAGGAGGTTAAAAGAAGTTGAAATTTACACCCCACTTATGATTTCACCTTCTCCAATGTACAATTATAACAAATGATTAGGCAGACCAGATTAGTTTATAAATCTCAAAGCAGCTTGGGCTTTCCCACTATCCAGTGTCAGGAGTTCAAGCAAGTACAGAATTCAATGGTAAGCAAGTTTACGCAGAATTACATAGAATTTACAGCATAGAACCAGGCCATTCGGCCCAACCGGTCTATGCCGCTGTTTATGCTCCCCACTAGCCTCCGCCCACCCTACTTCATCTAACCCTATCAGCATATCCTTCTATTCCTTTCTTCCTCATGTACTTATCTGGCTTCCCCTTAAATGCATCTATGCTATTCACCTCAACTAACTTCCAGTTTAAGACTGGAACTTTGTACAGAAGTGACTCGTATACAGTCCATGCAGGCTCACCACTTCTGAACAGTTCCAGAAAACAGCACATGCAAGAGTGCTGCATGGGACTGCACACAAGAGATTGCATGGGGAGTCTGTGGGTGTAGGCTTAGTCATACCACTAGTAACTCTCCAGACTATACCCAAGTCCTTATCATGAGCTTTATTAACTCTCTCACCAGTGACACACCAGGTACGTTGTCATCGCCCCCCCCCCCATCCCCCTCCTTAAGTGATGGCGAAATCGAACACCCCTCTTGCTTGCAGTCATTAGGGGAGCAGCATCAGGTGGCAGTAACAAAGCAGAATCACAGAATCCCCACAGTGCAGATAGAGGGCATTTCGGCCCATCGAGCCTGCACCGACACATATCCCACCCTATCCCCGTAACCCCACGTATTTAATCCCCCTAACACTAAGGGTCAATTTCATCATAGTCAAATCAACCTAACCCGCACATCTTTGGACTGTGGGAGGAAACTGGAGCACCCGGAGGAAACCCACGCAGACACGGGGAGAATGTGCAAACTCCACACAGACAGTCACGCGAGGCCGGATTCGAACTCGGGTCCCTGGCGCTGTGAGGCAACAGTGCTAACCACTGTGCCACCGTGTTGCCCCTAAATAGTCCTAAATAGCTGGTGTAAGGGTGAGAAAAGGCAAGAGGAGGCCAAGGCTTACCCACATACATTTCCACATACACAAACATTTACTAACCAGAGTTCCAGCTGCAGTTCTATCTGCTTCTGGTCTACATTAAAGCCAGGGTCAAAAACATCCTTTCCTGAAAGTGAAGAATGGAAAAACGGGAACTGACTTACTCAAGTTGTAAAATAATGTCCTAGTACAAATAGCACTGATAAGCTTTTTTAAAAAAAATCAATTTCTGCATTCTCACAGTTATTGTCTTCTATTTTGTTTACCACTCCATTTTTAAATGTTTCTTTCTGTGCTGCACATTCTGATATAAAGAGTGGGTTTTTTTGTCTTTGGTTTTATATGATTTTGGAATAGCTAGGGGTAAAATGGATGCTGGTCTCTCGAGATATAAAATGAAAGACAGAGACACTCAGTCTGCAGGAAACAGCTTTGATGGCTTAGATGATTTACAAGAGTTAAGGTATGCAGCTTGACAGACGGAGATGTAATTTCTCCGATACTCCATGCTTGAAGTGCAAGGGAAGAAACACAACTATTAAAAGCTGTCATGTTTCGTGATTTCCTTTAAGGTGAAAATCACATTGTAGTAATTGAAGGGGTGATACTGTGTCCACCTGTAGCATTTCTGGAAGACACTTACGACTTCATATCACAGACCAAATCCTCTCCCTACAGTAGGAGGAAGATTAGATTATGCAATGTAGAAAAGTTGGTGCAGAAACCTAAGGGGGTGTAAAAATGGTGGCAGATATCTCTCTTGGATGAGCCCATTCTGAAGGTGAAAACAAAGTGTTAAGACAGAAATGGGAGTGAGGTGTTGGACCAGAGGAGTCATAGTACTCCTGCTTAAAATTAGTCAATACCACATGCGCTAAATCTTTGCAGAGGAATAAGCATTTGAGCTGCATTGCATGGTGCTAATTCTTCTTCTAGAACATCACATGACAATCAATTTCTTTGAAGGAGGATTTGAAACAAATAAGAGAGCCACAGACTCTCCCTGAAATTACTTCAGAACGTCATCAGCTATTAGAATTAGATATTGAATTATACTTTGCACCCACAAAGTCTTCACAAAACAGATCCAATTTCTGACATGAAGATTACAAGGCATGTAATTTAGTTGTCCAGTGGTGATTCACATTGTTGTCTCAACACACTGTGCATTGGGTTTTTACAGGATAGTCACTTATACAGACCCCTAAAATCAAGCTTGAGGACCAGGAAACAGATGCCTGATTAATACTTTTTATTTACACAACACAACCCATTACATGCAGTGCCCATGAGATTGGTATCGATAGAACTCACGTGCAACGGACTCATCAGGAAAATTGCAAGCACATTGTCCTAACTGCTCATGCTAGCCTCAGCAAGACGAGATTGAAGTCCCTACGGAGTTCTGGTGTGTTGTATCTTTTATAGGGTTAATCACGTCCTTCTAACGTGATGCTATTACATCAACACCGTCTACCTAATATGTGAGTATGTTAGTCTATCGTGTCACCGCATTGAGTGATGTTCATTATATAATTCCTTTTAGTGTGTCTGTGCAACGTTACCTATCTCTTGTCCATTGTTCCCTCTGTGGCCCATCCTTCACTGTCTCATCTATTCTTGAGATTTCTCCATTCTTTGGGCTAGAAATTCGTTATAGCCAAGAAATGGTCAGTGTTTAGACGAAAAATGGGTAAGTAGCGCCAGTTGAAAATCATCTAGGCTGCACGCAAAATTCGTCCTCACTCCTCATTAAAATGATTGCAGTCATGATTCTAGTCGAAAAGCTCGAGCTCATTGGTGTTACACTGAAAAGATGGACCAATATTGGGGGCAGTCTAAACGCAAGTAATGATTGCCACAGGCTTGTTTCACTACTTAAAGGGGAGGTTCATTGATGCTGCAGCACCTCATTCTCAGCATTGTTGGGTGCACAGCTGCCTCAACAACCATAAGAAGGAGGACAAGGAGAAGGAGTACTTATTTACAAATCCTTATGGCAGATCTCCACCCCAGGGATCGAGTCCGGAGGTTTTCCAAGAAAGCTTTGGAGGCATTGGTTTTAGCGGTGGAGGGGGGACAGGTGGTCCTGTACCCCCGAACTGGCAGGAGTTGCTTGCCACAAGTCTGCTAGACTATGTGGAGGGAGGTGGCATACCATATCAAGAGCAGCACTGCGCTCCCCAGGACCCACACGCAGTGCAGGAGGTGGTTTAACGAGCTCACATGGGTGGTCCGGGTGAGTGAAGGCTTCAACAAATGCTACATACCACCATCTGTACCACAAGCTTCACACACTGCTCAATGCACCACACCCCCAGCACTCACCCACCAACAATCTCTGCCTAGCAACACTAACACCCACATCTCACACCGTGCACACAATGACAGCTATTCAACTATGGCAGGCACAAGGGTCATTAGTTATTAGAATTCATGTCATATGTGTGATATGTTTATAAATAAATTTATTAATGGTGATTGGAATATTTTGTGGTCTCTCTCATTTCACCTTTGTGCCCAGGAGGACACTGTGATATGGCATGAGACAGGGATTGTATGATGGGGAGGTGGTGAGCTACGGGGATCTGGGGTTTAATTCATGCGAATCGAAGTCTGATGAGCCGGTCATGGACAGCCCGCCCAGAAGGCCGATTGTCTCGCTGTCTCTGCCCTCCCTCCTGTTCCTCCTCCTGAGGTAATCCTGCAATCCCGCAGCCCCCATGACTGTGAGGAAGTGTTGTGAGTGGAAGCCTTTTACAAATAATGAGTGACTTCTGCACTTGAATCAACACTCCCTGTCACCAAAAAGAAAGCTGTTTCAGTTGCAGGAAGTAGCGAACAGGCACTGAAACTGCAGAACCATGTTAGTTAGAGCTGATTGGGGATGGTACCTTTAAATATCGCTGCTGCAGCCTGCTTCCTGCTGGTAGACGCCAGCTCTCCCTGTCTTTGTTCTGCGCCGCTGTTAAGGTAAGTGGCTATAACGAAGTTGGGAGATCGGACGTCCAGTGAGCGTTGCGCGCACACAGACGTCATGATCTTCGTGATGGCGAGGTCCCTGGCGATCGAGTTTACCGGCAGTGTTATCGGCAACACCGATATGGCGTGTGGCGCTGGAACCTGCATCAGCTGCCGTTACGGCTGTCAACGGCATTTTAGCGCCATCTTTTGGTGCTAACATGTGGCGCAAACCACACGAATTTTTCCCCTTTTGTGTTTCCATATTCCATATGGTCTCCTGATCATAAGGTCCTATGCCTAGTACTTCTTGTGTCTGTTCTCGCAGACTGTTAATGATTTAATGTCACCAGGTTCTAACCTGGTCCTGTATGTAACCTCTCAAAACTACTTACTCTGCAGATTTTAGTTTAATATGTATGAGTGCTTTAGTATTAAGAAATGCATATTAAAATTATTAGAACTATTGGGTTTTTCTGATTTGGCCTACCTATCCTAACATTGGTTCCTTACTTGCAATTCCCCAATTAATTCCCCAATCTCAGCTAGCTCATCTGGACAAGACACAATGGGGGGGGGGGGGGGAATTGTCACCCCCAAAAACAGGTGGATTGGGGTAGGTTGGGATGTTAAAATGTTAAAAATTTGAATCCGGACCCCAACCCGCCCACTTCCAGAGGCCGGAGGCAGGAGGCGGGTTGCCAATTAAATATTATAATGAGGCTGGGAGCCTCACATTTAACCACCATTTTAAATTTAACCCTGCCCGGCCGAGCCTCGGGAAACCCGGCGGCTAAAGGGAGGCGAGGTCTGTTGGATCCAGGAGGCAAGTGCTTTTCCACTTACCTGCTAGATCCAGCTTACCTGCTTCACCACCACCCCCCACCTCGCCGCGTGATCGTACAGTGCCCCGCCCCCTCCGATCTCCCCCCTGATCTGGCCTCCAATCTTTCTTGTGGCCTCTGGACTTCGATCACCCCAGCCTACGATCTCACCGATTTTGTCCGGCTCATGACTCCCGATCTTCTAGCCCCTACCCGCAACCCCCCCCACCCCAACCTCCATGAGGTTTCCCAGCTCACAACCTTCCTCCCCCTGCTCCGGCCTCCACGATGTCTTCCGGCTCACGACTCCTGATGATCCTCTTCCTGCTCCGGTTTCCCCGTGCTCACGACTCCTTACCTCCACGATCTCCCCTGGCTCACGACTCCCAATCTTCTCCGCACCCCCCCCCACCCCACAGCCTCTCCATGATGTTGCCCAGCTCATGACTCCTGCGGCCTGGTGCCGAAGGCCTACCCGCCCAACAGCCAGTCAGCCTCTCAATCTGGCTGGCTGCGGCCGGGAAATGAAGACAAAAAATGTTAATCAGGTCCTGCCATTAAAATAGGTAGGGCCCGAGGGAAACCCATTCTCAATCCAACACCACACACCCGCCCCCCCCGCCCTGCCTCCGAGTTAATATCCAGGCCAATGCTTCT
This sequence comes from Squalus acanthias, assembly GCA_030390025.1. Lineage (NCBI taxonomy): Eukaryota > Metazoa > Chordata > Chondrichthyes > Squaliformes > Squalidae > Squalus > Squalus acanthias. The sequence goes on along the minus strand of CM059430.1, from coordinate 59,374,345 downwards.
TTATAGAAAGAGGAAGAAAATCTCGCCCCATTTGTGCATCATCTAGCAGCCAATTACATAGCATTTTTGTTGGAGTCCTACAAGTAGGTTTTGTGCCAAGCTGATTCAGGAAATTGTCTGAGTTGAGGAGAAGCAATGACTAAAATTATAAATAAATATAAATTATTTTTTGTTAGCAGTGAGCATGGAATATGACAAACTTGTACTTACCCAAAGAAAAAGGTGGGAAATAGCTCATCAAGGTAGTGTAAGACCAATCGCTTTCAAATTCCCTGCGATTAAAACAATCCTTTTAAAACAGACAGTCCATTGCAGCACTGGCCTGAATCACTAACTGATAGTCATGGATAGTATGTTGGGCTTCCAGAGCAGTACAAATCTGACAGGCATACAACCTTTCTTATTGCAACTTTGTGTATCTGCGCTTATTAAGGAGAGGAATGTTGATGCTTGGTACATTAGGCTTTTCCAGGCAACATAGACCTTCTACCACGTGGTGCAATTGAAACAACCATCCAGCACCACAGCCATATTCCATACTGCACCTGGTGAGTGATACGATACTGTGCTGTTGGTTCCTAACTCCCTTCCCCAGCAAATTGTGATTTTACAACCTCGTATTCTTTGAACCTTTAGTAGCCAGAGATTTTGAATCCACCTGACTAGCCTTTGCCAGAGGAGTATATGGATAACTAAATCCCAACTGAATAAACTAGTACAAACCATTCATTTTTCAGTGTTTTGAGAACAGGCTGGAGTTCTTATTCTGATGTTTTCAGTTCTTTACATTTCTTCTTATTGTTTGTCCCACTACAATTTCTTCCCTCAGTTGTCACCCAGGCAGTGAGAGAGCTAGCTGATTATTGGGATGAGTTGCATGTTAAGAGGAGCAGAATTCAAAATGAGGAAACAAAGAATGAACTTCAAGATGATTGCGGTTTAATCAAAGTGTTGAGAGGATTACAGATATCATTGTATATAAACGTACGTTAGTCTTGCCTGATAAATCTGAGGTAATTGCTTTACAGACATGATGAAGGGACAACATCAAAGAGGATGTGAAGCAAAGAGAAACAATTCACATGCATTCGCACAGTGATTAACAGGAGGTTAACAGGAGTCTTTGAGCGGCTTTTCTAGGCAACATAGACGAGGTTGTAAAATCACAATTTGCAGTTATCTCTGAGAAATGGAGAAGAAAATATGGAGTGCGAGATCTGACACTTGCTTCAGAACACGATCATTAAACAGTAAGGAGGGGGAGATGCTTACTTGAATTTCCTGTTCAACATGACATCATTGTTAAAGCCACAGTGAGTGAAGAATTTGACTGCATTGCTGTCTGCGTGAGTCACAATGGCATCATACTTCCCAACAACTGCAGGATCGCGTAGTATCTACAGAGGCAAACACCATCATTCTGGTTACATAATCTGCACACCATACTAGTTTAGTCTAGTTTAGTCATAGCTGTACTAAGACAACTTACTTGTTACTCCTAAGAGTAGCAATGGGTGAAATGTTCACAGAAAACATAAAAGGTAAAGTCAGAAAACTGGTATTTCTAGAAGGATTTACAAAAGGAATCAGCCAGTGGTAGCATTCTTGCCTCTGAGTCAACAGATTCTAGAGGCAAGCACTACTCCAGAGACCTGAGCACATAATCTAGGTTGACATTTCAGTGCAGTACTGAGGGAATGCTGCTCTGTGAGAGACGCCATCTTCGGATGAGATGTTGAACCAAAGCTTCATCTACATGCTCATGTAAAAGATCCGGCGGCACTATTCGAAGAAGAGCATTGGAATTCTCCTGCTGTCCTGGCCAACATTTATTCCTCAACCAACATCACCAGTACAGTTTAATTGATCAATTATTTCATTGCTGTTTGTGGGACTGTGCTGTGCACAAATTGGGTGCGGTGTTTCCCTACATTACTGAGTAGCATTCATACCAATACTTATCCCTCAATGAACATCACAAACAGGTTATCTGGTCATTATTTCATTGCTGTTTGTGGGACCTGTCATGTTTCCTACAGTGACTGCAGTTCAAAAGTACTTCATTGGCTGTGCAGCGCTTTGGGATAAGAACATAAGAAATAGGAGCAGAGGTAGGCCATACAGCCTATCGAGCCTGCTCCGCCATTCAATAAGATCATGGCTGAACTTCTACATCAACTCCACTTTCCCGCCCTATCCCCATATCCCTTGATTCCCTTAGTGCCCAAAAATCTATCGATCTCAACAATTGAGCATCCACCCGCCCTTTGGGGTAGAGAATTCCAAAAGATTCAATATCAGCCATGATCATATTGAATGGCGGAGCAGGCTCAAATGGCCTACTCCTGCTCCTATTTTTCTATCCCTCAGTGAAGAAGTTTCTCCTCATCTCAGTCCTAAATGGCCGACCCCTTATCCTGAGACTATGAGTCCCTAGTTCTAGACTCTCCAGCCAGGGGAAACAGCCTCTCAGCATCTACCCTTGTCAAGCTCTCTAAGAATTTTATACTTTTCAATGAGCTCACCTCTCATTCTTCTAAACGCCAGAGAATATAGGCCCATTCTACTCAATCTCTTCTCATAGGACAACATTCTAATCCCAGGAACCAATCTAGTGAACCTTTGTTGCACCCCCTCTAAGGCAAGTATATCCTCTTAGGTAAGGAAACCAAAACTGTACACAGTACTCCAGATGTGGTCTCGCCAAAGCCCTATATAAGTATTTGTTTAATTGCTCTGCCATTTCCTTGTTCCCCATTATAAATTCTCCCGTTTCTGACTGTAAGGGACCTACATTTGTCTTCACTAATCTTTTTCTTTTTACATACTTGTAGAAGCTTTTACAGTCCGCTTTTATGTTCCTTGCAAGTTTACTCTCATACTCTATTTTTCCCCTCTTAATGAATCTCTTGGTCCTTTTTTGCTGAATTCTAAACTGCTCCCAATCCTCAGGCTTGCTACTTTTTCTGGCAACTTTATATGACTCCTCTTTGGATCTAATACTATCCTTAATTTCTTTTGTTAGCCATGGTTGGGCCGCTTTTCCTTTTGTGTTTTTGCACCAGAAAGCAATGTATAACTGTTGCAATTCATGCATTCGTTCCTTAAATGTTAGCCATTGCCTATCCACCATCATGCCTTTTAATGAAGCTCCCCAATCTATCATAGCCAACTCACTCCTCATACCTTCGTAGTTTCCTTTGTTTAGATTTAGGACCCTAGTTTCGGATTGGACTTCTTCATTTTCCATCTTAATGAAGAATTCTATCATGTTATGGTCACTCTTCCCTAAAGAACCCCGCACAAGATTATTAATTAACCCCTTCTCATTGCACAATACCCAGTCTAGGATAGCCTGTTCCCTAGTTGGCTCCTCAACGTACTGGTCTAAAAAACCATCTTGTACACACTCCAGGAATTCATCCTCCCCAGTATTATTGCTAGTTTGGTTTGGCCAGTCTATATGTAGACTGTGGCTGCCACATGCGCATGAAGGTTGGCATCACCCCACTTCAACACCATAGAGCATCTCTACAATGAACTGTGCATTCCTTGCACTGTCACTACCATTGCTGGACATAAAAGGCACCCTTGCCCTTCACTCTGCCACTTGCAATTGTGAGCACACATATGGCAACGAATGCAAACAATCAGAAAAAAATAATTTATTACAACAAAGTAAAAGAACAGAAACTTAACATTCACTTATAGCAAATCACCCAAGTGACTACCCTTGTGACTATTTATGTGGGATCTTTCTTTAACACGTGCTTCTACGTGGTGCTACCCCTGTGGCTTCAGCAGATGTAGAGGCAGCCTGCTCACTTCCCTGCTGCGCCTGCTTAGACGCCTTTGGCGGTCGTCCTCTGGGTTTTGGAGCCTGTGAGGGCCCCGCCAAAGCCTGCTCCTCCTGCAGCTGTGCAGGGGCAGATTCGGCCATCACTGTCCGGGGAGGCATCTGGGGCTCTGACCGAGGGATTGGTAAGGGGGTGGAAGTTTGATCGCTTGGAGAGGAGCCCCCACTTCCATGTCCCCTCCCACCATCATCCCTCTCATGGGCCACCCGCACTTCTCTGCTAACAAGTAGATGGAGAGCACCTTGCTGCACATCAGTGGGGCCATGATGACCCATGTCTGTACTGACATTCCTCATAACAAGGACATCCATGAACCTCTGGTTTCTCTCAATTGATGACCATCTATTTAGAATTGTTACCATGTTCTCCTGAATCTGGCGATTTACATCCTCCATGGAGGTGGCCATCCTTTCCATGGCGGAACAGTTGCCAGTGCGTGCACCATGGCGTTGCTCATATTTGAGATGGACTCCTCCATTCTCTGCACACTCACAGTCACCGTGGTTGCAAACCCTGTCAGAGCCTCCTGAACTTGTTCCTGAAGCTCCAGGATCGCCCTCTTCCTGGATGGCCCCCGAGGCTCAGCGTCTGCATGCAGCTCAGCAGAGCTAGGAGACTCCTGCGGCCTCAGACGAGTAGTCTCACTGCTGTCTCTGTCTCTACTATCTAATCTTGCTCACTTGTGACTTCTGATACACCAGGTGACAACACTACTCTATCTTGCATTGGACCCACTGAGGTGTGCGTCTCTGCGCTGGTACTGGGTGCGCTCATTTCTGCTGATGCTGCTCCCTCAGAGGCTGGAAGATCTCTAAGGAGTGCTCCTGCTCTTCCTCCTGGACAGTGGGGGGGGGCGGCTCTTGATGGTCCTGTGGGAGAGTAACGACATGAGTTAGACATGTGATATGTAGATTGCAGACACATCCCATTATGCACATGATGAGCATTCAATTTTTCTTGACATCAGACCCCATATGAGTCACTCATGAATGCCAACCTAGATGTATGGAAAATAATTCTGTCACCAGCTTGTTCTAATGAGCCCTTCTTGCCGTCCCCCACTTCAGGCTGGTCAACGATTCCTGTTATGTCCAGAGCTGCCTCCTCAGCGTTGGTGAGCACAGCCAATGATGACGGTCCTCCTCCTGTTCTCTCCCTCTCCCTCTTATTGTGGGCTCTCTTTTGCTGCAATGAGGGAAACAAGAGAAGTTTTAGTGAGAGTGATGGAATGAGTGTAAAGAATGGATGGGATAGATGTTTAGAGGGAGACTATGATGGAGTGGGGTGCCAATACCAAGTTGCCTCCTTTTGAGTTGTTAGTTGTCGTCATTGCCCAACGATGAGGGCGAGTGTGAGGGGTGCATAGTAAGATAGGGATATGATTCTGTACATAGGGAGAGACGGATGGGTGATGGTGCAAGGGATTTTGGGGTGAGTAAGGATGTGCAGGAGTAGGGTTGGCAATGCAGTGATGGGGATGTGATGACAGGCACAGGAGAATGAAGGTAAGTGTGCTTTTATACTCACTTTTCCTGAATGCAGAAGATCATTAAACTTCTTCCTACATTGCACCCAGGTGCGAACAAACACACCTTGCAGTGACCTCAGCTATTTGCAGCCAGGCTGCCTTTGTCTGCTGAGGAGGTCTCCTCCTTCCATCCCCAGGGAATAGAACCTCCCTGCGTCCTCTGACTCCCTCGACAAGAACATGGAGGGAGTCATCATTGAATCGTGGTGCAGCCCTTTGTCTATCTGCAGTTATTGTTGCCTGAACCAGCACTCAGGAGCATTAAATCAGAATTGAGAGCAAATGGGGACATGGCACCTTTAAATATACAGGCAACAAATGCATCATCAGGTGATATCACCAGACCCGCACCTTGTAATTGGGCAGGGTAATGCACAGGGCGGGCGTAACAAGCCCAATTAACGTAAAATCCTTTTCGCAGAGCAGCTGGAGTCGGGAGTGGGACCGAGACCCACCAACGACCTTTCCCACTGTGATCTCGCCTCCGATAGCGAAATCGCGGCTAAAGTAATTATTCAACATGTCCGCCATTTCCTTATCATTGACAATATCACCGCTTTCAGTTTTTAGGGGGCCAATATTGCTCCTGACTACCCTCTTTTTCCGAACATAATTGTAAAATTTCTGTGTGTTGATTTTTATATCTCTTGCAAGTTTCTTTTCATACTCACTTTTTATAGATCTATCTGTTTTGTGACCCTTTGCTGTTCTTTGTATCTTTCCCATTCGCCAGGATCTGTGTTTTTTTTTTTGCATGCTTTTTCTTTTAGTTTTATGCTGTCCCATACCTCTTTAGTGGTCCATGGCTTTTTTTTGGCAAGTAGAGTTCTTGCCTCTCAAGGGTATAAACTGGTTCTGTATCACATTAAATTATTTTTTGAATATCTCCCACTGATCTTCTGTCATTTTACCCATCAACAGATTTGCCCAGTTTACTGTGGACAGTCTCTGTCTCATCCCGTTGAAGTCGGCCTTACCTAAATCTAGAATTTTAGTAGCTGTTTCGCGTTTCTCCTTTTCAAACCCTACGTTGAACTCGATCATGTTATGATTGCTATTGGATAAATGTTCACGCACCTAAATCTGGCTCCTTACTCATTACTAAATCTAATATGGCATGCATGCTAACTTTCAGTGATTTGTGTACAAGGACCCCCAAATCCCTCTGAATACTAGTCTCTCACCTTCTAAAAATATATTCTGCTTTTCCATTCTTCCTACCAAAGTGGAAGTTTTCACATCTTTCCCACATTATACTCCATCTGCCACCTTCTTGCCCAATCACTTAACCTGTCTATAGCCCCTTGCAGCCTCTTGGCTCCTCCTCACAGCTTACTTTCCCACCTAGCTTTGTATCATCAGCAAACTTGGATATATTACACTTGGTCCCTTCATCCAAGTCATTAATATAGATTGTAAATAGCTGAGGCCCAAGCACTGATCCTTGCGGCACTCCACTAGTTACACCTTACCATCTTGAAAATGACCCATTTATTCCTATTCTGTTTTCTGTCCGTTAACCAATCCTCAATCCAAGCTAATATATACCCTCAATCCCATGAGCCCTAATCTTGTGCAACAACCTCCTGTGTGGCATCTTATCGAATGCTTTCTGAAAATCCAAATATACTACATGCACTGGATCCCCCTCATCTACCTTGCTAGTTACACCCTCAAAAAAACAACTTATTTTTCAGAAAACCGTGCTGACTCTGCCTGATCAGTGATTTTCCAAGTGCCCCGTTACCACATCCTTAATAATAGATCCTAATATTTCCCCTACTACTCATGTCAGGCTAACTGGCCTGTAGTTTCCTGTTTTCTCTCTCCCTCCTTTCTTGAACAGCGGGGTTACAGTTGCTACCTTCCAATCCACAGGGACCGTTCTAGAATCTAGGGAATTCTGGAAGATCAAAACCAATGCATCCACTATCACTGCAGCCACCTCCTAAAACCCTGTAGGTCCAGGGATTTGTCAGCTTTTAGTCCCATTATTTTTTCTTTACTAATATTAATTACTTTAAGTTCCTCACTCTCATTAGACCCTTGGTTCCCCCACACTTTCAATATGTTCTTTGTGTCCACTACTGTGAAGACAGAAAAAAATTTGCTTAACTTCTCTGCCATTTCCTTATTCTTCATTATAATTTCTCTTGTCTCTGCCTCTAAGGGACTAATGTTTACTTTCACTAATCTCTTCCCTTTACAATCTGTTTTTATATTTCTTGCTAGTTTACTGTCATATTCTATTTTCTGCCTCTATCAATTTCTTGGTCATCCTTTGCTGATTTTTAAAACCTGTCCCAATCCTCAGGCTTACTGCTCTTTTTGGCAACACTGTAAGCTGCTTCTTTTAATCTAATACTATCCTTGACTTCTCTAGTTAGCCGTGGCTGTACCACTTTTCCAGTGGACTTTTTATTCCTCAAGGGAATGTATATTCATTGAGAATTATTTCTTTAAATATTTGCCATTGTTTATCTACCGGCATATCTTTTAACCTAATTTCTCAATCTACCTCAGCCAACTCGCCCCTCATACCTCCGTAATTGGCTTTGTTTAAATTTAAGACCTTCGTTTCGGACCAAACCACATCACTCTCAAACTTAATATGAAATTCTATTATATTATGATCACTCTTCCCCAGAGGATCCTTTACTATAAGATTACTAATTAACCCTGTCTCATTAAACAACACTAGATCTAAAATAGCCTGTTCCTAGTTGGTTCCTTGCCATATTGTTCTATAAAACTGTCGCGAATAAATTCCATGAACTCGTCCTCCAAGCTACATTTGCCAATTTGATTTGCCCAGTCTATATGAAGATTAAAGTCCCGCATGATTATTACATTACCCTTGTTAAATTTCCTGAGGTATGAAAAGTGCTATATAAATGCAAGTTCTTTAAAAGCAGCTTGTTGTTCAGTTCAATATACCATTTATTATCAGGGGCAAATCATAATATGGACTCAACAAATATAGCCCTGCCTGACTGTTACCCAACCACAAGATGAAAACCGTCACATTACCACACTGTACTTTAACCAACAGAAACTACCCAAAACAAAATGGCCATCACAATCAGATTTTGCTAAACACATCCTCACTTCAACCTACTTTAAATGATTGGAAGAGTCTAATGTTTGTTTCAATTAGCTATTAAGTGTTTCCCATTTGATGATTGCCCAGCTTTACTGTCAAAGTTTTCCCTAATGATTGATCCAACTTGGTCGCAGTGAACATTTAGCTCAACACTGCAGCAGGAAATTTTACAGTCGCATGAAATGGAATAAAATGCACTTGTGTAGCCAGCTGGAATTACGACATTCATTAATACAGCCAAGTAGTGTTAGGAGGTTACCTGGGGTGCTCTTTCTGACAATTTCATTAGTGCATAACACTGAATTCATTTACAAATGTGTGGTGAATGGTGGGAGAATTTTTTTTCTGCGCGCTGTAAGATACAATGGCCCAGAAATTGGAGTTCGATGGTTGCCGCGGGGGTAAGGATCCCCCGCGATATCGCACTCCGCGCCTACCTTTATGGTTTTGGCCCACACGAACTTCGGTTCCTGGGCCTCTCCCTGGTGCCGGCGCGCAGTGTGTGCGTGTCACAGAGGCGCAGTTAGTGCGATGCGACCTCTGGGATCACGTGGGCCAGTTAGAGCCAATGGCAGCACACCATCTTTCATTCATAGTTTTGACAGCAAGTGCTGTCAAAACTATGAATACAACAAGCCCCCAAAAGAACAGCTAAACCTCAATTAAATTTTAAAAAGCCATCACATTAATAAAATAACTATAGTTAAATAAATTAACCACTTTAAACAAAAATTTTAATTTTTGAAAAAATTTAAATTCTTTTTAAAAGTTATAAAAATAAACTTACCTTTCTTTAAAGTCTCTAAAAAAGATAAACCTGTTGAAAAAAATTTAAAATACTTAATTAACTACTTACCTTGTTAAAAGGGGGTCTTACGCCTGCTTTCTTTATGTGTAAAATCTTAAACACTTACCTGCGCGTTCAAAGCTGAAAAAAAAAACTAAGTGCGCTGCGTGCGCACAACCTGTAGCGCGCACGCGGTTCACTTAGGAACCGCCCCCTTCGCAATACCCGAAGTGCCGGTTTCCCGCGCATGCAGGAAACCGGCACTTCGGGACCTAATACGCGAGAGTACACAGTGCGTACTCTCCTGCATTAGGTCTAATTTTCGGGCCATTAATGCAAACCTGTTCCTTACAAATATATTTTCAATTTCCCCACTCATAACACGAGAAATTACCCTCCATGGTCTCGGCACAATAACTGCTGCTTCTTTTTACACTCCAAACAAACAGAAGTATACATGTATCTCTTTAGCTTTAAAAAAATATTGATAAATATGCAGTCAAGGGAAAAAGTGTGTGACTGAAAGTGATGTTTTGAGTTTGTGCTTCTAGTTTTTGTTTCAGAATTTTACATACTGGTGTAGTTGCCCTACAGATTGAGCGGACTGGATACAGCAAAGGCTATGGGCCCCGACAACATCCCGGCTATCGTGCTGAAGACTTGCGCTCCAGAACTAGCTGCGCCTCTAGCCAAGCTGTTCCAGTACAGCTACAGCACTGGCATCTATCCGACAATGTGGAAAACTGTCCAGGTATGTCCTGTCCACAAAAAGCAGGACAAATCCAACCCGGCCAATTACCGCCCCATCAGTCTACTCTCAATCATCAGCAAAGTGATGGAAGGTGTCATCGACAGTGCTATCAAGCGGCACTTACTCACCAATAGCCTGCTCACTGATGCCTAGTTTGGGTTCCGCCATGATCACTCGGCTCCCGACCTCATTACAGCCTTGGTCCAAACATGGACAAAGGAGCTGAATTCCAGAGGTGAGGGGAGAGTGACTGCCCTTGACATCAAGGCAGCATTTGACCGAGTGTAGCATCAAGGAGCCCTAGTAAAACTGAAGTCAATGGGAATCGGTGTGGGGGAAAACGCTCCACTGGCTGGAGTCATACCTAGCACAAAGGAAGATGGCTGTGGTGGTTGAAGGTCAATCATCAAAGCCCCAGGACATCGCTGCAGGAGTTCCTCAGGGCAGTGTCCTAGGCCCAACCATCTTCAGCTGCTTCATCAATGAACTTATCTCCAACATAAGGTCAGAAATGGGGATGTTCGCTGATGACTGCACAGTGTTCAGCGCCATTCACAACTCCACAGATAATGAAGCAGTCCATGCCCACATGCAACAAGACCTGGACGACGTTCAGGCTTGGGCTGATAAGTGGCAGGTAACATTCGCGCCACACAAGTGCTAGGCAATGACTATCTCCAACAAGTGAGAGTCTAACCACCTCCCCTTGACATTCAATGATATTACCATCGCCGAATCCCCCACCATCAACATCCTGGGGGTCACCGTTGACCAGAAACTTAACTGGACCAGCCACATAAATACTGTGGCAACAAGAAGCTAGGTATTCTGCGGCGAGTGTCTCACCTCCTGACTCCACAAAGCCTTTCCAACATCTACAAGGCACAAGTAAGGAGTGTGATGGAATACTCTCCACTTGCCTGGATGAGTGCAGCTCCAACAACACTCAAGAAGCTCGACACCATCCATGACAAAGCAGCCTGCTTGATTGGCACCCCATCCATCACCTTAAACATTCACTCTACCACCACCGGCGTACCGTGGCTGCAGTGCATACCATCTACAAGATGCACTGCAGCAACTCGCCAAGGCTTCTTCACAGCACCTCCCAAATCTGCGACCTCTTCCACCTAGAAGGACAAGGGCAGCAGGCGCATGGGAACACCACCACCTCCAAGTTCCCCTCCAAGTCACACACCATCCTGACTTAGAAGATGCATACATTGATACGATGGGGGGAACTTTAACCTCAAAAAACGGGTGGGTTGGGGTCGGGTGGGAGATTAAAGTGTTAAAAACCTGAAACCCTACCCCAACCCGCCCACTTCCGGTTTTAACAGAGGCAGGACTGGGGTGGGCAGCCAACTCGCTCCCAAGAGGCAAGTTGGCACTTTAAATATTATAATGAGGCTGGAAGCCTCTGCTTTAACCTGCTAGGCAGGTTTAACTGTGGCTGGCCGGAGTTCCCGGGCCTCGGGATTCCCGGCAGCTGCAGCGAGGCAAGGACAACCTCGGGGTGCAATCCTTGAGAGTTCGGAGGAGCAGAAGTTCTTCCTCCCGGTCCTCCAAGCTCCCCCACCATCAGTGCACCACCCGCCGCCCCCCCCCCCACCCCCCAAAAGCAGGTCGCGGATCAGACCTTCACCGCCTCGGGGTCGGATCCCCCCACCCCCCCCCCCACCCCGGTGTCGGGGTTCGCATCTACCTGGGATTGTGGCCTCTTCTCCAGCGTTCCCTGGCCGTAGGGAAGCCAGCGAATCAGGCTGACTTCCAGACGGGGAACCTGTCCGTGTCGTCACACGTTAAAACTCCACAGTGTGCGGGGAAACCTGGACTTCCAGGTTTCCTGCGCTCTATTGGCTCCCCCTCCCCTCCCCGCCCCTGACTGGTCTAAACGACAAAATTCCAGCCGAGAAGTCTGTTGGCATAGCTGTATATACAACCAACCAACCAACATAAACCCAGCTGTGTAACACTCCCATGGCAAAGGATGCGTAGAAGAACGGATGGTTAAGTCCCTCCCTCCCCCAACACAATGTGCACAAGATTTCAAACACCAATCACACAATAAGATTATAAAGTGTTAAAACAAATTGAATAGAAACAACTAGAATGACTTAATGTTTTGCATGTTAACAGTATATGTCTCTGTTACAGTCACATCATTAGTTACAAAGACTTTCTGGTTGATTTTTAGGACAGTATATTTCAATGTTTGCCACAGAAGTTCAGTTACCTGCTCATCTTTCATCTTCTTAGCTTTCATGGTTATTGCAAAACATCTAACCATTTGGAGCAACTTATAAGAACATAAGAAATAGGAGCAGGAGTAGGCCATTTGGCCCCTCGCGCCTGCTCCGCCATTCAATAAGATCATGGCTGATCTGATCTTGGCCTCAACTGCACTTTCCCACCCGCTCCCCATAACCCTCGACTCCCCTGTAGCTCAAGTATCTGTCTATCTCCGCCTTGAATATATTCAATGACTCCGCCTCCACAGCTCTCTGGGGTAGAGAATTCCAAAGATTCACGACCCTCTGAGAAAAGAAATGTCTCCTTATCTCAGTTTTAAATGGGCGACCCCTTATTCTGAAACCAGTTCTGGATTCCCCCATGAGAGGTAACATCCTCTCAGCATCTACCCTGTCAAGCCCCCGCAGAATCTTATATGTTTCAATACGATAACCTCTCATTCTTCTAAGCTCCAATCAGTATAGGCCCAACCCGCTCAACCTTTCTTCATAAGACAACCCCTTCATCTCAGGAATCAACCTAGTGAACCTTCTCTGAACTGCCTCCAATGCAAGTATATCCCTCCTTAAATAAGGAGACCAAAACTGCATGCAGTACTCCAGAAATAAAAACAGAAAATGCTGAAGATACTCAGCAGATCAGGCAGCATCTGTGGAGAGAGAAACAGAGTTAACGTTTCAGGTCGATGACCTTTCGTCAGAACTGGAAAAAAGCAGGAAATGGAACAGATTTTTAAGCCAGTGTGGGAGCTGGGAAAGGGGGGAGGGGATGAAAGAACAAAAGGGAAGGTCTGTGATAGGATAGAAGGCAGGAGAGATTAAGAGACATTAAGAGATATTCAAGGCAAAAGGAGATGGTAATGGGACAGGTTAAGAAACAAAGGATGGCTCTAGATGAAGTGTAAATTGCGCTGGCAGAATGAAAGACAGCTGCCATGTGGGAGAGAAGAGAAAAAAATATATATATGATAGGGGCCGAGGTTATGGTCTGAAATTGTTGAACTCTATGTTGAGTCCAGAAGGCTGTAAAGTGCCTAGTTGAAAGATGAGGTGCTGTTCCTCGAGCTTACGTTGAGCTCCAGTGGAACAATGTAAGAGGCCGAGGACGGTGAGGTCTGAGTGGGAGTGAAGCGGAGAATTAAAGTGACAGGCGACCGGAAGCTCGGGGTCACCCTTACGGACTGAACGGAGGTGTTTCGCAAAGCAGTCACCCAATCTGCGTTTGGTCTCCCCAATGTAGAGGAGACCGCATCGTGAGCAGCGAATACAGTATACTAAATTGCAAGTACAACAAGTAAATTGCTGTTTCACCTGGAAGGGGTGTTTGGGGCCCTGGACAATGGGAAGGGGGGAGGTAAAGGGGCAGGTGTTGCATCTCCTGCGCTTGCACGGGAAGGTGCCGGGCGAAGGGGAAGGGGTGTTGGGGGTGATACGAGGAGTGGACCAGGGTGCCACGGAGGGAGCGGTCCCTTCGGAATGCTGAAAGGGGAGGTGAGGGGAAGATGTGTTTGGTGGTGGGATCACGATGGAGGTGGCGGAAATGGCGGAGGATGATCCGTTGAATGTGAAGGCTGGTGGGGTGAAAGGTGAGGACAAGGGGAACCCTATTGTGGTTCTGGGAGGGAGGGGCAGGCGTGAGGGCAGAAGTGCGGGAGATAGAACGGACACAGTTAAGGGCCGTGTCAACCACAGTAGAGGGGAATCCTCGGTTGAGGAAAAAGGAAGACATGTCGGAAGCACTGGTATGGAAGGTGGCATCGTCAGAGCAGATGCGGCGGAGACGTTGAAACTGGGAGAATGGAATAGAGTCCTTACAGGAAGCGGGGCGGGGAGGAAGTGCAGTCCAGGTAGCTGTGGGAGTCAGTGGGCTTGTAGTGAAAATAGTGCAGTACTCCAGATGTGGTCTCACCAGCACCCTGTACAGTTGTAACAAGACTTCCTTACTTTTATACTCCATCCCCCTTGCAATAAAGGCCAACATTCCATTTGCCTTCCTAATTGCTTGCTGTACCTGCATGCTAACTTTTTGTGTTTCATGTACGAGGACCCCCAGATCCCTCTGTACCGCAGCAATTTGTAGTCTCTCTCCATTTAAATAATGCGCTTTTTTATTCTTCCGACCAAAGTGGATAATCTTACATTTGCCCACATTATACTCCATCTGCCAAATTTTGCCCACTCACTTAACCTATCTATATCCCTTTGCAGACTCTTTGTGTCCTCCTCACAACTTGCTTTCCCACCTATCTTTGTATCATCAGCAAATTTGGTTACAGTACACTCGGTTCCTTCATCCAAGTCATTAATATAGATTGTAAATAGTTGAGGCCCCAGCACTGATCCCTGTGGTACCCCACTAGTTACAGTTTGCCAACTTGAAAATGCCCCATTTATCCCGACTCTCTGTTTTCTGTTAGTTAGCCAATCCTCTATCCATGCTAATATATTACCCCCAACCCCATGAGCTCTTATCTTGTGCAGTAACCTTTTATGTGGCACCTTATCAAATGCCTTCTGGAAATCCAAATACACTACATCTACTGGTTCCCCTTTATCCACCCTGCTCGTTACATCCTCAAAGAACGCCAGTAAATTTGTCAAACACGATTTCCCTTTCATAAAACCATGTTGACTCTGCTTGATTGTATGATGATTTTCTAAATGTCCTGCTATTACTTCCTTAATAATGGATTCCAGCATTTTCCCAATGACAGATGCTAGGCTAACTGGCCTATCATTTCCTGCTTTCTGTCTCCCTCCTTTCTTGAATAGGGGAGTTACATTTGCGGTTTTCCAATCCGCTGGGACCTCTCCAGAATCCAGGGAATTTTGGTAGATTACAACTCACACTGTTCACATCTTCCAGAAATCTTAGGGACCGAAAACAGCCTCCTGAATATGTACAGAACTCAGCATTCAGTAGGCATGTCATCACACTAGTGTATTTGCACATCTGAATGGCAATCATATAAGGGGCTCTTAATGAAACAATTTTACTCAATCTGGTTCAAGTGTCCATTAGATCAATCATCTGTGCCAAATGTGTGGAGTTATTCAGCAGGCCAAGGATCATTAGATATTTCTATTATTGTGACAATTTTATCCCTTTACTTATTACCATACTTTACTGTAAAGCTCTGCACAACATACATTCTAAAGTCCTAGTTTAATTCAGATTAGCATTGGTTTAATTACCAAGCCTCTGTAACCAATTCTTTACATCATGTTGTCAATCAGGTAAAAGGAAAGTTGAAGTATATCTATCAAAGTATCTTCTCTTTGATCACACTAACCAACATTAAACAGATTACCCGTTTCCTACACACTTGTTGATTCTCTCAATCACTGTTCTTTTCCTGCCCCACTTTTCCCTTACTCTGTATTTGCTTAAAAGCTGTTCATCTTTAACATCTGCTGAAAGGTCATTCAATTGAACCGTTAACTCAGTTTCTCTCTGCACAGAGGCGGAGTTTTTTTCCAGCAATTTCTGTTTTAGTTCAGATTTCCAGCATCCACAGTACTTTGCTTTTTTTAAAATTATTAAAGAGAAACTCCTGTTTGACTTATCTTAACAATGTCAATACTATTTTAGGCCTATAGCACAGGTCACAATAAAGGTTGAAGAGTTGGTGAGAAGATGAGTGGAATCACAAAGCGCCCCCCTTTCCCCCCCAATGACTGAATGGATAAAGACAGCAGGCAGTGTGGTACTGAGAGAAGCAGACCAGAATTTGATACAGTCCTCGCCAGTCCCATCCTCCAGAAACTTCAGCTCATCTGAAACTCTGCTGCCCATATTCTGACCCGCTCACCCATCGCTGACCTCAGTTGGCTCCCAACCCCCAAGAGAATCATAGAATCATTGAAATTTACGGCACAGAAGGAGGCCATTCAGTCCATCGTGTCTGTCCCGGTCGAAAAACTGCTAGCCAGCCTAATCCCACTTTCCAGCTCTTGGTCCATAGCCTTGCAGGTTACAGCACTTCAAGTGCATATCCAAGTACTTTTTAAAATGTGATGAGGGTTTCTGCCTCTACCACCCTTTCAGACAGTGCATTCCAGACCCCCACGGTGAAAAAAATTCTCAACTCCTCTCTAATCCCTCTTTAAATCTATGCCCCCTGGTTATTGACCTCTCTGCTAAGGGAAATAGGTGCTTCGTATCCACTCTACTAGGCCCTTCATAATTTTTATACACCTCAATTAAGTCTCCCTTCAGTCTCCTCTGTTCCAAAGAAAACAACCCCAGCCGATCCAATCTTTCCTCATAGCTAAAATTCTCCAGTCCTGGCAGCATCCTTGTAACTCTCCTCTGTACCCTCTCTAGTGCAATCACATCTTTCCTGTAATGTGGTGACCAGAACTGTATGTAGTACTCTAGCTGTGGCCTAACTAGTGTTTTAAATGTAAAATTCTCATCCTTATACTTAAATCCCTTCATGGCCTCACCCCTCCCTATCTCTGTAACCTGCTCCAAGCTATAGGATATTTAGAAAGGACAGGGAAATTGGGAAAGGAGAAGGAGTAACAATATTCAACAAAGACACAATTACAGTATTACAGCGTAGTAAGAAAGGATTTCACAGCAAGGGTGATCAGGCAGTGGAAACATTATGAGTAGAAGTAAGGAACAGCAAAGGATGCAAGATTATGGTGGGAGCTGACCACAGACCTCCTAACAACGTAGTGCAGGATGCATCAATAGAGAGATCAGGAAAGCATGTAGTGCAATCAATGTGGTTATAAGGGGAGATTTTAATTTTCACAAAGACTGGGAGAGGCAGAACAACCCAAGTAGTAAACGCAACAAATTTCTAGAATGTATTCAGGACAGTTTGCTGGAAACAATGGGGCATATTTTGCGACCCCTACGGGTGCATACGAGGGGCGCAGGCATAAGGCCTGCTTTTACCAGCATAAGAGTTTTAAAAAATAGAAAAATAAAATTTTATCACTCATTTATACATTAAAAACCCTGTCCAATAAGTTTATTTTTAGCCTTATTAAAACATATACTTTTTCCCCCCCAAAATTAAATTTGTTAAAATATTTAATTAAATGGTGTGGCGGATCGCCACCTAAAACGGGCATAATCCACTCTTCCGTCTGTGGACAAATTTCCAGCACCTTCCCCTTTAAGGCACATTACCTTTAAGGCAGAAGGGGGCGGGGCCTCAAGTTTTACCCAGAGAATTCTGGGAGTTTTTAGCAGAGAATTCTGGGAGGAGCTCTCTCAGCCATTTTGTGTGCCATGCAGTCAATTAAAGTTTTCTTGTTTTCCACATATGGATTCAGCCTCCATTCGTGTTTCGCGGCAGCCTCAACATTGGTGACCCCGACGCTCAGAACGTATTCCGAGCACTGCAATGGCGGACACGAACGCAGTTTCCATGAAACTGCCGGAGTTTTGGGAAAACCAGCCCGAAGCCTGGTTTCTCCAAGCTGAATCTCGCTTCCGGCTGCGAAATATCACCACAGATGGGACGAAGTACGACTATCTCGTCACATCACTCAGTAGCGCCGCAGTTTCCAAGGTTTGGACAACGCTGCAGAACCCACCAGAGGAAGGCAAGTATGCACATCTCAGAACAGCGCTCCTTAAAAAATTTACGGCCTCGGCATATCAGCGAAACTGCCACCTCCTCGACCTTCCAGGCCTCGGTGATGCCTCACCGTCAGACCTCCTCTCCCACATGCTCTCCCTCACCGACGAGAGCCCACCCGGATCCCTCTTCCGCACGCTGTTCATCCGCCAGCTCCCTCTCAGCATCCGCCCAGCGATCGTGGCGTCCGGCCTCACGAACCTGGAAGCCCTGGCCGATGAGGCTGACAAGCTGCTGTCCGCTCACTCCAGCCACGACGTCACTCCGGACCTGGCAGCCAATGCCTGGGCGCGCCCCTCACCATCCAGCACACGGCCACAAGGGCCTGTCACCAGGCCCACGGGGCCTTCACGCCCCACTAACCCGGGCCACTGTTACTACCACGCACGGTTCGGCGCCAGGGCACAACGGTGCACACCTCCCTGCTCTTTCAAGTCCGCCCCCGTTCCAGCCCCCGCGATGGCCGTGGGCCACGCGGGCTCCCTGCTGTTCGTCACGGATAACAAAACCGGCCGCCGGTTCCTGTGCGACACTGGGGCTCAGCACAGCATCATCCCGGCCTCCTCCCTCGACATCCAAAAGGGCGAACGAGGACCGGCGCTGGCTGCTGCTAACGGCTCGGAAATCCGGACGTATGGCACCCGGACAGTCACCCTCGACCTCGCTGGTCACCGCTACCGATGGGAGTTCATCACTGCCAAGGTGCTCTCCCCTCTCATCGGCGCAGATTTCCTGTGTGCCCACAGCTTACTGGTTGACATCCCTCGTCACCGCCTCGTGGACATGAACACCATGTCCCCCATCCTGGGCGCCATGGCCCCCCGTCAACCCGCCGACATGGCGTCACAGTGCCACACCCGGGCCACGGATGACTACTCGGCACTCCTGGCCGAATTCCCGGCCCTTACCAATCCGACCTTCTCCGCGGAGGCCGCCAAACACGGGGTGAAACACTTCATCCCCACCACAGGCCCCCCAGTGTACGCCCACGCCCGCAGGCTGGACCCGGCCAAACTGGAGATCGCGCGGACCGAGTTTGCCACCATGGAACAGCTCGGCATCATCCGCCGCTCCAACAGTCCCTGGGCCTCCCCACTCCACATCGCCCCCAAACCAGGCGGAGGTTGGCGCCCCTGCGGGGATTACCGCCGCCTCAATGACGCCACCACCCCTGATCGGTACCCCGTGCCGCACTATCAGGACTTCTCGGCTAGACTGGCCGGCCGCTCAGTCTTTTCCAAGGTCGACCTGGTGCGCGGCTACCACCAAGTCCCCGTCCACCCCGCGGACGTCCCCAAGACGGCCGTAATCACCCCCTTCGGCCTGTTCGAGTTCCTGCGGATGCCCTTCGGCCTCAAAAACGCGGCCCAGGCATTCCAACGGCTCATGGACTCGGTCCTTCGGGACCTGAAGTTCCTGTTCGTCTACCTGGACGACATCCTGGTAGCCAGTTCCTCCAAGCAGGAACACCTCGAACACCTTCGCATCCTGTTCGGGCGCCTCAGCGACCACGGGCTCATCCTCAGCCCAGCCAAATGCCAGTTCGGCCTGGACAAGATCGACTTCCTTGGCCACCACATCACCCATGCTGGGGCCATTCCCCTGCCCACCAAGGTGCAGGCCGTCCAACAATTTCCCCGCCCCACCACCATCAAAGGCCTCCAGGAGTTCCTCGGGATGGTGAATTTCTATAACCGCTTCATCCCCAAAGCGGCGTCCCTCATGAGGCCCCTGTATGAAGCCCTCCGGGGCAGGAGCGGCAAGATAGCGGTCGAATGGACGGCAGACGCGTCCGCCGCCTTCGATTCCACCAAGACCGCGCTCGCCAACGCCACCCTGCTCGCGCACCCACGGCCCAATGCCAGGGTAGCGCTCACCACGGACGCCTCCGACCACGCGGTCGGCGCCGTGTATGAGCAGTGGGTCGACGGCGCCTGGCAACCACTTGCCTTCTTCAGCCGCCAACTACGCCCCCCGGAGGTCAAGTACAGCACCTTCGACCGCAAGCTCCTCGCGCTGTTCCTGGCGGTCCACCATTTCCGGTTTTTGCTTGAGGGCCACCCCTTCACTGCGTTTGTCGACCACAAGCCCCTGACATTCGCAATGGCAAAGACAACCGACCCCTGGTCCGCCAGGCAGCAGCGCCAGCTCGCGGCAGTGTCCGAGTTCACCACGGACATCCAACACGTCTCCGGCCGAGACAATGTGGTAGCCGACTACCTCTCCCGCCCCGCCATCCACGCCGCACACCTAGCATTCGACTACGCTCAACTCGCAGCAGACCAGATCACCGACCCTGATCTGCTCTCCGCACCCACCAACCTACCAGGGCTACGCCTGGCCGACGTCGCCTGTGGCCCGACCGCAGTCACGGTCAAGTGCGACATATCCCTATGTCAACCTCGGCCCGTCGTCCCAGCGTCCTGGTGCCACCAGGTATTCGACATTCTCCACAACCTCTCCCACCCCGGCGCCCGCGCATCCATCAAATTGGTAGCCAACCGCTTTGTCTGGCGCGGCCTTCGCAAGGATGTGCGTACTTGGGCCAACTCCTGCCTAGCCTGCCAACGGGCCAAGGTACAGCAACACACGAAAGCACCCCTCGAGGAGTTTACCGTCCCCTCGCGGAGATTCGACCACATCCACGTGGACATCGTCGGGCCCCTGCCGCCGTCGCAAGGCCACACGCACTTGCTGACCATCGTTGACCGCACCACACGCTGGCCTGAGGCAATTCCACTGACCTCTACCACCACCGCCGACATCGCCAGAGCCTTCATCAGCACCTGGGTCGCACGGTTCGGCGTCCCCTCCGACATGACGTCGGACAGAGGTCCGCAATTTACCTCTGAACTCTGGACCGCCGTCGCACGCAATCTCAGGGTGACCATTCACCGCACCACAGCGTACCACCCCCAAGCCAACGGACTGTGTGAGCGGTTCCACAGATCCTTGAAGGCATCTCTTCGAGCCAGCCTCCAAGACGGCGCCTGGACCGACCGACTTCCGTGGGTCCTCCTCGGCCTGCGCACCGCGGTTAAAGAAGACCTCCACGCATCGGCAGCAGAGCTCGTGTACGGTCAGCCGCTGCGCGTACCCGGCGAGTTCCTGCCCACCGCCACGACACCCTGGTCAGCCGACCAGCAACGCCATGACTTCGCCTCACCGGCGCTGCAGTTCGCCCCGGTGCCCATTGCCCGACACGGCGAATCCACCTCACACGTCCCACTAAGCCTGCACCAGGCACGGTTTGTTTTCGTCCGGCACGACGCCCACCGCGGACCCCTTCAACCCCCGTACGACGGGCCCTACAAGGTGCTACAGGCTGGGGACAAATTTTTCACCCTGCAAGTGGGCGACAGGACCGAAAAAGTGTCGGTGGACCGACTCAAGCCAGCACACTCAGAGCCCGGGGAGCAGGTCCCTGTAGCTCGCCCACCTCTACGCGGCCGACCTGCCCTCAAGCCGGTTCACCCGGCTGCTCCATGCCCGGCCGTTCCACGTCCACCGGCGTCCTACAAGAGCCGCTCCGGCCGGCCCATCAGACCGCCGCACCGTCTCGTCCACACCTCCGAAGCGGATTCTGGGGGGAGCTGTGTGGCGGATCGCCACCTAAAACGGGCATAATCCACTCTTCTGTCTGTGGACAAATTTCCAGCACCTTCCCCTTTAAGGCACATTACCTTTAAGGCAGAAGGGGGCGGGGCCTCAAGTTTTACCCAGAGAATTCTGGGAGTTTTTAGCAGAGAATTCTGGGAGGAGCTCTCAGCCATTTTGTGTGCCATGCAGTCAATTAAAGTTTTCTTGTTTTCCACATATGGATTCAGCCTCCATTCGTGTTTCGCGGCAGCCTCAACAATGGCATTTTAATTCATTTTAAATATGTAATTTAAAAAAAAGATTATTTCATGTGTCCGTGTATTTTTTAAGTGATCCCCATTCATACTTACGGAGAATCCCCATAAGTATGAATGGTAATTCCCTTCTTTTATTGGTTGGGCTGGCCCACATGATCCCGGGGCGCTTGTGAACCGCGCGTACCCGGAGAGGCCCAGGAGCGCAAGTCTCCGTACCTCCCGGGCCACCAGGTAAATTCGTAGATTTTTTTCTGGTCCGAGGCATCCGACCGCAAATTTTGGGCCAATATGTTTTAGAACTGAAAGGAACAAGCCACACTAGATTTAGTGATGAATAACGAACCAGAATTAGTTATCGAGTATACAACACAGAAACAGGCCAAACTATGGTCTATGCCAGTGTTTATGCTCTACACGAGCCTCCTCCCACCCTTCTTCATTTAACCCTAATAGCATTTCCTCTATTCCTTTCTTCCCCATGTGCTTATCTAGCTTCCCCTTAAATGCATCTATACTATTTGCCTCAACTACCCCTTGTGGTAGCACGTTCTACATTCTAACCACTCTTTGGGTAAAAAAGTTACTTCTGAATCCCCTATTAGATTTATTAGTGATTGTCTTACATTTATGGCCCCTAGTTTTGGACTCACCCACAAGTGGAAACATTTTCTCTACATCTATCAAACCCTTTCATTATCTTAAAGACCTCTAGCAGGTCACCCCTCAGCCTGCTTTTTTCTACAGAAAAGAGCCCCAACTGGTTCAGCCTTTCCTGATAAGTATATCCTCTCAGTTCTAGTATCATCCTTGTGAATCTTTTTTGCACCTTCTCCAGTGCCTCTATATCCTTCATATAATATGGAGACCAGAACTGTGCACAGTACTCCAAGTGTGATCTAATCAAGGTTTGATACAAGTTTAACATAATTTCTCTGCTTTTCAATTCTATCCCTCTAGATACGACCCCCAGTGCTTAGGTTGCTTTTTAAAAAATAAAATGGCCTTGTGTCGCTACTTTTAGTAATTTGTGAATGTGTACCAAGATCCCTTTGCTCCTCTACCCCATTTAGACTTATTATCCAAGCAGTACGTGGCCTCTTTATTCTTCCTACCAAAATGAACCACCTCATACTTATCTATATTGAAATTTATTTGCCAATTACACCCTACTGTCCTCCCTCAGCTGATGAATCAGTGCTCGTCCATGTTGAACACCACTTGGAAGAAGCACTGAGGGTAACAAGGGCACAGAATGTACTCTGGGTGGGGGACTTCAATGTCCATCACCAAGAGTGGCTCGGTAGCATCACTACTGATTGAGCTGGCTGAGTCCTGAAGGACAGATTGCCAGACGGGGCTTGCAGCAGGTGGTGAGAGAACCAACAAGAGGGAAAAACCTACTTGACCTCGTTTTCACCAATCTACTGGTCACAGATGCATCTATCCATGACAGTATTGGTAGCAGTGACCACTGCACATTGTGGAGACGAAGTCCCGTCTTCATACTGAGGACCTCCTCCATCGTGTGGTGTGGCACTACCACTGTGCGAAATGGGATAGATTCAGAACAGATCTAGCAGCTCAAAACTGGGCATCCATGAGGCGCTGTGGGCCATCAGCAACAGCAGAATTGTATTCCACCACAATCTGCAACCTCATGGCCTGGCATATCCCTCACTCTGCCATTACCATCAAGCCAGGGGACAAACCCTTGTTCAATGAGGAGTGTAGAAGAACATGCCAGGAGCAGCACCAGGTGTACCTAAAAATGAAGTGCCAACCTGGAGAAGCTGCAACACAGGACTACATGTATGCTAAACAGCGGAAGCAGCATGCTATAAACAGAACTATGCGATCCTACAAATCAATGGGAATCAGGGGAAAAAACTCTCCACTGGCTTGAGTCATACCTAGCACAAAGGAAGATGGTTGTGGTTGTTGGAGGCCAATCATCTCAGCCCCAGGACATCACTGTAGGAGTTCCTTAGGGCAGTAGCCTAGGCCCAAAGATCTTCAGCTGCTTCATCAATGACCTTCCCTCCATCATAAGGTCAGAAGTGGGGATGTTCGCTGATGATTGCACAGTGTTCAGTACCATTCGCAACTCCTCAGATAATGAAGCAGTCCGTGCCCGCATGCAGCAAGACCTGAACAACATTCAATCTTGGGCTGATAAGTGGCAAGTAACATTTGCGCTACACAAGTGCCAGGCAATGACTATCTCCAACAAGTCTAACCACTGCCCCTTGACATTCAACGGCATTACCAACGCAGAATCCTCCACCATCAACATCCTGGGGGGTCACCATTGACAGGAACTTAACTGGACCAGCCACATAAATACTGTGGCTACAAAAGCAGGTCAAAGACTGGGTATTCTGCGGCGAGTGTCTCACCTCCTGACTCCCCAAAGTCTTTCCACCATCTACAATGCACAAGTCAGGAGTGTGATGGAATACTCTCCACTTGCCTGGTTGAGTCTAGTTCCAACAACACTCAAGAAGCTCGACACTATCCAGGACAAAGCAGCCCGCTTGATTGGCAGCCCATCCACCACCCTAAACATTCACTCCCTCCAGCAGCGATGCACCGTGGCTGCAGTGTGTGCCATCTACAAGATGCACTGCAGCAACTTGTGAAGGCTTCTTCGATAGCACCTCCCAAACCCGCGACCTCTACCACCTAGAAGGGCAAGGTCAGCAGGCTCATGGAAACACCATCATCTCCGAGTTCCCCTCCAAGTCACACACCATCTTTACTTGGAAATATATCGCCTTTCCTTCATCGTCGCTGGGTCAAAATCCTTGAACTCCCTCCCTAACAGCACTGTGGGAGTACCTTCAACACCTGGACTGCAG
This sequence comes from Squalus acanthias, assembly GCA_030390025.1. Taxonomy (NCBI): domain Eukaryota; kingdom Metazoa; phylum Chordata; class Chondrichthyes; order Squaliformes; family Squalidae; genus Squalus; species Squalus acanthias. Next base: position 59,349,749 of record CM059430.1, on the reverse strand, counting down.
CTGTTCAAGAAGGTGGCTCACCATCACCTTCTTAAGGGCAATTAGGGATGGGCAATAAATGCTGGCCTTGCCAGCGATGCCCACATCCCATGAACGAATAAAAAAAATACAACCATTCTGCAAGTTTATTAATGTCCTCTTGTATTTTGTCGCATTCTTCCTTTGTGTTAACTACATCCCCCAATTTGGTGTCAGCCGTAAATTTTGAAGTTGTACTTCCAATTCCTGGGTCCAAATCGTTAATGTAAATTGTGAACAACAGTGGTCCCAGCACCGATCCCTGTGGTACAGCACTTCCCACCTTTTGCCAGTCTGAGTAGCTACCTTCAGCTCTGTTTTTTGTTTCGTAGCCAGCTTGCTATCCATTCTGCTCCCTGTCCCCGACTCCACATGTTTTGACCTTAGTCACAAGACTACTATGCGATACCTTATCAAAGGCCTTTTGAAAATCTGAATATATTACATCTACTACATTACCTTCGTCTATTCTTTGTTACTTCTTCAAAGAATTCAATAAGGTTGGTCAAGCATGACCTTCTTTTTGAAAATTGTGCTGACTACTCTTTATTAATATCAATCTGAAATTAAGGGAACATCTTGTGAATAGTGACCATAATATGATTGAATTTCATATTAGGTTTGAGAGGGAGAAGGGAGAGTCACAAACCAAGGATTGAGAGGGAGAAGGGAGAGTCACAAACCTAGGTTTTAAATTTAAGTAAGGCAAACTTAGAAGGGATGAAAAATGAACTGACCACAGTAAACTGGGCTGAACTGTTAATAGGTAAACTTACAGACAGTGCAAAGTATTCCAATAAGTCAAAAGCAAAATACTGCGGATGCTGGAAATCTGAAATAAAAACAGAAAACACTGGAAATATTCAGCAGGTCAAGCAACATCTGTGGAGAGAGAAACAAAGTTAACGTTTCAGGTCGATGATCTGAAATTGTTGAACTCGATGTCGAGTCCAGAAGGCTGTAAAGTGCCTAATCGAAAGATGAGGTGCTGTTCCTCGAGCTTACGTTGAGCTTCATTGGAACAGTGTAAGAGGCTGAGGACGGAGAGGTCAGAGTGGGAGTGGAGCGGAGAATTAAAGTGACAGGCAACCGGAAGCTCGGGGTCACTCTTACGGACTGAACGGAGGTGTTCCGCAAAGCAGTCACATTCCAATAAGTATTTGGTACAATACAAAACCAGTACATGCCCCTAAAAGGCAAAAAGCACCACTTGTGCAGCTGAGGAACAATGGTCAACAAATGAGGTAAGAGATAGTATCAAACTAAAAGAATAGGCTTACACAAATGCAAGGAAAAGTGGGAAAATCAGTGAACTGGGAGAGCTATAAAAGCAACAAAGGATACAAAGAAAGTAATGAGGTGCAAAAAAAACACTTGAAAGCGATAAAGCTATCAGTAATTTTTAAAATGAATATATTAAGAGTAACGGGGTGGTAAAGGGAAATTACAGAATGTACAATACAGACGGAGGCCATTTGGCCCATTATGCCTGTGCCAGCTCTTTGGTAGAGCTATCCAATTAATAGCACTCCCCTGCTCTTTCCCCAATAGCCCTGTAAATCTTTTCCTTTCAAGTATTTATCCAATTCTCTTTTGAAAGTTATTACTGAATCTGCTTCCACCACTCTTTCAGGCCGTGCATTCCAGATCACAACAACTTGTTGCGTAAAGAAATGTTTCCTCATGTCGCCTCTGGTTCTTTTGCCAATCACCTTCAATCTGCCACTGGAAACTTTTTATCCTTATTTACTCTATTAAAACCGTTCTTGATTTTGAACACCTCTATCAAATCCCCTCTTAACCCTCTCTGCTCTAAAGAAAGAAAGACTTGCATTTCTATAGCACCTTTCACGACCACTGGACATCCCAAAGCACTTTACAGCCAATGAAGTACTTTTTGAAGTGTAGTTACTGTTGTAATGTAGGAAACGTGGCAGCCAAATTGCGCACAGCAAGCTCCCACAAACAGCAATGTCATAATGACCAGATAATCTGTTTTAGTGATGTTGATTGAGGGATAAATATTGGCCAGGACACCGGGGATAAATCCCCTGCTCTTCTTCGAAATAGTGCTTGGGATCTTTTACGTCCACCTGAGGGGGGAGACTCCTCAGTTTAACGTCTCATCCGAACGACGGCACCTCCAACAGTGCAGCACTCCCACAGTACTGCACTGGAGTGTCAACCTAGATTTTTGTGCTCAAGTACCTGGAGTTGGACTTGAACCCACAACCTTCCGACTCGGCTGACACTCTAAGGAGAACAGCCCCAGCTTCTCCAATCTCTCCAAGTAACTGAAGTCCCTCATCCCTGGAACCATTCTAATAAAGCTCTTCTGCATCCTCTCTAAGGCTTTGACATCCTTCCTAAAGTATGGTGCCCAGAATTGAACACAATACTCCAGCTGAGGCCTAACCAGTGTTTTGTAAAGGTTTAGCATAACTTCTTTGCTTTTGTACATACATACATACGAACATACGAATTAGGAACAGGAGTAGGCCACTCGGCCCTTCGAGCCTGCTCCGCCATTCCATAAGATCATGGCTGATCCGATTACTCCACATTCCCGCCTACCCCCGATAACTTTTCACCCCCTTGCTTACCAAGAATCTATCTACCTCTGCCTTAAAAATATTCAAAGACTCCGCTTCCACCGACCTCTGAGGAAGAGAGTTCCAAAGACTCACGACCTGTGAGAAAAAATTTCTCCTCATCTCTGTCTTAAATGGGCGACCCTTTATTTTTAAACAGTGACCCCTAGTTCTAGATTCTCCTACAAGAGGAAACATCCTCTCCACATCCACCCTGTCCAGACCCCTCAGGATCTTATATGTTTCAATCAAGTCACCTCTTATTCTTCTAAACTCCAACGGATACAAGCCTAGCCTGTCCAACCTTTCCTCATAAGACAACCCGCCCATTCCAGGTATTAGTCTGGTAAACCTTCTCTGAACTGCCTCCAACGCAATTACATCCTTCCTTAAATAAGGAGACCAATACTGTACACAGTACTCCAGATGTGGTCTCACCAATGCCCTGTACAACTGAAGCATAACCTCCCTACTTTTGTATTCAATTCCCCTCGCAATAAACATTATTAGCTTTCCTAATTACTTGCTGTACCTGCATAGTAACCTTTTGTGATTCATGCACTAGGACACCCAGATCCCTCTGCATCTCAGAGCTCTGCAATCTCTCACCATTTAGATAATATGCTTCTTTTTTATTCTTCCTGCCAAAATGGACAACTTCACATTTTTCCACATTATACTCCATTTGCCAGATCTTTGCCCACTCACTTAACTTATTTATATCCCTTTGTAGCCTCTTCACAATTTACTTTCCTACCTATCTTTGTGTCATCAGCAAATTTAGCAACCATACCTTCGGTCCCTTCATCCAAGTCATTTATATAAATTGTAAAAAGTTGAGGCCCCAGCACTGATCCCTGTGGCACACCACTCGTTACATCTTGCCAATCAGAAAATGACCCATTTTCTCTACTACTCTCTGTTTCCTGTTAGCTAGCCAATCTTCTATCTACACCATGAGCTTTTATTTTCCGCAATAACCTTTGATGTGGCACCTTATCAAATGCCTTCTGGAAATCTAAGTACAGTACATCCACCGGTTCCCCTTTATCCACAGCACATGTTACTTCCTCAAAGAACTCCAATAAATTGGTTAAACATGATTTCCCTTGCACAAAACCATGTTGACTCTGCCTGATTACTTTGAACTTTTCTAAATTCCCTGCTATAACGTCTTTAATAATAACTTCTAACATCTTCCCTGTGACGGATGTTAAGCTAACTGGCCTGTAGTTTCCTGCTTTCTGTCTCCCTCCCTTTTTGAATAAAAGAGTTACATTTGCTATTTTCCAATCTAATGGAACCTTCACCGAATCTAGGGAATTTTGGAAAATTAAAACCAACGCATCAACTATCTCACTAGCCACTTCTTTTAAGACCCTAGGATGAAGTCCATCAGGACCTGGGGACTTGTCAGCCCGCAGCTCCAACAATTTGCTCAGTACCACTTCCCTGGTGATTATAATTTTCTTGAGTTCCTCCCTCCCTTCCATTTCCTGATTTACAGCTATTTCTGGGATGTTACTTGTATCCTCTATAGTGAAGACCGATGCAAAATACTTTAATGAATAAAGCCAAGGATCCCATATGCTTTTTTTTAAAAAAAGAACAGCCGTCTCAACTTGTTCTGCCATCTTCAAAGATTTCTGGGCATCGCACCTCAGGAAAGATATATTGACCTTGCAGGGGTGCAGCGCAGATTCACCAGAATGACACAGAGGCTTAAACGGTTAAATTATGAGGACATGTTGCATAAACTTGGCTTGTATTCTCTTGAGTATATTAGACTGAGGGGTAATCTAATTACTGTAATGTATTTAAAATGATAAAAGGGGATGACAGGGTAGATACAGAGAAACTATTTCCTCTGATGGGGGAATCCAGAACAAGGGGCACAATCATGAAATTAGAGCTAGGCCATTTAGCAGTAAAATCAGAAAGTACTTTTTCCACACAAAGGATAATGGAAATCTGGAACTCTCTTTCCCCAAAGGTTGTATATGCTGAGTCAACTGAAATTTTCAAGACTGAAATTGATAGATTTTTGTTGGGTAATGGTATCAAGGGATACGGATGGGTAAATTGAGTTGAGGAAAGATCGGCTATGATCGGACAATGGCGAAACAAGCTCGAGGGGCTGAATGGTCTATTTCTGTTCCTATGTTACAACCCCATGACTCTCCACCAACCCCCCCCCCAGAACGTTTGTGTTCCTCTTACTCTGGCTTCTTGCGCATCCCCCTTCCTTTCACTGTATCATTGGCCTTTAACTGTCTAGGCCCTACACTCTGGAATTCCCTCCCTACCTCCCTCTCCTTCTTAAAACCAACCTCTTTGACCAAGCTTGGAGTTACTCCTCCTAATATCTCCTTTGGCTTGGCATCCATTTAAAAAAAAAATTACACCTCTGAAGGTACTTAAGGAAGTGGCCCTAGAAATAGTAGATGCATTGCTGATCATCTTCCAACATTCGATGGAATCTGGAACAATACCCATGGATTGGAGGGTAGCTAATGTTACCCCACTATTCAAAAAAGGTGGTAGAGAGAAAACGGGGAATTATAGACCGGTAAGCCTGACATCGGTAGTGGGGAAAATGCTAGAGTCCATTATAAAAGATGTAATAGCAGAGCACTTGGAAAACAGTGACAGGATCGGACAAAGTCAACATGGATTTACAAAAGGTAAATCGTGCTTGACTAATCTACTGGAATTTTTTGAAGATGTAACTGGTAAAATAGATAAGGGAGAACCAGTGGCTGTGGTGTATTTGGACTTTCAAAAGGCTTTCGATAAGGTCCCGCATAAGAGATTAGCATGTAAAGTTAAGGCACATGGGATTGGGGGCAAGGTATTGACTTGGATAGAGAACTGGTTGGCAGACAGAAAGCAAAGAGTTGGAATAAACGGGTCTTTTTCCGAGTGGCAGGCAGTGACTAGTGGGGTACCGCAGGGATCGGTCCTTGGACCCCAGCTATTCACAATATATATTAGTGATCTAGACAAGAGAACTAGATGTAATATCTCCAAGTTTGCAGACGACACAAAGCTGGGTGGGCGTGTGTGCTGTGAGGAGGATGCAGAGAAACTCCAGGATGATTTGGACAGGTTGGGTGACTGGGCAGAAGCATGGCAGATGCAATATAATGTGGATAAATACGAGGTTATCCACTTTGGTGGCAAAAACAGGAAGGCAGATTATTATCTGAACGGCAATAGATTGGGAGAAGGGGAAGTGCAACGAGACCTGGGTGTCCTTGTGCACCAGTCGCTGAAGGCAAGCATGCAGGTGCAGCAGGCGGTTAAGAAGGCAAATGGTATGTTGGCCTTCATAGCGAGAGGGTTTGAGTACAGGAACAAGGATGTCTTGCTGCAGTTGAACAGGGCCTTGGTGAGACCACACCTTGAGTATTGTGTGCAGTTTTGGTCGCCTTATCTGAGGAAGGAGGTTCTTGCCATGGAAGGAGTTCAGCGAAGATTCACCAGGCTGATACCTGGGATGGCAGGAATGACGTATGAGGAGAGATTGGGTCGATTGGGCTTATACTCGCTGGAGTTTAGAAGAATGAGAGGGGATCTCATTGAAACTTATAAAATTCTGAAAGGACTGGACAGACTAGATGCAGGAAGGATGTTCCCGATGGTCGGGGAGTCCAGAACCAGGGGTCACAGTCTAAGGATAAGGGGTAAGCCATTTAGGACAGAAATGAGGAGGAATTTCTTCACCCAGAGAGTGGTGAACCTGTGGAATTCTCTACCACAGAAGGCAGTAGAGGCCAATTCATTAAATATATTCAAGAAGGAGTTGGATATATTTCTTAAGGCTAAAGGGATCAAGGGATATGGGGAGAAAGCAGGGACAGGGTTCTGAATTTGGATGATCAGCCACGATCGCATTGAATGGCGGAGCAGGCTAGAGGGGCCGAATGGCCTACTCCTGTTCCTATCTTCTATGTTTCTATGAAGCATCTTGGGACGTTTTCTACATTAAAGGCACTATATAAATGTTGTTGTTGTGAAGACGATTTCACCTTAGGATACTGCCATTGACAGGAGATGTACGATTCTCCTGCTCGCGACCAAACTCTAATATAAAATGGGGAAACTTCACTTAAAACTAAATAGTGGAACTGGATTCCTTCCCTTTTATCAATTAATCAATGGGGCTTAATTTGGAGCAGTGGTAGGAAATAAAGATGAATCCGCAGTGCAGTAAACAGAGGTTGTAGGCAATGTTCCCGCTAAGCTGCGCAGTGGTCCGAAGGTCCCGCGCAGGCCACTCACCGGCTTTCACATGGTAGAAACTGCGCAAGGGCGAAAATTTGAATGGGCTGCGCAGCCGGTTAAAGGGACCGCGCACCTAAAATAAAAATTAGAAGGAACATTGGTTGTGGGTCTCTGTTTCAGTGTCATTTCCCCATATATTCCATCCTTTCACGGAAAACGGCTTTAAGGGAGTTTTGATGACATGGGGAAGAATGATTTAGAGCCGGAGATGGTTTGATAAGACATGATTTCAACACAGTGAATTATTAATAAAGCTGTACGCTTGACTGCTTCCAGCATGGAGTGTACTTCTTATGGAGACAAAAAAAAAGATGGGTCTTTACGTAAAACATCGGTGGAGATTTCTTTTATGCTCAGGCTCCCTGAGGATTGCATGCATCTGCTTAATTTGTGGATTAGTTTCCTGGAGCCGCCCTTTAATGGGATATTTATTGATATAGTGTGTAATGGAAATGTTTGAAGGAAATGGTTAAAGGAGAAAGCATTTTTAGTATAAATCACTTCCTCTCCTGATGTTGCCCAAGCTCTAGCCTCGGAGCAATCTTGCACTAAATGCTGCTCCCAGCTGCCAGCAAACTGATGTCTTGCAAGAATGGATGTGCTCAGCTGATGTTATTGCCACAACCAATCAACCAAAACCCCCACTGGCCTCCACAGGGAGTAAAAGCGTTTGGCATCTTTCATTTCTCCATGGCAAGCTGAATCTGTGATTCACTTCGTGAACCACTGAGCATGACAAACCACTGTCAGTGCAGGCTCATCATGCGAGCAGCAGCTCTTGACTGACACCAATGAATCAAACCAGCATTTGGTATTTCTATCCCACTCCTAAAAAGCAGCAAAATTACTGAGAGGTACCAGAAGCTTTCGAGAACGGAGGGGGGTTTTCAGCTTTAGATAAATGGTACGTAATACCTGGGCTAGGAGGCTTCGAGTTCCTTTGTATTTGTGAATATGTTAGCGTTTTCATATAAAATTCCTCTGTTCCCTACTTTAATAAAGGCGTTAACCCATTTTTAATAAATGGATCAATACCCTGGTTAAAATAGCAGATGAAGGAATTTCATACAAACGTGTTAACTCCTTCATTACCAACGTCAAGCAGCATGACTTCAAGGTGCTTTATCTAGGAGTCAGTAACAGAACTGTCTTGATTCTAGAAATCTTTTCCAAGGTGTGGATGAGTAGGGACAACAGATGATATGCTGCACTAAGAAATTCAATAAAGAATTCAGGAGACACTTCTGTCACATAGAATCATAGAATGATACAACACAGGAGGCCATTCGGCCCATTGTGCCTGTGTGCCAGCTTTTTGACTGAGCTATCCAATTAGTCCCACACTCCTGCTCTTTCCCTGTAGCCCTGTAAATGTTTTCTTCATTTATTTCTCCAAAAATTTCCTTTTGAAAGTTATTATTTAATCTGCTTCCACCACCCTTTCTGGCAGTGCAATGCAGATCATCACAACTCGTTGCATAAAACATTTTTTCCTCACGTCGCCTCTGGTTCTTTTGCCAATCACCTTAAATCTGTGTCCTCTGGTTATTGACCCTCCTGCCATTGGAAACCGTTTATCCTTCTTTGTTCTATCAAAACCTTTCATGATTTTGAACAATTCTATCAAATCTCCTCTTAACCTTCTCTGCTCTAAGGAGAACAACCCCAACTTCTCCAGTCTCTCCATAAAACTGAAGTCCCTCATCCCTGGTACCATTCTAGTAAATCTATTCTGCACCATCTCGAAGGCCTTGACATCCTTCCTAAAGTGTGCGGCCCAGAATTGAACACATTACTCCAGCTGGGGCCTAACCAGTGTTTTATAAAGGTTCAGCATAACTTCCTTGCTTTTGTACTCTATGCCTCTATTTGTCAAGCCAAGGATCCCATATAAATTTTTTAACAGCCTTCTCAACTTGTCCTGCCACCTTCAAAGATTCGTGTATGTACACCCCCAGGTTTTTCTTCTCTAGTGCTGGGTTTATCCCTCTCCCCTTTGCAATCCTCCAGCACCACTCCCATATCTAAGGAGTATTGGAAGATTATGGCCAGAGCCTCTGGAATTTCCACCCTTACTTCCATCAGAAACCAAGTATGCATCCCACCTCTGTGACTGGGTGACTTTTCTACTTTGGAGGGCTGCCACATCCTCCTCTTTGGTGAATACAGATGCAAAGTACTCATTTCGAACCTCACCCATGCCTTCTGCCTCCACAAGATCATCTCTTTTTTGGTCCCTAAATCGGCCGAACCCTTCCTTTGACTACCCTTTTACTATTTACATGTTTATGAAAGACTTTTGGGTTCCCTGTTAAGTTTCCCGCTAATCTATTCTCATACACTCTTTGTCCCTCACTTCCTCCCCTGTACTTTTTGTATTCAGCTTGGTACTCTGCTGAATTATTCTGACATTTTGCCATTTGTGGTAGCGGCGGACCTGCGAAGGAGCAGCGGCTGTGGGTGAAAATAAAGGTCTGTGCTTTTTCAGGCCCAGTCGAGCAGCGGCAGCAGCGGCAGAATTCGAGAGTGCAGGCAGGTAGTGCAGGGGTCCCCTGTGGCCATCCACCTCTCAAACAGATATACCGCTTTGGATATTGTTGGGGGAGATAGCTTATCGGGGGAAGGCAGCAGCAGCCAACTTCCTGGCACCATGGGTGGTTCTGCTGCACAGGACGGGAGGAAAAAGAGGAGAACTATAGTGATAGGGATTCTATTGTAAGGGGAATAGATAGGCGTTTTTGCGGCCGCAAACGAGACTCCAGGATGGTATGTTGCCTCCCTGGTGCAAGGGTCAAGGATGTCTCAGAGTGGCTGCAGGGCATTCTGGAGGGGGGAGGGTGAACAGCCAGTTGTCGTGGTGCATATAGGTACCAACGATATAGGTAAAAAAAACACGGGATGAGGTCCTAAAAGCTGAATATAGGGAGTTAGGAGGTAAATTAAAAAATAGGACCTCAAAGGTAGTAATCTCAGGATTGCTACCAGTGCCACGTGCCAGTCAGAGTAGAAATAGAAGGATATTTCAGATGAATACGTGGCTAGAGGAATGGTGCAAGGGGGAGGGATTCAAATTCCTGGGACATTGGAACCGGTTCTGGGGGAGGTGGGACCAGTACAAACTGGACGGTTTGCACCTGGGCAGGACCGGGACCAATGTCCTAGGGGGAGTGTTTGCTAGTGCTGTTGGGGAGGATTTAAACTAAAATGGCAAGGGATTGGGAACCTGCGCAGGGAGACAGAGGAAAGGGAAGCAAGGATAGAAGCAAAAGACAGGAAGGAGAAAAGCAAAAGTGGAAGGCAGAGAAATCAAGGGTGTAAATCAAACAGGGCTACAGTAAATAATAATTCTAAAAGGACTGAGTGTTAAAAAAACAAGCCTGAAGGCTTTGTGTCTTAATGTGAGGAGCATTCGTAATAAGGTGGATGAATTAGCTGCACAAATGGATGTAAACGGATATGATATAATTGGGATTACGGAGACATGGCTCCAGGGTGACCAAGGCTGGGAATTCAACATCCAGGGGTATTCAATATTCAGGAAGGACAGGCAAAAAGGAAAAGGAGGTGGGGGTAGCATTGCTGGTTAAAGAGGAGATTAACACAATAGTAAGGAAGGAATTTAGCTCTGATGATGTGGAATCTGTATGGGTAGAGCTGAGAAATACCAAAGGGCAGAAAGCGTTAGTGGGAGTTGTATACAGACCCCCAAACAGTAATGCTGAGGTTGGGATGGCATTAAACAGGAAATTAGAGATGCGTGCAATAAGGGCACAGCAGTCATCATGGGTGACTTCAATCTACATATAGATTGGGCTAACCAAGTTAGTAACAATACTGTGGAGGAGGAATTCCTAGAGTGTATACTGGATGGTTTCCTGGACCAATATGTTGAGGAACCAACTAGAGATCAGGCCATCTTAGACTGGGTATTATGTAATGAGAAAGGATTAATTAGCAATCTTGTTGTGCGAGGCCCCTTGGGGAGGAGCGATCATAATATGATAGAATTCTTCATTAAGATGGAGAGTGAAGTAGTTGACTCAGAGACTAGGGTCCTGAATTTAAATAAAGGAAACTACGATGGTATGAGGCATGAATTGGCTAGGATGGATTGGGGAGCGTTACTTAAAGGGTTGACGGTGGATAGGCAATGGCAAACATTTAAAGATCGCATGGATGAACTACAGAATTTGTTCATCCCTGTTTGGCATAAAAATAAAACAAAAAAGGTGACTCAACCGTGGCTAACAAGGGAAATTAGGGATAGCATAAGATCCAAGGATCAGACATATAAATTGGCCAGAAAAAGCAGCAAACCTGAGGATTGGGAGCAGTTTAGGATTCAGCAAAGGAGGACAAAGGGATTAATTAAGAGGGGGAAAATAGAATATGAGAGTAAGCTTGCAGGGAACATAAAAACTGACTGTAAAAGCTTCTATAGATATGTGAAGAGAAAAAGATTGATGAAGTCAAGCGTAGGTCCCTTGCAGTCAGAATCAGGGGAATTTAAAATAGGGAACAAAGAAATGGCAGACCAATTAAATACATACTTTGGTTCTGTCTTCACAAAGGAGGACACAAATAACCTCCCAGAGATGTCGGGGAACATAGGGTCTAATAAGAGGGAGGAATTGAATGAAATCAGTATTTGTAGGGAAATGGTGTTATGGAAATTGACGGGATTGAAGGCCGATAAATCTCCAGGGCCTGATAATCTACATCCTAGGGTACTTAAGGAAGTGGCCCTAGAAATAGTAGATGCATTGCTGGTCATCTTCCAAAATTCTATAGACTCTGGAACAGTTCCCATGGATCGGAGGGTAGCTAATGTAACCCCACTATTTAAAAAAGGTGGTAGTGAGAAAACCGGTAAGCCTGACAGCGAAGATTCACCAGACTGATACCAAGGATGGCAGGAATGACGTATGGAGAGAGATTGGGTCGATTAGGCTTATATTCGCTAGAGTTTCGAAGAATGAGAGGGGATCTCATTGAAACTTATAAAATTCTAACAGGACTAGACAGACTAGGTGCAGGAAGGCTGTTCCCGATGGTGGGGGAGTCCAGAACCAGAGGTCACAGTCTAAGGGGTAAGCCATTTAGGACTGAGATGAGGAGGAATTTCTTCACCCAGAGAGTGGTGAACCTGTGGAATTCTCTACCACAGAAGGCAGTTGAGGCCAATTCATTAAATATATTCAAGAAGGAGTTAGATATATTTCTTAAGGCTAAAGGGACCAAGGGATATGGGGAGAAGGCAGGGACAGGGTACTGAATTTGGATGATCAGCCATGATCTCATTAAATGGCGGAACGGGCTTGAGGGGCCTACTTCTATCTTCTATGTTTCTATCAACCTTCTTTTTCTGTTTCATTTTAATCTCTACGGGGGAGAAATTCGTGTTCACCAGGGGAGTTAACGGCCGCTGAAAATGGCCGCAGCGCTAACGGGGCTAAATTAATCTGGGGGGGCTGGAGATTGGTGGCGCAGCGTTTACCTTCTGTGCAATGCCGTCCTGGTGGCGTTAGTGGAGGCATCCAACCAGAAGTTCCTGTCCAGCTGCAGCGTTTGAGCTTCGCAGAGCCTGTGGAAGTGAGGCTGTGGAGCTCGCAAGGCATTGCGGGCAATGAAAAGGGCTGTGAATTAAAGGGGCCATGCACTCAGAATACAAAATAAAATGCAGTGAAACAATGCAGTTTTCAGCCCTTGCTGCCTTTCAAGAAAAAATTGTAACATTAGAAAGATGTGCCAAATGTGGATATTCAGCTCTTAAAGCTGAATTCCCTTCCTAACCTCAAAAAATGGGAAAAGTGCTTCAGCACCAACACAAATGGCTCAGCAAGCCAGGGAAGGGGCACCCAGGGTCTCGCACGCAGCACTCCAGCTTTGTGCAGGGGCTCAACACTGCAAGACAGGTCCTCTACCCACAGGGGCCAGGAGGCCCTCCAGTTGTGGGACATCATCACTGAAGTCGTCACTGCCAGCATGTCGCCCCCACCACCTGGCTCCAGTGCCCAAAGAAGCTTCATGACCTCAGACCACTGGTCAAGGTCAGTGACTGCATCTTCAAAAGCCGTCTCCTACCTAACTGCACCACTAGCCTCAATGAATGACCCCCAGCCCCACCCCCAATCACTCACCTATCAACAATCTGCAACAATCATGAGGCACATCTCCCATTCCTAGCCTCACCTTACCTTCTTGGAGGAGACAGTGCAGACCATTCTTGGCAGGAGCATGGCTGAGTCTTTGGCCAGAGGCAGGGCTAAAGGCGCTGGTATCCTCATACGTTATCCTCCTTCTGGCATGCACCTCATGCTTTCCCACCCTCCCATCACAACTTCACCCTTGTGCCTTCCTCATTTCACACACCCAAGAAATTCAGCCTGCCCGGCCAGTGATTGACAAGAGGAGGGAGAGGAGAGTGAAGAAGATGATTGATTTGACACTCCCAGCCACAAGCTCCTCAAGGTCAACCAGCAAGGCCATTTTCAGTGTCCCCCACTGAAAGTCAGCAGCCTTCCACCAGCTATGTTGCAGCCACTGGGGTAGCACTGCCTGACATCAGTAGGATAGGCAAAGGCACACACAAGACACTCACTAAGAGAATGCATACAGGTGATGAGTTGATTTTTCAATGTCATATTGGATGGATAGATGTATAAAGTTGGATTGGAAAGTTTGCTTTGCGGTGGCTTTTAAATCAGCATTGTGGCCAAGAGGACATTGTGATGGTCAGTAACAGAGGGAAGGTAAGGTGTGGGGCTAATGTTGAAAGGGACATTGGGGTTGTGGTCACTGGGACGGCAGGCGGATGATTCCATCACGGATATCCCGCCCAGAAAGGGGCTATCTGGGATGCATCCTTCCATCTGCTTCCTCCTCTTCTGTGCCTTCCTCTTCCCTGTGCGAGTAGATGCTGTAAATCTGAAATGACAGCATAAAATGCTGGAAATACTCAGCTGGTCAGGCAGCATCTCGACCAGAGATGTGAACTCTTTTTCTCTCCACAGATGTTGCCTGACCTGCTGAGTATTTGCAGCATTTTCTGTCTTAAAGGCCTTCATTTACCATCTGAGCCCTTGCAAGCATCCAGCAGCACTCCCTACACACTTAAAAAAAACTTTTCACATCTATTGCAGCAAGCCACTACAATAAAATAAAACAGTCCAAAAGCTTAAATCCAAACTTTCCTGAAAGATTTATGTGTCCCTTTTAAGAGGTGCTGCCATCACCACTGTCAGCCTGCTTGCACGACAGGTTAACCTGGCATGCTTAGGACCCAACGCTGAATTCAGCGCTAGGGTCGAAGTTCGCATTGGTGACTTTAAGTTGGCGTTGCACGCCGACAGACGTCACCACGTCGCCATTTTTTCCAGCAACGCAAAGGTAAGAACCAAAACGGCAGTCGCCACGGGAGCCGCCACCAGCTGGTGAAAGAGCAGCGGCCAGCGTTTTAGTGCCACTTAATGGCGCTAGGGAGTGGCGCTGAGGGGAGAAATTTCTAGCCCCAGAACTTGAGTCATCCAGAGAGCTCTAGCTTTGGATGCCCTTCCTTTCTCCCTCGTGGGAATGTGTCTAATCTGTACCCAAACTCTCTCATCTTTGAAGACATCCCATTGCTTATTTTACTGTTTTACCTGCCAATCTTTGATTCCATTCCACCTGGGCCAGATCCCTTTCCAACTCAATGAAATTAGCTCTCCTCCAGTTGAGTATTTTCACATTTGATTTTTCCTTGTCCTTTTCCATAACTGCTCTAAACCTAATGATAGTGATCACTGTTTCCAAAATGCTCCCCCACTGAAACATGCTCCACTTGCCCACTTCATTCCCCAGAACTAGATTCAGCGCTGCTTCCTACCTCATTGGGCTGGAAACAAACTGATCAAGATATTTCAGGAATTCCTCCCCCTCTTTGCCCTTTGCACTGGTATTTTCCCAGTCTATATTATGATAATTGAAGTCCCCCATTATCACTATTTAAAGTTCTTGCATCTTTCTGTAATTTGCCTGAAAATTTGCTCCTCTATCTCCTTCCCACTATTTGGTGGCCTATAGTATACACCCAGCAGTGTAATAGCTCTTCCATTGTTCCTTAATTTTAACCAAATAGATTCTGTCTTTGAACCCTCAAGTACGTCAATGCCTTTCTAGTGCTGTAAACAGCATCTTTGATCAATATTGCCACCCCCCTCCATTTTTTCCTTCCCTATCTTTTGTGAATACATTGTAGCCAGGAATATTAAGTGGCCATTCCTCCCCTTGTTTGAGCCAGGTTTCCGTTATTGCCGCTGTATCATAATCCCATGTGGCGAATTGTGCCTGCAGCTCACCAACCTTATTTACCATCTTCCGTGCATTTACGCACATACACTCCAAACCCATTCTGGTGAGACAACAGCTCTCCTAAAAGCCAAGTTGTGGTGGTGGCTGGAAAGTGGACTCACTGTTCATAATGACATGTGGACATCACTGCTCCCTTTGACGTTGAAGAGTTGGGCATCCTGCTGCAGGAGCAGGTAAAGGTAAGTAAGCTTCTCATTGTTGCAGTTTTCTTGTGCAGGCCATCAAGCATGTCACAAACCTAAATTGGGAGTTCCCACACTCTCCAGGAGGTACCAGTTAAACAGTGTATACAACCACTGCCCTTTTGCACAGTTTTCCATTGTGCCAAAGCTGCACGGCACACTTTTCTTGGAGGTGTAAGATAAAGGATTTTATTTACTGCGTGTCATTGATCAGATCCAAGATCAGATATAGTGGCACCTTTTGAAAGTCATCTTCTGCAAAAAAAAATAACCAAACAATGTGCATTGCCGAAGATGCAAATTCTGCATAGTAAAGGCTTGGAAAGATCTGGTAGTATGAAAGATTCATCTTCCCAAGCTACCACAGGAGAGAGCATGAGAATAGACTGGCAGCGAACATAAATGGGAATTCAAAGGCATATAAATAGTAAACTAGTAGTAAGAAGAGGGGTAGGGCTGATCAGGGACCAAAAAAAGAGACCTGCGCATGGAGGCAGAGGGCATGGTTGAAGTACTAAATGAGTACTTTGCATCTGTCTTTACCAAGGAAAAAGATGCTGCCAAAGTCATAGTGAAAGAGGAGGTAATTGAGATACTGAATGGGCTAAAAATTGATAAAGAGGAGGTACTAGAAAGACTGGCTGTACTTAAAGTAGATAAGTCACCAGGACTGGATGGGATGCAATCTAGGATGCTGAGGGAAGTAAAGGTGGAAATTGCAGAGGTACTGGCCATAATATTCCAATCCTCCTTAGATATGGGGATGGTGCCAGAGAACTGGAGATTTGCAAATGTTACACCCTTGTTCAAAAAAGGGTCTAAGGTTAAACCCAGCCACTACAGGCCAGTCAGTTTAACCTCTGTGGTTGGGAAGCTTTTAGAAACGACAATCAGGGACAAAATTAACAGTCACTTGGACAAGTATGGATTAATTAAGGAAAGACAGCATGGATTTGTTAAAGGCAAATTGTGTTTAACTAACTTGATTGAGTTTTTTGATGAGGTAACCAAGAAGGTTGATGAGGGCAATGTGGTTGATGTGGTGTACATGGACTTCCATAAGACGTTTGATAAAGTGCCACATAATAGGCTAACTAGCAAAGTTGAAGCCCCTGGAATAAAAGGGACAGTGGCAGCATGCATACGAAATTGGCTAAGTGACAGGAAACAGAGCAGTGGTGAACGGTTGTATTTCGGACTGGAGGAAGATATACAGTGGTGTTCCCCAGGGGTCGGTACTCGGACCACTGCTTTTCTTGATATATATTAATGACTTGGACGTACAGGTGACACAAAACTTGGAAGTATAGTGAACAGTGAGGAGGATAGTGATAGACTTCAAGAGGACATAGACAGGCTGGTGGAATGGGCTGACAGGTGGCAGATGAAATTAATACAGAAATGTGTGAAGTGATACATTTTGCGGGTTTTTTCCAGAGGCCCAGTGTCGGGAGCAGCCGGTGAGTATTTATACTCAGTTTCGCGGGTTTTTTCAGAGGTTTACGAATCTCACAGACCGGCGGCGGCGTTCCAGAGCCACGTCACGATTCAAAAAGTGACGCGAGCAAGAGGAAGCAGCTGATTGGGTGAGTACGGCCAGGTGAGTATTTATACTACTCTATAGTTTGACAGTTAAGGTTAATAGTGTATAAGGTTTAGAAGGTCTTAATTTTGTGGTTTATAGTTTCTAAGGTCTCTGTTGTGTAGCGGGGAGTGCTAGTAAACAAGGGCCCTTGAGTATATCATTTAATTGTAGTGTAATTAGTGGTCTTTGATTTGATGTAATTTAATTTAAGTTAATTGAAGGGTAAGTCATGGCAGCACAGCTCGGCCCCGTGGCATGCTCTTCCTGCGCTATGTGGGAAATCAGGGACAACTTCCTGTGTCCCTGACGACCATGTGTGCGGGAAGTGTATCCAGATACAGCTACTGGCAGACCGCATTGTGGTGCTGGAGCTGCGAATGGATATACACTGGAGCATCCGCGAAGCTGAGGACGTCGTGGATAGCACGTTTAGTGAGTTGGTCACACCGCAGGTAAAGGCTGCACAGGCAGGAAGGGAATGGGTGACCGTCAGGCAGAGTAGTAGGCGCAGGCAGGTAGTGCAGGAGACCCCTGTGGACATCCCCCTCTCAAACAGATATACCACTTTGGATATTGTTGGGGGGGGGGGGGATGGCTTATCAGGGGAAGGCAGCAGCAGCCAAGTTCATGGCACTGTGGGTGGCTCTGCTGCACAGGACGGGAGGAAAAAGAGCGGGAGAGCTATAATGATAGGGGATTCTATTGTAAGGGGAATAGACAGGCGTTTCTGCGGCCGCAAACGAGACTCCAGGATGGTATGTTGCAAGGGTCAAGGATGTCTCGGAGCGGCTGCAGGGCATTCTGGAGGGGGAAGGGTGAACAGCCAGTTGTCATGGTGCATATAGGTACCAACGATATAGGTAAAAAAATGGGATGAGGTCCTAAAAGCTGAATATAGGGAGTTCGGAGGTAAATTAAAAAATAGGACCTCAAAGGTAATAATCTCAGGATTGCTACCAGTGCCACGTGCCAGTCAGAGTAGAAATAGAAGGATATTTCAGATGAATACGTGGCAAGAGGAATGGTGCATGGAGGGAATCAAATTCCTGGGACATTGGAACCTGTTCTGGGGGAGTTGGGACCAGTACAAACTGGATGGTTTGCACCTGGGCAGGACCGGGACCGATGTCCTAGGGGGACTGTTTGCTAGTGCTGTTGGGGAGGGTTTAAACTAAAATGGCAGGGGGTTGGGAACCTGTGCAGTGAGACAGAGGAAAGGGAAGCAAGGATAGAAGCAAAAGATAGGAAGGAGAAAAGCAAAAGTGGAAGGCAGAGAAATCAAGGGTGTAAATCAAACAGGGCCACAGTTAAAAATAATTCTAAAAGGACTAAGAGTGTTAAAAAAACAAGCCTGAAGGCTTTGTGTCTTAATGTGAGGAGCATTTGTAATAAGGTGGATGAATTAGCTGCACAAATAGATGTAAACGGATATGATATAATTGGGATTACGGAGACATGGCTCTAGGGTGACCAAGGCTGGGAATTCAACATCCAGGGGTATTAAATATTCAGGAAGGACAGGTAAAAAGGAAAAGGAGGTGGGGTTAAAGAGGAGATTAACACAATCGTAAGGAAGGATATTAGCTCGGATGATGTGGAATCTGTATGGGTAGAGATGCGAAATACCAAGGGGCAGAAAACGTTAGTGGGAGTTGTATACAGACCCCCAAACAGTAGTGGTGAGGTTGGGGATGGTAGTAAACAGGAAATTAGAGACACGTGCAATAAGGGCACAGCAGTTATCATGGGTAACTTTAATCTGCATATAGATTGGGCTAACCAAATTAGTAACATTACTGTGGAGGAGGAATTCCTAGAGTGTATACGGGATGGTTTCCTGGACCAATATGTTGAGGAACCAACTAGAGATCAGGCCATCTTAGACTGGGTATTATGTAATGAGAAAGGATTAATTAGCAATCTTGTTGTGCAAGGTCCCTTGGGGAAGAGCGATCATAATATGATAGAATTCTTCATTAAGATGGAGAGTGACGTAGTTGACTCAGAGACTAGGGTCCTGAATTTAAATAAAGGAAACTACGATGGTATGAGGCACGAGTTGGCTAGGATGGATTGGGGAACGTTACTTAAAGGGTTGACGGTGGATAGGCAATGGCAAACATTTAAAGATCACATGGATGAACTACAGAATTTGTTCATCCCTGTCTGGCATAAAAATAAAACAGGAAAGGTCGCTCAACCGTGGCTAACAAGGGAAATTAGGGATAGCATAAGATCCAAGGATCAGACATATAAATTGGCCAGAAAAAGCAGCAAACCTGAGGATTGGGAGCAGTTTAGGATTCAGCAAAGGAGGACAAAGGGATTAATTAAGAGGGGGAAAATAGAATATGAGAGTAAGCTTGCAGGGAACATAAAAACTGACTGTAAAAGCTTCTATAGATATGTGAAGAGAAAAAAATGTGTGAAATCAAGCGTAGGTCCCTTGCAGTCAGAATCAGGGGAATTTATGATGGGGAACAAAGAAATGACAGACCAATTAAATACATACTTTGGTTCTGTCTTCACAAAGGAGGACACAAATAACCTCCCAGAGAGGTCGGGGAGCATAGAGTCTAATGAGAGGGAGGAACTGAATGAAATCAGTATTTGTAGGGAAATTGTGTTAGGGAAATTGACGGGATTGAAGGCCGATAAATCCCTAGGGCCTGATAATCTACATAGAAACATAGAAGATAGGAGCAGGAGTAGGCCATTCGGCCCCTCGAGCCTGCTCCGCCATTCAATGCGATCATGGCTGATCATCCAAATTCAGTACCCTGTCCCTGCTTTCTCCCCATATCCCTTGATCCCCTTAGCCTTAAGAAATATATCTAACTCCTTCTTGAATATATTTAATGAATTGGCCTCAACTGCCTTGTGTGGTAGAGAATTCCACAGGTTCACCACTCTCTGGGCGAAGAAATTCCTCCTCATCTCAGTCCTAAATGGCTTACCCTTTATCCTTAGACTGTGACCCCTGGGTCTGGACTCCCCCGCCATTGGGAGCAGCCTTCCTGCATCTAGTCTGTCTAGTCCTGTTAGAATTTTATAAGTTTTAATGAGATCCCCTCTCATTCTTCTAAACTCTAGCGAATATAAGCCTAATCGACCCAATCTCTCTCCATACGTCATTCCTGCCATCCCAGGTATCAGTCTGGTGAATCTTCGCTGCACTCCCTCCATGGGAAGAACATCCTTCCTCAGATAAGGCGACCAAAACTGCACACAATACTCAAGGTGTGGTCTCACCAAGGCCCTGTCCAACTGCAGCAAGACATCCTTGCTCCCAGACGTCCCAGGGTACTTAAGGAAGTGGCCCTAGAAATAGTAGATGCATTGCTGGTCATCTTCCAAAATTCTATAGACTCTGGAACAGTTCCCATGGATTGGAGGGTAGCTAATGTAACCCCACTATTTAAAAAAGGTGGTAGAGAGAAAACGGGGAATTATAGACCGGTTAGCCTGACATCGGTAGTGGGGAAAATGCTAGAGACCATTATAAAAGATGTAATAGCAGAGCACTTGGAAAACAGTGACAGGATCGGACAAAGTCAACATGGATTTACAAAAGGTAAATCATGCTTGACAAATCTACTGGAATTTTTTGAAGATGTAACTGGTAGAATTGATAAGGGAGAACCAGTGGATATGTTGTATTTGGACTTTCAGAAGGCTTTCGACAAGGTCCCGCATAAGAGATTAGCATGCAAAGTTAAAGCACATGGAATTGGGGGTAAGGTACTGACTTGGATAGAGAACTGGTTGGCAGACAGGAAGCAAAGAGTTAGAATAAACGGGTCTTTTTCCAAGTGGCAGGCAGTGACTAATGGGGTACCACAGGGATCGGTGCTAGGACCCCAGCTATTCACAATATATATTAATGATTTAGACGAGGGAACTAGATGTAATATCTCCAAGTTTGCAGACGACACAAAGCTGGGTGGGCGAGTGTGCTGTGAGGATGATGCAGAGAAACTCCAGTATGATTTGGACAGGTTGGGTGAGTGGGCAAATGCATGGCAGATGCAGTATAATGTGGATAAATGTGAGGTTATCCACTTTGGTGGCAAAAACAGGAAGGCAGATTATCTGAACGGCAATAGATTGGGAAAAGGGCAGGTGCAACGAGACCTGGGTGTCCTTGTGCACCAGTCGCTGAAGGTAAGCATGCAGGTGCAGCAGGCGATTAAGGCGGCAAATGGTATGTTGGCCTTCATAGCGAGAGGATTCAAGTACAGGAGTAGGGATGTCTTGCTGCAGTTGTACAGGGCCTTGGTGAGATCACACCTTGAGTATTGTGTGCAGTTTTGGTCGCCTTATCTGAGGAAGGGTGTTCTTGCCATAGAGGGAGTGCAGCAAAGATTCACCAGACTGATACCAGGGATGACGTATGAAGAGAGATTGGGTCGATTAGGCTTGTATTCGCTAGAGTTTAGAAGAATGAGAGGGGATCTCATTGAAACTTATAAAATTCTAACAGGACTAGACAGACTAGATGCAGGAAGGATGTTCCCGATGGCGGGGGTGTCCAGAACCAGGGGTCACAGTCGAAGGATAAGGGGTAAGCCATTTAGGACTGAGATGAGGAGGAATTTCTTCAGCCAGAGAGTGGTGAACCTGTGGAATTCTCTACCACACAAGGCAGTTGAGGCCAAATCATTAAATATATTGAAGAAGGAGTTAGATATAGTTCTGAAGGCTAAAGGGATCAAGGGATATGGGGAGAAAGCTGGGACAGGGTACTGAATTTGGATGATCAGCCATGATCTCATTGAATGGCGGAGCAGGCTTGAAGGGCCAAATGGCCTACTCTTGCTCCTATCTTCTATGTTTCTATTTTGGTAGGAAGAATGAGGAGAGGCAATATAAACTAAAGGGTACAATTCTAAAGGGGATGCAGGAACAGAGACACCTGGGTGTATATGTGCACAAATCGTTGAAGGTGGCAGGGCAGGTTGAGAAAGCGGTTAAAAAGGCATACGGGATCCTGGGCTTTACAAATAGAGGCATAGAGTACAAAAGCAAGGCAGTTATGATGAACCTTTATAAAACACTGGTTCGGCTTCAACTGGAGTATTGTATCCAATTCTGGACACCGCACTTTAGGAAGGAAGTGAAGGCCTTAGAGAGGGTGCAGAAAAGATTTACAAGAATGTTTCCAGGGATGAGGGACTTCAGTTACATGGACAGACTGGAGATACTGGGATTGTTCTCCTTAGAGCAGAGAAGGTTGAGAGGAGATTTGATAGAGGTGTTCAAAATCATGAGGGGTCCAGACAGAGTAGATAGAGGGATACTGTCCCCATTGGCAGAAGGGTTGAGAACCAGAGGACACAGATTTAAGGTGATTGGCAGAAGAACCAAAGACGACATGAGGAAAAACTTTACGCAGCGAGTGGTTATGATCTGGAATGCACTGCCTGAAAGGGTGGTGGAGGCAGATTCAATCGTGGCTTTCAAAAGGGAATTGGATAAGTACCTGAATGGAAAAAAATTTGCAGGGCTACGGGGAAAGGACAGGGGAGTGGGACTAGCTGAAGTGCTCTTGCAGAGAGCCGGCATGAGCTCGATGGGCCGAATGGCCTCCTTCCGTGCTGTAACCATTCTATGATTCCCAAGCTACCACAGGAGACCTGCCACATCAGGCAGTCTGCAGCGCACACATGTATCAAGCAAGTGGCAAACGCTGTATCTATAAGGGGCAACACCATCGCTTCCCCTGTGGAAAGGAGACATCAGGTGGACAGGGCATTGGCATCTCACCAGGTGGCAGGATTACCCCAAGTACAAAGCATTGAAGCTGCCAACAATCTGGGCATTAGACCTTCTTATATCAACCCCATGGCTTCCATGTACAGAAAGGGTTTGCAAAATTATGCGCCTGAATTTAAGCCACGTGCTTCCCATCAGCAAGACTTAGCTGATGGAGCCTCACAAGATTTACCCTTTAATGTCAGCTTCGCTCAGTTGCAATCACTCTTGCCTCTGGGGCAGAAGAATTGCGGGTTTAAGGGCTAGTCCAGGACTTGAGTACATTATCGAGTATGATATTCCAATACAGTACTGAAGAAGTGCTTCATTGTAAGAGGTGAAACAGACATCTGGTCTGTTGATTCAAGTAGACCCTAAAGTTCTCATGACGCTATTAAAAAAAGTGTCCTGCCCAACATATTGCTCCCTCAATCAAAACCACTTTAAACAAGTTAATTGGATATTTATCTTGTCGTTGCTTGTAGAATCATGGGCCTCGATTTTAACTCGAGGCGGAATCGGTGTGTGGGGGTGGTGCCAGAGCAAGCGACAAGCTTACATGTTGAGGCTGGAGAGATTTTAGCTCCTGGGCCTCATTTACATATCCAAGATCAGACTCCCGCCCAAAGCTGGCTGGTTTTACTGCCTGGCCAGTGGGTGGGAGCAGAAATTCGGGTGGCAGAAGGCAGGGACAGTCTCCTGCACAAGGTAAGTCCATTGGAGGTTCCCTGGATGGGAATCCCTGTCAGGAGTGGGGTGGGAAGCCTAGAGCAGGGGTGGCCCACAGTCTCCTCATGGGGTCCAGAGCAGCACTCCTGCTCCTCCTGGCCCACGAGGAAAGTAAAATAAACCTAATCTCGCTGGGCATCTTCTGGCCCTGGCTGCTGTTCATGGCAGGTTTGGGCTTGCAAGGAAGCCACAAATGCTCCCCCACTCAGGCCTCAGGTTAAAATGGCAGATTGGGTCCCGATGACATCATTAAAGAGGACCCCGCCAGCTTGGGACAGGTGTCCTTGCCGCCTGTAATTTAAAATTGGAGTCTGCCAGCTTGGGGTGGGAAAGGAGTCCCCCCACCCTCGCTCCATTTTAACTGCCTTCTCCACCCCCAGCCTAGTTGCCAGGCGGGGAGTGCAAGCTAAAATCGAGGCAAAGCAGGTTAAATTAGAGGCTGCCAGCCTTATTAAAATATTTAAATTGCCAACCTGCCTCTTGGGAGGAGATTGGTTGCCCGCCCCTTGTCCTGCCTCAGTTAAACCTGGAAGTGGGTGGGTTGGAGACGGGTTTGACATTTTAAAAATTTTAACATCTCACCCGACCCCAACCCACCCGTTTTTGGGGGTTAAAATTCGCCCCTTTATCTTTTTTTTTTCTCTGCCGAAACAACTCTGGTTTAATAATTACTGTTGAACTATCTGTGGTGATGATTCCACAAGTAAATCCCTCTCAGTAAGCAACTGAAACAAAACGAAAATCAAACACTCTCACGGCAGCTCTCAGTGTCCATACTGCTGCTCACCATGGCAACCAAATTTGTCTAATAACCATCACTACACAATCATAGGCATACATTGAAAACAAATTGCAAGACTAAAAGTAAACACATTAATTAAGCAACACATAAAAATCAAAATAGCAACAAAAATGTCTTAAAAATGGAGTGGTTTACCTTTCTCATGTAATCTCTTATCCAAACGCATGTTTGATCACACCAACTTCTACACACAATCCGATATGTATGTTGATTTTTGACTTAGTACTACTTGAATATTTAACATTGAAATGACAGAACCTGATATGAACAGCTAATGGCCCAAAAATTCGTGAGGAAGCCTTCGTGCGAGGGTAAGGCTTCCCCGCGATCTCTCACTGCGCGTTGGCTTTTTCAGTTCCAGCTCGCACGAACTTGATGTTCTGGACAGCTGCTGTGCTGGGCTTGCGTATCCCACAGGCGTAGTTAATTCGTGCGAGCTGTGGGATCACATGACTCAGTTAGAGCCAATGGCAGCACACCATCTTCCATTCATAACTTTCACATAAGTGCTGTGAAAGCTATGAATCTATACCCCCCCAAAAGAACAGCTAAACCTCAATTAAATTTAAAAAAAAACATCACATTAATAAAATAAGTATAGTTAAATAAATTAACCATTTTAAATAAAAAATTAAATTTTTGAAAAAATTTAAAATCTTTTAAAAAGTTATAAAAATAAACTTACCTGTCTTTAAAGTCTCTAAAAAAGATATACCTGTTAAAAAAATTCAAAATAATACTTAATTCACTACTTACCTTGTTAAAAGTGGGTCTTACTCCTCCTTTTTTTGTGTGTAAAATCTTCCGTACTTACCTGCGCGTTGAAACCACTAAGTGCACTGCATGCGCGCAGCCTGTAGCGCGCACGCGGTTCAGCTAGGAACCGCCCCCTTTTCCATTCACCAAGTGCCGGTTTTCAGCGCATGCGCAGTGCATGCAAAAAACCGGCAATTGGAGACAGAATACGCGAGAGTACGTAGTGCGTACTCTCGCGTAGCGGCACTAATTTTTGGGCCAATATGTCCCCGAGCACCTGCACAACTTCACCACGAAATACACTTACCTCAGAGCGCAAGCAACCAATATCTGCAAAGGACAACATTTAACCTCAACCAGATCTCAGACACGGAATAATTACTGATTGACAAAGGGGACCATTTTGAAGAACAAAGACAAAATTACACAGCCAGAGGTAGCACATCCCTTTAATTCCCTTTAGGCATCAGCTTGGCCCTTCCGAGTCAGAAACTGTGGGTTCAAGCCCCAATCCAGAACTTGGCTGAAGCTTCAGTGTAGTGCTGAGAGCGCTACATGTTGAAGATGTCCTTTCAGATGGGACATCAATTCAATTCCCTGTCTGCCTGTCCAGGTGTATATGAAAGATCCCATGACACTATCGATTGCAGGGAGTTTTCCCAATATTTTTGTGGGACCTTGTTGCGCCCAATTTTGGTTGCTGCATTTCCCTATGTGATTGCATGTCTAAAAGCAATTCATTGGTAGTAAAGCACATTGGCATACTTAAGGATGTGATAAGGGGCTATATAAATGTACATTCCTTATAATAATAATACTTGCATTCATGTAAAGGCTGTTCCTCAGTTTGGATGCTCACTGTGAAGAACGATACTTAGTGAGCACTGATTGGGAAACATCGGGCAGACAATGTTTGATTTTCCCATCAATTAACTTAAACGCAAATCAGGAACCTGGACCTGCAATTTCCTAAACAGCATTCCCCGCAAGTGCCACTCCTTGCTGAGATTTCTTGATTGAGGAATCAGTCTGGTACTGCCTTATTATGTCAAAACATCTCAAAGTACTCCACACACAATGAATTACTTTTGAAGCGCAGCAGCTGTTGCTATGTAACAACATATTTAAAGTCACAACGGAAATTAATTTAATGCTACTGTGGGAGGGTCAACACAATTCTTGAGCAAATTTATTTTCTCAATGCAGTCTGGAGAGGAGTCAAACAAAATCTGCAAGTGGGCATAACAAAGCAGATGAAATACAGACAGGTGCAAGGAATCACACATTGGAAGAAACAATAGGAGACAAACTCAATGAATGGTATTGAACGAGCCGAGGGAGTTCTGGGAGTATTAGTCTCGTCTTTGCAGGTAAGAAATCAATAAAACCATATTACCAAATCAGTAGAGTACAAGTCTGAGGCTGTTTTGGTGAAACTGTACCAGTTATCTGGCCAGGCCATTCCTTCAATTCTGTTTTCAGGTCTGGTCATGGAGATACAAGGGAACCATCCAAGCCATGAGGTAATAAAGGGTTGCGAGTCTGATCCCTAATGTCACAGGATTGAGTGATCAGGACAGGGTAGAACTTAGCCTCTTCAGCCTCGAAAGGAGACAGATGAAAGGGGACAACATAGAGATATTAAGTCGAGTAGAACAGGTACATCTGGAGCACGTTTTAAGTTAATCTTAAACATTCACTCCCTCCACCACCAGCGTACCGTGGCTGCAGTGTGTACCATCTACAAGATGCACTGCAGCAACTCGCCAAGGCTTCTTCGGCAGCACCTCCCAAACCCGCGACCTCTACCACCTAGAAGGGCAGCAGGCACATGGGAACACCACCTCTCCAAGTCACACACCATCCTGACTTAGAAGTATATCGCCAATCCTTCATCATCGCTGGGTCAAAATCCTGGAACTCCCTCCCTAACAGCACTGTGGGAGTACCTTCACCACACGGACTGCAACGGTTCAAGAAGGCAGCTCACCACCACCTTCTCAAAGGCAACTAGGGATGGGCAATAAATGCTGGCCTTGCCAGCGATGCCCACATCCCATGAACGAATAAAAAAAAATCCTCAACTGCAAGGCAAATGGACATAGGTATAAACTGGCGAATGGCAAGTTCTGGTCATGTGCCAGGCAGCATTTCTTCATGCAGAAATCAATACCATTGGTAGGGTAGTTGAGGCAAAGACTGTCAAGTTATTCAAGAGACAGCTGCATGCTATGATGAGGATTGTAGCGTTCAAAAAAGGATGAGCCAAATGGGTCGAATGCCCTTCCTCATCTGCACTTTTCTTTGACCTTTATATATTGTGCTTTGACTGGAAATGGCTCTGCAACATGTTCATGTTGTGGTACAGAACCCTGGCCACCTGACTGCCAACATGTGTTGATCATTTTTCACCTCCTTCCTGTCCCCACAGGAAGTTGGAGCTTGGTTCTTGACCGCTCCCTCTGTCCATGAGTGGCCAGAAGAGCTGTCAATCAAACCAGCTATGGCATCCCCTCTCAAAAACTAGGGGCTGAATTTTAACACCCAAAAACAGTGGGTTGTGATCGGGTCAGATGTTAAAAAAATTTAAAATCTCAAACCCGACCCCAACCCGCCCACATATAAGATTGTGAAGGGGCTTGATCGGGTGGACGCGGTGAGGATGTTCCCAATGATGGGTGAAACTAGAACTAGGGGACATAATCTTAGAATAAGGGGCTCCTCTTTCAAAACTGAGATGAGGAGAAACTTTTTCACTCAGAGGGTAGTGGGTCTGTGGAATTTGCTACCCCAGGAAGCTGTGGAAGCTACTTCATTAAATAAATTTAAAACAGAAATAGACCGTTTCCTAGAAGTAAAGGGAATCAGGGGTTACGGGGAGCGGGCTGGAAATTGGACATGAGTTTGACTTCGGATCGGTCAAGGCCCTGTGGGTGGCGGAGCGGGCCCAGGGGCCGAGTGGCCTGGTCCTGCTCCTACTTCTTGTGTTCTTTAGAGTTGAGGTTGGATCAGATCAGCCATGATCTCATTGAATGGCGGAGCAGGCTCGAGGGGCCGATTGGTCTACTCCTGCTCCTATTTCTTATGTTCTTATGTTCCGGGTTTAATGGAGACGGGACAAAGGGTGGGCAGCTAACCTGCTCCCAGGAGGCGTTTAAAAAAAAAAATTCATTCACGGGATGTGGGCGTCGGTGGCAAGGCCAGCATTTATTGTCTATCCCGAATTGCCCTCGAGAAGGTGGTGGTGAGCTGCCTTCTTGAACCGCTGCAGTCCGTGTGTTGAAGGTACTCCCACAGTGCTGTTAGGTAGGGAGTTCCAGGATTTTGACCCAGTGACATTGAAGGAACGGCGATATATTTCCAAGTCAGGATGGTGTGTGACTTGGAGATGGTGGTGTGCCTATGTGCCTGCTGCCCTTGCCCTTCTAGGTGGTAGAGGCCATAGGTTTGGGAGGTGCTGTCGAAGTAGCCTTGGCAAGTTGCTGCAGTGCATCTTGTAGATGATACACACAGCTGCTATGGTGTGCCGTTGGTGGAGGGAGTGAATGTTTAATGTGGTGGATGGATTGCCAATCAAGTGGGCTGCTTTGTCCTAGATGGTGTTGAGCTTCGAATGTTGTTGGAGCTGCACTCATCCAGGCAAGTGGAGAGTATTCCATTACACTCCTGACTTGTGCCTTGTAGATGGTGGAAAGGCTTTGGGGGAGTCAAGATGTAAGTCACTCATCACAGAATACCCAGCCTCTGATTTGCTCTTGTAGCCACAGTATGTGTGTTTCTGGTCAATGGTGACCCTCAGGATGTTGATGGTAGGGGGTTCGACGATGGTAATGCCATTGAATGTCAAGGGGAGATGGTTAGAGACTCTTTTGCCATTGCCTAGCACTTGTGTGGCGCGAATGTTACTTGCTTCTCATCAGCCCAAGCCTGGATGTTGTCCAGGTCTTACTGCATGAGGGCATGGACTACTTCATTATCTGAGGAGTTGAGAATGGAACTGAACACTGTGCAATCATCAACGAACATCCCCACATCTGACCTTATGATGGAGGGAAGGTCATTGAAGAAGCAGCTGAAGATGGTTGGGCCTAGGGCACTGCCCTGAGGAACTCCTGCAGCAATGTCCTGGGGCTGATATGATTGGTCTCCAACAACCACAACCATCTTCCTTTGTGCTAGGTATGACTCCAGCGAATGGAGAGTTTCCCCATTGACTTCAATATTACTAGAGCTCCTTGGTGCTACACTCAGTCAAATGCAGTCACTCTCACCTCACCTCTGGAATTCAGCTCTTTTGTCCCTGTTTGGACCAAAGCTGTAATGAGGTCTGGAGCAGAGTGGTCTTCGTGGAACCCAAACTGAGCATCAGTGAGCAGGTTATTGGTGAGTAAGTGCCGCTTGATAGCATTGTCGATGACACCTTCCATCACTTTGCTGATGATTGAGAGTAGACTGATGGGACGGTAATTGGCCGGATTGGATTTGTCCTGCTTTGTGCACAGGACATACCTGGGCAATTTTCCACTTTTTCAGATAGATGCCAGTGTTGTAGCTGTACTGGAACAGCTTGGCTAGAGGCGCAGCTAGTTCTGGAGCACAAGTCTTCAGCACTATACCCGGGGACGTTGCAGTTTCTTTATCATGTGGAGTGAATCAAATTGGCTGAAGACTGGTTTCTGAGATGGTGGGGATCTCAGGAGGAGGCAGAGATGGATCAGCCACTCTGCACTTATGGCTAAAGATAATTACAAACACTTTGGCCTTGTCTTTTGCATGCACGTGCTAGGATCCACCATCATTGAGGATGGGGATGTTCATGGAACCTCCTCTTTGCGTTAGTTGTTTCATTGTCCAGTGGCAATTTAAATATTTTAATGAGGCTGGCAGCCTCCGATTTAACCTGCTTTGCAGGTTTAACAGTGGCTGGCCGGGTTTCCCGGGCATTGGGAAATTCAGCAGCAGCAGCTTCTTTCATATGGTTGTAGCAATGCAAATCAAATGTCAATATCTAAGTCAGATGTCCAGGCCAAAGCGGTGTAACAGCGTGGTTATCTTGTAGGCTGCCTGCAAATTTCCTCCGAGGGCAGTGCTCAATGATGTGCTCCAGGGTCTGATTTGGAGCTCCACAGTCGCACGATGGGGTGATTTAAATCTTCCATCTATGGAGAAGGTGGCAGCATCTGCCATGACCGGTTGTCCACTGTTTGCGAGGAAGGTTTGATCCTTCAGGTTGTACTGTGGGGTCCTCTATAAGGAATCCATTCCGTATGTCATAGTTCTTTCAAGCATTTCACCATCGGTCATCGAGGCGGAGAGGAGATCGCTGAAGGGTTTCGCTGACGGTCCAAAATGGCCTTCTAGATTTGAGACAGGTTGGTGGTAGGTTGTTCAAGTCGGCCTGGATCGGCATATCTTTGCTGGTCTAACAGTTGTATTCTCTGGAGACTGCATATTCGCGGCGTAGGTGTGGTGATGCGATGTTTGCAAGCACGGGCAGCCAAGGTGTTGGTGTCGATAAAAGCATACCGGTGATAATTCTCATAGTAGAATTCAGCTGGCCATCAATGGATTTGCCATGCGGACTCGATAGCCATGCCGGAGAGCAGTACTCCACTGTAGAGTACACCAGGGCGAGTGCTGCCGTACGGAGGGTTTGAGCGTCTGCTCCCCATGTGGATCCGGCGAGTTTCTGGAACAAGTTGACCCTGCTCTTTAATTTCTTCCCAAGGTTCTGGAGATGTTGTCTATATGACAGGGTGTGATCAAGCGTGACTCCTAAATAGGAGGGTTTTTTGGCATGGTTTACCTCTGCGCCGCAAAAGGAGACTTTCAAAGCTTGGTTTGCTTGATGGGTGTTGAGGTGGAATGTCGAGGTGACGGTCTTTTGCGGCTTTGGCCGACGTCGCCATCGACAGAAGTAGGCCTCCATCCTCTGTAAATCACTGGTCAGGGTCTCCTCGGTGATGGACAGATTCATGTTTTGCGTGGCCAAGGCAATGTCATCTGTGTATATGAATTTCTGTTTCGGGCAGGTCACTGGTGTAAACGTTGAATAATATGGGTGCCAGGACAGAATCCTGTGGGAGTCCGTTGTTCAAGGTCCTATATCTGCTCTTCTGGGTGCCAGAGTACACAAGGAAGCGTCGGTTGCTAAGCTTGGAGCTGAGAAGATGGATCATTGTTCTGCAGGGTAAAATGTTGGAGAGCTTGAAAAGCAGTCCATGCTTCCATACTGTGTCATACGCCGCTGACAGGCCCACGAGTGCTACGGCGGTCTTGAGCTGGCGCTGGAAGCCTGATTTTATCTGCACGTTAAAGCTACCACTTGATCGCAGCAGTTACGGCTGCTCCTTAAGGATGGTTGGCTCGATGATGGGGGCTAGTCTGTGGAGTAGCAGCCTCTCCAGCACTTTATAACAAGTGCAAAGTAAGGAGATCGGGTGGTAGCTGGAGGCTTCACAAGCATTCTTCCCCTGCTTCAGGAGGGCAATTATTTTAGTCTCCCTCCAAATAGGTGGAATTTTACCGGTTGCCAGTATCTCAGAGAAGGAGGTCAACCATCTCTTCGCGTTGGGTCCCAGTGCTTTTCGGAATTCTGGGTAAACACCATCTGGACCAGCAGCTTATCCAGATTTGGTTGTCGACAGGGCTGCGATTAGTTCGGCTAAGGTGAATGGATCAGACATAGTTGACGATTTTGGTGCTGCCATCAAGTTTGTCGAAAGCTGCCGCTTCACCTGGCGTCGAAATTCTTTGTCCACCGGAGCCTTTGATGTTTGTATCAAGTGGGATGCAATGGTGTCTGCTCTGACGGTCGTCCTGTGTTTATAGGCGGGGTTTGCCCTACCAAGTTGACTGAGCAGGGCCCATGCTGTCCTGCTGGAGTGAGTGAAGTTAGTCTCCTCCACCTTTCATGTCTCACCGAGTTCAAGAACTCCAGCAGCTTTAGGGAGGTGACGACAGCTTTGGGGAGAAGGTAAGTGCCTTTACAGCACTGCTTGTGAGCCAGGAGGAGCAGGAGTGCTTCCCCCCGGCCCCTCAAGCTCTCCCCCCACCCCCCCTCCCCCGGGATTGGGAATCAGACCACCCCCCCCCCCTCCCCTAACCAGGGACCGGGTCTCCCGCCGGGGTCGTGGATCGGACCTACCTGCTCCTGCGGCCTGCTCCGAAGTCCTCCTCACCCGACTGGAAGCCAAGCCAGTCAATCAGGCTGACTTATGAGCAGGGAACCGGTCAAGGAGAAAAGACACATGCTGTGGACAATGTTCTCTAATTTTTTGGGGGTGCGCGGCCCCTTTAAGGGGCTGTGCAGCCCATTCAAAATACCGCGCATGCGCAGTTTTTCCCTATTTAAAATGCGGTGAGTCGGCTGCGCAGCAGCTGCAGAGCGGTGCACGGCCACGTGGCTGGGCAGCTTAAAGGGAACATTGGCTGTGGAGTTTTAACTCCCCAGCGTGCAAGGAATCCCGGACTTCTGGTTTTCCCATCCAAAACTCCGCCCGCCCCTCCCCGCCGGCCAATATCCAGGCCTAGGTTATTGGTTGGTCATCTTTGAGTAGTCCCATAGGGTCTTTAATATCTATCTGAACAGACAGATTGGACGTCAGTTTAATGTCACATCCAAAATACAGCAAGACAGTGCAGAATTCCCTCAGGACTGACCTGGAGCATCAGCCGAAATTATGAGTCAAGTACTGGCATGAGATCTTATCCCACAACTTTCTGACCCAGTAACGCTGTTTCCAATTGAGCCAAGTTGATTTCTAAAAAGCAGCAGACTGGACTCTAAAGAGGCGCCAGCTGATGAGATTACAGATGTTAATAGAAAAATTGTACAAGTAGAAACTACTTGGAGCACATATTCCACAAGTGATGACAAATATCATGTGACTAACTGGTTGTTACAAATTTGCGTATTCTCAGGTTCAGATGCTCCCATGACTGATCTGACCATCTTACTTTTGAGTGTTGACGAACATTGCCCTATATCTACTTGCGTGGTAGCATAACCCAGGCATGACGTACTGCATTTCCTTCTGATTTTGGCCAGATATTTATATTTTTTGCACATGCATTAAGTGAGGCAAAGCTAGATACAAATTGTAAAGTGGCTTTATTTAGGAGCAGTAAGGGGAACAATGAACAACAGTTATAATCAGGTTAACATAGTTCAAGCAATATAACTTATCTTGGCATAACGATATAAAATAAAAACCACACCACTTTTCCTCACATCAGTGGGTCATCTTACTTGCCTTAAACAAGAAGTCTTCTAACTATCCTCCAGCATTTTTAACCATTTCAACTCAGCAAAGGCCCTCACAATTTTTCCTTTTTCAAACCTGACTGCCAACATCTTGATATTTTTTCACCTCCTTAATGGTTTCCACAGCAAATTGGGGTTTGGTTTTTGACCACTCCTCCTGTCCGGGGGTACGTTCATCAAGTCAGCTACTAAACCTGTTCTCTTTGAAATTATGTTCATGCATAGTTTAACAAGAGGCATCCCTCTCGTGTTTGTTGGGCGCTCCTGGGATTAGACAACGACTCCCCTACTGTTCCTGACTGCCCTTGGTAACAGTATCAGTATCTGGCTTTATACATATTCTGCAAATACCTGCCGTCTGTGGCTTTCCTTCTCAAACCTATACAAATCCACTTTGGTTTAAAGTTAAATACTTAAAAGTAGCTCTTCATCTACCCCAGTCCTTTCTGTGGAAAATGATCAAAGAATCCTGAAAAGTGACACTGGTGATATCCATTTTTGCATGTGTAATATGGACCAAAATTCTAATTTCACGATAAAAAAAGACAGATCTAAAATAAGACACTGAAGCAAATAAAGATGCGTGATTGGCCTTTTTTCTGTTCCACTTGCTCCTATTTTCCTGCCCTTTCTGCATATGCTTTTAAAATGTTCTTATTCAAATATTTATTCATTTCCTTTTTCAAAGCTGTTATCGATTCTGCTTCCACCATTGGATCTGGTAGGGCAGTCCATGTCTTAGCAACTTTCTACATTAAAAATAAATCTCCGAACCTCTCCCTTCATTCTTTTGGCGATGATCTTAAATTTACACCCTCCAGCTACCAACTCACCAATCAGTGCAAATAGCTTTTTTCCGACGTACACCTCTATCACTTCTCCTCCTAACCGTCTTTGCTTTAATGAAAACACCCTTGGTTTTCCAGTCTCTCCTCATAACTAAAGCCTCTTAATCCCTGGTATCATTTTAGTGAATCTCTTCTGCACCCTCTTCACGGCCTTGACATTCTTCCTAAAGAAAGACACCCAAAATTAGTCACAACATTCTAGCTGTGGCCTAACTAGTGATTTGCATAGGTATGGCATTCTTTGTTTTGGTACTCTATACCGCTATTTATATTTTACAGCTTTATCAACTTGTCCAATCTGCCTTGTAAACTGTGTGTCAACACACGGTCTACAGCTATATGCATCCTGATTGTATACATTTTCCATGAATAAATGTATACAAACATAAACTAGGTGAGAACTACCTTCCTAAGCAAAAACTATTACTGACAGCAATAGCAATAACCCAACACTCACTAGCAAGGTTTGCGAACAGAAGCTCGCCATAAACAACACTTCACCCAATCATATCATACAGGTAAAGAAGACGTCAAATTTCACACAGCATCAGCACCTGCTCCTACATTATAACTGGCGAGTTATATGGTCTCCTTCACAAGCATAATAAATACTGGGCTCAACAGTTTGAGAGCCAATATTCTACTTGTATGACGTATGGATGTTTTGTCCTTTTGTGTAAACATAATTAAATACATTTTCATGTTAGCATTCGAGCAGTGCACCTGTTCACTGCTGTTCAATAAAAGTCAGCGGTTTGAAAATACCTGGAAGTCACTATAATCAGACCAACCCTGGCGACCCTTTAGAAATATATCTAACAACTGGACTGCAGGCTCTTGGAGACGCACACAATCACTAAATATACACAGCAGGGATCAATACAAGGACGTGCACATTCAGTTCATTACTATATCTGATCTCCCATAGCATTGTTCATGGGGCTGCTTATTTTAAAAAGCTCCGAAAGCTTGTAAAATTAAATAAATCTGTTGGACTATAACCTGGTGTTGTGCGACTTCTTATTTTAAAAAGGGAAGAGAACCAGGGCTATTTACAAAAAGTCAGCAGTACTGAGGCTATAGAAGAAAGGGTGCAGAATCAGGGCTATTTAAAAAAAGGCAAAATAAACGGGACCCGGGGTGGGGGGGGGGGGGGGGGGGGGGGGGGGAGAGGCAGTACAACTGCGACTATTTAAAGAAATAAAATGGAGCCGAACCAAGGCTATTAAAAAACCGAACAGAACCGGGGCTATTTAAAATAAAAAGACAGTACGACTGGACCTATGAATAAAAGGAACAGAACAGAAACTATTAAAAGAAAAGCAGCAAAACAAGGGTCATTTTAAAAATGAGCATTTTTTTTTAAAAAAAGCACCAGAAATTGTGTTACTTTAAAAAAAAATAAAAGTCAGCGGTTTGAAAATACCTGGAGGCCAAAAGGCACTGAAAAACGCGGCAGTGCATCGGATACCTGCTATGCTGTAATCTCCAGGTGGGGTGCGGGCAGAGGACTTTCTTTTAAAAATAAATGGTGCATAAAACACGTGGGCAGTTGGAGCGTAGATTCTTGGAGCAGAAAGGTTGCGCTCAGACCAGGTGCAGTGAAGAAAGCCTAGGAAGGTGGGCATGAAGTGGAGATGCCGGTGTTGGACTGGGGTGGACAAATGTGAGAAGTCGCACAACACCAGGTTATAGTCCAACAGTTTTATTTGAAATCACAAGCTTTCGGAGCGCTGCTCCTTCGTCAGGTGACGAAGGAGCAGCGCTCCGAAAGCTTGTGATTTCAAATAAAACTGTTGGACTATAACCTGGTGTTGTGCGACTTCTCACATAGGAAGGTGGGGTGAGAAGAGAGAGAACTTGAGGTCTGCGATTGGGTGCGGAAAGTCAAGAGGGGACCAACTTTGCAGCGTTTAGTAGATGGATCAACGGGGAAGCCATTTGCCACTAGAAATTCTATTTCGGGTCTGTGAGCAGGCAGAGATTGAAAAAGAGAAACATGTACTTGAAATCCTTATAAAAATTTCACAAACTAAAATATTAACCTGGCTTCTTTATCTGGACAGGAAAAGTAACATGGCTGACAAAAGAGTTATGAAAAAAATACTCCACAGCACCACCCAGTGGCCAGAGCCTGCAACTGCATGTGGAATCAATTTTTTTTTCCGTAACAGGTCCATGTGTTGCACCTCAGTCTTGAGATTAACACTGGAAATCTTATTAGAGTGCCGGTTACAGGCATCACAAGTAATAGGGTTACAAGTAAGCTAACAGGTAGGTGTGGACACAAGAAGGCATTTATATATGATTTTGCACTGGAAGATGTAACACACACCACACACAATAAAATCAGAACATGCTGGAAATACTCAACAGGTCAGGCAGCAGCTGTGGAGAGAGAAACAAAGTTAACGTTTCGGGTCGATGACCACAAATGATGCCTGACCTGAGTATTTCCAGCATTTTCTGTTTTTATTTCAGATTTCTAGTATGCACAGTACTTTGCTTTTGGATATATAATGAAAGAAAGACTTGCATTTATATAGCGCCTTTCACGACCACCGGATGTCCCAAAGCGCTTTACAGCCAATGAAGTACTTTTTGAAGTGTAGTCACTGTTGTAATGTAGGAAACGCAGCAGCCAATTTGCGCACAGCAAGCTCCCACAAACAGCAATGTGATTAATGACCAGATCATCTGATTTAGTGATGTTGATTGAGGGATAAATATTGGCCAGCACACCGGGGATAACTCCCCTGCTCTTCTTCGAAATAGTGCCATGGAGTCTTTTACCTCCACCTGAGAGGGCAGACGAGGCCTCGGTTTAACGTCTCATTCTTTGGTAGAATGCCCCTTGATGTTCGACTTTGCTAACTGCTAACTGGGGAATTATAGACCGGTAAGCCTGACATCGGTAGTGGGGAAAATGCTAGAGTCCATTATAAAAGATGTAATAGTAGAGCACTTGGAAAACAGTGACTGGATCGGACAAAGTCAACATGGATTTACAAAAGGTAAATTATGCTTGACTAATCTACTGGAATTTTGAGGATGTAACTGGTAGAATAGATAAGGGAGAACCAGTGGATGTGGTGTATTTGGACTTTCAGAAGGCTTTCGATAAGGTCCCGCATAAGAGATTAGCGTGCAAAGTTAAAGTACATGGGATTGGGGGTAAGGTACTGACTTGGATAGAAAACTGGTTGGCAGACAGGAAGCAAAGAGTTGGAATAAACGGGTCTTTTTCCGAGTGGCAGGCAGTGACTAGTGGGGTACCGCAGGGATCGGTGCTAGGACCCCAGTTATTCACAATATATATTAATGATCTAGACGAGGGAACTAGATGTAATATCTCCAAGTTTACAGACGACACAAAGCTGGGTGGGCGAGTGTGCTGTGAGGAGGATGCAGAGAAACTCCAGTATGATTTGGACAGGTTGGGTGATTGGGCAGATGCATGGCAGATGCAGTATAATGTGGATAAATGCGAGGTTATCCACTTTGGTGGCAAAAACAGGAAGGCAGATTATTATCTGAACGGCAATAGATTGGGAAAAGGGGAAGTGCAACGAGACCTGGGTGTCCTTGTGCACCAGTCGCTGAAGGTAAGCATGCAGGTGCAGCAGGCGGTTAAGAAGGCAAATGGTATGTTGGCCTTCATAGCGAGAGGATTCAAGTACAGGAGCAAGGATGTCTTGCTGCAGTTGTACAGGGCCTTGGTGAGACCACACCTTGAGTATTGTGTGCAGTTTTGGTCGCTTTATCTGAGGAAGGATGTTCTTGCCATGGAGGGAGTGCAGCAAAGATTCACCAGACTGATACCTGGGATGGCAGGAATGACATATGGAGAGAGATTGGGTCGATTAGGCTTATATTCGCTAGAGTTTAGATGAGAGGGGATCTCATTGAAACTTATAAAATTCTAACAGGACTAGACAGACTAGATGCAGGAAGGCTGTTCCCGATGGCGGGGGAGTCCAGAACCAGGGGTCACAGTCTAAGGATAAGGGGTAAGCCATTTAGGACTGAGATGAGGAGGAATTTCTTCAGCCAGAGAGTGGTGAACCTGTGGAATTCTCTACCACACAAGGCAGTTGAGGCCAATTCATTAAATATATTCAAGAAGGAGATAGATATATTTCTTAAGGCTAAGGGGATCAAGGGAGAAAGCAGGGACAGGGTACTGAATTTGGATGATCAGCCATGATCGCATTGAATGGCGGAGCAGACTCGAGGGGCCGAATGGCCTGCTCCTGCTCCTATCTTCTATGTTTCTATGCTGAACAGTGAACCTGTACAATAAAAAGAACTGTTCCAAACAGTAAGGACATCAATTCAAAAGATTTCTGTCTATATATGTTACTGAATTAAAAGCCAAGGTATTTATTACCGCCTGCAAAAACAGGCAGTTTTTCCAAGAGTCAACAAGTTGTCAGTGTTCATAATTTACTTCCATTTCTTGCCACTAGATGTTCCCAGAGTCAGTAACTAAGACTAACTGCTTTAAAGATGATGTGGGTTCTAAGCATACGTCCAAAACTTATGGCTACATGTACAATAAAATGTATTAGTCCAATCTCCAATACAGCAAACTTAAATTAAGTACTGAAAGGCTTTTAGCTTTTAAACAGCACATCTCCTCTGAAGCAACATCTCAAAAAACAATTTCCTGTAAATTTTCAATGGTGAATACAATAGTGTAGAATTATAATATGGCCAAAAAATTCTGATGGGGAAAAAGGCCTTTGAGAAAGAGGGAAAGTATTCAACACCCTCAGTGCATCAGAGAGCCCATATGACGCATCAGAAAACTTAGTCGTTTAAGTAATGCTGAGATTTGTTAGGAGTTGAGCAAACCTATACATGTTGAGTAGCAAGTCTATATTCCTATTTAAAAAGGGCAGCAGTGGGGTTTTAACCAGATAATGTAAACCATCACAAGCTATTTCACCTTATCCAGAATAGTAGAGATAGATGAATTGGCCTGCGCTTGAAGCGGGGTAAATTCAAAACTAATCTGCGAAGGCAATACTTCAGTGAGTGCGTGGCCAATCTATGGAACAGGCTTGCTAACGAGGTGGTGGAAACAGATGGTATAGATTAATTCAAATGCAAATTAGATAGATTTCTTTCAGAAATTACCATTTTGGGATACAGTAGGAGTAATTTGAGACATGATGTGGTAAGTGTAGCAAGCTTGGGAGGAACAGGTGACATTGGACCTTTGGTTCTCAAAGCTCTGCACCACTGGGGGTTTTCCTCAAGTCGTGTCTGGGTCTGTTGTAGACTAATTGATAGAGATTGATTGCTATGATTAGTCAACAACTTCATTATCATTGTGTCATGCGACAACCAGCATGGTCGAAGGACCTTGGTCTTCATTCAGCAATTTCTACGTACACCACTGTCTGTGTACAGAACAAAATGGCACCTTGCTCATGTAGGATTTTTTTTTTTGGTCAGCAGATGGTGATGTTGCACTTGGTGAAAAGATTGATCTCAAGAGCTTTGCAATGTTTGGCTATTTCCCTTTAAAAAGGAGACTAAGTATCTGGATTTTGTTGCTGTGTGGTTTGACAGAACGGAGCAGTGGGACGGTTCAGTGGCCCCTGGGCTTATGTTCTGACTGGCCCCGGACAGGTGAGAGCAAATTTTCTTCAACCTGTTCCACGATTGCAAACACTGATCTAGATGTTCTGCCTGCCCCCTGCCAATATTTTGGTGGATCGAGGGCAGGCTGTGACAGAAAAATACTGCTGCATCCCTGCCTCTGTATGCCTTCATTCCCCACCCCCATTTCCTGGTCCCCAGCCCGCCAGTGCAGAATGTACCCTCTTGTATTTGGACGGATGCGTGTAAAGATGCAGCAAATGAAGGAAATATGCCCTCCGAATTATTTCCCAGCAATTGCATCATTTGAACGCTGGACATAAAGTACAACAACTTGCATTTATATAGTGCCTTTAACGTAGGAAAACATCCTAAGGCACCTCACAGAAGCGTAATCAGACTAAAATTGACATCAAGCCAAAGGAGGAGATATTAAGAAGGTTGGTTAAAGGCTTGGTCATAGAGGTGGGTTTTAAGGAAGGTCTTAAAAGAACAGAGAGGAGAGAGAGGTTGAGGTTTAGAGAGGGAATTATAGAGCTTAAGGCCTAGATGGTTGAAGGCATGGCTGCCAATAATGGGGCGAAGGGAATGGGTGATGCACAAAAGGCCAAAGTTGGAGGAATGCAGATTTCCCAGAGGGTTGTAGTGCTGGATGAGATTAGAGAGCTCGGAAAGGGCGAAGCCATGAAGGCATTTGAACACCAGGATGAGAATTTTAAATTTGACGCGCTGTGGGACCATGAGCCGCTGTAAATCAGCGAGCATAGGAGTACAGGCCAGGGTGAGCCGGACTTGGTGCGGGTTAGGATATGAGCATCAGAGTTCAGGATGAACTGAACTTTATGGAAGGTGGAGGAAAGGAAGCTGGCCAGGAGAGCATTGGAATAGTCTAACCTGGAGGTGACAAAGGCATGGATGAGGGTTTTGGTAGTAGATGGACTGAGGCAGGGGCAGAGATGGGCAATGTTAGAGGTGCAAATAGGCAGTCTTTGTGTTGGAGAGGATATGGGGTTGGAAGCTCAGTTAAATAGGAGGCTGAGGTTGCAAACAGTCAGCTCCAACCTGAGTCAGTGGCCAGGAAGGGGGATGCAATTGGAAGCTAGGGTATGGAGTTTGAAGCGGTGACTGAAGACGATGGCCGATAGGCTCAGGTGTCCAGTATTCAAAAGTTGATAGAAAGGGGGAACCGAAGTTTTACTTGGCAGCCTGGGCCTGTAGAAGTGCTCATAGTGTGATTTTGCACAGACCAAAGAGGAAGCATTAAAATTTTCAAAAAACATTTTTGCAGGCAGCACAGAGCCTGCTATCTGCCAGACACGTTATTGGTTGTTCATCAGCAGGACATCCACCAGTGTGGCCAATCTCTGCTGTCCATGTTGCAATGGCAGCAGATTCTTGAATAACATTGCTTGTGCCAAAGTATGTTTTTAGTTGGTGTTAAACATTATATTCTCATTGGTCTTGAAGTTAGCTGTGATTGTGTTCTGCAATCTCAGGCAAATCTATACTGCTTCTTCTTAATTGTCTGTTGGTATCTTTCAGA
This sequence comes from Squalus acanthias, assembly GCA_030390025.1. Taxonomy (NCBI): domain Eukaryota; kingdom Metazoa; phylum Chordata; class Chondrichthyes; order Squaliformes; family Squalidae; genus Squalus; species Squalus acanthias. The sequence goes on along the minus strand of CM059430.1, from coordinate 59,308,429 downwards.
GCTTCAGCTCTGCCTTCTTTGTAGTGCTTTCTCCGACAGTCACAGTTTGGCACATAGTTTGCTGTAGCAAACTTGTTTTGGCAACCTTGGATGATCCACTTGTACAACACAGCTGCACCTTCATTAGTACAGCCATATGCTGCTATTGTTGACTTGTCTTAGCCATTCAGAATCTCGTGTGTGATATACAGTTTGCGTCTCACAGAAAAGAGGTATGCATCTTGATCTTTGTCTTCAACTTCAAGCAGTGCTCTTTAAACACGCTAAGCTTCAGCCTTCATATGCCTTTCTCACAGTTTGCAACCTCCTTGTTGACAATGCCATCAGATACAATGGCTCCAATCTTTATGGGGAGGCAGGGAGAGAGCTGGGGAGCATGGGTGCGGTTGGCCGGAGAAAGAGAAACCCAGAAATCACAGGAATGTGGAAGTCCTGCCGAATTTAACAGCAGGACCCCATTATCATTTTAAAAATTCTGTTCCCTGCCTAGCAGCCAACCAGACAGAATGACCGGCTGTCGGGCAGGAAAGCCAGCAGTAGAAGGCTGCAGAGGGGACCGTTGGGGACAATCCCCGGCAATCAGGAAAGTTTGGGGGTTGGTGGTGGTGGGGGGGGGGGGGGGGGTCGGAGCCTGGCAATCGGAAGGGAGGCAAAGATCAGGGCTTGGTGGTGGGTGGGGATTCAGAGCACAGCCATCGGGTGGGAGGAAGGCAACGATCTGGGTATGGTGGTGGGGAGAGGGGTGGGTTTGTCAGCTGACCACCACAGCGAGGAGACCCCACAATCAGAAGAAGGTTTGCTTGAGGGACTCGTGGAAGCACTCCTGCTGGCTCACGAGGAGTGCAATAAAAAGCATTTTCCCCCTTGATCCGGCTGCTCCCATCTCCATTTAGCTGCCGGGATTCCCAAGCCCTGGAAAACTATGCCGGCCAATGTTGTTAAATCAGGCTCCCAACTGCAGTGGATTAGAAGTGTCCCACCTCTCGAGAGTGGGACAGACATTCCACGCAACCCACTGCCATAAAAATGGCGGTAGGCACGTATGTGGCGGGTTGGGGTCACGTTTCGCAGTTTAAAATTTTTAACCCCCGACCCTCTCCTGCCTGTCGTGGGAGGCTTAATATCGACCCCAATGATTCAGGTTGCTGGCCTTCTACCCTCATGCCAAGCCACCTGCAGTGATTGCCAGAGCAGGCTGAAACATCACCTCCTTTCGTCAAAGATGATGGTAAACCTAAAGTGCCTCTGTCAATGTCACACTGTGGCATTGTTATAACACGAATATAGTTGGAGGTTGTATTCTAACTGATTCACTTGAGAGGTTCTTAAATGGTCTCTTTGCAAAACTTCATTCTTGCCTGTACTCGATTCAGTTTTAACAGCCCTGTATGCATTCCGAAACTCTGTTAGATGCCAACATTCTCATCAAGGTGTCATAGTGCACCAGCAACATGACAATAAAGAATACTGGAAAAAAAAAAATCAGGCAAAGTAAATCTCATTTCACTCCAGTAGATCACTGGAAAAGCTTCTAAATAATCTCCCTATGTTGTCACTCCGATGGGCACGCCAACATGGAACCCTTTGACAATACGGAGATACTTGGCAGGACCTGCAAACTTTGCATTTGGTATATCAACAAACACTATGAACAGATCACGGTTCTGCTGTACGGCAGTGTCTCTCTCAGATCATGCCAGCTCTGCTGTGTTTGGCATGGAACCCACACTAAATCTCGGGAAGAACATCCATTCAGAATGTAGCAACAAGCCTCCCTCGAATGAGGATATTTCCAGTGATTCCACAGAGATATTAAATAGCTATCACTATTTAATTAGCTGTGTCAGATGTGGCTCAGTTGGTAGCACTCTCACCTCCTGAGTCAGTAGGTTGTGGGTTCAAATTCCACTCCAGTGACTTCAGCACAAATTCTAGTGCAGTACTGAGGGAGTGGTGCACTTTCAGATGAGACGTTAAACCAAGGCCCCGTCTGCCCTCTCAGGTGGACCTAAAAGATCCCATGGCACTATTCGAAGAAGAGCAGGGGAATTCTCCCTGGTGCTCTGGCCAATATTTATCCTTCAACCAACATCACTATAAAACATTACCTGGTCGTCATCACATTGCTGTTTGTGGGACCTTGTTGTGTGCAATTTGACTGCTGCGTTATCTACATTACAACAGTGACTTATACGTCAAAGGTATTTAATTGGCTTTAAACCGACTTGGGATGTCCTGAGGTCGTGAACGGCGCTATAAAACTATAAGTCTTTCTTTCTAATAAATCTCCCTTGTATTTATAGATGGTGAGCAGCTGGGCATTCTTCAGATTTTGTGGCACATATTCCTCTGCCCATATTTTATTGAACATCACCTTCCACCAAGGGGACCTGCACACCTCTATGGGGATGCTATCAGACAGGTGTCTTGCCAATCTTCATAAGCTGCACAGCCTTTCTGACTTCTTCACATGGGAGGGAGGAGGGTGGAATCCCAGGTCCTTCATAAACTGGTTGCTGTGAAATGTCATCGACTGATTGCTCTTTGACTTCTGAAGGACGATTCAATAGATAGTTGAAGTGTTCGACTCACCATCACATAATTTCACTTTTGACAACAATCTTCTGAATTCACAAGCTCAGTTGTAGTGAATTGGCCTAATAACAGTTCCGTGTCATTGAACGACTTTATGTGGCATGTGTCAGCGTACGCTTGCACTATTTCAGTCTTTTGCAGTCACCACTGATCCTTGATCTCAGTCATATCTGGACTGCAGCCTGATACTCATCCATTTGTTCTGGTCACATCTGTTGGGTTTTTCAGTAAGCTGTTGTGGGCAACACACTTTCTATTTATCAACGGAGATCTCAGATTCATAGTCACAAAACGTGTCCAGCCACTTTCTCTGCATGAAGTCAGCCGTTTCCTCTGCACCCCACCATATACACCTCCTTGAACATGTTCCACTCTTGATCCAAAAAGACAGCATTTGGATCCACATCTCTTAGTCTATTCTTTAATGCTTCCTTCAGGGAGTTATGTATTTCTTGCTTTTGAAGCTATCAGATATCAAAATGTTTGGGGAATCTTCATTTTCTGGTTTTGCCTTTTGGGGTTGTTGTGCGAGTACCAGTCTGTGGCATTATGACAATGTCAGTGATCCAAAGAGAATTCAGCACCTTGCATGGCTGACCTGTTGTGCGCCATGTTTTGAATAACCCTTTTGCCTGAAATGCCAATGTTTAGAATGTGGATGCATCTAGGTTGCCTTGTATTGTATTTGTCTGTGTGATGATCGTACTTGTTATGATGAGCTGATGCTTGGCACACAGAGACAGCAGTAGATTGTTACTGTTCAACTTGACTATATCACATCTGCCTTTCAGATTTGGTGATTATTGTCCACTTCAGCACTAAAGAGTACAACCTGTTGAAATGAAATGAAAACTGTGCTGTTGAAATGACAGAACTCAGCTGATTGTACAAATCTTTATCACAGCTGCTTATGGTTGGTGCAGACACACTTGACTGCAGATGCACGTTGGTGAATCTGTAACATCATGATTCTGTTGTAGGTTCCAAAAGGAACAGTGACAAGCTTGCTTTCACTACCTGAATGAACTGAAAAACCGACCCCTTATTCACGTCGCTCATTTTCAGCCCATCCAATCCAATAGAACGTGCACCACCCACTGATTTCGGTCAGCTGCCTTTCTTCCTTTCTGAAAGGCCAGCGATGTTGATGTTGTAAGGCTGGGCTCACATGCTGTTCTGTCTCTCAGGACAATCTGTACTCGCTCTGTCCATGAAAATGTTTTATGTTGAGATTGGTTTCTAAGCTTTCCTGCTGTTTTTCCTGGGAGACCAAATGACTTCCCAACCACAGGTTGCTGATACACTGTCAATAGGAGAAGTTTGTTTAGAGCACTTGTATAGAGTGTGCAGTGCTGCTCTACAAGGAGTTGCACAGACACTCTTGATTACTACCAAATCCTGTTGTTGACCAATGACATGAGTCGCCCATGTGCAGAATTGAGACTACAACTCCCAGCACCATCACCACTCTGCCACTGGGTTTGGATGAAACAACAAGAACTAATGAGTGCAAATCAAGCAGCTGTGAGTAATGAGAGTGGTCGAGAGCACTCAGTGCGGAAAGCCATGCACAATCTCGACTTGTCAGCCTGTAATTTTATGACCTGATACAAATGACTGAAGCAGAGTTTGAAGACTTTAAATGTCCTGGTGCTATCTACCCATAACTGGCATTTTTGGTTGAATGCTAAAGTGTGTTCCATATGCTGGTAGGTATGCTTACCCACCTCCGGGGTCCATTCTATTATGCAATATCTTACCAATGCTACTTGTCTCTTCATTGTGCTCAGTTTCCTGCCGGTCACCAGGAGGAGGTCTGACAACAGGTACTGAACTGGCATGTGAAGCTTACTCGAACTGCTCCTATTTTCCCGCATTACAACCCATGCAGTAGCAAGCAAGAATACTGTAATGTTATTGCACCACTCCATATAAATTTGCTGCTGTCCCTCGTCTTGTGGATAAGGTCATTTGCCCCATCAAACCGACTGCTTCCACACACATTGTACAATCCTATCATGGCCCCTGCCCCACCTACTTAATCTCCTGAAGGAAAGTTGTATAAATATCTATCAAGGTAATCAAGTCAAAGGGCAGAATATCTGTCTATCCCCAAATCTCAACCACATCATATTCAGGCTTCCACAGACAACCACCACCTCCCAGGCCCGAGTATTGCAGTAATTCATTTTACACTTATGGTGTATTCAATCATCTCGGTCTATACCTACACCTACACCTATAGCCACAGATCACATTCCCAACCAGATATTTTTTCAGCTCTTTTTGAAGGAGCTCATTGACACAATACCCCAATTGCCTTTGCTGGGAGTCTATTCCACATAATACATTGCCGTGCGGGGTTAAAATATCCTCTAACTTCTAGTATCACTTGCGGTTTTTCAGTTTCAATGAGAGAAATAAATAAATAAATCCAGTACTCTTTAACTATTTGATCTTCATTTACAGATTGGTCCACGTAACTATAGTCACTATTTCCATAAGCAAGAGGCTGTAGTAAATTGCATAATATCTGATAAATGGCCCAACATTTATTATACTGCACAATAACAGATAAAAGCCAAGTCAAACAACAGGATCTCAACACAATTTTAAATGACACAAATTGTACTTTGTAGTGACACTAGCACAATGGTCCCAGGCATGTACGCTCCAAATACTAGCACAGCACCCACAAAAACAAGTGCCTAGATTTCACAGAATGTTCCAACTTGCTCGTACCCAGACACCAGCAGGGTGGTCCCAGACATGTGCATCCAAACCCCAGAAGGGTGGTCCCAGACCCATGCACCCACACACCAGCAAGGTGGTCCCATACCTGTCCACCCAGACATCAGCAGGGTGGGTCCAGGCACATGCACCCAGACGCCAGCAGGGTGGGCCCAGACATGTGCACCCAGACACCAGTAGGGTGGGCCCAGGCACGTGCACCCAGATGCCAGCAGGGTGGGTCCAGGCACATGCACCCAGATGCCAGCAGGGTGGGCCCAGACACGTGCACCCAGACACCGGCAGGGTGGGCCCAGGCACACGCACCCAGGCACCGGCAGGGTGGGCCCAGGCACACGCACCCAGACACCGGCAGTGTGGGCCCAGGCACACGCACCCAGATGCCAGCAGGGTGGGCCCAGACACGTGCACCCAGACGCCAGCAGGGTGGGCCCAGACACGTGCACCCAGACACCAGCAGGGTGGGCCCAGACACGTGCACCCAGACACCAGTAGGGTGGGTCCAGGCACACGCACCCAGACACCAGTAGGGTGGGTCCAGGCACACGCACCCAGACACCAGTAGGGTGGGTCCAGGCACACGCACCCAGACACCAGTAGGGTGGGTCCAGGCACACGCACCCAGACACCGGCAGGGCGGTCCCCGGCACACTCACCCAGACACCAGCAGGACGGTCCCCGGCACACGCACCCAGACACCGGCAGGACGGTCCCCGGCACACTCACCCAGACACCAGTAAGACCTCCTGAACTGCTTTGATGGGAATAATGTTCTGGAAGTGTTACTAATAGAAATTGTATCTTGTAAATTTAGACTTGGAAAAAAATTCTCAAAGAATGAATGTGTTAATACATGGTTGGTTATTTTGTCCATGCAGGTTTAGACGCCAGTCCAGTTCCCAACATGTGGATGGAGAGCACTTGTGTGTGCATACAAAAACATAGTATTTATATGGGTTCATTTGCAGTTTCAAATAAATGAAATTCTCTTGAAGTGAGTTTGATGTTCCCAGTGATGCAGCTGTCAGCAGCTCCTCTGGAGACTCCAATCCTTTCTATGATACACAATTGGCTACCAGCCTTACGCACCTGCAGTAAATATCGACCCACACCACAGCCTCTGTAACGTTTCCTGGTGGAAAGGAGCGTCAGCTGTACCACTCGATCCCTTGACTTCCTTTGTGGTAAAAGACAGAACATCAGTTTGGGAGTCATTACTATGGTAACTATTCTCACTTTATCACTTATCTCTAGTAGTGCATACAATATTAATGTTATCCTACAAGTCATAACATAGCTAATTGACATTTATAGTGTTATGCTGAGCAACTGCATATTACTGCCAGGATCAAGCACTTCCTGTAGTTGTCCCCATCTCCTTTATGATGTGGAATCATGCAAATTTTACCTTTCAGCTTCGCTGGTCTAGAAAACTTTATATATTGTGTAAAAATTGCTGACTGTCCCAGCTGAATTTCCTGTCCATGTTACAGCCCCAACTGCAACTTACAGCCTGCCTGCAAGTATCCTGCGTGCCAATGTTACAAGTTCTTCTTACAACTGTGCCACTGTTCCAGTTACAGCCCCATATAACTGCAATACTGCCCCAGCTAAAGTTTATCCGTGCAGCTGCACTACTGTCCCAGTTACAGGCCCCTAGTAATTGCATGACCGTCCCAATTACAGCCCCTTGTAGCTGCACTGCCTTCAGCTTCACCACCTGTCTCAATTACAGCTCCCCATCGTAGTTGCAGTTCCCGTCTGTTTTACAGCTCCACTTGCAGCGGCTCTTCTTCACAAACAGGAAAACTACAGGCAAAAACTCTAATCCTTGCCTTTCTGAATGACTTCAGAGTGAATAACCCTGACCATACAGAATAGATAGCAATGCCATACAGTTACACAATGAGTAACCCCTAGCCTATCCAAAAAAATGAAACTCAGTTACAGTAACTCCCACTCTGCTAAATAAATAGTAACTTGATAGCTACACAGCAAGCAATCCCTACCATGCTGAATAAATAGGCAATTTATAGTTATAGTGAATGCTTTATCAGAGCTTTAATAGAAAGAAAACAGTTTTCCTTCTTGGTTTATTGCATGATTCTTGTGTGCGACTCCACAGAACTAGAAAAAAAGAGTGCCAGCGACACTTTTCTATTTGTTCCTGTAACATCAGAGTAATTGCTATTGAAGCATAGAAGTGCTGTTATGGGAAACAGTCTTTACCTCTATTAACATGACAGCTGGTATGGCTAAAGAGTGCGCTTGGCAATGGCTGAAAATCCATTTGCTGCATTTAATGTGTGTGCATAGAGGAACGTTTACAAGTAAGTTGGTGTTGTCCTTTAAATTCATTGCCTTTAAACCACAAACAGCAATTTGGGGGCGGCTTGCGAACATTTCCTCCCTGTACCTCTTCAGGCAGTGATTAGGAATCCAAGGGTGCAATTTACTGTTACTATGCACTCCTCTGCCAATTCCAGTTCACAGAAGGTATGTGAATAGAATATGATGCACTGCTGCCATTTTATAGGTCTCTCTATAGTATGAACAGCCAGTTTGAACTTCTTGTGAGAATATCCATTCTCCTTTCAAAATATTATGCACAATTTCAGAATATGGTTGTGGGGAACACTGAACTCTGATTCTTGATGGACACGAGAAGGTTAATTATTCATTTATGATGTTTCAAGATTTAAATAAATTTTAATTTCTTATGAGGAAGCTGCCTGCTGGAGAGCCGTCACATTGGAATTTCCAGCTGCAAAAGACCCTCTCTTGGTTGAGGGATGTGGTGGGTTGAACTTTGGTTGGTCCTTGTGATGTTGTGTGAAGAGTAGTCCTAGATGCCAAAATGGTGATAAAGCTCATGGTCAGCCTGATATGCACCCATCACATTTTTGAGTGCTAGATATGAGAGATGTTAAAATATATTTGAACTGGGATATAATACAGCCATTCTGTTATAAAACTGCTCACAAGAAAATCTCTCTTACCTTTAGAGAGGATCATAATAGAGCTGCGATTTATGCGACTCAGGGACTCTTTCCAAACAACTGCTAGGACATGCTAAGATTACAGTGCAACAAGTGTTACTGCAGCATGATGCTACTAACCAACTTTTTGTCAAGGACTACAATCCTACCCGATGTCTTGCTCAGTGACAACTCTCAGGATTGTTACAGGAAGCTGCAGCGCAAGGTGATGAGATGTGGGTCTGCGTATGTGATTCCCCACACAGCAACCTCTTCATGCCACTGTGAGCAAGCCAGGCAATTCCCACTGGAACATAAAAATAAAACCTACAGCACCAATAGGTCTATTTCAATAGGGTCTTTGACTTGCTGTGTGGAAGCTGGGATAACCTTGCCACTCCTCCGCCCGCACTCGGGCCGGGCCCCTCCCCCCCCAGTGGGGCTGGTTTGTGTTATCTGAAGTACTCTTGCATGTGGATTGTGCAGCTCCATGGATATTACAAAGTTTTACAAAAGTATTTACAGCGCAGAAACAGGCTATTCAGCCCAATAGATCCATGCTGGTATTTATGCTCCATGCGAGCCTGTTCCCACCCTTCTTCATCTAACCCCATCAATATATCCTTCTATTCCTTTCTCCTTCATGTGTTTATCTAGCTTCCCCCTAAATGCATCTATGCTAGTTGCCTCAACTACTCCTTGTGGTAACAAGTTCCACATTCTAACCACTCTCTGGATAAAGAAGTTTCGCCTGAATTCCCTGTTGGATTTATTAGTGACTATCTTATATTTATGGCCCCTAGTTCTGGTCTCACCCGCAAGTGAAAACATTGTCTAACTCATCAAACCCTTTCTTAATCTTAAAGGCCTCTATCAGGTCACCCTCAGTCTTCTCTTTTCTAGAGAAAAGAGCCCCAGCCTGTTCAATCTTTCCTGATAGGTATAACTCTGGTATCATTTTAGTTAATCTTTTTTTTGCACCTTCTCTGGCACCTCTACGTCCCTTTTATAGTATAGAGACCAGAACTGGTCACAGTATTCCAAGTGTGGTCTAGCCAAGGTTCTATATTAAAGAGGAAAGTTAAGCAAATTATTTTCAGAACAGATTATAATTTACAGTTATTCATATTCATTTACTGTGCTGTAATGGAATCACTTATATATTAATTACCGGACATTACAGGGCATTTACTGACATTACTGGGCATTTACTGACATTATGGATACAAAGGATATTGATTACAATTTTCTATTATCTCATTACATAATTTTACCATTTTTTTTTTTAAACATGCATTTTTCATTAATTAATTTTCCAGATTGAGAGGACTGGCTGGACACCATCTGCTCCTGAATCTGCATTTGTAAGAGAAAGGGGATTGAGGGGTTTAGGGATATTAATACATTTGCTTGCTTCACTACCTGATAGGGTGGCAGAAGCAGATTCAGTAATAACTTTCAAAAGGGAATTGGATATATACTTAGAAATGAAAAAAATGCAAGGACATGGAGAATCAGCAGGGGAATGGGACCAATTGGATCGCTCTTTCAAAGAGCCAGCATAGGTACGATGGGCAGAATGCATTTTTCTCTGTTTTTTTGCCTCTCCCAGAAGATTACATGGCTGCAGGTGGGTAGGACGGGTCTAGTCATGATGCTCCAGCCATCATATGAGTGTGGGGCAGGCTTGATGGACCAGCCAGTCTTTTCCTGCCTGTCAATTTTGTATGTTTTGTGCTGTATGATTCTATGGTTATATGGATATTGAGAGATCTGCTTGCTTCATGTAGGAGTTAGGAAGAGAGTATAGATATCCTGGGTCTATGACTGAGGTAGACATGCACAGAGGTGGCCCAAATGGGCGGCATGGCCTTTTACCATTCCAAGTTATTTTTTGTCCTTAAGATGAACACCTACTTTTTTCTGCCACCAGTTTTTTTTCACCCTGCAGCTGCCCATTTGTCCATTCACATCAGATCATTGTTACTATCTTCTTTATTGCCACCTGATTAAAGTGGTTGAGGTGTCTCCTGCAGTCCTTGGCATTGCTGAAACCCCATATGATGTGGGAAATTTCCCCCTCTGTTTCATGATGCCGTATTGATGTGGAGTCCATAATTAGTTTTCTGTTTTAATAAATTTGCTGATTAGAATTTAATGTTAATCTTCCCTCAAACATGGTTTCCTTAATGAAGTTAATGCCCGATTCCTTCGTCAGTACGGTGGCCATTTTCCTGTTTAGCCAAATTCTGGTTTCAACTAACATTCGATTAAGTGGCTCAAGTTGCTGGTAGTGGTACAGGACTTGCAAAAGAAAGAAATTGTCCATTGGTGCTCGAAGGGAAAATAGGCAGCATTACCCCAATTTGTAAAAGTATTTTCAGTGGAGCTAGCTGAAAAGAATTGCAGATCTGTGACCATTGACTTAATATCTGCAACATGTATTTACCTGCCCCCTCTTGAGCTCTGTATCATAACATTCGGTGATGACTTTCTGCATACATGTTTGCCTTTTTTATAAAGATTAATTTCATATTTTCAGGGAAAAATGGAAAAGGGGTGAGGCAGCCCTAATAAATACGATGGGATAAATACAGTAGAGAGAAAGGATCTTAGTTCGGAAAATCAAGATGTAGAATCACTTTGGGTGGAGCCAAGAAACAAGGGGCAGAAAACACTGGTGGGAGTAGTTTATAGGTCCGCTAACAGGGCACAGTAAAAATCAGGAAATTAGAGGTGCATGTAACAAGGGTAATATAGTAATCATGGGGACATTAATCTTCGTATAGACTGGGCAAACCAAATTTGCAGTAATAGTGCAGAGGACGAGTTCATGGACTACATTCAAGATAGTTTTCTAAATCAGTATGTCGAGGAACCAACTAGGGAACAGGCTATTTTAGATCTTATATTGTGCAATGAGACAGGGTTAATTAATAACCTTGTAGTAAAGGAGTGTCTGGGGAAGAGTGATCATAATATGATTAATTTTATATTGAGTTTGAGAGTGATTTAATTAAGTCCAAAACTAGGGTCTGAAATCTGAACAAAGCATACTACGTAGGTATGAGACACGGGTTGGCTAAGGTAGATTGGGAAACTAGATTAAAAGATATGATAAAAGAAAAGACTTGCAATTGTATAGTGCCTTTCACGACCACCGGACGTCCCAAAGCACTTTACAGCCAATGAAGTACTTTTTCAAGTGTAGTCACTGTTGTAATGAAAATGCTGCAGACAATTTACACATACCAAGCTCCCACAAACAGCAATGTGATAATGACCAGATAATCTGATTTTTTTTTTTGTGATGCTGGTTGAGGGATAAATATTGGCCAGGACACCGGGGATAACTCCCCTGCTCCTCTTCAAAACAGTGCCATGGGACCTTTTTGCTCACCTGAGAGTGCAGACAGGGCCTTGGTTTAACGTCTCATCCGAAAGACGACACCTCCGACAATGCAGCGTTCCCTCAGTACTGCACTGGAGTGTCAGCCTAGATTTTTGTGCTCAAGTCTCTGGAGTGGGACTTGAACCCACAACCCTCTGACTCAGTGCTACCAACTGAGCCACAGCTGACACATGATGGTAGATAGGCAATGGCAAACATTTAAAGAAATAACTCATAATTCCCAACAAATATATATTCCTTTAAGGAATAAAAACCCCACAGGAAGTGTGGTCCAACGTGGCTAACAAGAGATGTTAAAGATAGTATTAGATTAAAGGAAGTGAGTTATAATATTGCCAAAAATAGTAAGCCTGAGGATTGGGAGGATTTTAGAATTTAACAAAGGGTGACCCAGAAATTGATAGAGACACAGAAAATAGAATATGAGTAAACGAGAAAGATCAGCAAAAGTAAACATGGGTCCCTTACAGGCAGAGACAGGAGAAATTATGGGGAATAAGGAAATGGCAGAGGCATTAAACAAATACTTTGTATCTGTCTTCACGGGAGACACAAAAAACATTTTGGAAATTGTGGGGAACCAAAGGTCTAGCGAGAATGAAGAACTTAAAGAAATTAGTATTAGTAAAGAAATACTATTGGAGAAATTAATGGGACTAAAAGCTGATAAATCCCCTGGCCCTGATGGCTTACATGCTAGAATTTTAAAAGAAGTGGCTACAGATATAGTGGATGTATTGGTTTTGATCTTCCAGAATTCCCTAGATTCTAGAACGGACGCCAGGGATTGGAAGGTAGCAAATGTAACCCCGCTATGCAAGAAAGGAGGGACACAGAAAATAGGGAACTACAGGCCAGATAGTAGTCAGTAGTAGGGAAAATGTTAGAAACTATTATTAGGGACGTGGTAATAGGGCACTTAGAAAATCATAATATGATTGGGCAATCATGTTTGATAAATCTGTTAAGAGTTTTTTGAGATTGTAACTAGCAGGGTGGATAAGGGGGAGCCAGTGGATGTAGTGTATTTGGATTTTCAAAAAGCATTCGATAAGGAGCCACACAAGAGGTTATTACACAAAATTATTGCTCATGGGATTGGGGGTAATATATTGGCCCTGAAATTCGCCTCTCCGGCTTGCCGCGGGGGTAAGGATCGCGCGCGCACTTACCTACCGCGCCTGCCGTTGTGTTTTGGGCTCACGGGAACTTCAGCTCCTGGGCCTGCTCCAAGTGCCGGCACGCAGTGCTTGCGTGTCCCAGGGGCGCAGTTAGTGCGATGCGTCCCCTGGGATCAAGTGGGCCATGGAGAGCCAATGGCAGCAGACCATCTTTCATTCATAGAGTTGACAGGAAGACCTGTCAAATCTGTGAATTGAAATCGGCCCCAAAAGAACAGCTAAACTTAAAATAAATTTTAAAAAAACCATCACATTTATAAAATAACTATAGTTAAATAAATTAACCACTTTAAACAAAAATTTAAATTTTTGAAAAAATTAAAATACTTTTTAAGTGCTAAAAATAAACTTACCTTTCTTTAAAGTATCTAAAAAAATAAACCTGTTGAATTTTTTTTTAAATTATACTTAATTAACCACTTACCTTGTTGAAAACGGCTCCTGCGCCTCCTTTTTAAAAGCGTAGGTTCTTCAATACTTACCCTCCCGTAGAAACCTGAAAAAAAACCTAAGTTTGCTGCGTGCGCGCAGCCTCTACCGCGCACGCGGTTCACCTAGGAACCGCCCCCTTCACCAGACCGGAAGTTCCGGTTTCCCGCGCATGCGCAGTGCATGCAGCAAACCGGCACTTCGGGACGCCTTACGGGTGAGTACACAGTCCGTACTCACCCGGGAAGGGCCGAATTTTTGGCCCATTAGCATGATTGAGGATTGGTTAACGGACAGAAAAAAAAGTCGGAATAAATGGGTCATTTTCGGGTTGGCAGGCTGTAACTAGTGGGGTACCGCGAGGTTCAGTGATTGGGCCTCAACTATTTACAATCTATATCAATGACTTAGATGAGGGGATCAAGTGTACTGTATCCAAGTTTGCTGACGGTACAAAGCTAGATGGGAAAGTAAGTTGTGAGAAGGACGCAAAGAGGCTGCAAAGGGATATAGACAGGTTAAGTGAGTGGGCAAGAATATGGCAGTTAGAATATAATGTGGAGAAATGTGAAGTTATCCACTTTGGTAGGAAAAATAGAAAAGCAGAGTATTTTTTTTAAATGGAGAGAGATTGGGAAATGTTGGTGTTCAGTGGGACCTGGGTATCCTTGTACACGAATCACAAAGTTAACATGCAGGTATAGCAAGCAATTAGGAAAGCAAATGGTATGTTAGCGTTTATTACAAAAGTATTGGAGTATAAGAGTAAATAAGTCTGACTGCAATTATATAGGGCTTTGGTGAGACCACACCTGGAGTACTGTGTACAGTTTTGATTACCTTACCCAAGGATATACTTGCCTTAGAGGGAGTGCAACGAAGGTTCACTAGACTGATTCCTGGGATGGGTGGATTGTCCTTTGAGGAGAGATTGAGTAGACTAGGCCTATAGTACCCAGAGGTTAGAAGAATGAGAGGTGACCTCATTGACAGGGTAGATCCTGGGAGAATGTTTCCCCTGGCTGGGGAGTCTAAAACTGGGGGTCACAGTCTCAGAATAACAGGTTGGCCATTTAGATTTTTGGATAATAAGGGAACCAAGGGATATGGGGATAGTGAGGGAAGGTGGAGTTGAGGTTGAAGATCAGTTTATTGAATGGTGGAGCAGGCTCAAAGTGCCGAGTGGCCCACTCCTGCTCCTATTTCTTATGTTTTTATGTTCCAGGTTTCTCTCTTCCTCTTCTGAAGGTATTGACTCAGCCTGGGGTATCGTGCCATGGCCACTAGTTGCTCTCTATTACCTCAGCCAAGGGTACATTCTTCACGTGTCAGTCTAGAGAATCGGCAGGCTTTTTCACTGTGGAGAAAATCACAGCCAAACCCGACCCCATCATCACTTGACAACCCCATATGCCAAAGCCCCAGAGATCACTGGACGACGTTCAGATATGAAAATCTTGGCCGATTTTAGCCCCGTCTCCCCCAGAAGCACAGGCTCTAATCAAGATCGACAGACTGAGGATCAAACATAAAAATAATTAGGAGCATGAGTAGGCCATATGGCCCTTGGAGCCTGCTCTGCCATTCAATAAACTCATGGCTGATCTTCGACCTCAACTCTACTTTCTCGCCCGATCCCCATATCCCTTGATTCCCCTAGAGTTGAAAAATCTATCTCAGCCTTGAATATACTCAATGATTAAGCATCCACAGCCCTTTGGGGTAGAGAATTCCAAAGATTCACAACCTTCTGAGTGAAGAAATGCCTCCTCATCTCAGTCTTAAATTGCTGACCCCTTATCCTGAGACTATGGCCCCTACTTCTAAACTCTCCAGCCAACCTAGCACCTTCTTGGTGTGTAAAGCTCAACTCCACACTACCTAGTGCACTTTGTAACTAAGCCATAAATAAGGTGCTCATACACCTGCCTTGTTACTCACCTTTCCGTCAATTCTTCCCCTGCCCAAAAAAATTCATAAATTAATAAGGAAAATTTGGATTTAAAACACTTTGGGGGAAAAATTCGGTATCGCCCATTTTGGGGCACGAATATCGGCCAGGTGCAAAGTTTAGTGCCCGGCGCTAATTATCGCCTCTGACTGCAAAATTCACCTCTATCGCCCCTGGAGGTGGTTTGAGCGCTAAATCAGGCGCTACACACCTCTCTTAAGGCGCAAACGTCAGGGAGCAAGGCACTACTGAAGCTCAGGTGATGTCAATTACCATGGAAGCCAGACAGACTGGTGCTGTCCAGTTCTTAAAGGGGAAGGGCCATCTTGCTGACCAGCCACTCCCTGCTCATTGCAGCCTTTGAATCTCGGCCTGGAGAGACCTCAAAAGAAATTGTGTTGGAAGTACTAATGGATAGGCCCAGGGAAAGAGCTCGCCGATTAGGAACCACAAAAGTGGTGCTGAGGGCCAGAACACCTTAGGACAGTGTTAAAGCCAAAAATTTTGCCGACAAGAAAAGGCAGGAAGCGCCCACCTTTAAATAGCGCTCCCCCAGCCCCTTCCCGACTTGAAAACTTTCCCCTCTACTGGTCGTCCCTAGCGGCAGGCGCTAAGGCAGGGGGCGCGACTCAATATCCGGTCCGGGGCATGCACGCTTGACTGACGTCACAATCTGCGGGCACAGGAGATCGTGGCGGTAGTGTTTAGCGCCGTTGCAAAACGACTGGTCAATTTCGCGAGCGGCGCTAAAATCGCCACGCTCGGGCGCTAAGTTCCTAGCATACCATTAGCGCCCCCTGGAGGCACTAACAGGAGGCGCTAACCAACCAAATTTTTCCCCCTTTATACTTGAACACTGGTGCATCTTTTTATAGTGTACAAGGCATGTTGATTAATGAAGTTAAAATGTAAGTGGTGCTTTTCAGAAATAGGGCAGTTTCCATAAATAGCTTGCTGATATTTTTGCTTCGTGTTACAAATGGATTGAGGTAGAAGCACATTTTCATCCTTTAGTAGAAGTGCAGGTTAAATTTAGCCACTAGATGGATAATGTTACTATATTTATTTTGGCTTTTAAAAAACTGCAATTATTTGAAATACATCAGGAGCTGTGCCAGTAAGCCTCTCCAATTACCACTGGCCACAAGCAGCTGCCACGAGGAAGAATATAATGGAAACCACATGTGGGTACAAGTTACTGACAACTAGTTCAAGAGTTGAGTATATTCTCATTACCACTTCAACCCCACCCCTGTTGTGGCCATTCCAACGCACCACATGGAAACCTCATGCCCTGGAGTTCTACTTACTCCCGGACATCAATGGTGCTTAGCAAATGACAGTAGAATGCTGCATTTAAGTGGCCATTGATCATTTAGAAACATTTATGAATGCGCAGCCCTTCGAAGCTTCTAAAAGCGAGTGCACAGATACAAAAATCAATCAAAAAGGCTAATGGAATGCTGGCCTTTATCTCAAGGGGGCTGGATTACAAAGGGGAGGAAGTGATGAGTTGTAGAGAGCCTTAGTCAGACCCCATCTAGAGCACTGCATTCAGTTTTGGGCACCATACCTCAGGACAGATATATTGGCCTTGGAGCACAGATTCACCAGAATGATACCAGGACTTAAAGGGTTAAATTGAGGACAGGTTGCATAAATTTGGTTTGGATTCCCTGGAGCTTAGAAGGTTGAGGGTGATTTAATACGGATTTGACTGGGTAGATACACAGAAACCATTTCCTGAGGTGGGGAAATCCAGTGCAAGGAAGCATAAGCCGAACTGAATTCCAGAGGCGAGGTGAGAATGACTGCCCTTGACATCAAAACAGCATTTGGCACCAAGGAGCTCTAATAAGATTGAAGTCAATGGGAATCAGGGGGAAAACCCTCCACTGGCTGGAGTCATACCTAGCACAAAGGAAGATGGTTATGGTTGTTGGAGGCCAATCATTTCAGTCCCAGGACATCGCTGCAAGGGGTTCTTCAGGGCAGTGTCCGAGGCCCAACCATCTTCAGCTGCTCATCAATGACCTTCCCTCCATCATAGTGTCAGAAGTGGGGATGTTCACTGATGACTGCACAATGTTCAGTTCCATTTGCTAGTCCTCAGATAATGAAGCAGTCTGTGCCCGCGTGTGGCAAGACCTGGACAACATCCAGGCTTGGGCTCATAAGTGGCAAGTAACATTCGCGCTACACAAGTGTCTGGCAATGACCATCTCCAACAGGACAGAGTCTAACTACCTCCCCTTGACATTCAATGGCATTACCATTGTCGAATCCCCCACCATCAACATCCTGGTGGTCACCATTGCCCAGAAACTTAACTGGACCAGCCACATAAATTCTGTGGCTACAAGAGCAGGTCAGAGGCTGGGTATTTTGCTGCGAGTGTCTCATCTCCTACTCCCCAAAGCCTTTCCACCACCTACTAGGCACAAGTCAGGAGTATGATGGAATACTCTCCACTTGTCTGGATGAGTGCAACTCCAACAACACAAGAACCTCAACACCATCCAGGACAAAGCAGCCCGCTTGATCGGCACCCCATCCACCACATTAAACATGGGTAGAACTTAAAAACAAAAAGGGGGCAAGCACTTTGCTGGGAGTGTACTATAGGCCCCCAAACAGTCAGGAGGAGATAGAGGAACAGATATGTAGGCAAATCTCAGAGGTGTAGAAATAATAGGGTAATAATAGTAGGGGATTTCAACTTCCCCAATATTAACTGGGATAGTCAGAGTGTGAAAGGCTTAGAGGGTGCGGAATTCTTAAAGTGCATCCAGGAGAGCTTTTTGAGCCAGCATGTAGAAAGTCCTACAAGAGAGGGGGCGGTACTGGACCTAATTCTAGGGAATGTAGCCGGGCAAGTGGTAGAAGTGTCAGTAGGAGAGCATTTTGGTGACAGTGATCATAATTCGGTGAGATTTAAGGTAGTCATGGAAAAGGACAAAAATGGACCGAAAATAAAGGTTCTAAATTGGGGGAAGGCCAATTTTAATATGATAAGGCAGGATCTGGCCAAAGTGGACTGGGATCAGCTACTTGTAGGAAAATCCACATCAGAGCAGTGGGAGTCTTTCAGAAAGGAAAGAGAGAGAGTACAACGCCAACATGTTCCCGTAAAGGTCAAGGGTGGGACCAACAAGCCCAGGGAACCCTGGATGTCAAGGGATATACAAGAATAGATTAGGAAAAAAAGGGAGGCTTTTGGCAGATACAAAGGACTAAAAACAGTGGAAGCCCTAGAGGAGTATAGAAAGTGCAGGGGGGTACTTAAAAAAGAAATTAGGTGAGCGAAGAGGGGGCATGAAAAAACACTGGCGGGCAAAATAAAGGAAAATCCCAAGGTGTTTTATAAGTATATTAAGGGCAAGAGGATAACCAGGGAAAGAGTAGGGCTCATTAGGGACCAAAGTGACAATCTGTGTGTAGAGCCAGAAGATGTGGGTGAGGTTTTAAATGAATATTTTGCAACTGTGTTCACTATGGAGAAGGACGATGTCGGCATAGAAATCAGGCAGGGGGATTGTGATATACTTGAACAGATTAGTATTGAGAGGGAGGAGGTACTAGCGGTTTTAGCGGGCTTAAAAGTGGATAAATCCCCAGGCCCAAACGAGATGTATCCCAGGCTGCTGTGTGAGGCAAGGGAGGAGATTGCAGGGGCTCTGACACAAATTTTCAGAACCTCTCTGGCCACAGGGGAGGTGCCAGAGGACTGGAGGACAGCTAACGTAGTACCATTATTCAAGAAGGGTAGTAGGGATAAACCAGGGAATTACAGGCCAGTGAGCCTAACATCAGTGGTTGGGAAATTATTGGAAAAAATTCTGAGGGACAGAATTAGTCTCCACTTGGAGAGGCAAGGATTAATCAAGGATAGTCAGCATGGCTTTGTCAGGGAGAGATCATGTCTAACCAATTTGATTGAATTTTTCGAGGGGGTGACTAGGTGTGTGGATGAGGGTAGTGCAGTTGATGTAGTCTACATGGACTTCAGTAAGGCTTTTGACAAAGTCCCACATGGGAGACTGGTCAAAAAGGTAAGAGCCCATGGGATCCAGGGCAATTTGGCACATTGGATCCAAAATTGGCTTAGTGGCAGGAGGCAGAGGGTGATGGTCGAAGGTTGTTTTTGTGACTGGAAGCCTGTGTCCAGTGGTGTACTGCAGGGATCGGTGCTGGGTCCTTTGCTGTTTGTAGTGTACATTAATGATTTAGATATGAATGTAGGAGGTATGATCAGTAAGTTCGCAGATGACACGAAAATTGGTGGAGTGGTAAATAGCGAGGAGGGAAGCCTCAGGCTACAGGACGATATAGACGGGTTGGTTAGATGGACAGAACAGTGGCAAATGGAATTTAACCCTGAAAAGTGAGGGGTGATGCATTTTGGGAGGGCTAACAAGGCAAGGGAATACACAATGAATGGTAGGACCCTAGGAAGGACAGAGGATCAGAGGGACCTTGGTGTGCATGTGCATAGATCTGAAGGCAGCAGGACAGGTAGATAAGGTGGTTAAAAAGGCATATGGGATACTTATATTCTATGCCTCGGCTAATGAAGGCAAGAGCAGGGAGGTTATGATGGAGCTGTACAAAACGCTAGTTAGGCCACAGCTGGAATACTGTGTGCAGTTCTGGTCGCCACACTATAGGAAGAATGTGATTGCATTGGAGAGGGTGCAGAGGAGATTCACCAGGATGTTACCTGGGCTGGAGCGCTTCAGCTATGGAGAGAGACTGGACAGGTTGGGGTTGTTTTCCTTAGAGCAGAGAAGGCTGAGGGGGGACCTGATTGAGGTGTACAAAATTATGAGGGGCATAGATAGGGTAGATAGAAAGGAACTTTTCCCCTTAGTAGAGGGGTCAATAACCAGGGGGCATAGTTTGAAGGTAAGGTGCAGGAGGTTTAGAGGGGATTTGAGGAAAAACTTTTTCACCCAGAGGGTGGTTGGAATCTGGAACTCACTGCCTGAAAGGGTGGTAGAGGCAGGAACTCTCAACGTTCAAGAAGCATGAGCACTTGAAACGCCATAGCATACAAGGCTACGGACCAAGTGCTGGAAAATGGGATTAGAATAGACAGGGCTTGATGGCCGGCATGGACACGATGGGCCAAAGGACCTCTTTCTGTGCTGTATAACTCTATGACTCTATTCACTCCCTCCACCACTGGCGCACCGTGGCTGCAGTTTGTACCATCTACAAGGTGCACTGCAGCAATTCGCCAAGGCTTCAACAGCACCTCCCAAACCAGCGACCTCTACCTCCTAGAAGGACAGGGGCAGCAGGCGCATAGGAACACCATCACCTCCAAGTCACACACCATCTTGACTTGGAAATATATCGCCATTCCTTCATCATCGCTGGGTCAAAATCCTGGAACTCCCTCCTCCCTAACAGCACTATGGGAATACCTTCACCACACGGACTGCAGTGGTTCAAGAAGGCGGCTCACCACCACCTTCTCAAGGGAAATTAGGGATGGGTAATAAATGCCAGCCTTGCTTGCGACGCCAACATCCCATGAATAAATAAAATCTTAAAGCTAGGCCATTTAGGAGTGAAATCTGGAAGCACTTTTTCCCACTCAGAGTCGTGGAAATCTGGAACTCCCTCCAAAAGTCTGTGGATGCTGGGGAACAATTGAAATTTTCATGACCATGGTCGATAAATTTTTCTTAGGTACGAATATCAAGAGATATGGAGCAAAGGTGGATAAATGGAGCTGAGGTACAGATCAGCACACGATCTAATTGAATGGCGGAACAGGCTCAAGGGGCTAAATGGCCTATTCCTGGTTTTTTTTTTTTATTCGTTCATGGGATGTGGGCGTTGCTGGCAAGGCCAGCATTTATTGCCCATCCTTCGTTGCCCTTGAGAAGGTGGTGGTAAGCTGCCTTCTTGAACCGCTGCAGTCCGTGTGGTGAAGGTACTCCCACAGTGCTGTTAGGGAGGAAGTTCCAGGATTTTGACCCAGCGACAATGAATGAACATAAGAATATAAGAACATAAATAGGAGCAGGAGTAGGCCATACGGCCCCTCGAGCCTGCTTGCTGTAACTGCATGCTAGCTTTGTGTTTCTTGCACGAGGACACCCAAATCTCTCCGAACACCAACATTTGAAAGTTTACCATTTAAAAAATATTCTGTTTTTCTATTCTTCCTGCCAAAGTGAATAACCTCACATTTCCCTACATTATACTCCATCTGCCACCTTACTGCCCACTCACTTAGTCTATCTATATCCCTTTGCAGACTCTTTGGACTGGATTTTCATTGACCCGTGTTGGCGGGTTTGGAGGCGTGTGGGGGGTTAAAGTTGCAGATTCGGGGGTCCCCAACCCGCCTCCATGCCAGTTTCGCTGGAGGTGGGTACCCGACCTGTGCTGGGACCCGCCTCCCCAAGGCGGGAAGGGGATTAGTGACAATTAACTGCCTGTTAACAGGTAGTTAACAGGCAGTTTTTTGCCTAGTCCCTATTTTAAAAGCTGAAATGTGGGCTTCCCGACAGGTCCCAACCACGCCAAGTTAGCGAGGCGGACCGTGGGTCTGCAGGGGTTGGAGGGGTCGATATGTCCGGTGGGCAGGTGAGTGATGGGTGCATGTGTGCAGAGGTAAGTGTGTAAGGTAAGTGTAAAGTGTGGGGAAAAGTTTTACTTACCTTAACTTCCTCCTGCAGGTGTCAGCCCTTCAGGTCTCGGGAGTCAGAAATCTCACCGGCACAGAAAGCAGAATGGCCGTGGTGCTGTCAAAAACTGCAGCCTTCTGCTTTCTGTGCTGGAATGATTTCTAACTCAGCCTGAGAGGAAGGACTCAAGTTAGAAGACAGATTGTCAGTGTTTGACAGCTTCACAGAGCTGTCAAACGCTGATATTTCATCTGTCAAAAGCTCTTGACAGATGAAATGTCAATCTGTGAGGTCACCTGTTGCTGGGTGGCCCTTAATTGGCCTGCTGAGCTCACTAGGCGGGCTCAACAAGGTCAATCAAGTGAAAATGCAGTGGGTTGGCCACAAGTCGATGGAGGCGGGACTACAACCCAAAAAGTGAGAGTCCCGCCTCCATCACATCCCCAGTATCAAAATCCAGCCCTTTGGGTTCTCCTCATAGCTTACTGTCCCACCTAGTTTTGTATCATCAGCAAACTTAGATACTTTACACTCGGTCCCTTCATCTCGGTCATTAATGTAGATTGTAAATAGCTGCGGCCCCAACACTGATCCTTGCTGCACCCCACTAGTTACAGCCTGCCAACCTGAAAAAGATCCGTTTATCCTTACTCTGTTTTCTGTCCGTTAACCAATCCGCTATCCATGCTACTATATTACCCCGAACCCCATGAGCCCTAATCTTGTGTAATAACGTTTTATGTGGCACCTTATCGAATGCCTTTTGGAAATCCAAATATACTACATCCACTGGTTCCCCTTTATCTACCCTGCTAGTCACATCCTCAAAAAACACTAATAAATTTGTCAAGCATGATTTCCCTTTCATAAAACCATGTTGACTCTGCCTAATTATGTTATGATTTTCTAAGTGCCCTGATACCACTTCCTTAACAATGGATTCCAGCATTTTCCCGATGGCTGATGTCAGGATAACTGGCCTGTAGTTCCCTGTTTTCTCTCTCCCTCCTTTCTTGAATAGCGGCATTACATTTGCGACCTTCCAATCTGCTGGGACCATTCTAGAATCTGGAGAATTTTGGAAGATCAAAACCAATGCATCCACGATCTCTTCAGCCACCTCTTTTAGAATTCGAGGATGCAGGCCATCAGGTCCAGGGGATTTGTCAGCTTTTAGTCCCATTAGTTTCTCTAGTACTTTTTCTCTACTTATATTAATGGCATTAAGTTCCTCACCCTCATTAGACCCTTGGTTCCCCACCATTTTTGGTATGCAAGACAGATACAAAATATTTGTAACGTTTCTGCCATTTCCTTATTCCCCATAATAATTTCTCCTGTCACAGCCTCTAAGGGACCAACATTTACTTTTGCTACTCTCTTCCTTTTTACATACTTGTAGAAGCTCTTACAATCTGTTTTTATATTTCTTGCTAGTTTTCTCTCATTCTATTTTTTCCCTTTATCAATTTTTTGGTCATCCTTTGCTGGTTTCTGAAGCTCTCCCAATGCTCAGGCTTACTACTATTCTTCGCAACATTATAAGCTTCTTCTTTCAATCTAACGCTATCTCTAACTTCTTTAGTTAGCCACGGTTGGATCACTTTTCCCGTGGAGTTTTTGTCTCTCAATGGAATGTATTTTTGTTGAGAATTATGAAATATTTCTTTAAATGCTAGCCATTGCTTATCTACCACCATACCTTTTAATCTATTTTTCCAATCTACCTTAGCCAACTCGCCCCTCATACCTATGTAATTGGCTTTATTTAAGTTTAAGACTTTAGTTTCGGACTTAGGCAAGTCACTCTCAAACTTAATGTGAAATTCTATCATATTATGATCACTCTGCCCCAGAGAATCCTTTACTATGAGATTGCTAATTAACCCGTCTCATTACACAATACAAAATCTAAAATAGCCTGTTTCCTGGTTGGTTCCATGATATATTGTTCTAGGAAACTGTCTCGAATGCATTCCATAAACTCGTCCTCCAGACTACCTTTGCCAATTTGATTTGTCCAGTCTATATGAAGATTAAAGTCCCCCACGATTATTGCATTACCTTTGTTGCAAGCTCCTACTACTTCTTGATTAATATTCTGTCCAACGGTGTAGCTACTGTTAGGAGGCCTATATACTACTCCCACCAGTGTTTTCTGCCCCTTGTTATTCCTTATCTCCACCCAAACTGATTCTACTTCCTGATCTTCCGAGCAGAGATCCTTTCTCTCTACTGTCCTTATGTCATACTTTATCAGGGCTACTCCCCCTCCTTTTCCATTCTTCCTGTCTTGCAACCACATCTCTGTAATGGCTATTGGATCAAACCCATTTATCTCTATTTGTGCCACTAGTTCGTCTATCTTTATCTGAATGCACGAAGCATTTGTAACAAGAGCCTTTAATTTAATTTTTTTTACCATTATTCCCTGCTTTGACCTTATTCTCTGCTGTACTGCTTCCATTAAACTCTGTCCCTTCCTGTCACACACTGCTTATTTTTACCCAAATCGCTACACTGCTCTATTGTCTTGACCTTTTTCTCTAGATTTATAAATTTCCCCTCCTGACCCCTCCCCCCCCCTCCCCTTTTAAAGTTTAAAGCCCTATCTACAGCCCTAGTTATTTGATTCGCCAGGACGCTGGTCCCAGCCCGGTTTAAGTGGAGCTCGTCCCAACGGAACAGCTCCCTCTTTCCCTCGCACTGGTGCCAGTGCCCCATGAATTGAAACCCCTTCTTCCCACACCACTCTTTGAGCCATGCATTTAACTCTGATCTGCATGATACTATGCCAATTTGCACGTGGCTCAAGTAGTAATCCAGAGATTATTATCCTCGAGGTTCTGCTTATTAATTTAGACCCTAGCTCCTCAAACTCCCTCAGCAGAACCTCATTCTTAGTTCTACCTATGTTGTTGGTTCCTACATGGATCACGACAACTGGATCCTCCCCTTCCCACTCCAAGTTCTTCTCCAGCCGTGAGGAGATATCCTTAACCCTGGCACTGGGCAGGCAACACTGTATTCGGGACGCTCTTTCGCGGCTGCAGAGAACAGTATCTATCCCCCTGACTATACTGTCCCCTACGACTACCGCATTCCTTCCTTCTTCCCCCACTTGGATGGCCCCCTGTACCACAGTGCCGTGGTCAGTTTGCCCATCCTCCCTGCAGTCTTTTTCCGCATCCATACAGGTAGCAAGTACCCCGTACCTGTTGGACAAGGTCCAGGGCTGCTGCAACTCCATCACTACATCCTGGGTCCCCATACCTTCCTGACTCGCGGTCACACCCTCCTGTCCCTGACAACTGACGAACTCTAAAGTACGACTTAACCTAAAGGGTGTGACTGCCTCCTGGAACAAAGTGTCAAGGTAACTATCCCCCTCCCTGATGCATCGTAATGTCTGCAGCTCGTACTCCAGCTCAACAGTTCCGAGTCGAAGTTCCTCAAGTTGCAGACATTTACTACAGATGTGGTTGCTCGGGATCGCGATGCTCTCCACAAACTCCCACATGCTGCAGTTACGTCACACCACCTGCCCTGCCACCTGTTTTATTAATTAATTAGTTAAAGCTTTTATTCAATCAATATTTTAGTTTTATTGTTTGATTATTTTATCTAGTTTAAGTTATTCATTAATTAAGTGCTGACAAATTACAGTTTCTCAGTTCTTAATTTAACCATCTTCCCTAACTTAGAGAGCAAAAAAAAAAGCTGTAATACTCACCAACAAATCACCTACCTGCTCTCCTATGACGTCTCTCTGATTTTGTTGTTGTTTTTGGAATCGGAGCCGCTGCTTTAATGCAGGTCTGCTCTCGGGCCTCTCTTTATCCTCTCGCTACTGCCACTGCTCAGTTTAATTGCTGCCTTCTCAGTGCTGTTGCCGCTCAGCTCTGCGCTGGTCTCGGCCTGCCGCTCAGCTCCGCGCTGGTCTCGGCCTCCCGCTCAGCTCCGCGCTGGTCTCGGCCTCCCGCTCAGCTCCGCGCTGGTCTCGGCCTCCCGCTCAGCTCCGCGCTGGTCTCGGCCTCCCGCTCAGCTCCGCGCTGGTCTCGGCCTCCCGCTCAGCTCCGCGCTGGTCTCGGCCTCCCGCTCAGCTCCGCGCTGGTCTCGGCCTCCCGCTCAGCTCCGCGCTGGTCTCGGCCTCCCGCTCAGCTCCGCGCTGGTCTCGGCCTCCCGCTCAGCTCCGCGCTGGTCTCGGCCTCCCGCTCAGCTCCGCGCTGGTCTCGGCCTCCCGCTCAGCTCCGCGCTGGTCTCGGCCTCCCGCTCAGCTCCGCGCTGGTCTCGGCCTCCCGCTCAGCTCCGCGCTGGTCTCGGCCTCCCGCTCAGCTCCGCGCTGGTCTCGGCCTCCCGCTCAGCTCCGCGCTGGTCTCGGCCTCCCGCTCAGTTTAAGTGCTGCCGCCTCCACCGCTGCTGTCACCGCTCAGGTCCCTTTAAGCCGCCACTCCCGCTCCCTCTGCTCCCGCTCAGGTCCGCACTGTGAACGGTGATATACTTCCAAGTCAGGATGGTGTGTGACTTGGAGGGGAACTTAGACAGTGATGGTGTTCCCATGCGCCTGCTGCTCTTGTCCTTCTAGATGGTAGAGGTCGTGGGTTTGGGAGGTGCTGCCGAAGCAGCCTTGGCGAGTTGCTGCAGTGCATCTTGTAGATGGTACACACTGCAGCCACGGTATGCTGGTGGTGGAGGGAGTGAATGTTTAAAGTGGTGAATGGGGTGCCAATCAAGCGTGCTGCTTTATCCTGGATGGTGTCGAGCTTCTTGAGTGTTGTTGGAGCTGCACTCATCCAGGCAAGTGGAGAGTATTCCATCAAACTCCTGACTTGTGCCTTGTAGATGGTGGAAAGGGTTTTGGGAAGTCAGGAGATGAGACACTCGCCACAGAATACCTAGCCTCTGACCTGTCCTTGTGGCTGGTCCAGTTAGGTTTCTGGTCAATAGTGACCCCCAGGATATTGATGGTGGGGGTTTCGGCGATGGTAATGCCGTTGAATGTCAAGGGCCGATGGTTAGACGTTGTTCTTGTTTTCATTTCCATAGTTGGCAAAAAGTTTGAAATCCTGGAGAATATGGAATCATGACAGGGAATATTTGTTCAAAGCAGAACCCAGATGTCAGCCTCAATAACTTGCACACATTGTGACAGCAACTTTTTTCCTGACAGTCTTCTCCATTCCTCTCCTGAGGCTACTGAATCTTACCGAGATATAGATGCTAGCCAACATCTAATACTATCTCTAGGCTTGGACATGAAGAAGTATGTGTTGGCTGGCTATTTAACTGGGAAGGAAGAGCGTTTACTGACATAGCCAGGCCCAGTCCTGTCTTCGCTTGATGGACACGGACACACTTTCCAATAAGAGTCACCGGATGTGACCACCAGCAGGAACTCAAACAAATTTTTCCCCTTCCTATCCTGAAGCTAATTGTAGCAGCTCAATTAGCGGACGCCAGCTAAATCAGGACAGACCATCAATCTAACCTGGGACCTACTGAACAATACAGTTTGTTTGTCTTAATGAAATCAATAAATAAAGTTAATCAGAAACATAAAATATGCATATAAATATTATTTCAGGTCAGATACAGTACACTATCCATATCAATTATAGCCAAGATATCCAAACTACAGCTCAAAGGGCACACCTGGATGCCTGTTGTGACTCAGGTTTGTAAATTCAAAAAAGCCAAACCTGTGCCATAGTGGGGGGGGGGGAGTGGGAGTGGGAACAACCAGCCACGGAGGGAATGGAAACAGCCAACTAGCATCCAAGAGAGGGGAAGCAGAAATAGGCAGCCAGCAAGTACGCTACCTAAAATTTGGTGATAGCCTCACATTCACACGACGTGGGTATTAAGGTACCAGATGTCGTTTTTAATTACATAAATTTAATTTTTAATTTAAGCCTGCAACTGAACTAGGTAGGAGTGATTTTGTGTGTGTTTAATCATGCAAAATTAATTGATCATTTTAGCTGGTTAGTGGGTAGCAATGGCTTTGCAATAGCATAATGCCATAAAACTGATGCAAGTTTAATTTTAGCACCTATAGTGAGTGACAAAAATAGTGCTGTTTTCAATAAGTATTCTTTGAATTCAGTGCTTTGTACGGTATTTGTTTATATGTGCTCACATGATTCCAAGGTATACAACTAAATGGCCCACAGAGGAAATGTTTGACAACCCCCATATCATAAATACATTCATATCAAATGCAGCATATAATGAGATAACACAACACTAACAACTTATTTATAAAGCGCTTTTAACATGGAACAAACATCCCAAGGCATTTCAAAGAAGTATAATGGCCTAGCAAGCCACTCAGTTGTACAAAAACCGTTATGAGAAACAATAATAATAAAATCAGATGGACCACCCAGCAATGACCTAGGCACAGGATTCGGATGCGACAAAGGCACACTCAGCCCAGTCAACCTTGCAAAGTCCTTCTCACTAACATCTGGGAACTTGCCAAAATTGGGAGAGTTGTCCCAGACTAGTCAAGCAACATACTCACAGAATCATACCTTACAGCCAAGGTCCCAGATTCTTCCATCACCATCCCATGGCATGTTCTGTCCCACCGGCAGGATAGACCCACCAGAGGTGGCGGCACAGTGGTATATACAGTCAGGAGGGAGTGGCCCTGGAAGTCCTCAACATTGACTCCAGACCTCATGAAGACTCATGGCATCAGGTCAAACATGGGTAAGGAAACCTCCTGCTGATTACCACCTACCATCCTCCCTCAGCTGATGAACCAGTACTCCTCCATGTTGAATACCACTTGGTAGAAGGACTGAGGGTACTTAGGGCACACAATGTACTCTGGGTGGGGGACTTCAATGTCCATCGCCAAGAGTGGCTCGGTAGCACTACTACTGGCCGTGTCCTGAAGGACATAGCTGCCAGACTGGGCCTACGGCAGGTGGTGAGAGAACCAACACGAGGGGAAAAACCTACTTGACCTCTTCCTCACCAATCTACGTGTCGCAGATGCATCCGCCCATGACCGTATTGGTAGGAGTGACCACCGCACAGTCCTTGTGGAGACGAAGTCCCGTCTTCACTCCGAGGACACCCTCCATCATGTTATGTGGCACTACCACCATGCTAAATGGGATAGATTCAGAACAGATCTAGCAGCTCAAAACTGGGCATCCATGAGGAGCTGTGGGCCATCAGCAGCAGCAGCAGAATTGTATTCCACCACAATCTGTAACCTCATGGCCCGGCATATCCCTCACTCTACCATTACCATCAAGCAGGGGACCGACCCTGGTTCAAAGAGGAGTGTAAAAGAGCATGCCGGGGCAGCACCAAGCGTACCTAAAAATGAAGTGCCAACCTGGTGAAGCTACAACACAGGACTGCATGCATGCTATAGACAGAGCTAAGCAATCCCACAACCAACGGATCAGATCAAAGCTCTGCAGTCCTGCCACATCTAGTCGTGAATGGTGATGGACAATTAAACAACTAACGGGAGCAGGAGGCTCTATGAATATCCCCATCCTCAATGATGGTGGAGCCCAACATGTGAGTACAAAAGACAAGGCTGAAGTGTTCGCAAACATCTTCAGCCAAAAGTGCCAAATGGATGATCCATCTCGGCCTCCTCCTGAGGTCCCCACCATCACAGAAGCAAGTCTTCAACCAATTCGATACACTCCATGTGATATTGAGAAACAGCTGAGCGCACTGGGTACAGCAAAGACTATGGGTCCGGCAAAGACTATGGGTCCCGACATCATCCTGGCTGTAGTGCTGAAGACCTGCTCCAGTACTAGCCGCACCTCTAGCCAAGTTGTTTCAGTTCAGCTACAACACTGACATCTACCTGACAAAATGGAAAATTGCCCAGGTATGTCCTGTCCACAAAAAGCAGGACAAATCCAATCCGGCCAATTACTACCCATTCAATCTACTCTCAATCATTAGCAAAGTGATGGAAGGTGTCATCGACAGTGCTATCAAGCAGCACCTACTCACCAATAATCTGCTCACCAATGCTCAGTCTGGGTTCCTCTAAGACCACTCGGCTCCAGACATCATTACAGCCTTGGTCCAAACATGGACAAAAGAGCTGAATTCCAGGTGAGGCGAGAGTGACTGCCCATGACATCAAAACAGCATTTGACCAAGTGTGGCATCAAGGAGCCCTAGTAAAATTGAAGTCAATGGGAATTGGGGTAAACTCTCCACTGGCTGGAGTCATACCTAGCACAAAGGAAGATGGTTGTGGTTGTTGCAGGCCAATCATCTCAGCTCCAGGAAATCACTGCAGGAGTTCCTCAGGGCAGTGTCCTAGGCCCAACCATCTTCAGCTGCTTCACCAATGACCTTCCCTCCAACACAAGGTCAGAAGTGGGGATTTGAACACAAGGATAAGCATGTTAAATTGTAGGCATTAGGGGACTGGGAGCCAATGTAGATCATTGAACACAGGAGTGATGAGTGAGCCCACCACAAGCACTCTAAACTTATTTTACAACTTCACATTCTGAGTGTTCAGTTACATGTAATGATCAAGCTACTTCACTTTACAATGTTTAAAGCAGTTTTCATAGCTCTTTTATATGGGACTTGGTGCAGGATAGGATACAGGCAGCAGATTTTTGGATGAGGTGAAGTTTATGGAAGATGGGAGGCCGGCCAGGAGAGCATTGGAGCAGTTGAGTCTGCAAGTGACGAAGGCACATGGATGAGGATTTTGACAACAGATGTGCTGAGGCAGGGGCGGAGACAGGCGATGTTACGATGTGGAAGTTGGCGGTCATTGTGATAGAGAGGATACGAGATTGGAAAGTCAGCTCGGAATCAAATAGAATGCCAAGGGTGCGAACAGTCTACTCCAATCTGAGACAATAGCCAGGGAGGGGGATGGAATCAGTGGCAAGGGTGTGGAGCATGTGGTGGGGCCGAAGATGATGGCTTCAGTTTTCCCAGTGTTTATTGCGGCTTATCCAGGACTGGATGGCGGTCAAGCAGTCTGACAACAGACGATGGCAGTAGAAAGGCCACGTGAGATGGCAAGGTTGAAGGGGTGGCTGTGAATATGGATAGGAGAATTTATATGGAGGGAGAGGTTAGGGAGGACAGGAAGAGAACACAAGGGTATATGGGGTTTGAATTTTTGTATATGGGAGTGCTTGAATTTTCTGTGTATTGGGATGGCTTAAATCTTTGCAAAGTCATGTGCTGTTGACACACTATTCAGCCCCAACTCCAAAAGGTTGGAGAACGCTGCATGGGGCAGTGTCTTTAGCTACTAGGATTTTGGGAGAGCTATGAAAACTGCTTTAAACATTGCAAAGGGAAGTAGGCTAATCATTACATGTAACCGGAGGAGGCAGCAGACCTGGGCGAGACCAGAGCGGGAGTAGAGTGAGAGAGGCAGCAACTCAACAGAGGCAGAATTCGAAAGAGTGACGTCAGAGTAGACATCGGCACAAGGGAAGGAGGTGATTGGCGAGTAGCTGGTGAGTTTTTTTTTAAGTTTTAAGTTTATTTCTGCTAAGTTAGTTCATAGTATATTATATAGAGGCATGGCAGGGCAGCTCAGTCCCGTGGAGTGCACATCCTGTGCCATGTGGGAAGTCTTGGATGCTTCGCGTAGCCTGGACGGCCACATGTGCAGGAAGTGTCGCCAGCTACGGCAGCGCGAGATCAGTGTTTTGGAGCTTGAGCTGGAGTCACTGCGGTGCATCCGCGAGGCTGAGTGTTACGTGGATAGCACGTTTCAGGAGGTGGTCACCCCGCAGCTTAAGATTATACAGGCAGAGAGGGAATGGGTGACCGCCAGACAGAAGGGGACCACCAGGCAGGTAGTGCCGGAGTCCCCGGAGTGCATCTCGCTCTCCAACCAGTATTCTGTTCGGAGTACTGGTGGGGGTGATGGTTCCTCTGGGGAGTGCAGCCAGAGTCAAGTCCACGGCACCACGGGTGGCTCAGCTGCCCAGGGGAGGAGGAAAAAGAGTGGAAGAGCAATAGTGGTAGGAGATTCGATAGATAGGGGAGCAGACGGGCGTTTCTGCGACCGCAGACTTAACTCCAGGATGGTATGTTGTGTCCCTGGTGACAGGGTCAAGGATGTCACTGAGTGGCTGCAGGACACTCTGAGGGAGGAGGGTGAACAGCCAGAGGTCGTTGTCCATATCGGTACCAACGACATAGGCTGAAACAGGGATGAGGTCCTGCAGGCAGAGTTTAGGGAGCTAGGAGAAAGATTAAAAAGCAGGACCTCAAATGTAGTAATCTCCGGATTACTCCCAGTGCCACGTGCTAGTGAGTACAGGAATAGGAGGATAGAAAAGATGAATGCGTGGCTGGAGAGATGGTGCAGGAGGGAGGGCTTATATTCCTGAGGCATTGGGACCATTTCTGGGGAAAGTGGGACCTGTACAAGCCAGACGGGTTACACCTCAACAGAGCCGAGACCAATATTCTCACGGGGAGGTTTGCTAGTACTGTTGGGGAGGGTTTAAACTAGCTTGGCAGGGGGACTGGCACCAGCATATAGGAGTATAAAAGAGGAATAAGGTGCATAAAAGAGTACTAGAGGTGGAAGTAGTACCATATTAGATAGGAGCAGACTAAGAAAGACTACGAAAAAATTCAAAAATGGGTTTAGAATGCATGTTCGTAAATGCACAAAGTGTGGTGAATAAGGTTGGTGAGCTACAAGCACAATTAGCCGTGTGGCAATATGAGGTTGTGGCAATAACGGAAACGTGGCTTAAAAACGGTGAGGACTGGGCACTTAATATTCAAGAGTACAAGGTGCTCAGAAAAGATAGGGAAGGAAAAAAGGGAGGTGGGGTTGCAGTGCTGATTAAGACAGACATTGTAGTGTTGAAAAGGGAGGATGTTCTTGAGGGGACAAGGACAGAATCCATTTGGTTAGAGTTGAGGAGCAAAAAGGGTATGATCACGCTATTGGGGGTATGCTATAGGCCTCCAAATAGTGAGAGGGAGATAGAGGAGCAAATCTGCAGGGAAATCGCAGAGATATGCAAGAGCTATAGAGTAGTGATATTGGGGGACTTTAATTACCCAAATATCAATTGGGATAATGCTGGGGTAAAGGGAAAGAAGGGGGAGGAATTTCTGAAATGTGTTCAGGAGAATTTCCTGACCAATATGTTCTTGGCCCAACTAGGAAGGAGGCATTGCTGAATCTGGTGCTGGGGAATGAGGTGGGCCAGGTCGACCAAGTGTCTGTGGGAGAACACTTGGATACGAGTGATCATCGTACTGTAAGATTTAGATTAGCAATGGAGAGGAGCAAGAAACAATCTAGAGTGGAACTTCTAAACTGGAATAGGGCTAACTTCAATGGGATGCAAAAGGATCTAGCCAGGGTAAAATGGAACCAAAGACTGACAGGAAAAACTGTGACAGAACAATGGGTGATCTTTAAGGAGGAGATGTTCCAAGTACAGGCTAGGTACATTCCAACAAGAGGGAAGGGTAAGGGAACCAAAGCAAGGGCTCCTTGGATGACGAGGGAGCTAGAGAAGATGATGAAACAAAAAAAGAGGGTGTATGATGCATGTCAGGTGAATTCTTCAAGGGAGAACCAGACCAAATACAATAAGTTGAGAGGGGAAGTGAAGATGAAAATAAGATTGGCAAAGAGAGAATAGGAGAGTAGAATGGTGGTTAACATAAAAGGGAACCCAAAAATCTTCTACCAGCATGTAAACTGTAAGTGGGTAGTAAGAGGCAGAGTGGGACCTATTAGGGACAAAGGTGGTGATATATGCTTAGAGGCGCAGGGCAAGGCTTGAATACTCAATTAGTACTTTGTATCGGTGTTTACTAAGGAGGTGGATGCTGACAAAATATTGGTAGAAGTGGGAAAAGGTAGAAGCAATGGAAGGGGTGAAAATTGATAGACAGGATGTACTAGGAAGGCTGGGTATGCTTAGAGTGGATAAGTCGTCTGGTCCAGATGGCTTGCATCCCAGGTTGCGAAGGGAATTGGGGAAGGAGATAGCGGAAGGGCTTGCCATAATTTTCCAATCTTCCCTAGATGCAGGGGAGATGCCTGAGGATTGGAAAGTGGCAAATGTGACACCATTGTTCAAGAAAGGGTTTAACATCAGTGGTGGGTAAAGTTTTAGAAACAATAATGAAGGAAAAAATTAATGGGCATTTGGAGAGTTTTATGCTAATTAAGGAGAGCCAACACAGATTTGTAAAAGGCAGATCATGTTTGACTAATGTAATTGAATTTTTTGATGAAGTAACAGGGAAGATTGATGAAGGGAATGAAATGGATGTTGTCTACATGGATTTTCTGAAGGTATTTGACAAAGTACCACATAGAAGGCTGGTTAACAAAATTGAGGCTCATGGAATAGGTGGGTCAGTGGCAGCTTCGATAAGGAATTGGCTTAAAGACAGAAAACAGCGAGTTGTGGTAATGGCTGTTTTTCAGACTGGAGGATGGTAGACAGTGGTGTTCCCCAAGGGTCAGTGCTGGGGCCACTGCTTTTTTTGATCTGACCTGTATATTGGAATACAGAATAGAATTTCTAAATTTGTCGATGACACCAAACTTGGGGGCGTGGCAAAGAGTGAGGATGATACCAATCGACTGCAGCAGGACATAGAAAGGCTAGCAGAATGGGCAGACAAGTGGCAGATGGAATTTAATACAGAGAAGTGTGAGGTGACGTTTTGGCATTTTGGCAGAAGGAACAGGGAGAGGCAATATACGCTTAATGGCACAGTTTTAAAGATGTGCAGGGACAGAGGGACCTGGGAGATAATGTGTATAGGTCCCTGAAGGTGGCAGGACATATTGAGAGAGTGGTTAGCAAAGCATATGGGATCTTGGGTTCCATAAATAGAAGTATTGAGTACAAAAGTAGAGAAGTTATGCTGAACCTTTATAAAGCGCTGGTTAGACCACAATGGAGTATTGCGTCCAGTTCTGGTCACCACACTTTAGGAAGGATGTGAAGGCCCTTGAGAGGGTGCAGAGGAGATTTACCAGAATGGTTCCGGGGATGGGGGATCTTAGCTACAAGGACAGGTTGGAGAAGCTGTATTGGTTTTCATTAGAGCAAAGGAGGTTGAGGGGTGATTTGATAGAGGTGTACGAGATTACGACAGGTTTGGATAGGCTAAAACGGGGAAAGGCTGTTCCCACTAGTTGATGGTACAAGGACTAGGGGACACAGATTTAAGGTTTTGGGCAAAAGATACAGGGGGGATGTGAGGAAAAGCTTTTTTACACAGCGAGTGGCGAGGACCTGGAACTTGCTGCCGACGGAAGTGGTGGAAGCGGAGACACTCAAGTGCCTATCCAGTCTCCCCTTGAAAACATTGAGGGAAATAAACTTGCAGGGCTACGGGGATAGAGTGGGGGAATGGGACTGACTGGATTGCTCTACAGTGAGCCGGCATGGACTCGATAGGCCGAATGGCCTCCTTCTCCGCCATTATGACTCTATAACTGAACACTCAGGATGTGAAGATGTCAAATAAAACACTAGAGTGGTTTCTATCAATCTGTGAATGTCTGTTAATTATTTTAGCCAGGGATTCCTAAATGTATACTTTGCTGCCAATTTGCATTGAACCATCCAAGAGTCATATTCCGCATCAAGTCCCATTCAGCTGCTCAAGTGCATATTTTACACCAAAGCCCAATGCACAAATATTAAATACACTGAGCACAGTAGAAATCTGCTGCGTATAAAAAGGTCAGGATAGGTGACATAGCTGCGTGTAAAACAGTCTTTTATTAAATATAAATTTTGCAATTCCACAAGAACAGTCCATTGCAATGTGTAGGAGTCTGACAATAAATAGATAAAAAATAAACCAATGCGAAATAAACATTCTTATTCCAATCTCCCAACATTCCTCTGGATTCTGGCATCATGCTGCTGTTATTACTGACCATCAGTGTTCTATGATAGTATACTGCAGTATTACCAATTATGGCCAGAGAATATCCTACCATGCAGATACTATACCAAGAATGCCTTCTTCAGTGTCACTTTTGCACATCGAATAGCAGGTCACAGCTAAGGAGTTAAGGTTTATTCTAATGTTAAAAGAAAGTCAAGAAAGAGTTGTTGATATGCACACCCAATTTTAAATAAAAAGGCATTGTCTACTGTGATGAAGAGCAATAAACATCCAACCTGGTGCCTGGTAAATGGTATAGTACCCATTTGTTAGTGGTAGTCTGCAAAGTATCGCAAGTGTGCTTGGTCATTGTGAACCGAGTCTGCCATTACTGCAGGTTTATTGAGAAATAATCTGTCGTCCTGTGTCCAGTACATACTTTACTCCAGTGTCATGTTTTGAAAGGCTGGAAGAGATCAACCAAAAGGAAAGAGAAGGGAGAGTGTGTAATGTATCTGGACAAGTTCTACGGCAGTTTCAAAGAATCTGTTTTAAAGCTAAATAATTTTGTTCAGCTCCCATTTTGCAGTGTATCCTGATAGTTTCATGTCAACCTTCATAGCCTCGACTGTACTTGCATTATGTGGTTTCACACTGTGTATCTTGCCAACACGTTATTTTTATGGATGTAAAACCCCAAAGCTCTCGGTAAGTAGGGCAGCTCCCAGACTACTAGTTTAGACATCCGTGCTGAGAAAAGGTGTAAGGAAGGGAGACAGGAGATTTAAATGATGTCTCAAATCATACAACAATCAGGGACACAACAGGAATATGATTTTTTTTTAAATGAGTAAGGGATGTGGGATGAAAGGAGCAAGTATAAGGAAGCTGAGTCACTTTTAATGTGAGTACATCAGAAGCAAATTTAAGAGGGTGACACATTAGTAGAATGATGGAGTGAGAAAGTGGATGACCAAACCTGAACATCAATAGCTGACTATGTACATGGTTCAAACATTTAATAGAAATCTCCCATCAAATGGAAGGGTACAGGGCTTGGTGCTATTAGGAGACAATTTGCTGAGAATGTTATATGTAGTAAGCCTGAAAAATAAATTGTTGTAAATCTGGCATTAAAAATAACAGGAATATCACTTCAAATTTCATGAAGAAGACAGGCAGATATACACAAGTGTGAGCTAGGTAAGGAGAATGAAAAATGAAAAAAAAAAGGCAGAAGTTGAGTGTAATTGTGTTTAATGGGCTTATGGAAGTGGCCCACATATCCAATGAATCAGGGAAAAATGATTTGGGAAACATTCATGTCCCAAGGGCAGGTGCTTTGAAGCAATCAATTCTTTTTTGCAGTGAAACCCTATCCATCTCACACCACGTTTATACTACCCTTCTGACAAAAGGACAGAGCAGAGCGGCCTCCTGTTCCCAGCAACATTCTACTAATGTGTCATCCTCTTAAATTTGATTCTGATATACTGTATAGGCAGCAGGATGGCTGTGCAAACAGGAGAGCTGCAAGGAAGAAGAATGGTTGGGAACTTGGGAGACACAAAGGCAGAGCCCAAGCACTGTGACTGGTGGTTAAGGAGCAAACAAGGGGCAGCTGGAGGCAAAAAATGAGTCTAGCAGATTGACAGTGTCAAGAAAGTGGAGCTGGAGGACCAGCTGAGAAGCACCCCAGGAGAGAAGGGAGGACCCAGTTGATATAGAAGAGTGTTGGCAGATTGAAGTACAAGAGAGGACCGTCCAGAATCAGAATAAAATGTTAAGTGACCAGAACTAATCTGCCAAGAATATAGTAGCTGGTGGAAATAATCCAGAGGATTTGTGGGCTCATACAGTAAAACTGAATTAGAAAATCTCATCCATTAATTTGAATCTTTATGAATTGTAGATAAAAAGTTATATATTTGTAAAATTCATTCAATAAATTGAGTACATTCAATCAGCACATTATTTAATATATCATTGGGTATTTAAATTATTTATTAAAGTTCACTCAGCAATCTGTTCAATTATTAAACGGACAACATTTTAATGATTTATTAAATTTGGATTGCACAAGTCTTACCTTCTCTTCTATTTTTGATTATAGAAACATAGAAGATAGGAGCAGGAGTAGGCCATTCGGCCGCTCGAGCCTGTTCCGCCATTTAATGAGATCATGGCTGATCATCCAAATTCAGTACCCTGTCCCTGCTTTCTCCCCATATCCCTTGATCCCTTTAGCCTTAAGAAATATATCTATCTCTTTCTTGAATATATTTAATGAATTGGCCTCAACTGCCTTCTGTGGTAGAGAATTCCACAGGTTCACCACTCTCTGGGTGAAGAAATTCCTCCTCATCTCAGTCCTAAATGGCTTACCCCTTATCCTTAGACTGTGACCTCTGGTTCTGGACTCCCCCGCCATCGGGAACATCCTTCCTGCATCTCGTCTGTCTGGTCCTGTTAGAATTTTATAAGTTTCAATGAGATCCCCTCTCATTCTTCTAAACTCTAGCGAATATAAGCCTAATCGACCCAATCTCTCCTCATACGTCATTCCTGCCATCCCAGGTATCAGTCTGGTGAATCTTCGCTGCACTCTCCCCATGGCAAGAACATCCTTCCTCAGATAAAGCGACCAAAACTGCACACAATACTCAAGGTGTGGTCTCACCAAGGACCTGTACAACTGCAGCAAGACATCCTTGCTCCTGTACTCGAATCCTCTCGCTATGAAGGCCAACATACCATTTGCCTTCTTAATTGCCTGCTGCACCTGCATGCTTTCCTTCAGCGACTGGTGCACAAGGACACCCAGGTCTCGTTGCACTTCCCCTTTTCCCAATCTATTGCCGTTCAGATAATAAACTGTCTTCCTGTTTTTGCCACCGAAGTGGATAACCTCGTATTTATATTGTGAATAGCTGGGGTCCTAGCACCAATCCCTGCGGTACCCCACTAGTCACTGCCTGCCACTCGGAAAAAGACCCGTTTATTCCAACTCTTTGCTTCCTGTCTGCCAACCAGTTCTCTATCCAAGACAGTACCTTACCCCCAATCCCATGTTCTTTAACTTTGCACGCTAATCTCTTATGCGGGACCTTATCGAAAGTCTTCTGAAAGTCCAAATACACCACATCTACTGGTTCTCCCTTATCTATTCTACCAGTTACATCCTCAAAAAATTCCAGTAGATTCGTCAAGCATGATTTACCTTTTGTAAATCCATGTTGACTTTGTCCGATCCTGTCACTGTTTTCCAAGTGCTCTGCTATTACATCTTTTATAATGGACTCTAGCATTTTCCCCACTACCGATGTCAGGCTTACCGGTCTATAATTCCCCGTTTTCTCTCTACCACCTTTTTTAAATAGTGGGGTTACATTAGCTATCCTCCAATCCATGGGAACTGTTCCAGAGTCGATAGAATTTTGGAAGATGACCAGCAATGCATCTACTATTTCTAGGGCCACTTCCTCAAGTACCCTCGGATGTAGATTATCAGGCCCTGGGGATTTATCGGCCTTCAATCCCGTCAATTTCCCTAACAATACTGATTTCATTCAATTCCTCCCTCTCATTAGACCCTATGTTCCCCGACATCTCTGGGAGGTTATTTGTGTCCTCCTTTGTGAAGACAGAACCAAAGCATGTATTTAATTGGTCTGCCATTTCTTTGTTCCCCATTATAAATTCCCCTGATTCTGACTGCAAGGGACCTACGCTTGACTTCACCAATCTTTTTCTCTTCACATATCTATAGAAGCTTTTACAGTCAGTTTTTATGTTCCCTGCAAGCGTACTCTCATATTCTATTTTCCCCCATCTTAATTAATCCCTTTGTTCTCCTTTGCTGAATCCTAAACTGCTCCCAATCCTCAGGTTTGCTGCTTTTTCTGGCCAATTTCTATGTCTCTCCTTGGATCTTATACTATCGCTAATTTCCCTTGTTAACCACGGTTGAGTCACCTTTTTTGTTTTATTTTTATGCCAAACAGGGATGAACAAATTCTGTAGTTCATCCATGCGATCTTTAAATGTTTGCCATTGTCTATCCACTGTCAACCCTTTAAGTAACGTTCCCCAATCCATCCTAGCCAATTCATGCCTCATACCATCGTAGTTTCCTTTATTTAAATTCAGGACCCTAGTCTCTGAGTCAACTACTTCACTCTCCATCTTAATGAAGAATTCTATCATATTATGATCGCTCCTCCCCAAGGGGCCTCGCACAACAAGATTGCTAATTAATCCTCTCATTACATAATACCCAGTCTAAGATGGCCTGATCTCTAGTTGGTTCCTCGACATATTGGTCCAGGAAACCATCCCGTATACACTCTAGGAATTCTTCCTCCACAGTATTGTTACTAATTTGGTTAGCCCAATCTATATGCAGATTAAAGTCACCCATGATAACTGCTGTGCCCTTATTGCACACGTCTCTAATTTCCCGTTTAATGCCATCCCCAACCTCAGCATTACTGTTTGGGGGTCTGTATACAACTCCCACTAACGCTTTCTGCCCCATGGTATTTCTCAGCTCTGCCCATACAGATTCCACATCATCAGAGCTAATATCATTCCTTACTATTGTGTTAATCTCCTCTTTAACCAGCAATGCTACCCACCTCCTTTTCCTTTTTTCCTGTCCTACCTGAATATTGAATACCCCTGGATGTTGAATTCCCAGACTTGGTCATCCTGGAGCCATGTCTCCGTAATCCCAATTATATCATATCCGTTTACATCTATTTGCGCAGCTAATTCATCCACCTTCTTACGAATGCTCCTCGCATTAAGACACAAAGCCTACAGGCTTGATTTTTTAACACTCTTAGTCCTTTTAGAATTATTATTTACTGTGGCCCTGTTTGATTTACACCCTTGATTTCTCTGCCTTCCACTTTTGCTTTTCTCCTTCCTGTCTTTTGTTTCTATCCTTGCTTCCCTTTCCTCTGTCTCCCTGCACAGGTTCCCAACCCCCTGCCATTTTAGTTTAAACCCTCCCCAACAGCACTAGCAAACACTCCCCCTAGGACATCGGTTCCGGTCCTGCCCGTCCAGTTTGTACTGGTCCCACCTCCCCCAGAACCGGTT
The DNA here is from genome assembly GCA_030390025.1 of Squalus acanthias. Classification (NCBI taxonomy): domain Eukaryota; kingdom Metazoa; phylum Chordata; class Chondrichthyes; order Squaliformes; family Squalidae; genus Squalus; species Squalus acanthias. Next base: position 59,267,504 of record CM059430.1, on the reverse strand, counting down.
CCAATGTCCCAGGAATTTGAATCCCTCCCCCCTTGCACCATTCCTCTAGCCACATATTCATCTGAAATATCCTTCTATTTCTACTCTGACTAGCACGTGGCACTGGTAGCAATCCTGAGATTACTACCTTTGAGGTCCTATTTTTTAAATTGACCTCCTAACTCCCTATATTCAGCTTTTAGGACCTCATCCCGTTTTTTTACCTATATCGTTGGTACCTATATGCACCACGACAACTGGCTGTTCACCCTCCCCCTCCAGAATGCCCTGCAGCCGTTCCAAGACATCTTTGACCCTTGCACCAGGGAGGCAACATACCATCCTGGAGTCTCGTTTGCGGCCGCAGAAACGCCTATCTATTCCCCTTACAATAGAATCCCCTATCACTATAGCTCTCCCGCTTTTTTTCCTCCCGTCCTGTGCAGCAGGACCACCCATGGTGCCAGGAAGTTGGCTGCTGCTGCCTTCCCCCGATAAGCCATCCCCTCAACAATATCCAAAGTGGTATATCTGTTTGAAAGGGGGATGGCCACAGGGGACCCCTGCACTACCTGCCTGCGCCTACTACTCTACCTGGTGGTCACCCATTCCCTTCCTGCTTGTGCAGCCTTTACCTGCGGTGTGACCAACTCCCTGAACGTGTTATCCACGATGTGCTCAGCATCGCGAATGCTCCAGCACGTATCCATTCGCAGCTCCAGCGCCGCAATGCGGTCTGTCAGTAGCTGCAGCTGGATACACTTCCCGCACACATGGTCGTCAGGGACACAGGAAGTGTCCCTGATTTCCCACATAGTGCAGGAGGAGCATGCCACGGGGCCGAGCTGTGCTGCCATGACTTACCCTTTAATTAATTCAAATTAAATTAAATCAAATCAAATCAAATACCACTAATTACACTACAATTAAATGATATAATCAAGGGCCCTTGTTTACCAGCATTCCCCGCTACACAACAGAGACCCTAGAAACTATAAACCACAAAAATTAAGTTTGGAAAAAAGCGAGAAAGAGAAAAATACTCCCCTACCAAATCACTTACCTGCTTTCTGGTGACGTCACACTTCGATTACTTTTTATTCTCTCTCTCCTCTCGCTGATTCTGTGCCTCTCGCAGGTCCGCCGCTCAGCTCCGGTCCCAGGCCTCCTCTCCGCGCTCTTTTTATCCTCCTCTCGCTGACTCTGCGCCTCTCGCAGGTCCGCCACTCAGCTCCGGTCCCAGGCCTCCTCTCCGCGCTCTTTTTATCCTCCTCTCGCTGACTCTGTGCCTCTCGCAGGTCCGCCGCTCAGCTCCAGTCCCAGGCCTCCTCTCCGCGCTCTTTTTATCCTCCTCTCGCTGACTCTGCGCCTCTCGCAGGTCCGCCACTCAGCTCCGGTCCCAGGCCTCCTCTCCGCGCTCTTTTTATCCTCCTCTCGCTGACTCTGTGCCTCTCGCAGGTCCGCCGCTCAGCTCCGGTCCCAGGCCTCCTCTCCGCGCTCTTTTTATCCTCCTCTCGCTGACTCTGTGCCTCTCGCAGGTCCGCCGCTCAGCTCCGGTCCCAGGCCTCCTCTCCGCGCTCTTTTTATCCTCCTCTCGCTGACTCTGCGCCTCTCGCAGGTCCGCCGCTCAGCTCCGGTCCCAGGCCTCCTCTCCGCGCTCTTTTTATCCTCCTCTCGCTGACTCTGCGCCTCTCGCAGGTCCGCCGCTCAGCTCCGGTCCCAGGCCTCCTCTCCGCGCTCTTTTTATCCTCCTCTCGTTGACTCTGTGCCTCTCGCAGCTAATCATATCAGCAGCTTTCATTTCAAACCTGAATTTATAAAACCAGTTAAAAACACTTGCACTACCTTTAAAGATATAGTTGTTCATGTATGTCACCAGCCCTGGACAAAAGCGCCCAGAGTTCACTTCTATCCACATTATCACTGACTCTACAGCAGGTTCTATTGGTACAACACTAGAGTTCCAGTTTGAGAACAATGTGTTGTAAAGTTCCTTTAGGTGTCAGGATTGGGTGGCCATGGCTGCATGTGCAACCCCAAAGCAATGAGACCACCACCACCCAGACCTACAATTCCTCTCACCGTGAGTTTTCAGCGTTGGCGAGGAAGTTGTCAGAATTGAAGGACGTCTGCTGTCTGAGCTCAAAACTGAAACCTCACAACATAAGCGAGTTTTATACTGCATTTAATTGTTCGATACCTGTCCTTGAACATGTTAACGTTGGGCAACTGAAGTGGAAAGTGTTGCATTCCCGCAAAAATCAGACGAAGACTGGAAAACTTACTCATTGTAGCTCAGGTGGAGGCAGATTACAAGAATAGAAAACACAGGAGACAGTGGAGGATGGACAGATAAATAAATGTTTTTAAAAACAGGAATTCCCCACGAAGTAATGCTGTTGTCATAATTCCACGCCAAGTGATTTATAGAAAAAAGGATTTGACAGATGATGAACTGGCAGCTTGGTGAAGTGCAAGGTTTGCAGATTGCTGTAAACTCAAGGTGGTGCTCAGAGACCACCTGTGGCTATGGTACATTTCACAGGTTGCGTCAGTCTCTAGGCGCCAGTTCTGGAATAAGCACAGGTCAGCAGAGTTTGAAACTCATCAGTGCAGGGACTGTGAATAGTCCTGAAGCTATGTTTGATTTTCTCTTCCTTCCCCTCCCAGCAACCAGCAACCACAAACCCTGGGGCTAAGCAGGGTGCTACAGCTGCTTTGATCCCAGGTTTCTGCCAATGCCACGCTGAGCTCAGCATAAGGACACGTGTAATAGCAGCTTAGGGACAATTCACCTTCACAGGCATAACAAAGCAAATCGAACACTGCTGTGGCCTGGCCCGCTGTTCCCCAGTCCCCACCTCATCCTGCCCGCTGCTCCTCAGCCCCTGCCCCACCCATCTTGCCCGCAGCTCCTCAGACCTTGCCCTCCCCATCCTGCCCGCTACTCCTCAGCCCCTGCTCCCCCCACTCCTCAGCCCCTGCCCCACCCATCTTGCCCGCAGCTCCTCAGACCTCGCCCTCCCCATCTTGCCCGCAGCTCCTCAGCTCCCGCCCCCCCCCATCCTGCCCGCTGCTCCTCAGCCCCCCTCCTGCCTGCTGTTGCTCAGCCACCCACCCCCTAGTTTTCAAACAAAAATCGATGTGCAGGAGCACAATTAAACACTTTCCTGATGGCCTTGCTTATGTCTCTTCCTTCCAGCTGAATCATTGCTGTGTGGGTGTGCGTCTGAGAAATCCTGCCATATTTTATATTTAAGCCTGCAGACCGATCGAACTACACAGCAGGAAAAACATTTTGCCAGAGTTGAATTAGTGTGTCTGCTGAAGAGGTTTGTCTCCAATAATTGTGGAGGCAAATCTGAAACGTGCCTTTGAAAACACCCTTAACCGAACATACTTAAGCTGATTAAAGGGACTAGTAATTACTATAATTTTTTTGTTAAAAGAATGGTTAAGTTAATTATAAGTATATTTGGCGTGTAACTATCTTCAGGATGGCTCATGTCATACTTATGGTCAACATCTCAATCTCCTTACCATATAAGTGGGTAGCAATGTTTCACATTAAAAATCTGGTTAAGAATCAAAGCACTGGGACAAGTCAAAATATAGACTTAAAAGGTTTAGCTGCAGTTTGTAAACCTAACCTGAATCCAGGCTACTGCATGAACAAGACAATGCTGGGAAACCAAGGGGGTAAAATTGGTCTGCGCCAGCAGTGTGAAACAGGCTTATAGCGAATCGGCAGCCGGTTTTGCACCGAGGCCGATTTCTTTTCCATTGACATCTACTGGCAAAGACCAATTTTGACCTTCAAGTTCTTATTAATGTATTTTTTTTAAATTCAGAAACCTAGGCTTTGAGCAGAAGGGGAGAAAGGAAGGTAAACTCAATCCGGTTTTTTATTAAAAAAAATAAAAATCAATCCTCAGCATTTTGACAGTTTACTAAAAGAAAAATGATGTTCTGCTTAGAAGCTGGAATGTGTGCTGCTGATGAAGAAATGTAGCTGGTAACACTGCAGTAACCTTTTATGTGGCGCCTTATCGAATGCCTTCTTGAAATCCAAATACACTACATCTACTGGTTCCCCTTTATCCACCCTGCTCATTACATTCACAAAGAACTCTAGTAAATTTGTCAAACACGATTTCCCTTTCATAAAACCATGTTGACTCTGCTTGATTGTATTCTGTTTCTTCCACTTGCTGCATTCTGTCCCTACTGGACAACATGCCATCACTGTGGGCTCAGTGTATCTGTGCTGCAATTTGCTGAGATAAAGGGCCAAAAATTCGGCACTTGCCGGGTGAGTACGCACTGTGTACTCATCCGTAAGGCCTCCTGAAGTGCCGGTTTCCTGCATGCACTGCGTATGCGCGGGAAACCGGAACTTCCGGTCTCGTGAAGGGAGCGGTTCAGAGGTGAACGGCGTGCGTGGTAGAGGCTGCGCGCACGCAGCAAACATAGGTTTTTTTTCAGGTTTCTCCGGGAGGGCAAGTATTGAAGAAGCTGCGCTTTTAAAAAGGAGGCGCAAGACCCGTTTTCAACAAGGTAAGTGGTTAATTAATTACAATTGAAATTTTTTTTCAACAGGTTTTTCTTTTTTAGATACTTTAAAGAAAGGTAAGTTTATTTTTAGCACTGTTAAAAAGTATTTTAATTTTTTCAAAAATTTAAATTTTTGTTTAAAGTAGTTAATTTATTTAATTTATAGTTATTTTAAAAATGTGATTTTAAAAAAAATGTATTTGAAGTTTAGGTGTTGTTTTGGGGCCGATTTCAATTCATAGATTTGACAGGTCTTCCTGTCAAATGTATGAATGAAAGATGGCCCACGTGATCCCAGGGGACACATCGCACTAACTACGCCCCTGGGACATGCAAGCACTGCGCGCCGGCACTTGGGTCCGGCCCAGGAGCTGAAGTCCCCGTGGGCCCCAGAGGTCAACGGCAGGCGCGGTAGGTAGGTGCGCGCGGGATCCTTGCGCCCGCGGGAAACCAGGGAGCCTAATTTCTGGGCCAAAATGTCCAAAAAGTTATAATTTAGGCAATTTACACAAAACACTACACCGATCCTGGTTTCATTCTCTCTTTTGTAAATTTATAAGTGCTCCATTCTTCTGGTCTATTTCCAGGTCTCCCTGCATCATTCTGATGGTAACACTCTCCAACAGCTAAAGGTATTTTAGTCTCCAGGGTGGGAGATTTCAACCAAATTATCTAGTGTGAATCCACATTCCAACCCATTAGCGGAAATATAACATAATAGGAGCAGGAGTAGGCCATTTGGCCCCTCGAGCTTGCTCCGCCATTCAATAAGATCATGGCTGATCTGATCTTGGCCTCAACTCCACTTTCCCTGCCTGCTCCCCATAACCCTTGACTCCCCTGTAGCTCAAATATCTGTCTATCTCCGCCTTGAATATATTCAATGACTCCGCCTCCACAGCTCTCTGGGGTAAAGAATTCCAAAGATTCACGACCCTCAGAAGAAATTCCTCCTCATCTCAGTTTTAAATGGGCGACCCCTTATTCTGAAACTATGACCCCTAGTTCTAGATTCCCCCACGAGGGGAAACATTCTCTCAGCATCTACCCTGTCTAGCCCCCTCAGAATCTTATATGTTTCAATAAGATTGCCTCTCATTCTTCTAAACTCCAATGAGTATAGGCCCAACCTTTCCTCATAAGACAACCCCTTTATCTCAGGAATCAACCTAGTGAACCTTCTCTGAACTGCCTCCAATGCAAGTATATCCCTCCTTAAATAAGGAGACCAAAACTGCACGCAGTACTCCAGATGTGGTCTCACCAGCGCCCTGTACAGTTGTAGCAAGACTTCCCTACTTTTATACTCCATCCCCCTTCACAATAAGGGCCAACATTCCATTTGCCTTCCTAGTTACTTGCTGTACCTGCATGCTAACATTTTGTGTTTCATGTACGAGGACCCCCAGATCCCTCTGTACCGCAGCATTTTGTAGTCTCTCTCCATTTAAATAATAATTTGATTTTTTATTCTTCCTACCAAAATGGATAACCTCACATTTTCCCACATTATAGTCCATCTGCCAAATTTTTGCCCACTCACTTAACCTATCTATATCCCTTTGCAGACTCTGTGTCTTCCTCACAACTTGCTTTCCCACCTATCTTTGTATCATCAGCAAATTTGGCTACAGTACACTCGGTCCCTTCATCCAAGTCATTAATATAGATTGCAAATAGTTGAGGCTCCAGCACTGATCCCTGTGGCATCCCACTAGTTACAGTTTGCCAACCTGAAAATGACCCATTTGTCCCGACTCTGTTTTCTGTTAGTCAATCCTTTATCCATGTTAATATATTACCCCCGACCCAATGAGCTTTTATCTTTGTATTAACCTTTTGTGTGGCACCTTATCGAATGCCTTCTGGAAATCCAAATATACTACATCTACTGGCTCCCCTTTATCCACCCTGCTCATTACAGCCTCAAAGAACTCTAGCAAATTTGTCAAACATGATTACCCTTTCATAAAACCATGTTGACTCTGCTTGATTGTATTATGATTTTCTAAATGTCCTGCTATTACTTCCTTAATAATGGATTCCAGCATTTTCCCAATGGCAGATGTTAGGCTAACTGGCCTATAGTTTCCTGCTTTCTGTCTCCCTCCTTTCTTGAATTGGGGCGTTATATTTGCGGTTTTCCAATCCACTGGGACCTCTCCAGAATCCAGGGAATTTTGGTAGATTACAACCAACGCATCCATTATCTCTGCAGCCACTTCTTTTAAGACCCTAGGATGCAGGCCATCAGGTCCAGGGGACTTGTCAGCCTTTAGTCCCATTAGTTTGTCTCGTACATTTTCTCTAGTGATGGTGATTGTTTTAAGTTCCTCCCTCCCTATAGCCCCTTGATTATCAGTTATTATTGGGATGCTTTGTGTCTTCTACCGTGAAGATCGATACAAAATATTTGTTCAAAATCTCTGCCATTTCCCTGATTCCCATTATTAATTCCCCAGTCTCATCCTCTAAGGGACCAACATTGACTTTAGCTACTCTCTTCCTTTTTATATACCTGTAGAAGCTCTTACTGTCTGTTTTTATATTTTTTGCTAGTTTACTCTCATAATCTATCTTCTCCCTCTATTATTTTTTTTAGTCATCCTTTGCTGATTTCTAAAAATTTCCCAATCCTCTGGCCTACCACTAATCTTTGCAACATTGTATATCTTTTCTTTCAATTTGATACCATCCTTAACTTCCTTAGTTAGCCACGGAAGGTTCATCCTTCTCGTAGAGTCTTTCTTTCTCACTGGAATAAACCTTTGCTGAGAGTTATGAAATATCTCCTTAAATGTCTGCCACTGCTTATCTACTGTCTTACCCTTTAATCTATTTTCCCAGTCCACTTTAGCCAACTCTGTCTTCATACCTTTGTAATTGCCTTTATTTAAGTTTAGGACACTAGTTTTAGACCCAAGTTTCTCACCCTCAAACTGAATTTGAAATTCTATCATGCTATGATCACTCTTCCCTAGAGGATCCTTTAATTCATCCTGTCTCATTACACATTACCAGATCTAAAATAGCCTTCTTCCTGGTTGGTTCCACAACATATTGTTCGAAGGAACCATCCCGAATGCACGCTATGAAGTCGTCCTCAAGGCTACTCTTGCCAATTTGATTTGTCCAATCTATAAGATTAAAATCGCCCATGATTATTGCAGTACCTTTCTTACAAGCCCTCATTATTTCTTGATTTATACTCTGTCCTGCAGTGTAGCTACTGTTAGGGGGCCAATAGACTACTCTCACCAGTGACTTCTCTCCCTTACTATTTCTTATCTCCACCCAAACTGATTCTATATCTTGATCTTCTGAGCTAATATCATTTCTCACCACTGCACTGATCTCATCCTTTATTAACAGAGCTATCCCACCTCCTTTTCCTTTCTGCCGATCCTTCCAAAATGTCAAATACCCCTGAATATTCAGTTCCCAGCCTTGGTCACCTTGCAACCACATCTCTGTAATGGCTATCAGATCATACCCATTTATTTCTATTTGTGCCGTCAACTCATCTATCTTGTTACGAACGCTATGTGCATTCAGATAAAGAGCCTTTAATTTTTTCCTTTTACCATTTTTCCCTACAGTGACTATTTGCTGGTGCAGTCTTATGTTTGCACACTCTGTCTCTTCCTGTCACACTCTGGTTATCATTACCCCTATCGCTACCCTGCACTATTGCCTTCTCCTTTCTCTTTGACTTTCTAAATTCCCCTTCACCTGAACCCTCCCCCCCCACTATTTAGTTTAAAGCCCTATCTACCGCCCTAGTTATTCAATTCGCCAGGACACTGGTCCCAGCATGGTTCAAGTGAAACCCATCCCAACGGAACAGCTCCCTCGTTGCCCAGTACTGGTGCCAGTGCCCCAGGAATTGAAACCCATTTCTCCCACACCAATCTTTGAGCCACGCATTGAACTCTGATCTTATTGACCCTATGCCAATTTGCTCGTGGCTCAGGTAGTAATCCAGAGATTATTACCTTTGTCGTTCTGCTTTTTAATTTGGCCCCTAGCTGCTCATACTCCCTCAGCAGAACCTCTTTCTTAGTCCTACCTATGGCGTTGGTACCTACGTGGACCACAACAACTGGATCTTTCCCCCTCCCACTCCAAGTTCCTCTCCAGCCCTGAGGAGATGTCCTGAACCCTGGCAGACAACACAGCCTTCAGGACTCATGCTCTTGGCTGCAGAGAACAGTATCTATCCCCCTAACTATACAGTTCCCTACCACTACTACATTTTATTTTACTCCCCCAACTTGAATGGCCCCCTGAACCATCGGTGGTCAATTTGCTCATCCTCCCTGCAGTCCCTGCTCTCGTCCACACAGGCTGCAAGAACCTCGTACTTGTTGGACAAGTGCAAGGGCTGAGGCTCCTCCAATGCTACCTTCTGGATTCCCATACCTGCCTCACTCGTAGTCACACCCTCCTGTCCATGACCACAGACCAAATGTGAAGTATCTATCTTAAGGGGTGTGACTGCCTACTGGATCAAAGTGTCCAGGTAACTCTCCCCCTCCCTGATGCATTGCAGTGTCCGAAGCTCGGACTCCAGCTCATCAACTTTGAGCCGAAGTTCCTCGAGCTACAGACACTTACTGCAGATGTGGTCACTGTGGATCACACTGATGTCCACCAGCTACCACATACTACAGCTGCAACACATCATCTGCCCTGCCATCTCTATTGTATTTTATTTAACTAATTAGGTTTTCAAGTTTGGAATATCATTTAATTATCTATGTATAGTTTTTAAGGATTTGCCAACAAGTGCTTTGGCTGCTTAGCTCCCAGATGGCTCTTATTTACTCAGAGAGGTACAACAGACCAGCTTTCCTGCAAGATAAATCCTACTACTGGAAAGAAACGAGAGAGAGACAACACACACACATTCCAAAGAAATATCAATGGTAGGGGGTGAAAGAGGATTTGCTGGAAAAAGAAGGAACATGACAAATGTGAATGAAGTGTGACCACTGTGTACCTTCGTACCTTCACAATTCTTGACAGCGATACCGTTATCTTGGCACACTACGTGGGAAAGGTGGCATGAGGGTCCTGAATGCTTCCTTCCAGGGAGAATTAAAAAAAAAAAATTAGAGGACAAGTCAACCAGGGGAACCTATCATGGGCACGGACCCCATCTCAAACATTCGAACACTAGTTGTCTGAATATAAAGAAATTAATTTCCATTCCCTATGTTGGTTAGTGAGTAGATGCACCACATAGTGTGCTGCCAAGCTATAGAGGTCAAAAGGCCCCAGGTTTGATCCACGATCTGTGCTGTTACTTGATCTTAGCCAGAGTAGCATAGAGTGCTACGATTGGTTACAAATGACCCTAGGCTCAGGAGGAGGGAAAAAAGGATCAGTCAGGGTTCATTCTCCATACCTCTGTCTAGTAACTCCTACTGGAAAATGCCGTGCCTGCAGCCAAGGACAGGATTTTGTTTAGATATGATGCCAAATAGCCAGTCAACATTCACTGCCTAGGCTCACATATGAAGACTGTACTCTAGCAAAGTACTGGAGGGCTGCCAGTGCTCAAAGAATCATAGCCCAGTAAGGAGTCAATGCAGTAAGGTGAAGGGAAAAGGGGAAACAAAAGAATAAAAATGCAATCCATTAACCCTAAGCAATAACCATATTTTCTGTTGCTGTCTCCTCTGTTCTAAAACTGCCAGATCACTTCCTCAGGAGATACAATAGATCTTTACTTTTCATCCCACGTTCTTTTCCATTTTTAACATTTGCTCTGTAACGGTATCTACTTTCAGACATTAGAAATAGTGCATTTCTGACAGGTTTATTTATGTCTCCTGCAAAACAGGAACAAATATCAATGCATAAAAAGGGACTGGATACGTAGCGAATTTAAATCTCTAACCACCGTAAGATTTTGTGCACCTGTGCCTTGAATTCAGGCTCTTCAAATAATAGTATATTAACACTTACCACGTTTGCATAAAATTCCTTTGTGTGCCATTTTAATAGGGGTGTAAATCTGTCTATTCAGTTAGCATTTCTTAAAACAGTGGATAAAGGAATTTCATATGGCACTTAAGAACTCAAACATTAATATTTAAAGACCCTAATTTCAAGGCACTAGTCTCCAGATCACTCCGCCCTGTTAGCAGTTGTCTTAAGAGCTGCATTAGCAAAGTAGGACCATGCTGCTTTGCCACCATCTCAGCCAAGGAAACACTAAACAGGTGCAAAGGGAAGAAATTTTGTTTTAAAAATCAGAATCACTAGAGTGCAGTTTGTCACGGAGTGCAGATTGGAACAGAGTGTTAAGCTGCGAGTTTGCTTCCTGGTGCGGCGGCGGACCTGCGTGAGGCGAGGTGGCGGCAGAGGGTTTAAAAGGCTCCAGAGACCAGGTATGGCAGGACCAGTCTCTGATCTCGGAGGGAGGGAGAGAGGTAAAAAATAATCGAGGTGTGACGTCACCAGAAAGCAGGTAAGTAATTGGTTGGTGAGTATTTCTCTCTTTTTAAACTTAAACTCTGTGGTTTATAGTTTCTAAGGTGTGATATTCATCAGGCGGGGCAGAGGGTATTTAAAAAATAATAAATTTAATTAATTACATAGAATGGGAGAGCAGGTGATGTGTTACTGCTGCAATATGTGGGAGCTGATGGACACCATTGATGCTCACGGTGATCACATTTGCAGTAAGTGTTGGCTGCTCGAGGAACTCCGGCTCCGTGTTGATGAGCTGGAGTCCGAGCTTCAAACACTGCGACACATCAGGAAGGGGGAGAGTTACCTGGACTCTGTGTTCCAGGAAGTAGTCACACCAATTAGATTAACTAATTCAGATGTAGTCCGTGGTCAGGGACAGGAGGGTGTGACTATGAGTGAGGCAGGTACGGGGATCCAGGAGGTAGTGTTGGAGCAGCCGCAGCCCTTGCTCTTGTCCAACAGGTTCGAGGCTCTTACTCCCTGTGAGGATGGGAGCAGGGAGGATGAGCAACCTGGCCACAGCACCGTGGAACGGGGGGCCATTCAAGTGGGGGGGGGGGGGGGAGTAAAAAGAAATGTTGTAGTGGTAGGGGATAGTATCATAAGGGAGATAGATAGGGTTCTTTGCAGCCGAGAGCGAGAGTCCCGAAGGTTGTGTTGCCTGCCCGGTGCCAGGGTTAAGGACATCTCCTCTGGGCTGGAGAGAAACTTGGAGTGGGAGGGGGAGGATCCAGTTGTCGTGGTCCATGTTGGTACCAACGACATAGATAGGACAAGGAAAGAGGTTCTGCTGAGGGAGTATGAGCAGCTAGGGGCCAAATTAAAAAGCAGAACCACAAGGGTAATAATCTCTGGATTACTACCTGAGCCACGAGCAAATTTGGCTAGGGTAAATAAAATCAGAGTTAAATGCGTGGCTCAAAGACTGGTGTGGGAGAAATGGGTTTTGCTTCTTGGGACACTGGCACCAGTACTGGGACGGGAGAGAGCTGTTCCATTGGGACGGACTTCACTTGGCCAGTGCTGGGACTAGAATCCTGGCGAATCGAATAACTAGGGCTGTAGAGAGGGCTTTAAACTAATTAGTGGGGGGGAGATTTCAAGAGAGCGAAGAATAAAAATGTCAGCGGAGAAGGCAATAGAGCAAATTAGCAGTGGGGAAATTAAAAACCAGAGCGTGTCAGGAAGGGACAGAATATATAAAGATAAAGGTAAAGTAGTAAAGGGGGTAAAAGCAGGAATAAATTGTCACAAAACATGTTTAAAAGTTCTTTATCTGAATGCACGCAGCATTTGTAACAAAATAGACGAGTTGACGGTACAAATAACTACACATGGGTATGATCTGGTGGCCATTACAGAAACATGGCTGCGAGGTGACCATGACTGGGAACTAAACATCCAGGGGTATTTGACTATTAGGAAGGACAGACAGGAAGGAAAGGGAGGTGGGGTGGCTATGTTAATAAAGGATGGAATCACTGCAATAGTGAGAAATGATATTGGGTCAAAGGATCAGGATAGTGAAACAGTTTGGGTGGAGATAAGGAATAATAAGGGGAAAAAGTCACTAGTGGGCGTAGTCTATAGGCCTCCTAACAGTTGTAACTCTATTGGTCGGAGTATAAATCAGGAAATAGTTGGGGCTTGTAATAAGGGCACAGCTATAATCATGGGAGATTTTAACTTTCATATTGACTGGACAAATCAAATTGTGCAGGGCAGCCTTGAGGAAGAGTTCATAGAGTGCATTAGGGACGGGTTCCTTGAGCAGTATGTTACTGAACCAACCAGGGGGCAGGCAATCTTAGATCTGGTCCTGTGTAATGAGACAGGATTAATAAAAAATGTCCTAGTAAAGGATCCCCTTGGAATGAGTGACCATAACATGGTTGAATTCCAAATTCAGTTGGAGGGTGAGAGAGTTGGATCTCAAACCAGCATACTAAGCTTAAATAAAGGAGACTATGAAGGTATGAGAGCAGAGTTGACTAAAGTGGACTGGGAAAATAGATTAAGGTGTAAGACGGTACAGGAGCAGTGGTGTACATTCAAGGAGGTATTTCACAACTTTCAAGAAAAATATATTCCACTGAGGAAAAAGGGGCATAAAAGAAAAGACAGCCATCCGTGGCTAAGTAAAGTAATAAAGGATAGTATCCGACTGAAAACAAGGGCATATAAAGTAGCCAAATCTAGTGGGAGGATAGAAGATTGGGAAGCATTTAAAAGCCAGCAAAGAATAACTAAAAGATTAATTAAGAAGGGGAAGATAGATTATGAAAGTAAACAAGCAAAAAATATAAAAACAGATAGCAAGAGTTTCTACAGTTATATAAAAAGAAAAAAGGTGGCTAAAGTGAATGTTGGTCCCTCAGAGGACGAGACCGGGAAATTAGTAGTGGGGAACACGGAGATGGCAAATACATTGAACAAATATTTTGTATCAGTCTTTACAGTAGAGGATACTAAAAATATCCCAACACTGGACAAACGGGGGGCTATAGGGGGGGAGGAGCTAAACACGATTAAAATCACTAAGGAGATGGTACTCGGTAAGATAATGGGACTTAAGGCGGATAAATCCCCTGGACCTGATGGCTTACATCCTAGGGTCTTGAGAGAAGCAGCGGTAGGGATTACGGATGCATTGGTGGTAATTTTCCAAAACTGCCTGGATTCGGGAAAGGTCCCAACAGATTGGAAAACTGCTAATGTAACACCCTTATTTAAAAAGGGACGTAGACAAAAGGCTGGAAACTATAGACCAGTTAGCCTAACATCTGTGGTTGGTAAAATGTTGGAGTCCATTATTAAGGAAGCAGTAACAGGACATTTGGATAAGCATAATTTAATCGGACAGAGTCAGCATGGTTTTATGAAGGGGAAATCATGCTTGACAAATTTGCTCGAATTCTTTGAGGACGTAACAAACAGGGTGGATAAAGGGGAACCAGTGGATGTGGTGTATTTGGACTTCCAAAAGGCATTTGATAAGGTGCCACACAAAAGATTACTGCACAAGATAAAAAATCACGGGATTGGGGGTAATATACTGGCATGGGTGGAAGATTGGCTATCTAACAGAAAACAGAGAGTTGGGATAAATGGTTCATTCTCGGGTTGGCAATCAGTAACTAGTGGTGTTCCGCAAGGGTCAGTGCTGGGACCCCAACTCTTTACAATCTATATTAACGATTTGGAGGAGGGGACCAAGTGCAACGTATCCAAGTTTGCTGACGATACAAAAATGGGAGGAAAAGCAGTGAGTGAGGAGGACATAAAAAACCTGCAAAAGGACATAGACAGGCTAAGTGAGTGGGCGGAAATTTGGCAGATGGAATATAATGTTGGAAAGTGTGAGGTTATGCACTTTAGCAGAAAAAAATCAAAGAGCAAGTTATTATCTAAATGGAAAGAAACTGCAAAGTGCTACAGTACAAAGGGATCTGGGGGTCCTGGTGCCTGAAACACAGAAGGTTAGTATGCAGGTACAGCAGGTGATCAGGAAGGCCAATGGAATCTTGGCTTTTATTGCAAGGGGGTGGAGTATAAAAGCAGGGAAGTCTTGCTTCAGTTATACAAGGTACTGGTGAGGCCACACCTGGAATACTGCGTACAGTTTTGGTTTCCATATTTAAGAAAAGATATACTTGCTCTCGAGGCAGTTCAGAGAAGGTTCACTCGGTTGATTCCGGAGACGAGGGGGTTGACTTATGAGGAAAGGTTGAGTAGGTTGGGCCTCTACTCATTGGAATTCAGAAGAATGAGAGGCGATCTTATCGAAACATATAAGATTGTGAGAGGGCTTGATCGGGTGGAGGCGGGGAGGATGTTTCCACTGATGGGTGAGACTAGAACTAGGGGGCATAATCTTAGAATAAGGGGCTGCAGTTTCAAAACTGAGATGAGGAGAAACTTCTTCACTCAAAGGGTAGTAAATCTATGGAATTTGCTACCTCAGAGAGCTGTGGAAGCTGCGACATTAAATAAATTTAAAACGGAGATAGACAGTTTCCTAGCTGATAAGGGAATTAAGGGTTATGGGGAACGGGCAGGGAAGTGGACGCGAGTCTAGGTTCGGATCAGCCATGATCCTATTGAATGGCGGAGCAGGCCCGAGGGGCCATATGGCCTACTCCTGCTCCTACTTCTTATGTTCTTATGTAGAATGAAATGGAACATTTTGAAAATTACAAAATGGAGGAATGCAGGAAAAATCATAACTGTATAGTTGCTGAGTAAAACTCTTGATCATTTGGAGTATGCCGGTTGGAACAGCTGTTTAAAAACATGTATGCTTCTTTCAGCCATAGTTTTGTCTAATGTTAAACAGTAAACTGCAGGCTAATTGCCGTCAGCCCCTGCGAGGTTGTTGCCCAGTACAGAAAGGAGAAGGCACAGGAACCAGGTGCAGTGTTATCAACATATTTTCTCCGCATAGTGCAGGCACTGAATAGAGTATTGCACTTGTCAACAAACAGTTTAGAAACGCTGCTTGAAATTCCTTTTAAAAGGACTGTGTGTGATTGTACTGTAGTAAATAAAACACCAACAAATCACACAGAGTAATGCCTTCTGCTTTGTAGTGACTTTAAACAAAATTGCAAGATACTGGTTTACATGAAGGGTCCAGGGCAACTACGTGAAGATCTTATGCATTAGAATTTGCAAAAATGTCTTCACATGGTTGGCATTCTTTTTCTCCCCATTCCATGTTTAGGTCTCACATTGGAGCACACCAATCCCCATCAGATGATCTACTGCCCTGTGCCCTGCAGTAATCCCCTGCAAAAAGGCCACTGAGTGATCTACCTCCGCCTCCCCATGCCTCACACCAATCACTGGCTGAGAAAGCAGTGAGACGACTTGCTCACCGATCCCTGACCAAGGTGCATTTCTTCTAACAATTCAAACCTTGAGCGGACTGCTGCAAGGCTCACAAATGTAGTGCAGGGTACCACTTCCTCCACTGTACTGCTAATTTACAATTAAAGCCCATTTTAGTTAATTGAAGGCAGACACATATTTACAGTAGCACTGGATTAGTAAAGTGTACATGCCATCTGGCCACACACTTGCAAGCTGGAGAGCACAGAGTGTTATCATTGCAACATTTCAAAGCTGCTGTACTGAGAGAATATATAGCAGCGGAAACTGATTCAATTTTTCCTTAGGGCTGCACCAGCCTCTGGTTATGGATCACATTACTGTCAAGAGATTAATAATCTCTTATCAAGTACAGGAAACTCTCGTTTAAACGGCACCTAAATATCCGGAATTCTCTATTAACCAGCAAAATTCAGGAGTAGGTTCAGGTAAGTTTTACTGTATATTAGTGGCCGTGTAACCGGGGTTCCTGCACCTGTGGCTGTGTAACAGGGACTCCTGGATCTGTGGCCGTGTAACCGGGACTCCTGCACAAGTGGCTGTGTAACGGGGCTCTCGTACCTTGGTAGGTATACATCTCCGTTATCCGGAATTTTTAATAAACCGGCACCATCCCGGTCCCGTACGTGCCGGATACCAAAGAGTTTCCTGTAGTATCAATTCTCCAAACAAGTAGCATCAACTCCCTGAATAGTTTTCGTACACTATTTGGAGGCATTTGCCTTTTGTACATGCAGTATATTCTCCAGCTCCCCCAACTTTTCAATTCTATAGTTTTGGAGAAGTTGGTCAAAAGATTATAGTGTGCATGTGAGGCAAGTGCTTGTAACTAGTACAATGTGTAATGTGCCTGTTCTGGATAATTAAGATTTTTCCACTTTCTACACTCATTCTGTAGTAAGTGCTCCCAAGTCACATACAGCATAGATTAGATGCAGGGCAAAGCTCCCTACAGTACTACCCCACCAAGCATGCCTGGGCCTGGTGTATCACAGGTTCGGTCAAGATAAAGCACCCTCTACATTCTCCACAGCGAGAATCCAACCTCAGAAGGGTAGCCCCTACTCCAATGTGTAATTTCCATTTTCCAAACTTGCCATCTCTGTGGCCAGTGAAAGTGAAAAGTCTGCTTATGGACTGAAAGTAATGGGTTAATCTAAACCGCACAACCAGACAACCAGGGATGCTGACAGAAAAAAATAATGATAGCCAAAACTATTGATTTAAAAATTTAGCTACATTGAAACCCTCAGTCACTTAATCATTTTCAATTTTCTTTTCCTTTTCTCATTTTAATCTTGTACTCTGTTTATTTGTTTGTTCTTTATTCCTCTCCATTGGTTTCTGATCTACTCTTTTATATTCTGTCCTTTATGCATTCTCACAATACTTTTTGTTGCGTCAGTTTTCATTTTGTCCTTGCTCGCTGCACATGTCTTGTTCAGTGATTTCTCAGTTTGTATTACAATAGCTTGCACATATAAATAGGGGGAGAGAAGAGACAAACTTGCAGAGCCTTTCTTTAGGCATGTGGATGGGCTGGGTGGGATAGGTTGTGTAGAGTCTGTGGAGGGAGCAGGCTTGATGGTTCAAATTGTCACCTTTCAGTCCATGCTTTATGTTCTGTCTCTGTTTAACACAGTTTCTGCACAGATAATTGCTGCTGTTCCTGGTTGCTCCCAATCTCTCTCTCTCTCCAGTCCTCCAGCACACATCCATGCTCAATAGAACCATGAAATATAATTACCAAGGCCTGGGCAACTTCCTCCCTCAGGATCTTAGGCTATAGCCTGTTGGGCCTTGGTACTTTGTCTTCCTTTAGCCTAATTAACTTAACTTAAATTTGGCTTTTATCCATCCTAATATCGCTCATCTCACTCTTAACCACTTCAGGATTCACCTCCTCTCTGATATGTTCTCTTTAGCAAAGACCATACAATGTACTTATTAAATATCTCTGCCATTTTTTGATCATTATCTACAAATTGACAATCCTTTCCTCTCATGGGTCCAACTTGCATTTAACAATTCTTTTTACTGATATACTTGTAAAATACTTTACTGTTCCTTTTGAATTTTTCCCCTAGGACTCCCTCTTAGCTTTCATTATTCCACTCTTAACCTCTTCTCTTAATTTCCTTTAGATTTTTTCATTATTATATTCCTTTTAGGCCCTCCTCAATTTTAAAATGGTTTCTAATCTCTTCATTTATCCCAGGGCATACTAAAATTATTAGTAGTTTCCTTCCTTTTTTAAAATGGACTATATTCATTCTGTACCTCTGCAATTACCTTTTTAAAAAGCATCCCACTGTTACTCTACAGTCCTGTGTTCCAATATCTCCTTCCACTTCACCTCAGCTAGCTCGCTCCTCATCTTTCTAAAATCTGTCCTAATCCAATCTGATATTCCAATTTTTGGCCTACTACTACTCCGGACATCAGCGGTGGCCCTTGTGTACTCTGTAGCTGAGTACTGGACCAAAAGTAGCCACACTTGACTTGTTGATATATAACTTAACACTGCAATGCGGTGCATCAATGGGCCCCTCAAGTTGACCCCAACACCCTGGCTGCCTGTGCTGTCGCACGTCGGTCCCCCATCCATTTGCCGCAACCCTCCGGGAAGTCCATCGAATCGTGGAAACGAACATCTCCCAATCCGCCAGGATCTCAACAATGTCCCTCACCAGTGCTTGAAGTCACGCAAGCCCTTTTGGACCCACGCACTTAACCTTCGACAACGCGACTTCAACCCTGATGATGCTTGGAAAGCCGAATGGAGTTCACAAGAAGCCACAAACAAACACCTCGTGAAAGATCCGATGTGGAAGATCCCTGGCTTCGATCTTCTGCAAAGCTTATGGGCAACCCTAAACCGCATCCGCACAAACCACGGCAGATGGAGATACTTGACGCACAAATGGAGAATTAAAAACTATTCAGTGTGTGACTGTGGTCACCCAGAACAGACCATGGAACATGTAACGACTCAATGCTCAATTCACAAATACGAAGGAGGCATCACAGCAATACACTCTGCTACTCCTGATGCAATTATCTGGCTTAACCACCGAAATGTAAAATTATAGTTGTTGCTCTACATCTACATCAGCCATACGAAGTAGCAGTATAAAACAAAAAAGGGAATCCAAAAATCTTCTACCGACATGTAAATAGTAAGTGGGTAGTAAGAGGCGGGGGGAGGCCTATTAGGGACAAAGAAGGTGATATATGCATAGAGGCGCAGGGCAAGGCTAGAATACTTAATGAGTACTTTGTATCAGTGTTTACTAAGGAAGTGGATGCTGACAAAATTTCGGTAGAAGCAGAGATGGTAGAGGTAATGGATGGGGTGAAAATTGATAGGCAGGATGTACTGGAAAGGCTGGATATGCTTAGAGTGAGCCGGATGGCTTGCATTCCAGGTTGCTAAGGGAAGTGGGGGTGAAGATAGCGAAAGGGCTTGCCATAATCTTCCAATCTTCCCTAGATACGGGGAAGGTGCCAAAGGATTGGGAAGTGTCAAATTTGACACCCTTGTTCAAGAAAGGGTGCAAGGACAATCCTAGTAACTACAGGCTGGTCAGTTTAACATCAGTGGTGGGTAAGGTTTTAGAAACAATATTCAGGGAAAAAATTAACAGGCAGCGCCAGCATGTATTTGTAAAAGGCAGATCGTGTTTGACTAATCTAATTGAATTTTTTGATGAAGTAACAGAGAAGGTTGATGAAGGGAATGCAGTAGATGTTGTCTATATGGATTTTAAGAAAGCATTTGACAAAGTACCACAGAAAAGGTTGGTTAACAAAATTGAGGCTCATGGAATAGGAGGGTCAGTGTCAGCTTGGATAAGAAATTGGCTTAAGGACAGAAAACAGCGAGTAGTGGTAAATGGATGTTTTTCAGACTGGAGGATGGTAGTCAGTGGTGTTCCCCAAGGGTCAGTGTTAGGACCACTGCTTTTTTGAAATGACGGATATTGGAATACAGAGTAAAATTTCAAAATTTGCCTATGATACCAAACTTGGAGGTGTGGCAAACAGCGAGGATGATACCAATTGACTGCAACAGGACATAGATAGGCTAGCAGAATGGGCAGACAAGTGGCAGATGGAATTTAATACAGAGAAGTGTGAGGTGATGCACTTTGGCAGAAGGGATAGGGAGAGGCAATACAAACTTAATGGTACAGTTCTAAAGAGTGTGCAGGGACA
Source organism: Squalus acanthias (assembly GCA_030390025.1). Classification (NCBI taxonomy): domain Eukaryota; kingdom Metazoa; phylum Chordata; class Chondrichthyes; order Squaliformes; family Squalidae; genus Squalus; species Squalus acanthias. The sequence continues at coordinate 59,247,380 of CM059430.1, read as the reverse complement.
GAGGGACCTGGGGGCTCATGTG